>CP125976.1:21967318-22567318 GCA_030063025.1 Avena longiglumis
TCCTTATGTATTAAAAACATCAAAAATATAAAAAGATCGGAGTTTCACGAACCTTCTGTTTTCACCACTTTTACCTATTCAAAGATGAACTCTGCAGATTCCTTTTCTCCTTCTCCTGATAATTTCCTTCATATAAAACCTTTGCACAAACTCAAAGACAACATTAGTTTAAGCAAAAATAATAGACCTTTGGTCCACACTTCAACTGAAAACCCATCAACACAAAAGCTTCTATAAGAGGCAAATGCAAAGGATGGCAGAAATCAGTCAAAACAGACCAGCAGGTAAAGATTGATCTTTTCGAAGACCTTTTGTTGCTCAAATCAAAAAGTGCAGAACTAATGAAAGTTGGGTAACAACTTGGAGAACAAGATCAGAAAAATGAAGCTCCATCCGAAGTACTGAGCTCCCTCACGAATTTTTACAATTTAGGCAAAAATCTGTCCTAGGACAGCCACTTTTCACAACTCCTCTACTTCACAAAAGTAGTTGAACTTGACACAAAAACCAAAACAAAAAGGATAAGGAGAAGTTATTGCTGAAGTAATAACTTCCAAGACTCGACAAAACTCTTGGGTTATCTCCCAACAAGTACTTTTCTTTAATGCCTTTAAGTTAGGCTTGAAACTTTCAAAGATGCTCACATAGGATATATATATTTGAAGTGAAAGAGAGCATCAAGAAGCAAATAACCAACACACTTGAGTCTAACCCACTTCCTATGCATGGGGGTAGCATGAGAAAACAAATTGTTGAAACAAAAAGCCACAAGGATAGCAAGACAAAACAGATGCAACTTTAAAGCTTTCAAAATAAAACAGGGAAACTTAACATCATTCAGATGCATAAAACCATGTTTCCCTCTCTCATAATAACTTTCAGTAGAACTTTGAATAAAGTTGACAATATAACTGTCACTATAAACAACTTTATCATCAGAATAAGCATACTTACAGTCATCAAAAAGAGGTGCAAGGTCATAGACTGGATCAATAGAAGCAAGTTGTTCCATCCTGAAATCTTTATCAGGCAAGCTATTTTCACCAGGAGCTTTAGCAAATTTGGAAAAGTTAAACTCATAAGAATCTCCATCAAACTTAGTTAAAACTTTTTCCTTCTTACAATCAATAATAGCTCCACAAGTGTTCAAGAAAGGTCTACCAAAAATTATAGGACAAGTTTTGCTAACTGCTGAATTAAGCACTAGAAAATCAGCAGGATATTTAATCTTACCACAGAGAACCTCCACATCTCTTACAATGCCAATGGGGCAAATGGTTTCCTTATTAGCAAGGTGGATAACCACATCAATGTCCTCAAGCTCACAAGAACTAGCACCAATATCACATAAACCATAGTAGCAATGATCACCAATTTTAACAAAAAGCACAGGAATACTATCTTTTCTAGCCTTACTAGGATGAGAGATAATATTAGAAGCATCTTCACAGAAGACAATGTGCTCGTCCTCTATATTTCTAGTGACAGTGTCTTTCACAATAGCTACCACATGTTCAACATTCAATAGCTTACCAGGCTCCATAGTTTTCATTGTACCTTTGTTATTTGCATTAATAATCATAGAATACTCCTTTACCTTAGCTGGGAAAAGTATTTTCTCAACATGAGGCTCAGGCACAATATGATTAGTAGTACAAACTTGAGTACTTCTAACAGGAGCATGATTAACAACATCTTTATAAGGAGCATTGTACTTATTCCACTTCTTCTTTGGAATTTCTACGTAAGAGTAAAAGGCTTTAAAACAGTTGGCAATACTTTGAAATCAATACCAAACTCATTGCTAATATCATGGAAGTCATCAGTTCCCATAAAATATTTAATGCAATCACAATCATAATTTATACCTGACTTCCTTCCTTTATCATTCTCCCAAGCTTAAGTGTTATCTTGAATACGGTCTGGTAAATCTCATTTAGCTTCGTCCTTCATACGTGTGAATGATCCGGCACAAGAAGCATCTAGTAAATCTTTATCATGAAGAGAAAGCCTAGCATAAAAGTTATTGAGAATAATATTGTTAGGGAGTTCATGAATAGGACATTTATGCATTAGTAACTTCAATCTCCCCCAAGCTTGAGCTGCACTCTCTTTATGAATCTCACTGGGAGGATAAAATTTAGAGTAAAAGAGAGATGCCATCTCCTCCCATTCCATGGATTGTCCATTCTTCAGCAGCTTATACCATTCTTCAGCTCTCCCTTTCAAGGATATGGAGAGTAACTTCTTCTTCACATGTTCAGTTGTGATACCTGCACACTTAAACAACCCGCATAATTCATGGATAAAAAGCAAGTGATCACCAGGATGGATAGTTCCATCCCCAAAATAATAATTATCCATAACACGGTCAACAATACTTGTAGGTATCTTAAAAGGATCTATCTCAACAGGTGGTGGTTCATCTACTACCCTAGCAGTGGTAGTAGTTTTCCCAAATAGAAAACCAAGTGGGTTATCCATATTGGAAACAAAGTAACAAGCAGTAACAAAAGAAATACTCATAGTAAAAGTTTCCTTTATCAGTTCCACTCTTCAATAGCGCTTCACTCCCCAGCAACGGCGCCAAAAAATAGTCTTGATGACCCACAAGTATAGGGGGTGTATCATAGTACTTCCGATAAATAGGAGTGTCGGTCCCAACGAGGAGCAGAAGGTGCTGAACAGTGGTATGGAGCAGGAAATCCCTATGAATACTTAGCAAACGGATTTTTAGTGGTTTTCTGACAAGGCAATGAAACAAAGAGCAAGTAACAAAGACAGTAAACAAACGGAGCAAGTGGCCCAATCCTTTCTTAGCAAAGGACAAGCCGGTGTAAATACTTATAAGGACCAAACGTTCTCGAGGACACATGGGAATGCTGTCAAGTGCTTTCGCTGCAAATAGTTGAGTACTCTTCTCTCGTGTTCCTAAGTGTTGTGTGGGTGAACCTGTGCTAACATACCGCCCTTCCTAGGACTAGTACATACTTGTGATTAAACCCCCTGCAAACATCTATAACTACAGGAAAGTAATTAAGATATAAATCTAACCACAACCTTAAACTCTGAGATCCTACACTCCCTTATGCAAAGGTGTCGTAACGGGGGTTCAGGTTTCTGTCACTCCGGCAACCCCGTGATTAGTATCCAAATACACAATGCATCCCCCTAGGCCCATAAATGGTGAAGTGTCATGTAGTCGACATTCACATGACACCACTAGAAGAATAACACCACAACTTAAATACTAAACCATTGAATAATAACTCATCACAGATTCACTACTAACAACATGACTTCTCCCATGTCCTCAAGAACACAACGAACTACTCACAAGACATCATATGTGTCAAGATCAAAGATGATATGGTAATAGATAACAATCTGAACATAAACAATAATCCAATGGTTCCACTCACAAGCATCAACTACAATAGTAATTAACACCGGGAAAGTTTTCCCTAAGGACTAAAACAATATCCAACACAATTGTTACAGCGAGACAGAGTGGTGATGATGGTGCTGGTGGATATGATGGTGTGGATGATGATGATGATCCCGATGAATCCTAGCTTGATGATGGTGTTGATGGCGATGGTCTCCCCTCTCCGGGAAGGAATCCCCCGACTGTCGGGGGACTAACCTCGGGTAGGTCAGAGACGGGGAAAGACCGATGTACTGTCCCCGTCTGATTGCCGAGCTACGGCCTAGGTCGGCCGAATCATGGTTATGTCGGCCGATGAGCGGAGGCAAGAAGCCCATGTATAGGTATCAAGTGGTTACCCGGCCGAGTTAATGAGAAAGTCGGCCGGGTTACCCAAATGATCTTCATGCGGTGAGAGCAGGCGGGTAACATAAGGTAAGGCCGAATGATACGAAGCTTGCAGGAGAAGGAGAATCCCAAGGTCAAACTATAGCTGCAAGCTAGAAGGAATCAGAACAGGGCCAAGCACAAGAGACAAGGATGCACAGCGCCAGAGGGGCAGAAGAAGGTCACGGAGGTGACAGTCCTGGAGCCCGAGGCACGAGTGGGAGGGGGCCACGAGCTTTGCCGTTAGGAGGCGGCAGGAAAGGAGGCCGAACTACTATTCGGGACAAGCATATTCCACGAATATGCTTGTTTCGACCTAAGGGCACCCAAAGCACCCCTTTATAAGGGAGGTTTGGACCCGAGGAGGGATCGATTCTGGAGCACCGTTAGGTGGGAGATTCATCTTGTCCCCTAGATACAGCTCAAGGAGCACTTGTAATCCACCAAGAGAAATAAAGTACATCACTTTGGCAGCTTGAGTGTAAAGGCAGTTGCATCTTCCTCCCGATCCCACTAGCATCCATTGGCCCGTGCTTTAGCCTACCCATGGCATCCGCCGTGCCACCACCACGGTTGGCGCCAGTGGGGCGGTGCTAGCTGGAGTTGTGATCCGGACGGGAAACTTCATCAACACCGGCGAGCGCGTTGTTTCTGGCTTGGTCCAGAGATTTGGTCTCTGCGACTATGTCAGAGACAATGCAGGGAGCTTCAGGGGGAAAACCCCCCCGCGCAACGGGATCTTCATCGGCCTGGGCGAGCACAGGGTCTACGTCGGCGTCGACATCACCGACATTTATCCTCACCAGGTTGTTGTTGCAGGGGAACCACCTCGAAGCCTTGAAGCTGTCCGTCAGAGAGCATCCGCAGCAGCGTCGAGGTGATGGTCGCGAGGACACAAGCGGGAGCAACGTGCCGGGTCAAGCAGAGAACCACGCCAGCAGCGTGAATCCGCCGCGAACACACTGCGCAAACCACCGAGGTAATTCCGCGGTGACAAACCCGGCTACATGACACCACCCCAAAGGCACCAAGAGTGAGAGGACCTCTGGAGAGACCAGAACATTCTTGAGCAACTATAGAGAACTTAACCACACTGTAGTAATCGATATTTGATCCGCAAATGCTCGGTGAGTTAGAGGAGACCAGGCAAAAGGTCTTGGTAGAGGCCAAAAAGTATCGACCTGCGAGAATCCTTGAACAGGACCACGAGAATATGCGAAGCTAATAAACGATATCGCACCCGGCGGGTGGACGAACTAAGATTAAGAGGAAAGAACCTCATGAATGATATTAACAAAGAGCATGAAGCTCACGAGGCGAATCAGGCGATTTGGGTTTCGAGGTACAATACCCGAAAAACCTAAGAGCGGCAAATGCCGCGACATTAGAACTAGAGGGTTAAGGAAGCTCGTGAAGCAACAAGAAAGAGTGAATGAGCAGTGCGCGCGAACCAGAATGAGGAAATGCTCGAGCTAACCCGGCAAGACCAGGGGCTTCACGGATGGTTCATTCGGCAGAGCAGCGCCGCTTTATCTCGGCGACAAGATCTTCACCGAAACAACGCTAGAAAAGAAAAAGCGTAACCTCGGGAAGAGGAACAAACAAATTGTTCCATATGACGACAATAATGGAAAGGTGAATGAGAACAGAGGCAATGCAAGCCGAGGTAATAGTGGGAGAGAAACCACGGCCGTATGGAAAAGGGCGGCGGCGAGGTAATGGGGAGCACGGCAGAAAGAACCCGCAGAGACAATCATGAAAACCAAACCCGGCCGGAGTAAGGAGAAGTGCGCTCAACCCAACCAAGACTTGAGCCTCGGCGGAAGAGAAGTGAGGCCAGCTCGTTATAATCAGATGAATGAGAGGTATAATGATGGATATTCCGAGGTAGAATATGCAAACCAAGGTGGAGACAATCACTATGGGATGCAGGATAGAATCCTGTACAGAGACTTGCCAGCAAGTGATGCAAGAGTAAAATTGGATCGGTTATACCGGTCCGAGCTATTGGAAGAGCAAGGTCCACCAGGTCCGGCATGTTTTGGACCACGGATCATGGGCGAACCACCAGTGCCAAATTTTCAGTTGGCAAGGGGCACAAAAACGTACAATGGAAGTACCAAGCCACAAGACTGGTTGATTGATTATGCCACCGCGGTGAAAATAGCGGGGGGCAACCTAAGATGGGCTGTGCGGTATGTCCCACAGATGTTGGAAGGACCAGCCAGGGTATGGTTGAATAATCAACCAGCAGCGATATCAACCGCTGGTTAGATTTGAAGAGATGTTAAATCGACAACTTTACCACATACAAGAGACCAAATAGACCACGGCAACTAGCCATGTGCAGCGAGGCGAATGAAACAGATAGAGAGTTTTAACTCGATGGTGTAACTGAGAAACTCATGTGAAGGAGTTATCGAATCATAGCGATCGCTTGGTTCGCAGGGCTGCGTTACTGCAGCGGTGTCTTGCAACGCTGCAGAGAGATATGCCGACCACCTTTGTGAGACTATCGAATAGCGGACTCCTATGCATTGGGTGACCCGACCCAACCGGAGTTAATGTCGGCAGATCATCGTGAGCAACAAGACCATTACGAGAGCTGGCGGGTCATCTAGGCGTGATTTGAGGAAGAAGAAGAGAGGCGGATTATAGGTATAATTCGCCCGGTGGTATGGCGCAAGATCAGCCGAGTCACGGGCAACTCAACGACGAAAAATGGACCTCAACGGTGGACCGCAGAAATGATGGAAAGAGGCAATGGACCCCGAGCAAAAGAAGCAATGGCAAGAGGCGAAGTATACGTTTGAATCCATGTTGGATCAGCCGTAAATTTCACGTCAAACCCATCAAGACCAGCCAATCATACAACCCGCAATGCTGGATGAAAAATGCGATGGGGAACCCGGCAGGAGTTGAGTTCCCCATCAGTGCAATGACATCAGCCTTGATTAATCGGAGCAAATACGACAGCGATGCCGCCCCTCCCGAGGTACGATAACTCGGATCGGAGGGATGCGTGCATCAAGTAATGAACCAGGCAGGGCGGAAGGATAAATCCAAATGCTGGACGTAATGATCTGAGGAACATCACCGGTCTTATTGTGTTCACGGCGAGCAACAAGACAAGCGAAGCGTCTGGCGCGGCATATGGAAGTGAATGCGGTTGTACCAGCGGTGCCAAGATACCAACCATGGTACGATCAGAGATGACTTGGAGCATGAAAGATCACCCGAATAATGCCGAGTCGAGGATCATACACACTTGTGTTGGATCCGACATTTGTGGGACCAAGCATCAATGTGAAATTCTCAAAAGTACTCATCGACAATGGGCAGTATTAACATCATGTACAAAGATACCATGCACAAGCTCGGTATATCACGGAACATGCTTGATCCACGAGGACAACTTTCCATGGGATAGTGCGGCTTTCATGTGAGCCCATCGGTAAAGTCCGAGTGGACGTATTATTCGTACAAGAGATAACTGCGAGCGAAAATTTGGAATTTGAAGTGGTCGATCTGGAAAGTTGTTATCATGCTCTACTCGGACCCTTGACAGCCAAATTCATGAGCGGTGTCATATAGGTTATCCGAAGATGAAGTTACGGACCACAAGGGGTGATAACCATGAGGGGATTACAAGAAGTCAATGGAGTGTGCCTCGGCGGGTCAAATTTGGCGAGTCATTGGTTATAGCAAGAAAGAAAAGGATTGAGGTAGCACCTCATGTGATCGGCCTGATTAAGTATATGCACAAGCCAACCCTCATGGCAGTGTTTCTTTTCAACCGACCAAAGAGACGAAGAAATTTCAGATTGATGAGAAATTCCCAGAGCGCACCATTACTATTGGTGCAGGTCTTGACGCTAAATAGGAAAGCGAGCTCACAAACTTCCTCCGTGAGAATCGGGACATATTTGCATGGTCAACTCAAGATCTGCAAGGTGTGCCGAGGGAGTTGGCTGAGCACTCTTTAAACGTCAGGCCAGGAGCACGGCCGGTGAAGCAACCTCTCCGCCATGAAGACAGGAGAAAAGTAATAGGGATGAAATAGCTCGGCTTCGCGCCCGGGTTCATCATGGAGGTGCGTATCCGGATTGGTTATCAAATCCGTGCTAGTAGAAAAGAAAAAGATGACCCCAATGTAGCCATTGTATGGCGAATGTGTATCGACTACACTAACTTTGAACAAGGCGTGTCCGAAGATCCTTTTCCATTGCCTAGAATAGACCAAGTCATTGACTCGACCATTGGTTGTGAGCTGTTATCATTTGTAGACGCGTATTCGGTTTCCACGGATACCATTAAATCCGCCGATCAAATAAAGATTGCATTTATTACCGTCAGGGCTTATTGTTATCGCACAATGCCATTCGCCTGCGAAATGCAGAGCAACATATCAAAGATGCATGCAAAAGTGTTTACATGATCGAGATAGGAAAAATGTACAAGTATATGTGGATGACGTGGTCATCAAAACTAAGGAGAGCAAAACCTTGCTAGAAGATATACGGCAAACTTTCGCGAACACGAGAAGGTTAGAATGAAACTTAACCGGAGAAGTGCACATTTGGGCGTGCGGCGGAAAAATTACTCGGTTTCCTTGTGTCCACGAGGTATCGAGGCTAATCCAACCAAGATAAGGCGATAGAAAGAATGGAATTACCAAGATGCTTGAGCGATGTACTGAAATTCACGGGCTGTCTAGCCTCGCTTAGTCGATTTGTATGTCGGCTGGGAGAAAAGGCACTACCACTTTATCGGCTGATGAGAAAGTCGGACAAATTCATTTGGACTCCCAGCGGACCTTGCATTTCAATTGAAAAAGATGCTAGTTCACGGCACCTATTTTAGCTTCTCCATTATCGAAGAACCTATGCTACTCTATGTAGCGGCTACCAATCAGTGGTTAGCCTTGTGGTGGTAGTGGAACGACTTGAAGAGGGTAAATCAGTCAGAGACGATACTATCTCGAGTGAAGTATTATCCGCTTCAAGCGAATTATCCGCACTATCGGAAGATGGCTTATGGAGTATATATGTCGGCAAAAAAAGCATTACTTTGAAGAGCACCCCATCAAAGTAATCTGTGAGGCATAGCCGACATATTGAACAACAAAGACGCAAGTGGCGAATAGCAAAATGGGCGATCGAGTTATCACCATATGCTCTACAATTTGATAGAAGAGATGCGATCAAATCTCAGGCATCGACTTTCTCGTAGACGGGCCGAGGTGCAATATGAGCCACCATTGCAGATCCAAATTCTTGGACAATGCATTTTGATGGTTCCAAACTAAGGAACGGTTTGGGAGCAGGAATAGTCTTGACCTCGCCTAAAAAGATCAGTTGAAATATGTCCTGCAAATACATTTTGCCGCATCCAACAATGTAGCTGAATATGAAGCACTAGTTCATGGATTGAAAGTAGCAAAAGAAATTGGTATACGCCGGATCTTATGCTACGGTGACTCGGATCTGGTAGTACAGCAAGTATCGGGCAGTTGGGACGCATTAGATGCTAATATGGCCTTATACAGATTCCATGTGCAAAAGATCAGTGGATACTTTGAAGGATGTGAATTCCACCACATACCACGAGCAGAAAATGACGCTGCTGACACATTGTCAAAATTAGGATCAACCCGGCAGTCAATTCCGCCAGGTATTGCCCTGGAGCACCTCAGGAAACCATCAATAAACCCATCACCAGAATCCGAATCAATCTTTATCCCAGCAAGTTCTGCAGAAAATCACACGCCAATGGAGGTAGATCCAGAAGATTCGGAACCCTAAAGAGGGACAGCCGAGGTAATAACAATCATGGAGAGAGCCGAGGTATGTGCGTCGGCGAAAACATGGAGATGAAGGTGAGATCACTGCAAAAGAGTAACACCGATAGGCAACCCATATTTTCTTACCTAAAAGGCGATATTGCCGAGTAATGAAGTATTAGCTAGACAAACCATAAGAAGAGCAAAAGCATACAATCATAAACAATGAGTTATATAAGAGAAGCGTAACAAACATATTGCGAAGTCGTGAGTTCCACGAAGGTCGGGAAATCCTTCTAGACATACACCAAGGAGAATGTGGGCACCATGCCTCATCTCGCTTTAGCAGCCAAGGCATTTAGGCATGGATTTTCTTGTGTGGCGTTAAAGAGCGGAAGAATTAGTTAAGAAGTGCAATGGATGTCGAGATATAACCAGAATACATATGCCGTCGGCCGAGTTAAAAACAATACCCATCACTTGGCCATTTTCTGTATGGGGTTTAGACATGGTGGGACCTTTCAAGCCGGCGAGAGGAGGGATGACCCACATCCTGGTTATGGTAGACAAGTTCACAAAATGGATTGAAGTAAAACCAATCAAAAAATGTGATGGGCACACAGCAGTGAAATTTCTCAAGGATATCATCTTGAGATACGGATACCCACACAGCATTATTACAGATAATGGCACGAATTTTGCAGAAGGAGCCTTCGCCAGATTTTGCCAAGAGAAGCACATAAGACTAGATGTTGCCTCGGTGGCCCACCCAGCATCCAATGGGCAGGTTGAAAGATCTAATGGACTGGTGTTATCAGGAATAAAACCACATTTGGTTGAACCATTGCAGGTCGGCAGGATGTTGGATAGAAGAAATCCCAGCCGTGTTATGGAGTCTCCGGACTACTCCGAATAGATCAACGGGTTACACCCCATTCTTTCTGGTATACGGAGCAGAGGCAGTACTCCCAGCCGACATAATCTATGATTCGCCAAGAGTTGCTCAGTACAAAACTTCAGAAACAAATGAATTAGCTCGGCAAGATGCCGTAGACCTGTTGGAAGAAGCCAGGGAGTTGACATTATCACGATCGGATATTTATCAACAGAACTTACGGCGATATCACAGCAAGAAAGTGAACCCAAGAGTATTCAAGGAAGGAGATCTAGTCCTCCGGCTGGTGCAGCGCACGGCTGGCATGCACAAATTATCACCCCCATGGGAAGGACCATTTATCGTGAGCAAAGCATTGCACAACGATGCATATTATCTGATTGATGCTCAATCCCCTGGAGAGAACAAGGCAGACAAAGCTGGTGAAGAAACGAAGCGCCCCTGGAATGTGGCTTTACTTCGGCCGTTTTACTCGTAGCGTTACATCTCAAAGTCAAAAACCAATGGTGTATTTAAACCTCGGCACCCAGAGCAGTTATTCGGGGACTACAATATGTTATGATATTTCATGGTAGATGTGTAAACCTCGGAACCCAGAGCAGTTACTCGGGGACTACAATATGTTATGTTATTTCATGTTAGATGTTTAAACCTCGGCTCCCAGAGCAGTTACTCGGGGACTACAATATGTTATGTTATTTCATGTTAGATGTTTAAACCTCGGCACCCAGAGCAGTTACTCGGGGACTACAATATGTTATGTTATTTCATGATTAGATGTTTAAACTTCAGAACCCAGAGCGGTTACTCGGGGACTGCCATATGTAATGATTATTTCGTATTATATGTTTGAACCTCGACACCCAGAGCAGTGACTCGGGGACTGCCGTTTGTTGTGTTCCTTTCATGTTACGGATATATACCTCGGTGCCAAAAGCATTGACTCAGGGATTATCATATGATATGTCAAATGCGTATTGACACTTAAATCTCGGCATCTAAAGCAATGATCCGGGGACTACCGTATGATACCTCGAACACGTGCAAACGCAATCATATCGTTTTATACCACCTCCAAACGTGATTTATATAAAAAGTTCCGACGATGGACGATCCAGCGATTGTTGCTTGCTCCCACAACGGAGTAGTTAACTTATATTCGAAATAGGTCAATAATGTAGATATTCAGCGTTGATGCCTGGATAAGACCATCAAAATAGCGGCAAAGTTGAGCCCTAAAAGATGAGGAAATTACGAGCCAGCAAAGCAAGAATTCTGGACGAGCATCCACTTAATGAAGAATCTCAACAACACATAGCAAAAAGAGTTCGAATCATACGAGTCGACAAATTTTAAATCTACATTGTACCCGGCATACCAGGGATCACAGAGATAAACTTAGGCGTTGCTCGGTGGAGGGCAGCTCCTTGCTCAGTACGGCACTCCAGAGGAGGAACTTCGACCGAGGTCGCCTCGCCCTCCTTGACCAGTGTAACCCGGTATCACGGGTTGTTCAGAGCATCGACGCAGTGGTAGAATGACCGGTGCCTTTTGAGGAAGACCAGCGTCGCCGTTGCTATCGAGCTTGAGCTAGAGCTATCGGAGGTGGCGAATCATCCTCACCTTCCCTGCTCGGCGAATCATCACCGAAGCATCTTCATCCGCGACCTCGATCCGGATCCGGAAGAAAACTCGGCCCTTCATTCCAAGTATGCACATCGGCATACTCGACGAATGGAAAGCCGAGCTTGCGAAGAGCAACAAAGGTGGGATCTTCAACCCAAATGGAGCCGGCGCAGATTCCTCAGAATGTCAAGAGAAATGTCTTCATACCATGACATGATTACAGTAAGGGCCATGTCGGCACCAGCACGCGCAGCAGATTCTCTCCAAAGACTCAACTGTCTCTCAGATGCCATCAGTCTGGTCACCAATAACTTAACCTCGTTGATATCAGGAGTCCCTGAGGTATTCGGCCAGAGTACATGGTAAGCTCGGATAGCGGCCTGCACCAAGTCCCGGCCCATAATTTTCATCGGACCAACTGCAGCACCAACAGCAACCAAGAAATCCTCCATAGAATATTCAAAGTCAACAGCAACAGGTTCACCTCGACGAGCGCGAGCTGCAAGAACAGCTTTAGAACTCACGGGTTTGGCTTCGGGGAAGTGATCTGCGCAAAACATGGACGTGTCAAAAGATAGCAATGACGACAAAGAAAAAACATAGTTCGGCCAGGCCAACTAACTTACGATGAATGTAATGCATCATTATCTGAAGGTCTTTGGCCCAAGTTTTACTCTTCTCGAAGCAAGTTCCTCGCTCAAACCACGAAAGTGTTAAGTTCGGCAGCTTGAGGAGCTCTTTGCTCTTCTGTAAATCCAGAGTCGATTCTTCTCCTCGGCAAATTCTTGGTCGACCTTTTCTAGCTCGGATTTAGAGAGCTTGAGTGTATTCACCTCGGATTTCATCGAGCTATCTCATCATCTTTCTCTTGTAGTTGCCGAGTGAACTGCGCTTTGTTCTAAAAATGAAGCATCACGTCAGGCATGGGCATGCAATCTTGTTGCGACAACGCAAAGTCTTGCAACTCGGCTTTGCCACAGCCCAATAATAAGGAAACTTAGTATAGATACTAAAAAGAAGGAAGGAAGTAGAAGGAAACTAACCTTCCAAGGTCTTGATCTTCTTTTCAAGGCGGATATTGAGGTTATTGATATTACCTATTCAACAAGAAGTGAGCCGGCATTCATGGACGAGTATATGAGTAAGGTGGAAATAAGGAAAACGAACTATCGACTTACCGGCCTTCTTTGCCAGGCGTAACTTTCTCGTACTTCTCTTCCAGCTTACGGTGCGAAAAAAGCAACCTCTGGAACTCGGCGGTCCGTCGGTCATGTGCAACCTGAGCAATGAAGCAAAGTCATAAAACAACAAGTAGAAGCTAAATTAGATCAGAATCAAGCAAAGCTTAATTCGGCTCTAGGTGGCTGGATATTCAAAGCTAAACTAGATCCAAATCAAGCAAAGCTTAATTCGGCTCTAGGTGGCTGGATATTCAAAACAATACCAGATCTGAAACAAGCAAAGCTTAATTCAGATCTAGGTGGCTGGATATTCAAAGCTAAGCTAGATCCGAATCAAGCAAAGCTTAATTCGCCTGCAGGTGGCTGGATATTCAAAACTATGCCATATCCGAATCGAGCAAAGCTCAATTCGGCTCTAGGTGGCTGGATATTCAAAGCTATACTAGATCCGAATCAAGCAAAGCTTAACTCCGATCTAGGTGGCTGGATATTCAAAGCTAAACTAGATCCGAATAAAGCAAAGCTTAATTCGGCTCTAGGTGGCTGGATATTCGAAGCTATACCAAATCCGAATCAAACAAAGCTTAATTCGGCTATAGGCGGCTGGATATTCAAAGCTAAACTACATCCAAATCAAGCAAAGCTTAATTCGGCTACAGGTGGATAGATATTCAAAACTATGCCAGATCCGAGTCAAGAAGGACTTAACTCGACTCTAGGGGAATGGATATTCAAAGCTACATCACGTCCGAATAAACTACGAACTAGATGGCCGGACTAACAAAACCTAGAAATAAAATTAAGTCAAACTTCCAAGCAGACAACAAGTTATCTCCTTGCAAGTTTCGGGGACTAGGAGATATGGTAACATCTGGAGAATAATTTAAGACTCGGAGATAAAATAATTACCGCATTCATCTTGTTGGTATCAATGATATCTTTGGCGACATGATCAAAACGATGTCGAGAAAAGCTGGAAAGGTTGGTTGGCTGGATTGCCCTCAAAATGATCAAAGACATTCCATTATTGGCATACTCAACTAGCTCCAAGGCTGTTCGCTTAGCAGTCGAGTTAAAACTTTACCCCGGCAAAGGTCCGACCATGGATCGCAGGCTCTTATGAAGAGCAAGTGACTTCGGTGGCGAGGTATGATAACTTTGGCAGATGCAGCTCCCTTGCGTAGCGCGTCCGCAATACTCGGCTGAGAAGAGCCGGCAAGACCTTTCTGAGAGGAAGTCTTGGCAATACATTCTCCTTATAAGAGGCGTCGGCGGAGTTGCACCTCCAAGTGGGGACCGGAGTCCTTAGGATCGTGGAAGATAAGCTCGCAGAGGCGCCGGGGCAACGACCTTCTCGGCCAAGGTCGGGATGACCAGAGAAACCGCAGATGAGATGGAGGTTCAATGGAAACGCTGGGACCCATAGAGGGACAGCTGGCTCAACGAAAACATCGGAGGGCGGATCGGATCTGAGATCAATGGGAGAAGTCTCGGGGGCATCACGACGAGCAGCGACGCATTTGGAGGCGGGGAGAAGCAGGGCGAATAGGACTAGGAATTCGACTATCATCGGGGAGGAGGAGATGGCGGAATCGGACGACTAGTCATACTAGGACCGCCGGGTTTAACAGAGGGCACCGCCAAAATAAGAAAGAAGATTCACAAGATGGGAACAGAAGAGAAACAAGAAATATAGGCAAAAGAACTTACCAACCCTGTGCATGGTCTTGCGCTGGGAGGATTGAGCGGATTTCTTTATTCGTTTCTTAGGAACCCTCCGAGGCACTAGCAGGAGCCCAAGGCTTCCCGAGGTAGCAGGAGGCCGGAAGCAATAGGTTCGTCGTGAACCTGACCGGCGGATTAGTGGGAAAGTAGAAGCGGAAATGCATCTGAAATAGGCATGGCAAGAACTACCTCAAGAACTTGGACCTCGTCAGAATCACCTTCTTCCTCTTCTGGAGTTTTGCATGAGCTCGAGGGCAGGATCCGACTAGGGACGAACTCCTCGAGTCCGGCTCCAAGATCCGGCACTCCTGTCAAGGGCCAAGGGAGCCGCAGAACCTCGGCGTCCTCGTTCTTCGCTTCCGCAAACCTCTGCAGGGCGAGGAGAAAGAAAATCATGTAAACCAGTCTCTAGGAATTAAGGAGAAATAGAGTGATAAGGATTAAGCATACCTCGGGAGGCGGATTGTCGCGGTAAATGGTTTTAACCCCAAGACCAATCCTCGTGCATCTCGGTCTTGAAGATAGCTCTGACGCTTATGAATAAGATAGTTGTCCAACTCCACGGTCGAGACTCGGTTCGGATCGAGAGGACCACTCATATAGCAAAGCTTGTGGGTCCGCTTTGGAAGGGCGATCCGCCATCGATAAAGTCGCCATCGGTCTTCGCCGCACCGGCCGGATCAACTCTTTAGCCGAATCTCGAAAGCCTCGCCAAGGCGTGAGTTTTTCGGATTATATAGCCGTTCACTTTGGAAGGGGCCGATTGAGAACGGTGGGAGCCGAATCTTGTCTTCCGCCCCTCTGTTCTTGACATAGAAGAATGATTTATGCCATTTCTTGCATGACTCCAACCCAGTGACACGGGGGAACACGGATTTCCTCCGAGGTGTAATAGACGCCGCCCCACATTGGGTGAGCAGCTTCTCGGAAGGATGCAGAGATTTGTCAGGAACGACGTTGGAGCGGATCTGGAAGAACTTCGACCAGACGTGCACTGATGGCCACAGGCCGAAGTAACCCTCCGATTCGGAGATAAAAGCGTAAAGAGAAGCTATGGCGTCATAGAAGGTGGTGCGGTGAAGGTCAAGTAATCAAGGAATTCTCTAGCGAAATCGCTGAGAGGAGACCGAAGCCGCAGGCAGTGAGACATGAAAACCACATACCGCCTCTCGATAATCGGAGGATTCGCTGCCGTAAACGGCAGAAACCTCGGCAGAATCCGAAGTTCGGATGAGCCATTCAATCTCACGGGCGTCGAGAGCCTGCCACGATCCACGCCAGCCGGGGCCAGCTGGCCATCGTCTTCGACAAGAGCACCGCTAAACGAGCTAGACATGGGTGCGCCGGAGAGATCGCCGGAGGAAGAACTGGCGGCGGAGGGGAGCTTAGAGCTACAAGGCCCCGTCGGAGCTTAGCACGAAAACAATGGCGAAGAGAGGAAGAACCGCCGCCTGAGCACGAAAATGAAGTGGATTGATCTAGGGCAAGATCTGGGCAAGATGGTCAGAAAGAACTCACCGGCGGCGGACCCGCAGCCGTAGGGCGCGGGCGAACGACGCGACGGAGTCCTCACCGGCGGAGGCTCTGGCGGAAGAACGGCGGCGGAGCGGCAGGAGAGCACGCAGGCGAAGGGAAGAAGGAGAGCAGACGCGAGCGATAAGGGGAAAGATGAACCAAGGGCACGCTTTCCCTCTTTATAGATGAGCCACGACAGGAGTGGGATCGTGGGTGTGGCGATTACCGTGTAGATCGTGGAAACGGCACGAACACACGACGGTAAGTGGAGCCACACCAACAACCACAGGACAAAAAGTTGTAACGATCCCAGGGGCGGTACACGGTCAGCGGCGGCGCAGCAGGAACAGAATTCACCGTATCTTGTCGATAAGCCGTAGAAGGACCTAAAACTAGAAAAGCAATGATGGGGTGACACGAGGGGCGTGGCGTATGATGGAAGGAACGAGGAAACCTCGGACGTGGCCGTAGCTCGGAAACAGGAAAAAAAGTGATGAAGTCGATATAACCCGCCAAAGTAATTGACAGGCCACACCAGCCGGGGACTAATGTCGGGGACTAACCTCGGGTAGGTCGAGACGGGAAAGACGATGTCATGTCCCGTCGATTGCCGAAACTGGCCAGGTCGGCCGAATCATGGTTATGTCGGCCGATGAGCGGAGGCAAGAAGCCCATGTATAGGTATCAAGTGGTTACGGACGAGTTAATGAGAAAGTCGGGTTACCCTAATGATCTTCATGCAGGTGAGGAACGAGCGGTAACATAAGGTAAGGCGAATCTGAAGCTTGCAGGAGAAGGAGAATCCCAAGGTCAAACTATAGCTGCAAGCTAGAAGGAATCAGAACAGGGCCAAGCACAAGAGACAAGGATGCACAGCGCCAGAGGGGCAGAAGAAGGTCACGGAGGTGACAGTCCTGGAGCCCGAGGCACGCAGGAGGGGGGCCACTGGAGCTTTGCCGTCGTTAGAAGGGCGACAGGGAAAGGAGGCCGCCGAACTACTATTTTGGGACAAGCATATTCCACGAATATGCTTGCCGTCGACCTAAGGGCACCCAAAGCACCCTTTATAAGGGAGGTTTGGACCCCGAGGAGGATCGATTCGGGAGCACCGTTAGGGCTGGGAGATTCATCTTGTCCCCTAGATACAGCTCAAGGAGCACTTGTAATCCACCAAGAGAGAAATAAAGTTCATCACTTTGGCAGCTTGTGTAAAGACAGTTGCATCTTCCCTCCCGGATCCCACTAGCATCCATTGGCCCTGACTTTAGCCTACCATGGCATCTGCCGTGCCACCACCACGACACCGACAATCTCTCACCGGAGAGATCTTTCTCTCGGTGTTTTCGCCCTGAGGCGTGAAATCTATCTATGGTCGCCCCCTGAGTATTAGGGTTCCAAAGGGAAGATATAGGCAAAGGGGGAGAGTCGGAGGCCGGGCAGGTGGGCCACACCTGCCCTAGGCGCAACCTCAGGTGGGCCCACGCCTAGGGGGGTATGGGCCCCCTGTGGCCCCCTTTCTCTCCTCCTTCTGGCTTCCTTCATCCTCAGGTAAAATAATATGTTTCCATATTTTTCTGGTATTTTTCTGATCTTCACGAAATTGCACTGAAACGCCTTCTTTTCCATCAGAATCCAGACTCCGGCAGTCCATCCTCCAAGAATCATCCAACATGCATAGACATATGAAAATCCATAAGTAATACCTCATAATAATACAAATATCAATGAGCAGAGGTAAATTATGATATAGAATGGTGATGCAAATTGGGCATATCAAGGGCCGATCCTCATGCTACTCAACTTTAGTCACCGGTAAGTTCTTGTCATAGTAAGTACATGTGTATCATAGAGAACCGCCAACGAGGTACCCCTTGCCCAATGATACAGGAGCTATGCCATAACAAAATGACAAGGCAAGCAGACAATGAACATCTCAGCAATCTTCTTATTTACCATGGTAAAATGGTGCTTTTTTCTCTCTTTCCTCTTTTCTCATCTCTTTTTTTTCTCAATCTCTATCTCTTTTTTTATAAGAAGAATGCTTCATAGATTGCTCACTATGGTGATGCTGCAAGTTTCCACCATGATTAGGCATGACTTAGGCTAGCGGCCCAGGCGTTTCTCTAACACACATACATAACTCCATGGACTTACAAGCCCCCCTTTCATTTCACACCGACGACATCCATAAACAAAATAGCATGATATCAACTGGGTAGATATTTACAAGTGTTGAAAGCATTCCCCGTGATAGCACGGTTCTGCTAATCCCAACTTATAAGTGCAAGCATATACAATATAGATGACACAATGGTTCAAGTTTATTAGGGGCAAGAAAAATAAAGTGTGCCATCAAGTTTGTGAGAGCTTTAATCACTAACTTTCACATAACAAGTTTAATTTTGAAGATAGATAAAACAAGAATATACTTGGAGTGGTGTAACACACCATGCATAGGAATTTATATTGGACACTTTGGAATAACTTGGTTTCTTGGGAGTTGGATGCAGGAGTAGAGCTTACTCAATACAAGTGGAGGCTAGCAAAATACTGAGAGCGACCAACTAAGAGAGCAATAATGGACATAGTCATGCAGAGCGATAAAACATTACTAATCAAAGCATAAAGTGGTACCACAAGTCAAAAACTAAATGATCATAGAGGCTATGGTGACTGGTTCATAGTCATAACATGGTGTAAGCATGTGCCAAGTCAACCCAAACAAAGCATCAAAGGAGAATACCATAATATTATGATTCTGTATGCTAAAACAATACATGATTCTTTTAAGGTCCTATTGCAAACTTGGCACAATCTAAAGTTTAAAGTCCTATTGCAAACTTTCAGCAAACTTTGTTTACTCCATGAAATTTGATAATTAGTATTAAATCGAGAGTAACAATTCCACTGTTAGTATCTTAAGTATCATGTTTGCCTCCATGATTATTGATTTAAATATCGATATTATCTAGAAGCTGAAAGAATTGTTTTAGAAACCATTATGTGTGGCAGATATAACGATATCTGAAACAATGTTTTGGTTGCAATATGATAGAGTATAATATATGTTCTCATATTGGATGAGAATTTGCAAAGGTTGGAGATGCTAGACATCCTAATCATCCAAAAGGGTTTTGGAAAGTAATGTTATACTCACAATTCGCCTTTATAAGCTATAGTAGCTTGATCATGAAAGTCGTCATGATAAGGATGAATAGAAGATGTATGTAAAGTGTTTACTACACTAAAAGATTACTAAAGAATGGATTTTGAAAGAATACCGATCATTTGATGATGGTGATCTACTTCAAAGTGCAAGTCCAAAGGTATTATTATTTGAATATACACGCTTTGGACTATGTGTCATGTATATGGCGCCACTGCTGATGTTGATAGATTCTTTTAAAAAGAAAAAGGAAATGCTGAAAGAGAATCTATAAAATATATTTGGTAGAAAAGAAAAGATTGGAAATATCCAATTTAGGTATATGTATGATATACATGTTATGGTTGTATTCTTTGCTTGTTAAACAATGTGGTTCTTGGGTATTGGATACCGAATTGGTTGGTATGAAATTTCATACATAACGACGCAATTCATGAACCACAATGGCCTAAGTAACTAGCAAGAGAATATGTGATGATGTTCATCAAAAACAAACAAACCGTTGTTTGTATTTCTCGTTGACATCAAAGCTTGCCTTCAAGATTTGTTTTTAAATAAAAGTTATTTAAATCAGGTATTATGAGAACAAAGATTGTTCAAATAATTACCGTATTCCATATAAGATGGATGATTTACAAATATATTTGGAGAAATCACATCAATAAAAACTAATGCTAAAATGTCGCAAGACAAATGATTGAAAGATCACTTACGAAGTGACATCACCGTTTAAATTATACTGGAAAGAAAACATGAAGAATCTCCATATTCATGGATTTTCGGAGTCTTTGATTTGATTAAGTGACGCTTGTGAGACTTTCCTCGGGATAATTAAAACTTTGTTCAAAGGCCAAAGAAGAACGAACGACTAAAATATTGGAATTTATACATATCGATGTATGTAGTCTATTATGTATAGTCGTAAGCGATGGATTTCAACTTCATATGCTTTCTCTGGAAATTTGAGTGAATGTTCACTTAATGGGAAAGAAGTATGAAATATTTGAAAACGCTCAAAGACTTTCAAACATGAAGTGGAAAATCATTGTAACAAGAAAATAAATAATTTATGATTTTATCATAAAGGGATTTATTTGAGTTACAAGTTTAGCAAAAACACCTAGATTTGCATCTCCCGAAACACCATTGTAATATGGAGTATTTGATATTTGTAATGAAACCTTCTGTGACATGGTTGGATCAAAAGGTGCTATTTATAAAACTGCCATTATGTTTTAAAATATTAAAGCTTTAGAGACTACCGCTTTTACACTGAAAAGATCTCCATCTTGATCCGTTGAAATGACACCATATGAGTTATGGTTTGGGGTAAAACCCAAATTGTCCTTTCTTAAATTTTGGTATGCTAAGCGTAAGTAAGATGTTTACAAACAAAGTCGGATAAGCATGTCTTTGTAGGTTATTTCGAATAACAATTGGTTATTCCTCCATAACACCGAGGACAAAAGGGTTTGTCGCTTGAAACATGAAGTTTATTGAAAAAGGAATTTTTCATAAAAGTTAAGTGGGAGGACAATAGAACTTTGATAAGGTTAACGAACCTTAGCTAAATGTGACGAGTTGCGCAACGTCAGAAATCTTTCCGGAGGCAGCCATAATGCTCATAGATTATGTGCCTCAAAAGTTGTGGTCACGGAGATCTAAGTTCTTATTGAACCAAGTAGGTCGGATAAACAATCAAATGCTGAGATTTGAGAGTAAATCATTATTGTTTGATAATGATGATCCGACTACATGCAAAGAAGCGATGATGGGCCCTGGCTCCATCAAATGGCTTGAAACCATAAAATCCGTGATAGTTCCATACACGAGAAATCAAGTTTTGAACTTGGAAGACCCTCCGGAAAGGTGTAAAAACCTATCGTTTGTATTTGGATATATAAAGAAACAGACATGGATGTTTCACATATATGAAATAGTCGACATGTCGGTAAAGTATTTTACGACAATGTTCAAGGAGTTGACTATGACAAGATTTGATCTTTCATAGCGATATTTAGTCTGGACGAATTAAAGTAGCAACCACTATATATAATTTGGTATATGGTAGATGAATAAACAAAACAAAATTCTTCTAAAATAATGGTTACCCAGGACGTGTGCATGACACGATCCAAAGGGTTTTGTTAATTCAAAGGATGCTAAAAGGGCATGCACACTTCAATGGTTGAATTAAGCATTGCGGAGTTGGAATCTTCACCATGATGAAAAATGAGTTTTCATCAGGAGACGATGAAGATGCTTGCATTTGCAAGAAATTAAGTGGGAGCGCTAAGACGTATTTCTAATATATTATGTGGAGGACATCTTGTTGATTAGAAATGATGTATTTTTTATTGAAAGGTTAAGAATTTCATTTCGATGAAAGACTTAGGCAAAATCCAAATATTGAGCATGAATGTCTACATGGATGGACTTTGACGCTAATATGGTTATGCCAAACGTACATATATGAGATATTGAAGGAGTTCAATATAGAAACGACAAGAAAAGGTTCTTGTCGCATGGAAAATAATTGAATCAAGATTCAAGTGTATCGACACTTGATAAGTGAAACAAGATTCAAGTGCTTTGACACTTGATGACTGAAATCACAAGAATGTTTTGATCAATCATACCATGATATGTACACATACATATATGTCCTATGCTCTAAGTGTTATGAGCATATACCAGAATGAATCATAAAATGATCATTGGACGATAGTAAGGATATTCTTATAATCTTCTGGAAGAATTAAGAATATATTCCATTTGTATAATAGACAAATAGTTTATTGAAAATGATACTAGTTTTGTCACAAGATACAAATTAAGTTTATCTTAATTTAAACTATGGGTGGCACAATGTAATGGAAAGGAGATTCCATGATGGATTTGGATGAATTCCAAAGTTAAGACATTGTGACGGATACTATAACAAAAGGCTAAGTATATGACTGCTATAGTAGCAGCAAAGGAGGGCATTTGTGTCAAGTAGTTTGTTATCAAACTAAGGTGTGGTTCGCAACGGGATAACACTAAAGATATATTTTACGACAATAGTATCGACATGATTTAACCCCAAGGAACTAAAGGTCTCACCAAAAGACCAAATTTATACAATGCCATCTCATTGGAGAATGTGTGATGCGTGAAGACACAAATACATGCAAATACACACGGACATGAAAGCGTCAGATCTGTAGATTATGTTAATCACTTGCAATTGCGTATATGGAACACCGGAAAGCCATAGGTGTTCAATACGCAAAGTTTTCAAACTAGATTATTGTCTCTAGTGCAAGTGGAAGACTGAAGGGAATATGCCCGAGAGGCAATAATAAAGTGGTTATTATCGTATTCATTATTTATGATAAATGTTTATTTTACATGCTATAATTGTATTAATATGGAAACGTTAATACATGTGTGTTTAATAAACAAACAGAAAGTTCCTAGTTATGCCTCTCTCATAAACTAGCTCGTTGATTAACAATATGATCAAGGTTTCCTGATCATGGACATTGGATGTTGTTAATAACGAGGTCACAACATTAGTGTAATGGTGTGATGAACATTCATCCGAAGTATAGCATTACGATCAAAGTCATTGAGTTTATATTGCTATAACAACTTACGAAGTGATCCTAATCCTTAGACCATGAGATCATGTCAATCACTAACACCGGAAGAGTTTCTTGATAACATCAAATGTCACACCGTAATAGGGTGATTATAAAGATGGGTTTAGAACTACTAAAGTGTTATGTTGAGGCCCATGGATCGAGAGTGGAATTTTTTCATCCCGATGATGGATAGATATGCTCTGGGCCCTCTCGGTGATATCACATTGATTAGCTTGCAAACAAGTGATTTGATCGCTAGAATGTTATATCACAGGAATGAGAAAAGAGTGCATGTCAGTAACGAGATCAAACTAGGTATGGAGATACCGATGATCGAATCTCGGACATGTAATATATCACAAAACAAAGGGATTAAGATACTAGCATAAAAGGTTCTCGCGATCACAAGAAAGTCATCCCTGGATGTGTGGAGTCGATGGGTCTCAGATCCCGCTCGATTATTGATCTGAGAGGGGTCTCGATCATGTCCGCATTATTCGCGAACCATAGGGTGACACACTTAAGAGACACCGACATCCACTTGGAGCAAAATTTTCATGCCGGAAAGAATAATAAGCGCAGGAATTTATTTCACTAGATACCGAAACGGGTTTTTGGGTGAAATTGCAGAAAGTGTTTTTGCATGTGAAATGAAATACTAGCTATGAGTTATATGTGAATGTTTGTCATTAAAGTAATTGACAAAATTCCGAATAAATAAAAGGAGTTTTATTTAATGAGAGTTTGCATTAAATTTGGTGGAAATTTAATGGAAATTTGAGTGGATTTTTGAGTGGAGGGAATTGAAAGGCATTTGTGTGAGTGGACTGTCCACCCACATTAATGAAAGAGGGGAGGGGGCAGCCCCATGGTTGGGCGCATAGCCCCTTGGGTGCCCCCTCTCCCTATAAAAGGAGCCCCCTCCCTCTCTCTCACTCACATCTCCTAGTGAAGGATATCTCTCCCCCTCTAGTATTTATCCCCATGGTCTCGGACTAGCGAGATACATGTTCCCGGTGGCTTTTCGGCAAGAAAGAGTTGTGCTTCCGCTGCATCGCCGAGCGAGGCGGAGGTTGCTAAGTGCCTCGACGTGTGCGAGCACGGATGCGCCGCTAAGTTGCGGTGCTAAGGACTTCCTCTCGATCTTGAGATCGGCAAGAGATCGTCTACATCAACCACGAGTTTGAACTCGTTAAGCTTTGTCGGTCTTCAAGGGTATGTTCGCTACGGATATACATCCGCCTGTTGTTTGTATCTAGTAGATAAATCTTGGTACATAGTTGTTCCCATTGTAGGAATTTTTTTTCTATGTTGTGAATCCTACAACAATAACCACTAAGCATAGGGTCAAAACAACATCGAACATGACATGATAAGGTCTAGGCCACAGTCAAAACAAACTCCTTTTGTACCACTTATAAGCATGAAGCTTCCTACTATTTTCCAACCCAAACACCTTATTTGAAACAACACAGCGAAAATGGGGGTCCAACCACTTTATTCAAGCAAACTAAGCAAACAAAAACCAAAAACTAAAACTAAGACGCACCAAAGACAACACAACAGTGCATGAAATAATAAAAACGAAGTGTCTAGAAAGACCTGAGATTTTTATTGATGAAAAAGGGAATGCCTTGGGCATCCGCAAGCATTGACGCTTGTACCTCTTGAATATTTCTTGGGGTGACACGGGGTGGCATCCCCAATCTTGAGCTTTTGTCCATTTTTCATCTCATTACATCATTCTTTCCTTACACCTGGAATTTTTCCTTCATACAAAACTTCACACAATCTTCATTAGCAATATTAGTGCATTTAAAAGATAATAGACCTTTGGGTTTAGTTTCAAAACAAAAAAAACTTTCACTAAAGACACAAGATACTGTAGCAATTCCCTAAAAAAGCTCAATTTCCCAAAAAAGAACCTAAAAAGGAATCAATAAGAAGAAAATGCAAATAACGGCACAAATCTGTCAAAACAGACCAAAAGGTATAAACTGATTTGTTCGAAGTCCTTATGTTGCTCAAATAAAAAAGTGTTGAACTAACTAAAGTTAGCTAACAACCTGGGGTATTTATTCAGAAAATTATAGCTCAATACGACTTATAGAGATTTTTCAAGAATTTTTAAAGTGGAGCACAAAAATCTGTTTTGGGACAGCAACTCTCCAAATCTTACTTCCCTCTCATTAGAGGTTATTCTTGGCACAAAAATCAAATACAAGGATAAGGGGAGGTTATTACTGAAGTAATAAATTCCAAGACTCAACAAAACTATTGGGTTATCTCTCAAGAAGTACTTTTCTTTAACGCCTTTAAGTCAGGCACAAGAAGCAAGATTCAAGTATTTTCAAATAAAGAAGCATCAAGAGCAACTTTTTGTTTTAGTAGGAGAGGCAAAAGATATTCTATACCTTTCTTGAGTGAGAATTGCTATTTAATGGTGCCATCCTTTAGTTGAAAATCTTCCATGGAAAGATTTGTTTTCGTTTCATAGGCATGAACACAAGTGTTCAAGGTCGACCCCCACTTAACCATTACTCATCTTTCCAATCACTTTCCTTTATTAAAACATTTTTAGGTAACAAGTACAACTATTTTTTTTGTAATTCAAAATCCCTATACATACTAAGATAGAGACCAACTTAACTGAAAGTAAAAACTACTTAGAGATAAGGCAAACAAGTGCACACAAGAATATTCACCCACACGCTATTGCTCCCCGGCAACGACGCCAAAAAAGGTCTTGATATCCCACAAGTATAGGGGATTGTGTGTAGCCTTTTTGATAAGTAAGAGTGTCGAACCCAACGAGGATCTAAAGGTAGGATAAATATTCTCTCAAGTTCTATCAACCACTGATACAACTCTACGCACACTAAGTGTTTGCATTATCTAGGAAATAAAACTAGAGCAACAAAACAAGCACTAGAGAAATCTTTGCGAGATAATAAACAACAAAAAAGTAAAGCTAGTTGCTGCAGCAATAAAATACACTAAACTAACAGAACCATGAGTGTGGAATAGTAGTGGTAATTGTGGTGCCTTTGTCCAATTTTAATTAGCAAATAAATCGGGTTCATTGTCTTCGATACAGTTTTCTATGTGGGAGAGGCTAAATATACATGTGCTTCACTACTTGGAATTACATGTATTATATTATTGGGTAGTTATCAAACATCCGTAACTACTAACAATGCATTAAAGTTTCCCCAACCATAGCCTTAAGTTAATGGTCCTCTTACTCCCATACGTGCAACGTTCTGGTTCGCTTCCTTAGGTTTCTATCACTCCGGCAGAACTTCCCCTTCCTCTTACACATACTGCAAACCCTATGATGTTTAATCCATGTCCGCACAAATATAATGGACACCAAAGGACTATACAATATCAACATACAACTCTAATGAACCAAAGACGTTCAACCATTCAATCTAAGAACAAAGAAACTACACAAACATGACATAGATCATAGGATTATAACTTATAACATCAAACACCATGTTTATATAGGACGGTACAGAGGTGTGTGGGAGGATGAACCACTGCATACTATGAGGATTAGGTGATGGAGATGCCGGTAAAGATGGTGAAGAGGGCGGAGCGGGGGACTCCTTCCCCGCCACCAATATCGTGGGGGAGCACCGCTTCTTAGCCCCCTTTCTTCATGGCTTCTTGGGAGACCTACTCATGGAGATGGGATCCATGGGGGAGGCAAAAAAGTGGCTTTGGTGGCTGCAAATTCGTGGGTGGAGGTGTCTCCCACGAATTAGGTTTCCTCCCTTTATATAGCTTCTCGGATTCCCGTCATCCCATCTTGGGCTGCAGTAAATTGGGCATAGCGGGTCCGTCTGGACTCGGAATCAGCTAAATTATATGTCCAGAATGATTGTCGCCAAATTTCTTACAACTTTATAGTTAAAGAGTTTTCCGTTTGACGCTGTCTTCGACCCGAAACGTGACCATCTTCAAAAAGAGTTCTGAGATAGATTTCTGGAAAATCTCAATTTGACTCCAACAAGGGTTCCACTTGTATTCTTGATAATTCCTACACATTAAAGTGTAAAACAAGAACATTGTGTACTTTTGTAACTAATAGTAGGTTAGTTTAAATAACTCATGAACTTTATATAAAAAGGAGTGTCAAAAGCATAATAATAGCATAAAACCATAAAAAATTATAGATACGTTATGAACGTATCAACATGTTATGTCATTTGATAACAAGGTCATATCATTAGGAGAATGATGTGATGCATAGACCCAACCTAAGCATAGTAATTTTATCATATCACTGAGTTTGATTGTTGTACTTTCTTAATGTCTGGTATCATTTACTTAGACATTTCGGAAGAATACCTTGTGGACATCAAACATCGCTTCGTCATTGGTGGCTATAAAGGTGGTTTTCAGGTATCTCGAAAGGTACTTGTTGGGTTACTTGATCAAGATTGGGATTTGTCACTCCATGTGACTAATGAGTTTATTCACAGGGATATTGCATTACAGAACGAGTAAAGAGAGATTGCTAGTAATGAGATTGAACTATGTATGGTGATACCGACGAACAAATCTCGAGCAAGTTACATATCACTAGACAAAGGGAATTGAATACGAGATTAATTGAATCATCGACATCGTGGTTCAATCGATAAAATATCTTCATAGAATATGTGGGAACTATTATGTATATCCATGATCCCGCTATTGTTACTGATCCGAGAGGTTGTCTCGATCATGTCCACATATTCTTGAACCCGTAGGGTCACAGACTTAATGTTTTGATGTTGATAGGGTTCGATAAGATAATAAGTTGGTTTTGTCGAATTGTGATTCAGATTCTCGGATGATATCCATTATATCACGAGGAGCTTTAGAATGGTTCAGAGATAAAATTTCATATAAGGAAAGTTGATTTTAGGATTCTGTAAAAGTTTAGGATTTTTCCGATATCGTTCTGTGGTGGGGCACACTTGCATGGAGGGGACCACATGGACCTGGGTGGGGCACCTCATCCCCAAGTGGGCCAAGGCGCCATAGCCCTAAGCCCATGCGCACCAACCCCCATGCTGAGGGATAAGATCAAATCCCTGATTAGGAGGCATCAACTTGGAGGGCAGCCAAGCCTTAGCAGCCCTCCCATGCCTATATAAGAGGGGGGAGAGGGATGGGGTGTGGCACCTGACCCCCGGCTTCCGCCTACCCCCCTCTCCCTCCATCCTCTCTATAGTACCTTAGCGAAGCCCTGCAGGATTCTCACCAAAGTCCCGCTATCACGCCGTCGTGCTATCGAGATTGATCTCATCCACTTCCCTTGCTTGCTAGATCAAGAAGGTGGAGACGCCATCAATTCGTACGCATGAGAAACTCAGAGGTATCGCTCGTGCGATACTGCATTCAGATTGATCCGACGATAGTGCGACTACATTATCCCATGATCTCCCGATCATTAACGCGTGTGTTCTACAAGGGTGTGTAGATCTGATCCACCTCGTTACTTGCTTCTAGTAGATTCGATTTTTGTATTTTGTTCACTACTCCTTAGAATTTTTTGTTTTATATGTCGTGAATCCCTTAAGTAGATGGGGGTCTAGGCCACCACTATGATGACGAGGTAGATAAGGTGGAGAATTCCACCGACGGGCTTCGCTGGCGCAGAACTACGTGGAGGAAGAAAGAGGGAAATAGGGCCTCTAGTGGCTAGAGCTTGAGGTAGGGCCCCCCTTTGCCCCTTCTTATATAGGTGTGAGGGCGGGAGAGGCTTGCCCCCCAAGAGGCCCCCAAGTCTCTTGGGGCATCCAAAAGGGGGGAATTGCTCCCTAAGTCTCCGTTTCCTTGCCCCCAAGGGCAACTTAGGGTTTAGCTCTCCCTTGGCCGCATGGGACAAGTGGGTTGGGCTCCTAGGACCATGTAGGCATGTGGGGCCTCCCCTCAGTCCATGTGGATCCTTTAGGGAATGTGGGCCTCATGTGGGGCCCTCTAGAACTTTCTAACATATTCTGGTACCCTAACAAAAATCCTGGAACTTTTCTGAAACCTTAAAATCCAACTTTCCTTATATGAAACTTTATCTATGGACCATTCTGGAGCCGTTCGTGACATCCTAGATCCCATCCGCAACTCCGAATCAATATTTGATCTCACCATCAAGTATATCTCGCCTGATGCTCCTGGTCGGGTAGGCCCTGCACATGAAGATATAAAAGTCCATGATCAACTATTTGAATTAAGATACCGTGAGGAAATTATGTGGCCCCAAAGGTATATGATCTAGTGGATCTTCGAGGGAGACCAAAACACAAAGTTTTTCCATCAACTGGCTAATGGGAGGAGGAAAATAAATAAGATATCTATGATTACCAAGCCAGATGGATCAAGTAGGGAGGATGTGGAGGAAATAAAAACTTTAAGAAGGGATTTTCACAAGACACTATACACAACAAAAAGGTGTCTCGAGGGTTGACGAGGTCTTTTCCTATGTCCCTGTTAAAGCAACCCGTGAGATGAATGTGAAGTCGACATCAACAATTTTCGGTTGAAGAATTTAAGGGGGTGGGTCTTTTCCAAATGTATCCATCTAAGGCACATGGGCCGGATGGCTATCAAACCAAATTTTTAAGTGACACCGATTATGCATGTGCCAGATGTGACGAAGGCATAATTGAGAATTTTGGCGGGAGAGGACAACGTGATAGTTTGAATGGGACCCTACTAGTTCTCATTCCAAAGGTTCCATCTCCAACGTCTCTTATATAGTATTCTCCTATTAGCCTATGTAATGTGCTATTTAAGATTACCTCCAAGGTAGTTTCAAAAAGGCTAAAATCCATTCTGCCAGATATTATTTCTCCTAAACAGTTAGCGTTTGTGTCTAGCCATTTAATTATTGACAACATCACTATTACAGTGTGAGTGCCTACATTTTGTGAAGAAGAAGGAACATAATAGATGCTTTGGTGCTTTAAAGCTTGACATGGTGAAGCCATATGACAAAGTGGAGTGGGATTATTTGGAGGCTATTATGTTGAAGCTCGACTTTAGTAGACTTCGGATGGAGATGGTGATGAGACGTGTTTGCTCAATGTCTTTCTTAGTCTAGTAAATGGTGAACGAACGGAGAAATTTACACCAACAAGGGGCGTCCATGTTGGGGCATCTGTCAGGAACCCCCTATTTCACCATACTTGTTATTGCTTTTAGATGAAGGATTGTCTTTGATCAGGACGATGACGATGCTTGAGCATTGTTCCCTTCTTGGAGGCATCTCTTTTGGAGTTGTTGGATTTGTGGTGGTGTTTTGTCCGCTATTTCAAGGAACTGATCACTGTTTCAGGACTTTCTTTTGTGTAATTCTTTTTTATTTATTGGTTGTATGCATCCGTAATGCCAATGCCAATAGGGTATTGCATTGTTGCATATACTGGGTGTAATTGGTATCTCCTGATATTAATATATGCTCCTATCCAAAAAGAAAAAGATGAAGGATTGTCGTGTTTGCTCCAACATAGAGGGACATCGGGCATACTTGAGGGTTTAGTGGTGGCTAATTCAGTGCTATCCATAAATCATTTATTATTCACATGCGACGATCTTTTATTCTTCAAAGCAAATCAAGAAACCAAAGTGTAGTTAGATGATACTCTTCAGTTATATTGCTTAGCTTGGGCAACGTATTAATAGAGAAAAGTCATCTATTTTCTTTAGTAAGTGCTGTCAAGGATGAGTTAGAACTGAAGTCAAAGGTATTTTGCAGGTTTCTAATGAATAATTGAATGAGAGCTTCTGTGTTGTTCTGTGTTCTCATTTTTCTTAAAGATTGCATATGGAAGGAGATTCCAGACTTGATTGAACAAATTATATCTACGGGAGGCAAGGAGGTGCTTATCAAAATAGTTGCACAATATGCCTCGGTATTTGCTATGTATTGTTTCAAGCTTCCTAGGGGTCTACCTGAGCATGTGAATTCTATGATCAAAATGTTTTGGTAGGGTGTAGTAAAGATGGAAAAAGGAAACCTACATGGATGCCATACAATGTTATGATCTAGCCAAAGCATATGGGAGGATTGGGTTTCCGTGATAAGGAAATATTTCATCAACTATGCTAGCATGCCAAGCATGGAGAATTCTTCAAGACGCGCTGAGCTCAAGGGTGTTGAACGCCATTTATTTCCTAATGATGATCTCCTCGATGCTCAGCCTGGAAGCTCACCATCTCAAATTTGGCAGGCTCTTCATGACGATAATAGGGTTTTGAGACAATGTTTTAATTAGAAGAATTGGTGATGAGAGGTCAACACGTATTTGGTACCATAATTGGATCCATGGGGAAAACATATGCGTCTAATTACTAGTCTGGTGATTCATAATTGTCTAAGGTTCCAAAGGTAATCGACGATACTAATGCATGCTGGAAGGAAGAGGTAATTGTTGATGCGTTTCTTCCAATGGGTGTCGAGGCAATCATGAAAATTCCATTTAGTATAGTAACCCAATTGAATCGATGGGCATAGTAATGGATTATTTTCGGTACGTTCTTCTTATCGTATGTTGGTAGAGACTAAGAGGAGGAGGGGAGATTGGTTGGTACACCATCCGACTGCATCAAATAAGGAGATAGGGAGAAAGAACCGGACAACGCTATGGAATACCTAGATTCCCTAAATATTTAGTGTTTGTGTGGAGGTTAGCGCATAAAATTTTACCATCTACTGATGTACTTCACAAAAGGAATATGGCAACACATGTCGGCTGCTTGATATGCTTCAGAAGACTCATGTGAACACTCTCTTATTGATTTCAATATGGCCAGATGTGTGTGGGTTATTGTTTATGAAGATATTATAGAGCACATGTCTTCAAATTCATGCCAAGATGCAAGGCAGTGGTTGTTTGCAATGATGGATACGTTTGATCTTAAAATGTTCTCCCTCAAAAAAAGTTCATATCCATGTTTTTTGGTAGACTTGGGGGAAGCCTTTCCTTCTGTGGAAAAGAAGAAGCAGATGCTAGTGGTCAGGCGGCCATGTCTTTGATCTCTTGCCCTTCCAGGTTTAGTGAAAATAAATGTGGATGTGCGGTCTCTCGTGATTCAGATCATGGAGGTGTGAGTGCTGATTGTAGAGATAACGAGGGCAATTTTTGGGTACTTCTAACAAGGATTTCGGATCTAGCAACTCTCGAAGCAATGTCTTCATGGACGGAGACAAGGGGAGACGAGGGGGTCTTAGCCATCCCTAAGGTTGGAATTTAGGAAGAATTCTAGGCATTAGAACTCTAATACTTGCTGATTTAGTTAACTCTGCCCCCTCATGTCCATTTTGCCCCCCTCAAGGTGAGAACCTGGCTCCGTCCCTGAATGTCGTGTGAAGAGGCGCTAGGCCTGGATGAGGACTTGAGAGTTACAAGGCTTTAGGTTTCTTCAGATTGTTTAGAAGTGATAAATATGATGAAATGGAAGAACCTCCATAGATATAACATGATTTTATGTAAGATAGAGAAGCGATCTAGTGTCTTCCTAGAAGTTAAGTTTAAGCTTGAAAGCAGGGATAGGAATGGCGAAGCTCAATTGTTAGCTAGAAATACTATTTTAGCAGAGTTTGGAGGCCATATGTAGATCCTTGAACCACCAACTGATGTACCTTTTTTGTCCAAGTTGAATAAAGTTCCTGAACTCTTGTAATTACCAGCATATACCGGAAGTCACCATCTCTTCCCGCCTTCCCCCCATCTCCTCTGTTTCCCTCCCTTGAGAGTCGCAAACTGCCCATCGGGCCAATCCAATGCACCTCGCGACGGCGATGCCGGTCGGAGGTGTCAAAGGAGAGACGCCGACTTTAGTAGTTTATGATCTAGGGTTTCTTTTTCTAGGATTTTCCCCGTGTGGCGTCTTGGAGTAGGCCACCGGATCCCATCATCCGGATCAGGCGCATCCTATGCTTCCTCCTCTTCCTGGCTCCGCTCTATTGGAAAGAGCGGCGGCAAGAATGGAGTCTGGAGCTAGGCATCTCCATCAATAAGGCCGTCTTTCCCTTTCTTCCGAGTTCTACCGAGTTGAGGCTTCTCCGCGACGTCAGGCGGTCACCAACGTGGTTGCTCATCAAGCTTCCGAGATGGAAGTTGGACGACAACAACATAACTGGTGAAGGCCTCTTCAATAAGCGGATCTTGTCGGTTCGTCTTCACCACCATCTCCTACTCTTACCTCCCTGGGTTCGTGGCAGGTTCACTGGGTTTGATGGCGAGACGCTTTTCATGGTGTGGTGTTGGCCTACCTTTGCTACCCCTGTCTTGTTGATTGCCCTGTTCTTCTTCTTCAACTCCAAGGTGGATATGGGGAGAGATTATGACAAGGTTGAGGCTCAGCGGGGGCGGTTTTGGAGTTTTGGAACCTGTTCTTCCTGGAGCTATTCCTCTATGTCGATTTGGATGACGCTGAAATCCTTGGCCAAGAAGGCCTTCTTCATGCCGTGTGCTCCGGTGACTCTACAACATCCATTGGGAGGCCATGTTCGAGCTCAGGCGCTGGGCGCGTCGTTGGGCCGGATGCAAGTGGCGTAGTCCCCGTCTTTGTCCATGGCTGCAGTAGCCTGACCTCCTTGCTCCGCAGTGGGAAAGAGGAAGGACTAGCTTGTAATTCCAAAAAATTTAGCAAGGTTTTTTCTACGAATGCCAGGGGCCTATGTGTACTTTTCTTTTCTTATGGGGTTCTCCGTAATTTCTCTCTACCTCCACTGTTAATTTAATTGAAGGTTTCGGCCCCTTCTAGGGCACTCCGCTATTCAAAAAAAAAATCCCGGCTTTCCCATAAAAAATAACGGATTTGCTAGTTCTCAGGCGTCTGAGAACTTCTTAAGTCTCAGTCACCTCTTTCACCATTCGATTTACCTCGTGATTCGTGCAAAATAGAAGTTACACATGTGTTGCAACTTGGATGTAACTGAGAATTTAATGAGTTGCAACTGAAAATTAGTACAAATTTTATGAGTTGCAACTAGGTTGTAACTGAGAATTAGCATAAATACCTATGATGACATCAGCGATTTAGACATAAGAAGTTCTCGGGCGCCTGAGATCTAGACACTCCCAAAAAATAAATAACTCGGACTCGTAGGATGCTTGTTCTCAATGGTTCTCAATTTTAGTGATTTTGGCGGGGCCTAAATATTTCTGGAACTACTGAAATTCAAAATTCATTGAACTTCTGACTGGCGGAATACTCCCAGGGATTTCAATGGCTGATTTCTTATGTGTTTGTTACGATACAATGGGTCCGTCATGTCAATGCGTGCACGCACCGGGTCCCATTCCGGTCGCTTTTATTTAGAATCTCAGTTACACATACACACGGGCAGTACAACTGAGACGTACTATATATACCACGGTGAACTCTGACGTGGAAGAAAGTAGGCGCTTCACGATCACATAGCAGCGAGCCATTACGTGCTTCACTTGACGTAGGCGATGCTGACGCCACGGACGGTGACCAGCTCGCCCCCGCACCTCGGCACCAGCGAAACGATCACCGTCTTGTCGCCGTCAGCCCCGATATCGTCCATGAGGTCGCAGACGCCGAACCTCGCCACCGTCTTGACTGACCCCTTTTCCTTCCCCTTGTCGTGCCGCATCATGTGCGGCGTGTGCGCGATGCTCCCGGCGCAGTACATCGTCGCCGCCGCCGTCGTGGCGTCGACCCCGCTCTCGGGCTCGTTCACCAGTACGTCGAACTTGACGAACCGGTTGAAATGTTCGGCGATCTCGATCCCCTCGACGACCAGCACCTCCTCCTCTTCGTCCTTCTCCTTCCGGGTCCTCGACACCCTGGGCCTCGTCACCGTCACCCGCACCGTCTTGTCCAAGGTGGCTGGCAAGGAACCGGCGGCAGGTGCCGGCGTCCCGGCGGGTGTCTGGGCCGGCCTGGCGTTGATCCACGGCAGGCCGACGTCCTGGTACGTGTACCGCAGCGCGGCCGTGTCGAGGCAGTCCCGGACGCGGACGCGCACGGGGCGGGCATCCTCGTCGTAGAAGAGGAAGGCGGCGTCGAGCCAGTCGGGGTCGGCGAAGTCGGTGTTGCCGGGGCGGAGGCCGCGCCAGACGCGCCACAGCCGGTCGACGTTGCCGTGGTGGCCGAAGAACACCGGGTCGCGCGCCGAGGAGTAGAAGTTGCCCATGTCCTCGCCGTTCGGCTGCCTCGGGTCGCCCGTCCAGAAGTGGACCGTGCCGTGCGGCACGTTCTCGAAGGAGCCGGCGCCTGGGTCCGGCTCGTCGCCGGCGCGGTACGGTTGTCCAAGGAACAGTTCCGTCTTCTTGGCACCCGAAATCATCTGATGGAGTACTCCAGTATTTGCGTTATTTAATGACCGGTTTATTATACTCAGCTCGGGTGCTACATATTGCCCAGTGGAGTGTAGTACTGACCTCGCGGTACATGATCATCAGGTTCATATCGATCTGCTGATCTCTTGGGATGTTGGGGTCAGACCCACTGAAGTCAAGGTCGATCAGGACCGGTGGCTGGTGGGCGGGGTCGCGCCTCTCATCGTAGAGCGGCGACGACCTGTTGGCGTAGATCGCCGGCAGCGTCATGCCGCCCGGCGCGTCCCAGTTCCAGAACGGCAGCGCGAAGGTTTCGTCGCCGATGAGCCTACCAAGGATCCGCTCGTGGAAGTAGACGTAGAACCTGTGCCACGGGAAGAAGAGCCAGCAGTTGTGCACCTGGATCTCCAAGTTCGGGAAGCCGACCTGGTCGTACGCGCCGTCGCAGTAGGCGCAGTGCACGCGCCACTGCTGCTCGAAGCTGCGCGGGTCATCGGTCGGCAGCTGCTTCATCAGCCGCACGGCTCGCTCGTACTTGGCCACGTACTCCCTGTCCACCAGGTGCGCCGCCGGGCGCACACGGAGCGGCGTGGATGCTGGCGGCGGCCTGAAGTCGATGATGCTGGCGCCGGCGCGGTACGTCGGGCAGCAGTTGGTGTCGGGCGCTGTGTCGGGGAGGTTGGGCCGGTGGCAGTTGCGGAGGTCCGGTGCCTGGATGGGCGCGGCGACCGCGGCGCCGCGGTCCGTGGCCAGTCCGGCAGCAGCCACGGCTCCGCCGAAGCCGAGGAGCACATCACGGCGGTCGACGTGGCCACCGCCGGTTGCCTCGCATGAGATACGCCGTGGCTGTCTCGCCTCCTTGCGGTGGCGGAGGAAAAGGCTGCGGCGCGCAAGGCTTTGGAGGCTGCATGGCATGCGAGGGGTGGCACTCTGTGGCATGCCAGAGCTCTCCATGCCGGCCGGCCGGTGTTGGCCTAAGGGGATGATACGCAAGTTGTTGTGAACTCGGAGTGTCCCTATATATAGAGCGTGCGCGTACAGTAATTGTTTTGTTGGAGTGCTTTCACACGTGCATGTTATGTTCAAATGCACTAATCAATCGATGGAGTGTGTCGAAACCAGGTTTTATTTGGTTAGTTATGATTTATGAGTGTACATATATATGCGGCAGATTTATCACTCCCCACGTCTACAAACACAAGACCTATAAATCTAGTAAAAAGGTGAATACCTATACCCCTTCCACCCCAGATTACTTATAACAGATTTGTTTAAATACACATACATCTAGACGTGTTTTAATGTATGTATACATACAAATATAGTCCACGACATCTAATTTGGAACAGAGGAAGTATATGATTTTTTTTAATATCCAATATCGCATCCAACATATCTATTATAAAATTTGTATAGTGTACCGCCCATCTTACTATATTTAAATGTTATATACTCGCTCCGATCCATATTAGTTGTTGCTGAATCAGACTTATCTAGACATGTTTTAAGCAAGATATATCCGACTCAGCGATAACTAATATAAATTGGAGGGAGTACCAAAACATTTAATGTTTAGAAATAGAGGAAGTACTTATTATATGCTGTAGTGTTATAAATTTCTTTTAGATTTTAAGAGGATATCTCTCTCCTAGTTCACAAAAGAAAGGCTAATCTAAGATACCAATAATCTTCAATTGGCTCATATACCTGTACTTTTAGTTTACATTACAAAATTTAGCTGAGCCATGGCTTAGAGATTAGTGGAGAAAAATATATATGATGTAGTAGCTCTATAAAAAGTAGACCCACAAGGATGAGTGGGGTGCTTAGAGCATGTACAACAGAGAGGCTAACCACGGACGCTAGCCAGGAAAGATTTCCCAGCAGCTTTGTCAAAATCCTACCCGAGATCTCGGGATTTTGACTCAGGGGCGGGCGCAAAACCAGACGTCGGGTGCTCTATCTTGTTTACCTCCGCGCGCGTTACAACTCGCCAACCAACCAACGCTATCCACACAGAGAAAGGACGACGATTTTAGCGCTTGAAACTAGCTAGCGTGGCCGCAGGTCATTGCAAACCTGGGCGTACGAACGTGAGTACGCGCGCCTCGCATATGATCGCGAATCAGGACTCGTTGATGCTGGCCCTTCACCTGATCGTCACCTGCTACCTACCTGGCGAAAATCCTCCCAGCTCCATGCATGTGTGGCAATAACTGCTTAGCACGTCGAGTGATACATATATACTCGTAAGCACGTATTTCAGTTGGAGAGTCCTTTGGTCCGTTTCTGGATTGCGGACAAGTGAGCAGAGGACTGGGGGCAGGTAGCTCTGGTCACCATCATCTAATTAATTAAGGAGGAGTCCAGGTCGCTAGTCGGTACGTAGATCGGTGTAGGTGGCTGCTCGCGGTGTGATTGATTTACACCGAGAAGGGATTTTCTCAGGATAGGAGGTGTCCTCCGCACCATTTGTATCGTCTGTTTGTTGAAGATTCGCGTGGAGTCAACTCGATCGTCGTCCGCTGAACATTTGTATTTAGGCCCTCTTGCTATTTTGGATATAATCCTCTGTCTAGAAAAGAGCATAACCACCCAGCCCCAAACCAAAGACACAGAAACACGTCGTTCTCCTCTCAATCTGGATCAGGGACCTCTCCACCCCATCTCCTCCTCCCCAATCTTCCTTCTTGCCGGCGGCTGCCCCAAGACCATGCGCTACTACCGCACCATGGCCACGGAGGAACACAAGTCCTACACCTCTCTGGCTCCTCCTCCTCCTACACCTCTCTGGCTCGACCACAAGTACTCGTCGCGACCTTCTGCACCAAGCGGCCATGGATCTCCCATGGCCAGGGAACACATGGTGAGCTGCCCCCCGCCCCCTTGAAGGATCTGGACAAAGACCCTTTGGTTTTGGGATTTATTGGGGTGGATCTAGGCATGGAGGGCTTGGATCCATGGCCTCCTCCATGTTTTTTTGGATTTTATATTCGGGATCAACTCCTTCCCAAATTGATTTGTGAATTTGCTTCGATCTATGCGTGTATGGATCTTTTTTATTCGGACAGGTTTTTTTTGTTCTGTATCAAACGAGGTGTATACTACCTTGTATCTTGTAATTCCATGAAAACTTCTATGGATCTTGAATGTATCTCTACATTTCCTTTGATAAAATATGAATGATGCATTGTGTATGAATATTGTGTGAATCTATGTACGAATATTGTGTGAATCTATGTACAAATACTGTGTGAATCTGGTGTAAGAATATATGATGGATATTTATGTTTCCTTTGATAAACTGCTCCGAATCTTACTTGGATCGTTGAATTTATGATGGATCTTGCATGGATTTTCTGTCAAACTATAGTGAAATTTGTATAGAAATTATATGAATGTTCTTTGAAAAAAATTATATGAAACCACTCTGAATCTTGTATGTATCGTTGAATTTTATATGAAACCACTCTGGTTTGATACTGTATGAAACTTGTATTATCTTAAAAAAATCTTGGAAACTTGTATGGATATTTGTAGAAATATTCTTGAAAAAAATATTATGCAAAATATTGTTGAAAATATAATTATGTAAGAAATTATTGTTGCAAAACATATGAATCTTGTACGAAACTTCTGAATCTAGGATGAAACAAAGCAAGAGTGTCTGAAAATTGTTAAATAAATAGTATCAATTTAAAAATTATCAAATGAGTTTGTTGACACTTGCTTGAGTAGTGTGTATGAATTTATATTGTATATGAATATGTCTAGAATTTTGATTTCATCTATATGACACTTGCTTGAATCTATAAGAAGGTTTCATAAATATGATGTGGAAAAATTCTGAAATTATATAAAATACATATCTATTGTATGAAACCTCTTTGAATCTGGTATGGATTGTCGAATTTATCATGATCATGTATGGATTTGGTGTCAGACTTTAGTGAAACAGGTATTGAATTTTTTAGAATATTCTGTAAAATAATTATATGAATATCTCTTGGCAGAAACAAGTTTGTAAAACATGTGAATCTTGTATAAAACTTCTGAATCTAGGATGAAACAAAGTAAGAGTGTCTAAATATTGTTAAATAAAAAGTACAAAAATAAAAATATTATCAAATGAGATTGTTGAAAAAACAAATCATGCATGTTTCATTTTCAGAATAAAAATGTACATAAAAAATTGTTGAATATTCCTAAAATTTTAGGAGAAAAAATGAGGTGAAAAAAGGATAGAAATTATGCATGTATTCTGTGAAAAAATTATATGGATATCTCTTGGCAGAAAACAAGTTTGTCAAACATGTGAATCTTGTATGAAACTTCTGAATCTAGGATGAAACAAAGTAAGATTGTCTAAATATTGTTAAATAAAAAGTATAAGAATAAAAATTATCAAATGAGATTGTTGAAAAAAACAAATTATGCATGTTTCATTTTTAAAATAAAAAATGTACATAAAAACATTGTTGAATATTCCTGAAATTTTAAGAGAAAAAATGAGGTGAAAAAGAAACAGAAACGTGTAGAAGACAGTATTGATTGTGAGGAGACAATTCGCGACAAAAAAATAGAATATCCGACAACGCTAGGGGGTGGATAGAAATACTGCAAGAGATCTGCGAGTTGAGGTGGGAGGGTTATTTTGTAAAACGCATAACACGAATCATCAACAAATGGATAGTAGAGATGGTGCCGGGGGCCCCTCCTAGGGGGGGGGGGGGGGTTGCATTGCTGATTTACACCCGACTCCAGACCACCATTTTTGCGTTTGAGATCAGTTTTTTAAAGTTAAGTTATAGATTTTTAAACTTAGTACTACGACAGTTTATGTCTAGTACATGCAATTTTATACAGAGCATATATGAACATTTTATTTGTGAAAATTCTACGGTATTTGGGTAAATAATAGCACTATAATGTTTCGGCTCAAAATGTCATCCTGGTTCTTTTTGGCCATGGGATGGACGCCAGAAAGGACACGCAGCGTGCATGCATTGGTGCCCTACTCTTTCGAGAGGCGGGACCCGCTGCGGGCCAGGGCACAAGATTTCCTACCGCGGATGAGTGTGGCGCTCGCGGTCGTACCCTGCGTCGCAGGACGGTGGACCGCATGCGTGTCTTGGGCTGCCGTCAGCTTACATGGACAGGACCGCGCTCGGTGAGAGGCATTCTCGGCACAACACGCCTTCACACCCGCTGGTTTATGAAGGCCCGCCAAGAGCCGACGTGGAGCGGTGAGCCTAGGACGGGCGCGGACTTTCACGGTCATGGAGCCCGCCTAGAGTTGACCTGGCGCCGTTAGCCCATGCCGGACATGGTTTCTCGAGGGCTCTTGGGGACATAGGGCCCACAACAGACCGACGTGGGCGCTGTAAAACCATGCCTGTTATTAGAGTAGACCATAGACGACGCGTCTTCTTGCGGTCGTAGAACCTAGCTGGCGGTGTAGACCTTAGACGTCCGTGGGTTCTCGCGGCGAGATTCTAAAGTGGGTCCCGTTCATAGCCAAGCTAGCAGCATACATTGTAGTCATTCAGGAGTTTTCACAGCTAGATCGTACTATGGGGACCGCTCATAGTCGAGCTACCAGTGTAGATCGTAGGCTTCCACGGGTTCTCGCGGCGGTATTGTGCAGTTCATGTCATGGCTAGATCAGCTATATATAAGACTCCTCTCACATTTTTTCTCCACGCAATCCACCTTCGTTTCCTCTTAGCTTGCTCCCATCGCCATTCGCGTGCGATGCCCCGATGAACACACCCGGTTCCTGCGATGCCAGTGGCCATGGGCATGACCCGTAAGGAGACGGCTTTCTTATAGAGTAAATATATGGCCCTGATGTATATCGTTGCCACTGTTTTATATGCAAATGAGCAAGGTCTACTTTCAAAGTTCAGCTGCACACGGCTATCTTGGTTCGATGAGAAGCATGGTGTTGACACTGTCCCCATTGTTCGGGTTGGTCCCTCGGCAGTGGACGACAACATTGTCGTGAGGTTTTTCTCGGATTCAACGGCAAGGACCCTTGAGTTCGAGCTCAGTTGGATAATTAATATCTACTAGACCATGAAAGCGCGCGTTGCCGCGCCCGCCCATATTTATAGAATGATAGATATGATGTACAAACATATGAGATATTCAGCCTTTTCTACAATATGTGGGATAACATCATGTATTATGTTTCATGAATCTGCAACACGGTTAAGGCTTTGATCTAAAAAATATTTACAAATACATCATTACTTAATGTTTTTTCGAGTCTTCTAGAGAGGACACTGCCCAATTAGTAAGATGTAGAATAATTAGGAAGCAAGTAGCAATGATGGAACAACTAAAGATGGTTCTGCTATCTTGCAACATTATGTCAAAATTCTGCATCTTTCTAAGAGAGTGGGTCAACCGACCGAGTAGAGCAATTATCTCCAGTCTTGACATTGCAATTATTGAATTTCCAATATTTTTTTTCAAAAGAGAAACAATAAAAATGTAGAAAGCAAAGCATGAGTGTCGGTCTAGTGAAAGGTGTTAAAGGGGAAATGAATCATCCAAACGATAGGGGATTGTCCAAGCAAGTTACTTGACAATTCTTGCAGAAACCTGGAAAGGACCGATCAGATTGTTAAATGGAAAATATTTATGAAACGGCTCCTCAAGGCATTTGTTGCAAGTATAAAGATGGAAAATAAGAATATGAATAAGTATACTGATAGGTGGCGAATCAGGTAAAACTCTAAATAAGTTGCCGTTCAATCTCCTATAGCAACAAGTGAAAATAAACAAATGGATTGAGGAAGGCTCGGCGATCAAGAACCAGAGAAATAAATCTTACATATACTTGAGGTTCTTGAGATAGCCAACTGAAGTCGGAGAGATCTCATTCAGTTGGGACTCCTGGCTCCCGCTAAGATGAATCTCTCACACGGCAAGCATCTGTTTCATCCCAACCTGCCAAGGCTACCAGGAATCAAATAATAATTGCGTTGTTTTCTTCAAATAGCCTGTACAAGGATAGCAAACAGGAACATTTCTGGTCTTGGAAAATAAATTGTGTTGTTAGTACAAGAACAACATTCATGAAACTTCCGGTCTTTCAGTTGTTTCATTTCGACAAACTTACATTTTGCGACAGACTTACATTTTGTCAATACTTCCAGTTTTTTTTAAAAAAGGTCAATAATCTTACACAGATTGGAGCATGATCCCGTGAAGAGGGCACATGGGGCATCGAGACATGAGCAGAGAGGGTGGCTAGCTCATAGCGAGAGGGTTGCGTCGTCATGCCATGCTTTCAAGAGCTCGATTCTCCAGAACAGACATGCCCAGACCACTTGCGAAACTGGCTTCGACCTATTTCATATGAACTAATTAAGCCCAAATATAGCATAATCCAATGTTATTAGTTTCTTTTTCCTAACTCACCCACCACTTCAGCAGTCCCCGCTAAAGGAAGAGATTGCCATCTTTGTGATGCGTTTAACACTTTTCTCTAACATCCGGTTTACCAAATTGTAACATGCCAAGGATATAGCATTGCTCAATAAACATCTGAATGAAGAGTGCAATCGGATAAGAAACAAGAAGTACAAAGGACAATATATAAAGTGATATGTAAAGGTAACTGGAAACATGATCATATACTCCATTCAGGTTGCAAACTAAATCTAGTAGAGCTTCAGATTTCTGGTGTGCTTCTGACCTATTTAAACATAGTTATAAATTCATGTTCTTCAAAGAGCAATTATGTAACACTTGATGGCATATCCAATAGCCCCGACACCCCTGGAAGTATGGAAACATTGAACAAGTGAAACTTGAAGCACCAAAATTTCTGCAAACTAAGCAAACACCCTGATTTGTATTGGAACTTAGCAACACGTACCAAGTATAGCACATGGTAAGAATTATACAGTGTGCTTACCGTCGGCATTACGAGCATCCAAACCCAAACCACTGATGCCACACATTATTCCTGCAAGGCAAACCGCAAACAATAACATGGTAAATTCAGAAAAGCAACCTAGCTGTTATCTTCATATTCTGGGATGTATGGAACATACATAGTTCAGTTGAAGAACTAAATTCAGAATTTCACCAATAAATAAAGAAGCACTATCATGTGATGCTTGTGTCTCCAATTGTGATGATAAGCCGATTCAAGAAAAATCAAGTGAAGTATTTCCTAAGCAGTCGAGGGTACTTCAGAAATTACAATTGAGGATATGTCCAAAGAGTTGTTAGCTGCAGAAAATCAACATAGTGCAGCTAGTTGTGAGCTCCATGGTATTGAGATACGTTAAGCTGTAGGGATGAAATCCTATTATGCAGCCAAGTGTGTCAGCGCACAATTAATTGCTAGCTAATAATCGTGTGTGCCTGAAGTTTTATGCTTACGATTTGATGTAAACTGAAAAGGTGAATCAAAAAGAGACAAATCTGGTCAGTCAAATATTGGATCTGAGGACGGTCAGAAGAATCCTAGGGAGCCCACTCCGCTCTCTGTCCACCTTCCGAACCTCGCCGGCGCCGTGACCTGAGAAAAACGGAAGAAGTTTGCGTTCCCGTAAAGAACGACGCGAAAAGAGGGGGAAATCGATACACAAAGCGAAGTAGAAGTAAATCCATACCCCGATTTCTTCGATAGCCTCGCCTCCATGGTTCTTCCTTGCTGCGAATCCTGCAGATGTGCCCCTGTGCCGTTCCCTTTGGCGGCGCCGAGGTCTGAGCAGTGGCGGCTGAACGATGACTGAGAGGAACGAAAAGAGGCTGTTCGTTTTTTTTCTTTCGCGGTGCCTATTTCCCATAGCTCCTACCCATGTAAAGGCTGGCCCATGAATCGTTTTAGGGCCCGACAAACCACGTGAGCGCCGACTCGTTCTGTGGAGAAGCAGCCCAGCAACGAAGGCTGGACTCCTCCACGCGACGAGCCAGGTAAACATCGCTCTAAATGACGTTTCGGGTCTAACTAAATCCATGCTGATCGTTAGATGGCTAGATCGGACGGTTCAGACTCTCTAATTGCTGTGGAGGCTCCTAAGTAGGCAAGTTTTACTGTTTCTTAATTAATAGCTCGGTTCTCCCTTTTCTCATATGCAGATGCTAGATAGACTGGCGGGAGAGACACCCGCATGGCACCAACTGGTTTGCGTCATTGAGACCTTTGAAGACTGCAGTAGTGCTACTTTCGGATCCGAATTATTGATAGATGGGCGATCAATCACCGGTTGGTTTTTGAGCCACGATGTATTGTATCTTGCAACTACTTTCGGATCCGAGTTGCTACTACTTGTTTCTTGCTTTTTTTTGAGCCACGATATACTGTGTCCGTTAATATTAATATATGGAAAATGATCCCCATCCTCCGGGGGATTTCTCGTTCGCATCGTCCTGTTCTGGGTCAACGCGCACACACCGACGCGTCCCCCCACGGGCCCACACCAAGCCACGCACCCCCTTCCTCATCCTACCGTCATCTCCTTCCGTCCTTCAAGCATCTTATCCCCAATCCCATCACATGTGTGCTCAGAGGCCCGGTCTCCCGGGCGAGATGATGGCCCCGATGACCTCGGGCCACCTCCCCTCGTCGACCTCCGCCCACCTCGCTCCCCTCTAAGATACTTGCATTTGCATCTCCGTCTCGGGCCTCAGACCACGCCAAGAATGACCCTATGAGGCGGGCGCGGCATGGGGATGCCTCGATGCGGGTAGGTAGCTCGCGCACAACCTGCCCTACCTGCAGGTGCTCGTTTGTCAACCTTGAGATCTGTGATTCGGTAGCCTTGCTTCCTGCCGCTCCTTGAGATCTCTCGCAGTAGCCTTCTTCTCTGGCGTACCACCTCTCCGTGTCGGCGTTGCTACCATAGTTTAGAGCGTTTGCTACTTTAGGTGACAGATGTTGCTTCTTTGTGTCCGTCTTTGCTGGCCTCCGATTTTGCTACATTGATATATATTTTTTGCTATCTTTATTTATTTGTTTTGCTACAATATCGTAAAGCTTCTGCTACAAGCTCTTCGGCAAAGTCTTTTCAACTAAAGTCTGCAGCCATGTATCCGGCGAAGTTCTTTTTTGCTACATTAGAAGAACTTTGATGCTACAATCATCTTGTGATTTTGCTACAACAGTGTCAACGTTTTGCTACAAGGTCTCCGGCGAAAGTCACCAGCGAGTTTTTTCCGACGATGTTTCCGGCGAAGTCGGTTTTGCTGCATTAGCACAATTTTTTTGCTGCATGGTCTCCGACGAGGTCTCTGGCGAGACATTCTATTTCTAAAACGAACCGTTTTTTTTTTTGCTTCGAAAGCAAAAGCGGGAATAAATATAACAAAAACGGGATGTTTTGTAGCAAATGAACACGTAACGTGAGGAGAAGCATGAAGATGGAAAAATTGCATCGTGGGGGGGGAACGCGGACGATAATATATCTTCCTAAATTCTTCCCGGCGTGCGGGCTCCGGACAGACAGATCGAGCGCATCCTCTCAGCCTCGTCCGATGGTGCCCCACACGCTGAGATCCGTGTCCCCAGGTGCGTCAGGTTGTTTTCTGTCCGGACTCTAGGCATCTAGACAAAAACCGAGCGCACCTTTCTTCCCCAAATCGCACCCACCCGCACCTCCATCTCCGACTGCCGCCATGCTCTCCCGTCTCAATCTCCGGTCTTCTCTGTGCTCTGTCCCACTTCAATTTCCAGCAGCCTTCGCGCATCGCCCGCCTGAATCTCCGGCCGCCACGGCACTTCGCCGGTTCGCCCCACCCCCATCTCTAGCCACCAGCGTGCACTGCCTCTGCGCCTTGCTCCAGCCAGCACCGTACGCCGTACCGCCTCACCCCCAGTTCTCTCCCATCACCAACCTGTGAATCCAATCAGACGAGGATAGAGGAGAGCAGACAAGCAGGGTCTGAAGGGAGAGGCTTCGGATGCAGACGGGGCTCGGTTGGAATTTGATGCAGACTCGTGTGTGTGCTGCAGCGATGCTTTCTTGAGATCTGATGTTATCCGTGCGTAGATCATGGATGCATGATGCATCTCATGTGCTAGCTTGACGTGTGCGTATGTGTTGATCAGTTCTGTCACAATGTGAATAAATGACTTATTTTTAGAGAAGTGAAGTAAAAGCGGCACTATATATTGTGCTATCGATGAATTTGATATATTGTGAATAAGTTTCTTGTCGTTGTTATAAAGTTGCCTACTATTGAAGTAAAGTGCGTTGTTGTGAAGTTGCTTTTTCGGACTAAAGTTGTTTTTATCAAGCGTCAAAGTTTTACCAAAGTTGCTTTTGTCGAGCGCCAAAGTTGCTTCGGTGTCGAGCACCAAAGTTGTTTTGTTTGTTACCAAAGTTGCTTCGTTATCGTAGGGCAACATTGGTGCCCGACGAGACAATTTTTATACCCGACGACGCAACTTCTATATCTGACCAGGCAACTTCTGTGCCCAACGCGACAACTTTTGAGCCCGGCGAGGCAATTTCAGAGTTCGACGAGGCAACTTCGATTTTCGGCGTGGCAATTTCAGAGCCCGGCGAGGCAACTTCAGAGCCGAGACAACTTTGAAGCCTGACGAGACAACTTCAGAGCACGACGAGACAACTTGTGCCCGGCGAGGCAACTTCGAAGCCCGACGAGGCCGACGAGACAACTTCAGAGCACGACGAGACAACTTGTGCCCGGCGAGGCAACTTCGAAGCCCGACGAGGCCGACGAGACAACTTGTGCCCGACGAGGCAACTTCGAAGCCCGACAAGACAACTTTTGTGCCTGACCAGGCAACTTCGGAGCCTGATGGTAGTGAAGTTGCCTACCACCGCATCAAAGTTGCCTACCGTTGTTATAAAGTTGCATATCCCTAAAGTGAAGTTGCTTACCGACATAGTAAGTTTCCTACTGGTGTATTGAAGTTGCCTACTGTCACATCAAAGTTTCCTATACATGTTGTGAAGTTTCCTACCGCTGCTGTGAAGTTGCCTACCGTCATATCAACTCCGAAGTTGCTCAGTCGGGCACCAAAGTTGCCTCGTCGGGTTCCAAAGTCTATCAAAGTTGCTCAATCAGACACAAAGTTGCTAAATCAAGCTCCGAAGTTGCTCAGTCGAGCACCAAAATTGCCTCGCCGGGCTCCGAAGTCTACCAACGTTGCTCAGTCAGGCTCTGAATTTGCCCCGTCGGGCTTCGAAGTTGCTCAGTCGGGCACCAAAGGTATCTCGTTAGGCTCCGAAGTTGCCTCATCATGCTCCGAAGTTGCTCAGTCAGGCACATAAGTTGCTTGGTCGGGCTTCAAAGTTGCCTGTCGGCTCTGAAGTTTTCTCCGTGCTCTAAGTTGTCTCGTCGGGCTCCGAAGTTGCTCAATCAGACAAAAAAGTTGCTAAGTTTGGTCATAAACTTGCTAGGTTAGGCACCAAAATTGTTCAATCAGGCACATAAGTTGCCTCGTTGGGCACTGAAATTGCCTCGTCAGAAACCAACATTGCTTAGTCGGGGCACAAGTTATCTCGTTGGGCTCCCAAGCTGTCTGGTTAGACACCAAAGTAGCTCGGTCACCCACCAAAGTTTGAAACAGTACTAGTCAATTTTACAATTTAATTACGTTGTTATTAGGCAACGAACTAACACAACTGAGCAATATACTGTAATTGGGAAATTGATATTAATTAACGTAATTGAGCAAGTGCTATAAAATATTAAGGAAAAATCTGACACAATGAGTAACTATGGGCTGCTATTAGGCAGTAATACGAACAGTAGTCAATGTGATCATCCAAAAATAACAAAGGGATAAGAACCCCACTTGTATAGGGGCTGAACCAACATTGCTTAGTCGGAGAGGCTCGTGGGTGCTGTGCTGCCCACCGTGAGGAGCTGCGCCGGAGGGAAGTTCGCACGTAGTGCTGGCCGCCACACACCCATCGTACCCTCGTGAACAACTGGTCTTCTTCCAGCGCGAGCACTGACCCGTGTGCTATGGTCGGACCGAGCTCGTGGCCGTGTGCTCGAGCCTGAGCTCTAGCGCTGGAAGATCCGTCGCGAGTTGCAGGACTGGGTGAGGCGCGCTGTCGCATGGGGAAGCCGGTGGCGGGGATCTAGGGTGGAGCTTGTGCGGTGGGAGACGGGGAACCTGAACGGTGGCCCCCGCACGTGCCGGTGGAGCGGAGGAGACCGAGGGGAGGCCGGTGGTGAGCGCGGGGGGTGGCCGGGGGCGCCCGAGCTTGGCCGAAGAAGGGCGCGTCAGGTAGGGTCTGTTTCGGGAAGAGGAAACCTCTAGTCAATTGCCTTTCCGTAGAAGCAATCCCGTAGGTCTAGGATTTCCGATTGGTTTGGGGAAGAAAGTCCGTGAAGCGTCAGAGTTGTCCATTTAGCGCCTCGCTAGACATGTCCATATATCTTTGTGTTTAAGAAAAAAACTCGCTCCGTTCGGTGTACTCTGGAGCTTTCTTAAGGACGGGACCTACAGTTTTGGCTGTTTACGGATCATGCATGCAGGGAAACGATCGGCATCTTCTCGTGGGCCGTAAGAGTCCTTGTACTTCCACGTGCAAACAACACTCCGATCGAGTTTAATTTCCCGTTTACCTTTTGGGAGGCCAAGGCCCCATAGAGACGTTCGCCATGGCTAACATGTCGACCTCAGCTGCAGAGGAGATCATATCGATCATCGGTATGCCTCGCAGAGAGCACCGCGACGCTCAGTCTGGAGGTGACCGATTACCTGCAGCAGTTGAAGGGGCTGAACGTCACCGAGTACATTAGTTCCCGCGTCCTGAGTGTTGGTGGCTACGATTGGGAGATGAGGTTCTACCCGCAAGGATTCACCCACGATTGTGCCGGCAACGCCTCGGTGCTCCTGTGGTGTGTCAGCGAACCAGCCGAAGATGTGGGCACCAAGTTCACGCTGAGCATGGTGGAGAAGAAGAGCCAGGCACAGGTTGCCAGCTTCAGCGAGAGGAAGCGCGTCTTCACGAGTCCCCGGTACAATCTGTGGGGCCACCCCAGATTCGTGGAGAAGTCCAAGCTCGAATCGCTGTCGCAGCGCGGGGACGGCTGCTTCACGGTGCAGTGCGTCCTCACCGTCGTCAGCCACGAGTCTCCGCCGCCGCCGCTGGATCTGCAGCCCGGTCCTCACCTCGAGCGGATGCTCAGGGACGGGATAGGCACGGACGTCGTGTTCGGTGTGGCCGGCCGTGAGTTCCGCGCGCACATGTCTCTCCTGGCCGCGCGGTCACCGGTCTTTGACGTGCAGTTATTTGGGCCGACGGCGGCGGAGCGCGTGGAGGTCGTCGACGACGTTGAGCCTGACATCTTCGAGATGATGCTACATTATATCTACACAGACTCGCTGCCGGAATGCCGGGATGAAGGAGGCCGCCACAGTGTTGCCGCGATGCTGGGTGCTGCGACTAGGTACGGGCTAGACAGACTGAAGCTGATGTGCGAATACGAGCTGTGGAAAAGGAGAGCAAGTGGCACGTTGGGGAAGAAGATGGCAGCAGGGGACTGCGTACCCGAGATCAACAAGTGGTTGAGAAACTGCACGGAGAGCACGGCGACTCTTAGTCTCGAGGTAAGCAATTACCTGCAGCTCAAGGACATGGCGGCGTCGTCCGGTCGCCCGTCTTCAGAGTCGGCGGCTACGATTGGGAGATCAAGTTCTACCCGGACGGGGAGGACAATCCCGACTGCGAAGGCAACGCCTCATGCTACCTGTACTATCTCGGCCAAGCAGCCGAAGATGTGAGCGCCAAGTGCACGTTCAGCATGCTAGGGGAAGAAGAAGTAGCCAGCCACAGCGTGTCGGAGCGCGTCTTCTCTAAGGGGCAGTACAGCCACGTCAGCTGGGGCTACGCCAAATTCGTCGACAAGGCCAAGCTGGAGTCCCTGTCACAGCAGGGGGACGGCCGCTTCACCGTACTCTGCGTCCTCACCGTTACCAATGAGACCGGTGAGACGCCGCGGCCGCCCATGGAACTGCCCGGCGACCTGGAGCGCATGCTCGGGGACGAGAGAGGCATGGACGTCGCGTTCAGCGTGTGCAGGCAGGAGTATCGCGCGCACAGGTTCGTCCTGGCTGCACGATTGCCATTCTTCATGGCGCAGCTGTTTGGTCCGATGAAGGAGGACATGCGATGCATCGACGTCCTAGACATGGTGCCTTGTATCTTCGAGAAGATGCTTCGCTACATCTACACGGGCTCGCTGCCAAGATGTGAAGAGAAAGGAGACTACGGTGCAGCGGCGATGCAGCATTTGCTGGTTGCAGCAGATAGGTTTGGGTTGGAAAGGCTGAAACTCATATGCGAAGAAGAGCTGTGCAACATGTTGGATACCAAGATCATAAGCAGCACGTTGAATTTGGCGGAACAACACCATTGCAAACGGCTCAAGGATGCATGTCTCGAGTTCGTATCTGAAGCCGCCGTCTCCAGAAATCCGGGGCCCCTGTGCGAAATGCAAAATAAGGCCCTAAAATTTACACAATAGTACTAACTAAAACACAATTTAATTTATTATATAACTATAATATGCGTTATTTCATACAATATGTAGAAATATCACGCTTTGTAGCATTGGAATCATATTTTGTAGTAGACATGATTATCCTATTTTATAAAAAACAATAAGTATTTTGAATATATTTAAAAGCCTATATGAATATAAATTGGCAATTGTGTAGATAAGTTAACAGAAGCTTGCCCTAAAAAAAGTTAATAGAAGCTCTACATACCTTGATCGGTGTTTCAGGTCTTGAGTTGGGGTGTTGGGAGGCAACGAGTCGATCTATTGGGCTTGGCTGAAAGCCGATCGGCCAAGGTCCTAGCGGGCGTGCCGTTCTCTGCCGAAAATTAATCTATTGATTGATTCCCAATCAGTCAGCTCTTTTTGTAAACGGAGAGCGGTAGAGGACAAGAGGGATTAAACTTGGTCAGGATCCCTGTATTCTATTCGATCCCGTCCCGTCCTGGCTTGACGCGTTGGTGTTCAGCCGTAATGCAAGTTATGAAACCTGAAGGATTCACGGCGGCCCACGCGCTTAAACCTATTAGCGAGTTGACGACGACTGGCAGGGCCCTCGCGGAAGCGCGAGTCACGCGGTAAGCTACTCCGCCTCGCATCGGGAAATACTAGCAATGGGCCGGATTTAGGGCTTCGGTCGGGCCTAAAATTATACAAAACACAGTGTATATATTGCTATACGGGTAAACTGGGGGCCCCCAGAATTCTGGGGCCCTGTGCGGTCGCCCACTTCGCACAGGGCCTTGGACGGGCCTGTCTGAAGGGCCCAAGGGCTGAAAACACGTTCCAGTGGCTATGGGAGGAGAGACTCGAGGACAAAATGCCAGTATTGACAAGAAGAAATCGATGAAGGCCAGCAATCATTACTGGGTTTGTGGCAAAAAGGACCCGTCAAAATATCCATGTTTACTTTCTTTTTTATACTTATGTAACTTTGTACAAGTGCTAACGGTATTATTAACCCAAACATCGTGTGTGGTGGTTTAGATATATCAAACCTTCAAACTATTTTCCTTATGAAATTTGTATATCTTGTGTATCCTTGAAAAAAAAAATCAGATATTCACTTTGGGTCGCATGTGCAAATACCCATTGTGAGAAAACATATTTCGAAATGTCAAAAAATTCAAAAACAAATTCTGCTTTTACATTAGTATATTTTATGTTGGTTCACAAGTTTTCGGGATGAAAGAACATTTTATGTGTCGTGTATAAAAAATACAAAATATGTCATCATATTTTGTATTTTTTTATACACAACACATAAAATGTTTTTTCATCCTGAAAAACAACATAAAATGTTCGAATGTATATGTCGAAATATTTTTTTTGAATTTTTTGACATTTGAAAATAAGTTTTCTTGCAATGGGTGCATTTGCACCTATGAGCCGAATTGCCGCCTCCGAAAAAAATTGTATATCTCGTTCTCTCATTTCTATATAGGTACTAACTGCCATTTTTTCTTCTTTTTTCGAAAGGAAGACTTAACTCCAGCCTCTGCATCCACGGATGCATACGGCTTTTATTACTAACTGCTGAGTTTATTTGTCTATAGTTTTGTATAGATCGGGTACTTACCTTGGTCGTCGGTGGTGCAGTCGATGACGAGGGAGTCGTAGAATGCGTCGTCGGAGCGAGACAAGAAGCTCCGGGCACGGGGATTGGGACCGCCGGCGCGGCCGAAAAAACCCTATCCGAGTCGAGGGTAACCCCGACTCTGGCGGGGGGCTTATTTCTGCCCGCGCGGTGTGAGAAACGGGCGTCTGCCCAACCAAACATACCCAGAGATGATCTTGTACAGCTGATTTTCCAACATGTACAGCTCAAGACAAACAGACCCTAGAGGAAAGGGAGGGCAGCGGCAGGATCGCCCACGACTGCATGTCTCGGCGCCTCCGGCTGCCTGAGCCTCCACTGCCACATTATGCTTGGTGTCGGGCCAGGCCACGGACGGCTCGGGCTCCACCTCATCAACCTCCCCGTCGCCCCTACGAACACTGGGGAACCCCACCAACTCAAAAGCTCCAGGCTCCCCAGCTGGTACAATTAATTCCATCACATGAACATCGTACGAACTAGCATTGTTCCAAATCAAGCCTCTGCTTGTTCGTAATACCACATATATATCCATGCACTTGAGTTGTTCATGGCCTCACAGCTGGTCGTCGTCCAGGATCCAGACCGCGCGCTCTGCTCGATCTCTGAAACTGTTGTCCTGAGTATATATACCGCGCGCGACGGAAGCCCTTCCAGGCTCCAGCTGCATCTATGCACTCATCACTCACACCTCACGGTTGGGCATGCATGCATGCAGCAGACGACGCTGCCCATGCATTGGCTTGGCCCCAACTAAATTTACAGTTTTCCTTGTACGTGCTGGATCTGCGACTGCGAGAGATAGATGGAGCACATGCGGGCTGTTAAAAAAATCTGCGCACAGATGATAAGCTGCCGCTATATGCAATACTATGTCGTTCCCGCGGCACATGGATAAACTAGTTTATGTTTATTGTCTTGTGTTTGTGAACTTTATTCGTCTGTTTTTAGTTGTGATCCTTACGTATGTTATGTCGCATAAAAATATAACTGGTATATCTCTACTAAGGCAGGCAGCCGGAAATCTACAAGACATGAGAAAACTGCAGCCAACAAGTGACAGGTTACCAACACAATCTCCATAAGGGGTTTAAGACTCTAGAGCAGGCACAAAAAGCCTACGCTGAGTTCTTAGCGAAACGTTCACAAAAGGCATAGCTGCAAGATATGAACATCAGTTTCACTCCACCACCATCAGTTCATCAACATAAGCAGTTTCCACCTAGGGTGCAAGTATGATCAAATACATCATCATCGCCGACATGATTATGTAGATTGTCTACTACCAATTGATCTAATTCATGTGAACGATCATGTAAGCTCTTAAACCCGATGAGTAGTTGATAAGCTCACTATTTTGCCATGCGAGATAATCATATCGGGCCGAATGGGGCCCCAACACGCATGTCACCCGTCGGGTTCGCCAGCCCCCATACCGCCGCCCGTGAAATGTCGGGTCTAAGATTTCGTACATGACCACGGTACCCGGACCCGGAGGTACGCAGCGTCCATGTCCTGGTGGCAGCCCGAGGCGCCCGGCGTTGACGTCTTTGTGGCGGCGGGCGCTGATCCTTGATGGCGCAGAGGCGGCAATGACGGTGGCGACGCAGTGGCGCGTCGGCGCAATGGCCTTGCTGGCGATGGTGAAGTCGCGAGATAGGTGAGATAGGTGAGAGGTGGAGCGATTGGGATTGGGAATTTGGGAGAAAGAGACGGACGTGCGGTCGGGGATGGTGGGCTGGTTGGTCTGGCCGATGGTGGGCTTACTAGTTAGCTGAGGATGGGCTGGCTGTTAAGACAATTTGATGGGCCAATTCTCATGTCATGGCGTGCGGTATCTTGGGTTCGGGTTCGCCACCCATACACGCCCGCTAATATAGCCGGTTTCTTTACGACTCGTCCCATTTAAGGCGAGTACGCCGGGTTAGCGGGTATCGGGTCCATTGCCATCCGGACCCCAAACATACAACTTTGCACCAGTCAAGTCCAATATGTGAAACCAAACAAAGTGAACGTATGGGCTCTCCTAAAACAGCCAACCAAGGAGTAAGCAAACACGTGATCGACCTGCATGCCAGGTGCCAGGTGCAAGAGCACCAAATATATTGTCGCTTTGATACACCGGAGTACAAAAGGCCTAATAAAATAAAAATTACATCGAGGCCCGTAAATAAGCACCGAGGACCCCGAGGAAAACTTGAAAAGCAATCAAGTCCAACATCCTCATCCACCTCCAGATCGACGGCGAACTCCGGCAATCCAGCGATTCACAGCGACAACGCCGGGCGAAGCGGCAGCAGCCCTATCGCCATTGGGTCCGACGGTCGACGGAGCAACAGCCGCCAGAAGACGCCGGAGAGAAGCTCCAAAACCGAACCGCCGCCGCAGGCACCCAATCCTTCCACCAACAGAGCCACCACCATGGCGGCTTGAATAGGAAGGAGGGGAGACACCGCCGCGACAAGTACCACCCCAGTATCCAAACAAGGAAGAAGAAGACGACGACGCAACGCTGCAGATCCCCCTCGCCTCCACGGCCGGCCGGGAAGAAGAAGCACCCGCATCAACCGTCACCACCGCACCTTCCTCCCCCGCCACCACGGCCGGCCAAGAAAGGGCCGCGGCATCAACTCCCTCATCAGATACCAGGTCCTAGGCCTTATTTTGAGTCACCGGCGGAGGATCCACTCACCTCCACAGACTCCGACCACCGGAGCACTGGAAGAAGAGAGATCCACCCCAGCCCGCTCCAGATCTGGCCGGCGACCTGGAGACAACTCCGGGCAGAAGCGCCCAAACCCGCGACGAGACCGCCGCAAACACCCTACAACCTAATCCTAACTACGCCGGAACCTCTCCTCCGCCACCTCCGGCCGGCATCGCCGCCGGAGGGGCTCGGGATCGGCCCGGAACCACTGGGCTCTTTCGGTGTACTGTTCACAGGAGAGAGAGAGGGAAGGGGGACTCCTCGAAAGGGCTATTCGGGGCGCCACTGACATAGTAGTCCTAAAATTCACAATTACCATATGATGGTACTCCGTGCGAACTCTATTTTGGCCTCTTTGATACACATGATTCTCCGAAATTCTAAGTAGAAAAATCGCAAGATTAGGTACATTCGAATCCTACATGATTTGGAGCCAATGGGAAATTTCTTCAACGAGCGTTTGACTCGTAGAGAAAACAGAAGAGTTCTAACATAAGGTTTGAGTGGATGGATATTTTACTTCAAAACATAGTACTCCTTCCGTTTCAAAATATAAGATGTTTTAGATTTGTGAAGAAAATGTATGTAAACTTGTTTTAGTGTGTAGATTCACTCTAAACATGAGTGAACCTATATACTAAAACTAATCTAGATATATTTGCTTCATAAAGCTAAAACATCTTATATTTCGAAACGGAGGGAGTACAACACAATCTTATAGGGAAAAAAGGTACTCCCTCCGGTCCATATTAATTGACTCAAATTTATTTAGATTTAAATAAATCTAGACACTATTTAATATATATGTTCATCCAAATTTTGACAAATTAAAGTCAATTAATATGGATCGGGAGAGTAACGGTATTGCCGGGTGCAATAATCTTTGCTAACAATTCCCTGGCCCGTGCATTGTGCTGCGAATAATTGTGGCCGCGTACGTGAGGGAACCATGGTGGTGTCCTGTTCAAATGAAGATAGCCAGAATCTGCATGCCATGTAATACATGCCCTGTACTGTACTTACCTTACACGGTGCGGTACTCGGTCTGAATGAAGTCTTCACCACCACTTCTCTCTGCTTGGTCTCCAAATTGAAGGCAGAAACATATAGGCAGCAGTAACGCAAGGTGAGAGCACCGGGGATAGGGAGCTCTGTCTTTTTGAACATTTTAAAAAATTCAATTTTTTCTGAAAAAATCTTGATGTATTTCAACTAGGTATTCGTTTACCAGTTTGAGAAAAACTGATGCAAAAGACATTTTATTTTGAGCCCAGCAGAAATGACAAAAGTGTGAACCGGTGAACGGTGCATATTTTTAAAACTTCGAAAATGTTCAGATTTATCATTTTTTTTCTTAGCCAGAATGCAAGGTATTTCGCATTCAATATTTGCACGTTTTTAGTGAACATTATTGGCTACATCAAAGTTTTATTTGATTTTTTTGAAACTTCAAAATCAAATTTTCGAATAATTAAAATTTCTTGCTCACTATGCTAACAAGTTTTTTTTGTTACTTCAAGATTACATGTATAGCAAACAGAAACAAAAACCATCTCATTCATCCTTTGTAATACTATCTGCTACTACCTCTGTTTCAAAATAGAAAACGTTTTGGTAGTCCACAATAGGCTACCAAAATATGAGAGCGTCGTTTTGGAGGACGAGCCCAGTGAGCTTCTTTTTGCGCCAGCGCCGCCACGCCTCGGCCATCTTGAGCTGCCGCTGTCGCTACCGCCATGTCCTACTCAAGCCGACGCTACTTGGCGACGCTACATGCTCGACACAACGGGCGCCGCAGGTATGTTTCTCCGTCACGACCGCGCCATATTTTAGTTCGATAGACGAAGTGAGTGTTTTTTGTGCTTGTAGAGGATCTCGTATGATTCATCCGACGATGAAATGGATCTTGAGGAAGAGGAGAACATATCGATGCTATTAGCTCGGCGATTTAAAAAGCCAAAGCACGATGGCTCGGTTTTTGGTAGGCGCAAGTTGTGGAGGGAAAGGATCAAAGGGCATGAGAGGTTGATGTAGATGTATTTTAACGATAATGCCACCTTTCCGAAGGAGTATTTTCGTCATCATTTTAAGATGAACATCGGTTTGTTCAGGCGCATTTGCAAAGAGGTGACCAAGTATGATCGGTTCTTTGAGCGGAGGAGGAATGCTGCCGGAGAGCTTGGGCATAGAACCTATCAGAAGGTGACCGCCGCCTTGCGTATGATGGCATACGGGATACCGGTAGATCTTGTTGATGACCACTGCCAATGAGTGAGAGTCAAGTCATTGAGTGTGTCAAGCGCTTTGCCATTGCAATTTGTGTGTGTGTTTAACATCGTCTACTTGAGAGCCCCCAATGCCGAAGACACGACTAGTCTTTTGGAGAAGAACAAGGCTCGGGGGTTCCCTGGAATGCTTGGCTGTATTGATTGTGTGCATTGGAGTTGGAAGAATTGTCCTGCGACATGGCATGGAAAATTCAAAGGTCACAAGAAGGATTGCACTATCATCCTTGAAGTCGTGGTAGATTATGAGACTTGGATTTGGCATGCATTTTTTGGAATGCTCGGGTCCTGCAATGACGCAATGACATAAATGTTCTTCAAAGGTCTCCTCTTATATCAAGGATTGCATTATGTGAAGGTCGACAACTGGAGTTTGAAGCAAATGGCCACACATACAACTATGGCTATTATCTTGCCGATGACATCTATCCAAGATGGCAAACTTTTGTGAAACCGGTTCACAAACCCAAAGGTAAGAAAGAAAAGGATTTCCACGCCACACAAGCGGCGGCTAGAAAATATGTGGAGAGAGCCTTCGGGATTTTGCAAGCCCAATTTGCTATTGTCAGAGGACCGGCTAGATTTTGGGACCAAGAATGCTTTTGGTACATCATGACATCTTGTGTCATCCTGCATAACATAATTATAGAGGATAATCGTGGCAAAAATATAGATCACAGCCACCAGTATGACTTCATGAGGATTCTTGTACAAGTGCATAGGAGAGAGAACATGGTGTCGCATTTCATTGCCTCATATAATGACATTCGCGACAATGAGACCCATGATAATCTTCAAAAATATCTAATCGAGGAGTGGTGGAAATGGTTTGGGGCACAATGTTGAGGTCTTCTTTTATTTGTTGTGTGTTGTACTATGAAAACAATTCCTATATTTGTTGTATTATTCTTGTACCATTTGGTTGTGTTGTAATAATAACTAGACAATTTTTTGTTCTATTTATTTTGATTTCTTTGACCTTGTTGATGCATATATGCGCTGTGAAAGTTGTTTGCGCTGGCGCCGCGCGCTGCGTTTTGCCGCGTCCGCTGGGGTGGAGATTTTGGATCTATTTTTGCATGTCGTTTTGTACTTCCTTGAAGGAGAAGCACATCGTGCACGCTAAAACTGGATCGCACGCTGCATAGCAATTTTCGCGTGCAGGTTTTCTAGTTTCTGTTGGAGTTGCTCTAAGAGCATCTCTAGGAGATCCTTAATATCAGGCCCAAACTGGATAACTCCGGCCGGTTTTCCAGTTTTGGACCGATATCGGCCCTGCATAAATCCCGGGCATATCGGCTGTATCACCCCCTATATACTGGGGTCAGAGGGCAATATCTCGTTCCATTCTGCGACCCCTTCATTGCAATCTCTCGCCTCTAGCGCTCCACCCAAAAATCTTCGGCGAGCAATCCATGGTTGTCGGGCATGACATGGGAAGGGGGTACTTCTCATACAGGGGGCGACTGAAGGCTATGGAGGAAGCTCCAGCGCACCCACTCGCGGCCATGACGTGGAGGCGGGAGCTCAAGCATGACGACGGCCGAAAACTGCGGAGGCATGGAGTACGGGCACTCCGTCCAGGTTCACAACTGCGGCGCCCTCTCCCGGAGCGAAACATCAGTGGCATGGGGGTCATGGTGGGAGGTTCTAGGGGAGATCCTCCTCCTCGCGGTCCTGGAGGAGCATGCCACCAAGGACGGCCTCATGGAGCGGCTGGAGAAGGCGGCGGCGCACCCCGATGACGTTGTTGCGCGCGGTCGATGAGGAGCAGAAGGAGTTCGACCTCCTCAAGGCGATCCGCGTCTCCCTGGCGGAGGCGAGCGTCTTCGGCTGCAAGAAGGAGGAGGAGGACGCCACCGCGCCTCTCAGCAAGAAGCCTCTATGAGCGTCAGTCAGCGTCGATGAGCGCCACGGCCAGCCTGGGTAGGAAAGGGATTTCTTTAGGTCTAGCAAAGTATCTAGATCCTTTTGTAGGAACTAGTTTGAATGAGTGATGAACTTGCGGTGATGAGATTTGTATGTTGATTCTTTCGGCGCCAATTCATTTTTCGATTTGCAGTTTGATTATCCAGTTTTTGTTCTGCGCACTACCTTTATGATGCTCTAATACCACTACATTGAGAAACCGGTACCAGTTATTTTTTTACTTACAAACGAATTAAGGACAGTAAACTAAAGGAAAGACATGGAAGCTGGATTGGTGTAATTTCACAAAACAGCTGTATTTCTAACAAAGGATTGGTGTAATTTCACAAAACGGTGGTATTTCTAACAAAGATCTTCATAGGTAAGACTCGGCACTTTTGCTTCGTCCCCCTCAAACTTTGACAACAAAACTCGATCGATTGTTTAAAGGATCGATTTAACCATCCGAAGTCCGCATGGTCCTCTTAGACGATACTCACCGTATACATATACACATGTGTCTCGGAAGGCAAAAGTCAAAAGTTATATAACATCAACAAAATAATTTAAAATATGATATGCGAAGACGAGATCACGATAATGGAGGATCCGCGACGAAACATGGATTATATCCAGTTTGACTGAATACACATATACGGGAGATATATACGGCCTCGATATGGGTTTCTGACGGTCGAAAAAATAAAACAGCTCATAGCTTAAGTTTAAGAGGGGGACAAGCACACCTCAAGACTCGGTTGAATTGGTTGGACTGGTCTCCCCCAATTGGGCCACTTAATTATGACCAAAATTTTAAAGTTTACAGACGGTGCTAATATCATTAATTACTCGCACGGAACAATGGGCCGCGTGCATCATCCTGTTGTCTGTATCTGTACTAGGATCAATTATTTATTTATTTGCCAAAATCTGTACTAGGATCTTTTAGTCCTTCCAGTTGATCTTACCTTAGTACCACTACCCTTGCAGCATGCACCGTCTTTAATTTGTGCTGTTCCTCAGGAGCCATTTGCTATAGTGAGCGAAACCTGGCCAAGTTCACTGCATGAATTGACATACACCCGACAAACAAGGAAAAAAAAAGCAGCTAGCAAGAATTAGTGATCTTTCACTCTTCTAGATTGGAGATTGGGATGTGTGGCAACCAAAGTTTGCCAGCATGAAATCAAGGATGGCAGTGTCGCATGTAAGAAAATAATAATAAACCGGACTTGAAATATAACATGTGCCGCAGATTCGATATACTAATTGTATAGGACTATATATATGTTTGTGTTGGACAACGGATCCGTAGTTTATTACCACTACCATGAATTCTTCTCCCTTTTCATCTCAAAATAGATGTCAGAGATTTGTCAAAATTTGGATGAATTTATGCATAGATTCATCTAAATTTTGACAAACTCGCGGCATCTATTTCGAGACGGGGGGGAGTATCACACGTACTGTATTACAAATTTGAAATCTTCCAAGATATGATGTTCTTCCAAAAGAAAAGAAAAGAAAAGAAAAGAAAAGAAAAGAAAAGAGTCCATGCATCCTACAAATCCGATCAATCAACATTTATTGGCTGATGACGAAGTCGTATCCAGTTGCTAGCTTAATTAACCATGGATGCAAGATCGGAAGCTAGCTTGTAAAAGGACATGAAAGCAAGGAATTACACATGCATCCTCGGGCACGCAGTACGTACTCACGAAATTGCAAGATGCATGCGAATTAAGCAGCAAAAGCAGCAGCACGTGATATTGGCACGGCTCAATCGAAGAGCGGAACCCCCTGCTTGCCTCGATCGGGAGCGCCGGGTCTCTGATTGAACCGCACCAATACCGCGTTCAGATATTATTATTCCCTGAAATAATATGAACACAAGCAGTGAGCTCGTGAGGACATCATGCATGATGGTGATCAGTTGAAGAACACAACTCACCAGGACAGGAGCAGGATCAGGATCTACCGAAGAATCAACATAAGAGCTAGCTACTAGTAGCTCGGGGAAGAAAGAAGATGGGAAGATACTACCCTGGACTTGTTCATGGATGCAATGCAAAAGAGGGGTGTGGATAGAGAGAGATAGACGGGGAAGAGGACGAGGAAGGTGACGAGGAAGGAATCGGACGAGGAGGAAGGAGCAAAGCACATTGGTGGTATCCGGCTTCCATGGCATGGATAGATATAGAACTGGCGCGCCCGCGGCAAGGAATTGAATTGGGCAACCAACCAGAGAAACAAAGGGGAGGTTGGCGCATTTATGGGCCGCATTGAAGGAGGTGGGAGCTCACGCTACGACATGCCTGGAGCTGGTGGAGGTGGAGCGCATGCCCATGCCATGCCATGCCATGCGCGCGACGCGAGAGCCTAACGATCGATCGACGTAGTACTAGTACTGCCGATCGATTTGATTGATTTGCAACGATGGCTACATATGCTACGACATAGACGGGGCAGGGACAGCACTGTGTATGATGTGTCTTTGGCTTGAATGCACTTCTGCTTCTGCGGTGTGTGTAGTAGCTCCCCATCCCCTGCCGCCTGCTAGCTGCAGCATGCAGGCATGGCATGGGATGTTTGGCCTGGTGCTACTCTCTCATGGCATCTCTGTGACGCCTCTTCCTTCGATAATCGTTATCAAGTGTCGTCGTGTTGGGGTCGCTGTTTCTGCGTTACAAGTGGACATGTATGTTTACAGGGTAGAGTACGTGGTTGTAGTACTCCCTCCGTCGGCAAATAAGTGTATTTCTCTAGCCCTGTCTTAAATCAAAGTTAATAAAGTTTGACTAACTTTACAAAAAATAGTACTCCCTTCGACCCATATTACTTGACTTGGATTTCTCAAAATTTGGATGAACCTATAGACTAAATAGTGTCTAGATTCAGTCAAATTTAGACAAATTTAAGTCAACTAATATGGGTCGGAGGGAGTAATATTTATGACACTGAATTGGTACAAGTAGATATGTTTTTAAATTTAGTATCATAACATGTCAATTTGATGTAATTTATGTTGCTATATTTATCAATAAAATTAATTAAATTTAATAACGTTTGATTTAGTCAAACGCTAGATGTATAGACGGAGCGAGTACGACGGGAGGGGGGACACACGCGCGCGTGAAGTGAACCGTGCCTTGACGGAAGGAGTGACGTGGACGTGCATGCCCGTGTGATGGATGCGTACGTGGACGTTGGCGGTGAGAGTTCCTTCCAAGGAACCGCTTCGTGCTACCTTTGTCGTCACAAAAACGATGAGCCGCAACCGTGGTGCTGGCGTCTTGCGGCCGATCGATCGAACGGCATCCATGCATGCGTACGTAGTGCTATAGCCGCTGTCCTATCTGAGGTTAATTAATTTGACCAAGAGCTGGCTGCGATCGAGCGCCAGGTGGAAAAGGTTGAGGAGGAGGGGAGATTATTGGACTCTTAGTCGTCTTTGATTATTTGGACACGAGATACGTAGCACTGGCAGGCTTGTCGAACCCGCGTCGTGATCGTAATACTAAGAGCATATCTCTGTATAAGTGTGATAGATGCCCAAAAAACTGATTTATAGGACACGAAGCGGGAGAAAAAAACGGCTCCAATGGATTATGTAAACAGCACGTGCTCTAAAAATATTACATCAAGCCGAAAAAAATCACCCCTTTGATGTATATCTGGGGCAGCAGAGCGGCTGCCCAAAAACTCGACGACCGCGCGCCCGCCAAACCACCACCCTAAAGTTTTCCGCTGCGGATGCGCCGCCCTGCCCACTACCGGCCACCGGAGAGCCATGGACGGCCAATTCAACCCCTCCCAGTCCCCTTCCAACCATCTCACGGCCGATTCCACCCCTCCCCTAGTACATGCAGCCGTTATCGTAGAAAAACCCTATGGGGCCGCATGTTCGATGTCCTAGCTCCGCAATCGATAGTTGACGCCGAAAATTCGAGCTACGGCACCGCCGCCACCACTAAACATCCGGCCAAGGGGAACAAGGCCGCAACCACCGGTGTGAAGCGGCGGGCTACCGTCAGCCGACAGCAGGAGAGGAAGAAGCCGAAGGACACGGCAGGCCACGCGTCTGTTAACGTCGACAACCAAAGAGAGTGAGTCCAAAAACACCGGTGATGGTCATGCGCAAGAAGAGAAGGAGACAATCGAAGCCAACAATGACAATGATGCATGATTGTTGCTATGTTGTTGTTTGAATAAGTTTATGATTTAAAATATGCTACTTTTGCTAGTGTTTGAACTGAGTTAATGATTGGAGTTATGTTATGCTATGTGGTTTTTATTTGAGGAAGTTATGTGGATTTGAAGAACTAGTTGTTCTATGAGTCATGATCTTGCATAGTTTTAATTTTGTTTTACTGTTCTATGATATTTTACAAAGTTTGTACATAGTTATATGCAACATAGGGGTAGAAAAAAATGGTTGCCGTGGGGCATACGTGTCCTATTATACATCATCTAGAAAAGCAAAGACTAATTTTTTGTACTCTATATGTCAAAAGGTGGTGTAGCTGCCCTATAATATATCATCCATTACAGATGCTCTAAGTTGGCGTCGCTACACGAAACGCAGCGGACCTGCATAGGGTGATCGTTGTACAACTCGACCAAATCTGTCGATAAGGTACACACGTAGGCCGGCATCTGTTGCCGCATACGGTGTACTAAGTATTAATATACGTACCCGTTACGTCATGCATGTCTGGTACACAGATGCATGGGCCACCGTGCTGCACGTCCGTACGTACGTATACAGACATATATACTGCGCCGTGCGCGCCATGCATGCAATGAAGCGCCAGCACATGTATATACTGTGTTAGCTGCTGTACATACGCGTCATATGCATGTGTACTGAGTATTAATTATAAGCTCAGCATCGTGCGATTGACTGACACAGCTGCAGGCTTTGTTATCCAACATATACAGATACTCCGATGCGACACTGTACTATACTGGTACTCTTTAAGCCGGCAGTAATAATGAATGCTACGTACTCATCGTCTATCTATGGGAGTATTCACGTACACTTACACGCCAATCGTGTGACTGACTGGATGCAGGCTTGATTATCTATCTCTCGCGCGTGCATGTGGAACCTATGTTTTGAAAGCCCGGCCGGCAGCGGTGTTAGGGCATGGCCCACCCAAATGGGCCATCCAAAACGTTTGGGTCGATACGTGGTTTATTTTAGGTCATGGTTCGGCTTATCCGGCCAGCCGCGTAGCATCCAGTCAGATGATGAGTACATATCATTCATCTGTCCACGCGTAGCGGTCTGGCCCATTTGTCCGCGCTGGCTAACCATTGATGAGAGTGCCCAAGCAAAGTGAAAGGCCAAGCGCATTGTCTGGGCCAATACAACCACGATCCAAATTTGATGCATGAATGGGTTGGTCCATGCAAATCGGTTAAATGGGTCACACCGCTGGGCTGATGCATAGTTGTCCGTCAGTCCGCTCGGACGCGTTCGAGCGCCAGCGGACCGGTTGGATCGGCCTGATCGAGATACCCTTACTTCGGGATGGGATTGGGTCGATCTGGACCTGGTCATTGCCCTGGCCCAATTTTAGGGGTCATGGGTGATGGTTTAATCCGTTTTAGAAAAAGTCGGTGGCCTTGCATGCCCAATGGGTATCCCATGTTGGTCCAATATTTAACAATCATATAATTTCGTAACTGAATCATTTGCATTTTTTGTTGGGATTTCTATTTTGTGCCCGTGGTTCGTTAGTTGTACTTAGTTTTTTCTAGCCGCTTAACTTTTCCTCACTTTTCCCCTCACTATGTTACAAAACCGTCGCAGAAGCTCGCAGAAGCTCGGACTGAGCGATGTCGTAAGGTCAAAGGCTTTTGTGTTTTTCTTGGTAACAAATTCGGATTTTGTGTTTTTCTTGGTAACAATTTGGTTTCTTGGTCTTCAAAAAGGCAGCTTATGGTTTCTCGCCCGTCAGTCGAAGTTGAGTATCGCGTTGTGACTCATGCGGTTGTTGATACAGTTTGGTTGCGTCAGTTGCTGTCGGAGCTGCATCGCCCTATTGAGCAAGCTACTATTGTTTATTATGATAATATTTCAGCTATTTACATGTCAGGGAATCGGTCAACACCGTCGTACAGAGCATATAGAGATCGGCATTCATTTTGTTCGAGAAAAGGTGGCTCTCGGTGAAGTTCGTGTTCTACATGTGCCTACTTCAGCTCAGTTCGCTGATATCTTTATTAAAGGCCTGACGACTACTCTGTTTAAGACATTCGTTTCAGTCTTAACGACGTCGATCCTACCGTTGACACTGCGGGGATGTTAGAATACAACTCTTGTTAGGTTTAAGAGTCCTAGTCAGTTTGTTATAAGCCTAGGCCGGTGCACCTAGACCGTCGTATATACCTTTTGTAATTGGCACAATATTGTTATCGATTATTATTCTATACAATTCTACAACTCGGTGTTGGCTTCATCGACCCAAATCTTGTTTAGAGCCGACCCACTCTAGTTACGATCCATGCGACCCATTGGACTTGAAATTATGGGTCGGGCCAGCGACCTAGAGGGCTGACCCGACCCATTCCCATCCTGAGTGTTACTCACAAACGACAAGCCCGTATGTGTGCGCAGCCTGCGTCACTATACATGATAAGGATGTTCTAGCTGGCCATTGTGTTATGATCAGCACGAATCTTCAAGCACCTCCAGGCCAAGCCTAGACTTAGAATTTCTGAATCGACGGTTACCATGGAGCTAGATGTGGGAGAGCATAAAACTCTCTAGGTGGTCAACAGTTGCACGACCGAGGAAACACGATAGACGCGACAATAACTCCTTGCACACCCCTTCAATCAATATGGATTTGCTAGTTTACATGCGTCTAAGAACTTCTTATTTCTCAGTCATTTCTCTCGTCATTGGATTTATCCCGTGATTCATGCAACGTGAGGTATATACATGAGTTGCAACTAGATTGTAACTGAAAATTTAATGAGTTGTAACTAGGTTGCAACTGAGAATTAGTATAAATCTTATAAGTTACAATTGAGAATTAGCACCGTTAATAGGAGGACGTCACCATCCTCCCTGTCTCTCCCTTCCCATCCATACTATGGTCCCATCAACCAACCAAGCGATGACGAGGCCGATGGCTTCTTCTCCTCCTCCGCTGCTTGGCCCAACTAGGATGCCTCCCCAGCAGGCCACATTTAGCACGCTCCAGGTTGCCGAGTACGGAACTGATAGCTCATAGCTCCATGAACAATACAACCCTCTTTTACCGAAGATGGCAGGCTTCATCCCTAGGATGCAGCTGAGCCCTAGTGGATGTTGTGGAGGAGCGCTGTAGCAGCCGAAGAAGCAACTGGGGCAGCCTCCAGGCATGTGGATGGCGTCCCTGTTGTGCCATTCTGGTTGTACATGTAGCTGAGCGCGAGGGACCTAGATTCCCTGGCTGTGCCACCAACAATGGAGGTGCTTGCCAAGAAGATGAAGATCATGAATCAGGTCGTCAAGGTGCCAATCCAGACCAGACCCATGTGCAACAGTGGTTCAATGGCAACTTGGTGTTCTTCAAGGGATGGAAGACGTTTGGAAGGAGCGCGGCGTCATCTTTGTGTTCAAGTACAAGACCAAAATGTTCAACATTTAGATGTACAGGTTCAACAACTCTATGGAGGTGGTGTCCGACTTCAATCGCCATGGCTGGTGATTGACGCCATGATCTGTTGATCTTCTTTTGCTGCTGCTAATGTTGTTATAATGTTGACATTGTTAACATCTCTTTTTGGTCACTGGTCTGTGCCATTGGTATAATTGGGTAGTCAGATGGCATGGGATGCAACTGATATTAACTTAGGTACTCTGTTAATCTGCTCCTGTTAATTATATATGCTAGTTAATTATGTAGTATGCTTGTCAGTTGTTCTATGTGTGTTTGTGCTGGTTGTATATGGTAACCTCATCCATTTTAAAAGAGGTGATCATATACCATGTGTGTGCCACAAAACAAGTTGCCAACCAAACAACCGTGGTTTGCATCTACTAAGCCTTAAAGAGTGAGTAATTGCAGACAGTCAAATAAAGTGACACCTGCATACCCAGTGGTGCAACGTAGGCCACCAAACAAAGTAGAGAACATTGCGCAGAGTGCATTTTCTCGTGGCCATGGTCCAAACCATAATTCTCTATGTCAGTAGCCACCTAGGCAAAGTTTGTAAGATCACATACGACATTTCATATACATGGGCTTTGTGATTTAGGGAAAATCTAAAATCACACCTGAGTCTAATAATTTAGCCCCATTATTTCAACATTAAGCTCACAGCATCGTGCGACGACTGTAAGTGCATCGACTGACTGGTTATCTGTATACACTGTACTAGTACTCTTTAAGCTGGCAGTGATGAATGATACTCATGCACATCATCTATCTCTGGGACTGGGACTGGGAGGGAGTATGCACGTACACTTACACGCGCGCGAATCGTGTGACTGACTGGATGCAGGCTCGATTATCTATCTCTGGCGTGCACGTGGAACCTACGTTTTCAAAGCCCGGCCGGCCGGCAGCTTGGGTGTTACTCACAAACGACACGCTCGTATATGTGCGCGCGGCCTGCGACACTATGCATCATAGATAGGCGTGTTTGGTAGTCTCCGGCCGGGCCAAGCACAGTCCTAGTTACTGCGGAGCCAGGCGTGGGAGAGCGTAAAACTACCTTAGAGGGGGAGGGGGAGGCTTAAAGTTGAGGCGCAAGCTGGTTTTTTTTTTTTTTTTTGAAAACGATCCAAATACCTGTAAATAATAGTACTTCCTCCGTCCTAAAATAGATGTCTCAAATTATCAAAATTTAAATGAATCTAGACACTATTTAGATATAGATTTATCCAAATTTTGGCAAATGCGAGACATCTATTTTGAGACGGAGAGGGTATATTTCTTCGTGAGCTAGGGGGCGACGACCCATTTCACCTCCACGAAGGTCTGCCAATGGACACGGTAGTAACTCAATGCACATACGCTCAATCAATATTGTCACCATCCTATGTCTCTCTCACTTCCCATCCATACTATGGTCCCATTAGCAGACCAAGCGACGACGAGGCCGATGGCTTCTTCGCCTCCTCCGCCGGCATGCCACAGCGAGCAACGGCCAGGTTGCCAAGTACGAAACCCATGGCTTCCTAAAAAACTAAAACCTTTCTCTGCCATGGAGTTGAGGCCCGGTGGAGGCCGTGGAGGAGCACTGGAGCAGACGAAGTGGCATGATGTTGTGCCACTCTCGTTCTACGTCCAGGTGAGCGTGAGGGACCTAGCTAGATTCCCTGGTTATGCCACCAACAATGGAGGTGCTTGCCAAGAAGATGAAGATCGTGAATCGTTCAGTCAAGGTGCCAATCCGGACCACTAAATTCAGCGAGACCCGTGTGCAACAGTGGTTCAATGGCAACTTGGTGTTCTTCAAGGGATGGAAGAAGTTTGCAAGGAAGATCAAGATGGCCGTCGGCAACATCCTTGTGTTCAAGTACAAGAACGAAGGGTTCAACACCTCTATGGAGGTGGTGTCCGGCTGTAATTGCCATGGTTGGTGATTGCCACCATGATCTGGTGATCTTCTTTTGCTCCTGCTAACGTGCGTGCGTGTTAGTTGTATGGTAACCTCACCCATTTTAAAAGTGACCATATACCATGTGTGTGTGCCACAAAACAAGTTGCCAACCAAACAACTGTGGTTTGTGTTAGGATTTAATTTATAGGTTAATTAAATGATAATCCTTTCTATGTCGGTGGGTTTGTCCACCAACTTCTCACACCCTTTCCAAACGGACGTGGCCCATACATGTGTCTGTTCCCCTTGTATAAATAGACTGATTATCAGTGGAATAAAATAGAAGTTGAATCATTTGTCTCTCCCACTCTCTTTCTCTCGATTTCTTCTAACACATTATCAGCACGCTCGAACCAGTCGGCGAATTGAGTCTACATCGAAGAAAGACGAGAAGAAGAAAACATATTGAATTCCATGTAGGGAATTTAGTTGGAAGAGCGAGGCTATTTTCTGCTTGGATTGCACCCTTTGATTGTTTCAGTCCGAGTGGGTGGTTTACACTCTGCCATGGCCATGGTCTATGGATCTGAATCATTGTGAAGGTTTTGGCAATCATACAAGAGAAATGTTTGTCGACAGTTGTAGGCTTTTGTTGTATGATTATCCAGAATCAATATACTTAGAGGAAATCGCATCCACCTATGATGACTCTTCGTGATTTCCCAATACATGTGAGTCCAGGTGTTCCGATGTCCCAACCAGTGTGTGCAAGCTGAAGCTGGGCTGTGGAGGTTTCCCTTCCACTGGGTGTATACTACCCATAAGGTGTTTTGTCAACGCTAGGTTGACTTGCATTTACTGATTTAGAGGACATCTCCTCGATTTCCTTTGTTGCTTGCAGGAAGCTAGATCCCGGTTAGAGGTCGTACTGCTCCCCCTCTTCTCGGGTACAGAGAGTTGAATGGTTTTTATTGGTACCTCCACTCTTTCGGACGTATTTCTAGCCGGACTAAAGGATTTTATAACACCTTTAAGATCATCCTCGCGGCGTGGCGGCGCCCACATCCACGGCCGCCTAACGCAAATTCCAGCGGTGAGGCGACGCGCACAACGACGGAAAATGCCCGACGAGGCCCTGTGTGTACACATCGGCAGCCGCTCTTCACAGCGGCTCCCTGCAGCGGCCGGCACCGGCGTCGTGCTGCTCCATGCAGCGGTCGGTCCAGGCGACCCCGGCGTCATGGCCAGCGTGTTTCTGTGGCCTCCCGACGTGGTGCTGTTGCAAGCCCACAAGCAGCGCCCCAACCGGAGAACGGTGGCACGGCCTCGCCACGTCACGCGGATCCGCCCGTGCTGTTCGAACCAGAGCACCTCGCTTGCCTTGTCTCCGCATGCATCGAGCCTCAACGGCGACGACAGCCTCATAGCCCGAGGCCGGCGTTTGGCTCCGACTCCATGGCAGCGTGGCCTCATAGCCCTCTGCGTCGGCGTCTCCACGGCACATCGACAGTCGTGGCTTCTGGTTGCACGTCCGCCATGGCCGGCTCGTGATGGAGCCCAAATCATTCGATTGGTATCTATCCAGAAACGGGATAGTAACCTTATCCTTTCACCATTTTTGCACCATAGTCCTTCCATGTGCAGGGATTAGCAAAACAGGCTAAAGGTGTCGGACTAGAATAAACAAAAACAAATCTGCTAGAGGACATCGTATTTTCTGGTTCTCGTAGATTAGTCAATACTAATAGCTAGTATTTTCGGTTCATGACCATGTTTATTCAGTATTTCTGTTGAGTACTATGTATTCCAGAGAATATTTTGATGTTATTTATTTCCATGTTCCCTACATGTTGAGATTAATTACGTCACTATTTGCAATTGAGAATTTAATTTTTTGCAAATAAAAATCGATTCATCTTAATTGAACTATTTTTGGTTCAATACGAGAAAGAATTGATATGCAAAAATTTCAAAGTGATTTCATCGAATTGATGTTTTGGAAATACAAGGTAGTGGCTAGATCTACTGCACTGTAGATTATTACCACTACTGTTTAGAGCCTACATTTTGTCATATTTAACATTATGATTGCTTAACAATGTGATGTCCTAAACATTTTATTAAGTCATGACATAAGGCATTAGAAACATGAGTATCTACTGATTTCATCAGATTATACTGTCTAGTGTTGAGAGATGGACCCCAAAATTTCTTTTCGGAGAGTATCTACGACGTGTCAAACTTAATAATTTGAAGTTCACACTAATGATTTCAAGCCCACTTCTTGAAGTCGTCCATAATTTTGCATAGTTCATTACAACACGACCATGATGGTTGTTGGTTTACTATACGTAAATTAATAATCTCTGCTTTACCCATGATGGTAACAGATGGCCGGAAATGAGAGTTCGATGTGCTCGACCTCAATAGCCACAACTACCTTACCTAGGCCACGGACATCAAGATCACCCTTGCGTCCCGTGGGATAGTGCATGCCATCCAGAACCCGGAGGACCCCTTCCGACTGGAGTCACACCGCTGAGAGAAGAGGAGAAATATGTTGACTTGTACATTATAAGGCACCATATCCACCCGGATCTTAAGTCCGAGTATTGGGAGGAGGAATCCCCATTTACTTTGTTTCAGGCCCTCAAAACGAGGTAAGAAAAGCAGAAGGCAGTTGTCCTGCCTGAAACACTTCATGATTGGATTTATCTTCGATTTCAGGACTTTAAGTCCATCGGGATTACAATCATGAGGGTCATAAGGTAAGTTTTAAGTGCGCTATGTAGAAGGAACCTACATATGCGGAAAAGATAGAAAAACTCTATCCACTATGATCCCATCCGAAAGGCTCCTCTACCAGCAATACCACGCGTGACTACTGTGTCTATTCAGACTTATTCATATCCTACTTCAGTGAAAAGCATGATGAGCTTCTTGTTAAGAATGGTTTCTACCAAGTTGGTTCCCAACCTTTGCCGGAAGTTCATATGAATGTCGCGAACGGAAGAAAGTTTGGTGGTGCCTTCAACAGCAACCAATTGAACTTTAAGGATAAGCGTAAGCGCAACTGGAACAAAAGGCCTCAAAACTCGGCCCGTGGGAAAGGCACCACAAAGCCAAAGTATGACAAAACTAGGCTTTGTGACAAGTGTGGATGCTACACGCACCCTACAAACAAGTGCAAGACCCCAAAGCATCTAGCAATTCTTTACGAGCAATCCCAAGCACGCAAAGTACCTCAAGGAAAAAGGTTTGAAGCTAACTTCAACCTTCATCCGGATGGTACCAATGGAGCTGGTTGTTCGCAAGATGTTCCTCTTGAACCTAGCAACACCATGACTCTCTAGCAGCCCGAGGACCCTATGAACACGGAGAACATGATTGTTGAGTATGTCTCAAACGACATGTTTCGAGACTTTGACTAGTCCCACTATCTCCTTAGTGATCAACTTAATCATGTCCATCGGTGATATTGTAATAGAACATAACTATTGTTGTCACAGTATATTGTATCAGCACTCTGATATAAATAAGATTGTATATAATCTATATATTTGAGAAAAGATTTCCATAGCGAAAATCCTTCAACTCGATATATAGATTTCTACGGGGGCAATCCGATGGATGAGGAACAAGTATTTGAAAAAGTACCATCTCTATTGTTTGGATTGCACTACTAGTACATCCAACCGTAGCACATGTTGCATAATGCAATTCCATTGGTCACAATTTGCTTGAGTCCAAAATTTCCTCGGTCATCAGACTTTGTGTGCACATTGTGCAACACAGGGAAGCATATTTTGAGGCATTCACACGTCAAAATATAAGTTGGACCGCTTCAATCCCTTGAACACATCTAGGGAGGCATTTGTTATTCCCCAACCATTGTGTGGTTCTTTTAAGGTATTCTGCATGGTTCTCAATTATGCATCTATACGATGCTCATACATGTGTTTTATGTCCATATGAAACCATGCATTTACCATGATAATGATGGAAGTAATCAAGTTACATTCCCATTATCGAGAAAGTCGAATTTGACAAATTTGCAAGGAAAATGTTGAAGAATTCTCCTCATGTGCCTTCAATGAATATTGCATGGCCAAGCGGATTGAAGTTCAACACTCTATCTGATACATCCACATTCATAATGGTTTGGTTGAATCCCTGAATAAGAGGATCAAACTCATTGCATGACTTTTGTCGATAAAATGCACTACCAACTTGACGTTGGAGTCATGGAGCTTTACACACTGCTCAATGACTAACTGCATATCGCGGTACTCCTCCTCTGTAATTGATACGTGAAAATCCTTCGAGCATTTCCCATCTGCGTAAGTTTGGAAGCGCTTCACGCGTACCGATCTCACCACCACAACATACATTATTGGTCCCACATACTTGGGATCTATGTGGGGTACAGATCTCCGTCGAGCAACATGTACCTTGAACCCCTCATTAGGGATACATTCTAGCCCAGTATGTTGATTGCTTATATTAAATGATGGATTATTTCCAGGCATTAGGGGGAGACATCATGTACCACACAGAATGCTAGGAAATCAATTGGGACTCCACGTTCCACCTTATATCCGCGTATTCAAGAATTTGGACTACGTCCGGAATTCACATATTTGCAACATATTGCAAATAACCTACCAGATTTATTTACTGATCTTAAAGGTGTTACAAAATCCTTTAGTCCGGCTAGAAATGCGCCCGAAAGAGTGGAGGTACCAATAAAACCACTCAACTCTCTCGCAGAAGAGGGGAGCAGACGACCTCTAACCGGATCTAGCTTCGCAAGCAACAAAGGAAATCAAGGAGATATCCTCTAAATCAAGAAATGCAAGTCAACCTAGCGTTGACAAAACACCTTATGGGTAGTATACACCGGTGGAAGGAAACCTCCACAGACTTCAGCTTGCACACCGGGTGGGACATCTAACACTGGACTCACATGTATTGGGAAATCACGAAGAGTCATCATAGGTGGATGCGATTTCTAAGTATATTGATTCTGGATAATCATACAACAAAAGCCTCACAACTGTCGACAAACATTTCTCTTGTATGATTGCCAAAACCTTCACAATGATTCAGATCCATAGACCATGGCCATGGCAGAGTGTAAACCACTCACCTGAAAACAATCAAAGGGTGCAATCCAAGCGTAAAATAGCCTCGCTCTTCCAACTAAATTCCTACATGGAATTCAATATGTTTTCTTCTAGAAATAGAATGAGAACAAGGTGGTGAGAAAGCAAGGCTTGTAGCACAAGGTCGGGTTTTCAGAGATCCGAGACCTACTCTCCGCATATGAGTGGAATCCTCATTTTCCGATACCTATATCATTGGCAGTGCAAAATCATCTATCTATGCAGTTGATAGATGTAGTGTCGACATTTCATGTGGATCACTAGATTTGGACATGTATGGTTCCCGATGGAATCTCTATCCGAATCGAAATGTAAATGCAACATGATTGTGTAAAATCAATGAGTCACTACATGGCTTATTGTTGTCGGCATATTTTGGTACAACCGATGTAGTGAGTTCCTTATACACAAGGAAAACTCCTACAATGATGATTACTCATGTGTGTTTGTCATGCTCAAGGATCACTCCTACAATGACGAAGCACGTGATCATCTAAAAGACGGAATTTGAGATGAAGAATTTGGATAAAACCAAATAGTTCTAGAGACCTCAACTCGAACTCCTCCACTCAAGTATTATGGTACACCAAGTTGCCTATATTATAAATATTGGAGAAACCTAAAATAGACAAGTCATATCCATCTTCCATGACCGGTTGTTCGATCTCTAGACGTAGAGAAAGATTCACTCAAACCACGGGATGATGTAGAAGGGATGTTGAGACTTGAAGTTCCATATCCCAGTGCCATTGGACCCACCAACACAATTGGTTTGGAATCAAGAATATCTTTCGATATCTCCAAGGCACCACACATTATTTGATATGTTCATGTAATTTTAGAGAAATCTAAACTCCAATATCATCAGAATACACTGATGTTGGCTACTTGAATGATCCCTATAATGTGTACCTACATGGTAGAAGTGTCACTCCATTGATGTCTTCTAAATAGACCTCGGTGATTACACCTACCAATCATTCTGAAATACAAAGCCACATTGCCATGTGTAGCTTTACAGAATGATAAACCACATACATGAGTCATGTGGTATTGGTTCTCTTGAATCATCGACCATTATCTATATAGATAATGTTGCTTGTGTTGCATAGATACAAATAGGATACATCGAGAGCAATATCACTAAGCATATTGTCTCTAAATTGGTTTATCTTCATGAACTCCAGAAGAGTCAGGAAATAAACATCTTGCGAGTCAAATCATGTGATAACCTCGCTGACCTATTCATGAAGTCTCTACCAACTTTCATATTCAATAAATATTTTTATGGAATTGGTATTTGACGGCTTCAGGATTTGCAAGAATCAGGGGGAGTATCACCCTGGACTACTATTCAATGCATCATATTACACTCTTTTTCCCTTTATGAGTTTACTATCCAGGTTCTCATCGAGGGTTTTAATGAGGTAATATCAACACAAGATCATATGTCATACTTTCTTTTTCCTCACCAGGGTTTTTAGGAAAGTATACACAGCATATATATTGTCCTCTAAACTCTATGGGTTTTTTCCTTTTACAAGGTTTTCTCATATGGAGTTAACACGGAGGCAATAATGATTATATGCTGTATCATTTTCTTCTTATTTTCCCACTGGGTTTGAAGGAGTTTTAACAGCATATCTGACTATTATATGTTGCATCATTTTCTTCTTATTTTTCCATTGGGTTTAAAGGAGTTTTAGCAACATATCGTACACACCACTCCTCACATTTTTCCCACAGGGTTTTTGGAGGAGATGATTCCAAGATGATTGATCGAGCAAGGACAAGGAAGGATTAGGGGAAGTGTTAGGATTTAATTTATAGGTTAATTAAATGATAATCCTTTCTATGTCGGTGGGTTTGTCCACCGACTTCTCACACCCTTTCCGAACGGACGTGGCCCATACATGTGTCTGTTCCCCTTGTATAAATAGACTGATCAGTGGAATAAAATAGAAGTTGAATCATTTGTCTCTCCCTCTCTCTTTCTCTCGATTTCTTCTAACAGTTTGCATCTGCTAAACCTTAAAGAGTGAGTAATTGCAGACAGTCAAATAAAGTGACACCTGCATACTCAGTGGTGCAACGTAGGCCACCAAACAAAGTACTCCCTCCGACTCAAATTTGTTTAGATACCCTAAAACTTGACTAGATATATTTGTATCTAGATGAATCTAAGTCAACTAATATGGGCCGGAGGGAGTAGCGAACATTGTGCAGAGTGCATTTTCTCGTGGCCATGGCACAACCATAATTCTCTATATGCACTTTAAATGGAAGTTAGATCTGTACAAGTCAAAGTTTGTAAGACAGGTAACTTTACTCACGCATCTAAGTTGCTTAAGGACAGGATTTTCACAGAAAATTACCCAAATTGCAAGTTCAGGAAAAGAGAGACGCGCAAGACTCATCTTCGGAAACCATTCCAGACAACAAAGGAGAATGAATGCTGCAACACATCCGTCCATACGTTCTACACTGGAGAAACAATGGCTATGCTGCTATAACTATAATCAAGAACCAGGGATTCCTTGCAGCAACCTGACACCTTCTCGCCCTACCATGCAACCACGTCCAGGCTCTGCGATCAGCAGCAACGGAACCGAAACAGAGCTAAAAAGTTATGGCACCGGGGGCTGCCGGCAACCTTCCTCTCTCAGTACAGCCACGCAATAACACAGCAACAGCACCCAGATTTAATGGCACCGATGTGACCTAGACAGACTACAGCTATGAAACATTACAGCAATTGCCATGAATTGGCTGACATGCACGAACACCACAGGAGCAGTAGAAATAACCAATTTCAGAAGAGTCAATTAACTTGATAATAAGCAATGTGAGATCAGAACATTCGAATATGTTTTTTCTTGGTTACGGAATGCAAGGACTTCCAACGAGGCAAACCAGAATATACACAGTTGCTTTGGCACGCCTTATTTACAGGGGCCATCTTGAGCGATTGATTTCCGACGCACCACCTAGAGCAGGCCGAAGGTGTTCTCGCCGCTGTAGGTCATGTAGAGGAAGCCGTCCTCATCCTTGTTCTCCTCGTAGATTGCAGACATCAGAGCAGCTGCAAAACAAGAACGAGCAGGAATTTTGGGTGAGAACATTGGACCATGTAGTAAAAATACACGAAGTACACATAGGTTTGTTCAGATAGATAGTCAGTTGTTTTTCCATACCTGTCGGTGGAAGTGTGTTCTTCACAAAGATGAAGATCGCCTTCTCAGCGCTGAGCTTGATCCGCTTCCGCACAACGTACACAAACTGTCCAACGGTAAGGTCGGCAGGGACAAGGTACCTGTATGGTAGTGATTGGTATCAGAATATTAAACAGGTTAAAGTCAATAATGACTAGCATGGTATGATAGTGCTTTGATGTGCCATCCAACAATATTTTGACCCATCAAGATCAACTGCTTTTGGACCATACTGATGTTGATTTCAAGATAAATAGTACTGTTACATGTTTGAAATAAAAACTGAAAGGACTTAATGGGATTTATCTGCTGTGCTAATGTTGTACTACAAGTAGCAACACCAATTTCCAGTGATGACGCTAATGATGGTTTTAGTTCTTGAAACAACTGGAATAAATTGTGTCCAGAAAAGACCCACAGGCCACAGTAAATACTATTCCTGAAATAGATCAAGATAAAGAGAAATTCATGGCAACAACTACCATTAGTTATCACCAGGAACCCATCAAGATCCCTGCTATTTAAGGAACACACAGGAGTAATAGCGTACAGTGGCTATGATTCGCATAATAACTCAAGAGCCTAGAGGACAACCTTAGCAACACTCCAGCTAGCATTAACTTAACAAAAAGTAAAGGTATAGATATTCTAATGAGTATGAAATGATTGAGCAGAACTCACTTTTTCTTATCAATGTCAGGAATATCACTCTTCCCAGCCTTCTCAACGATCACCTACATTAAATTGATTGTTTACAGATTAGAACAAATAAATCATAAGGAAACCATAAATATACAGTCTATACTTAATAACAATCATAAAATAAAGCTTACAGGAATTCTGTCAGAGTACTTCTCTCTGATGCGGTTAGCCTCAGCCTGCCTCCTCTCTGTAATGCATGCACGGTGCAAACAACATTAGATTTCAGTTATTCTAATCTGACTATAGGGGACAAACATCTACAGAAAAAGTTAAAATCAAGGCTATAGCACATAGAGAACTAGAGAAAATAAGATATTATGCTCTACGGTCAACAAAGTGTAGAGAGAAATGTAACTAGTGGAATCATCAAAATATAATGGAAGCCAAGTAAAACAAACACGTTAACAGCTAACAGTGCAATGGCCAACTATAAATTTATCTATAAAATTTAGCTTCGCACGGCATGATAAAAGTCCCACAAGGTAATTAGAATACCAAATCCTCAATACTTCCTCTAAACTCAACAATGGAATGGTGATAGAACTCTAATCTATTACTAAATATGTGTTAGATAAATGATAAGCCAAACCAAATAATCAAGTTGTGAAGCTGGATTGACGGCCCAACATGTATGATCTACTGGACATATGTAGATCAGGCAATATTACACAAAACCAATTTATCAAAAACAAAAACTCAGTTAAGCATATAATTGATCTATCAAAAGTGACAAACATGTCCCCATTTATTAACCACCCTCCAAGATTAAATAAGTGGATGCACATTTATGTGATCACTCCCTTTGGCAACTTATCAATTCTACAAGCAGTTGCCACCAAGAATATCGAAGAGACCTACCATCCTGAATCCTCGCCTGCTATGTTTTCCCAAAAAAAAAACAGACCCCGGAGGTGTATGTGATTTCCCTAAACTGTTTCCCTATTACGCAGGTACTTGCTCCAGTCCTAAATTCCTAGAAATCTCCGCAAAGTAATTTTAGAATCGGTACAGCCAATCCCCAACCCCACAGTACACAACAGATAGCACAAACTTCCGCACGAACAAAAAAAGGGGAGCATGAGAAGATTAGACGTACCGAGCGGGTGCTCCAGCTTGAACGAGCTCTTCGCCATCGATCTCCTTCCTTGCTGCAAGCACCAAAAACTACCGAATCAACCACAAAATACGCACCGATCGATTCAATCGAAACCCTACGAGATATAGGCCGGAGCGAATCCCTAATCGACGAAAGCCGGAGGTGAATCGATCGAAAACTAGGCCGGGAGCTTACGTGAATCGCAGGATTTGCCGGATTGGAGCGAGGGTTTCTGATGCGAGGGTAGCGGCGGGGAGACGGGACGGCGGGTTGGGGGAGGAGTGGGGATTGGGGTTGGTTAAGTAGCAAGGCTAGACGCGCACGAAACGTAGGGAAATAGATAACTTAATTGTAAAATAAACACTAGTAGCACACGGGTACGTCTCCCCCAAGGAAACGGAACCAACTACCGTGCTCCGCTAGTCTTCGACCAGATATTGCAATCCGAATTCGTTAAGTTTCAAGGAAACTGTCGCCGGAGTGCAAAAAGCTTACAATTTCGGGTGATTTATGCGTGTTGACCAACTCTTTTCTCCTAGTGTGTAAACTTCTAACTTCGATTCACAGTATCGTGTCAAATTCATCTCTATCATCATCACTTATTTTATGAAAATCAGAGAGCTTTATTAGTTTAGGCTTGGTTTCTTGCTTGCATATGTAGGTTGGTTGTATGTTTAGGCCAACAAAGTCTTCAAGATCCGAAAGAAGTCTATAAGCAGAAGTTTGTGGATACCACACATCCGTCAACCACCTACCTCTAGACAATCCAAAGCAATCACAACAACATGTTTTGTTGGAGGAGTTTGACGTGGGAAATGGGCATGGGCGGACCTAGCGGGTGTGCAGGGTGGCACACCCAGAAAATTTGAAAAATTCATTTTACCTACTACTAGTCGGTCTCCGCTCAGCCTCAGATAGGTCCAATAGCCAAGAAAAAACATAGCTAGCAAAGCACGACCGGTTCATCACTAATTAATCGATCCCAAATTCAACGTGTTAACCTCGAAGAACCAGCAACCACCGACGATGCACGTACAAGTCGTCCCCCGCGTGGTTGCATCCCTTGCCCGCCTTCCCCCTATGGCCCCTTGTCGGCCGTGACCATCGCTTCCTCCTCCCCGCGTCTTGCCGACACGCACGCGTGCCCATCAAGGTGGCCTCGCTGGTCGCACGTCGTGCAGCTCGGCGCTCGGCCAGATCGAACAGGAGAAACCAACCAGCTATGAAGTTGCTTGTTTACATGTCGGCTATGAACCTGTTAAATTCATTTTCTTTTTATGATACTCAAAAGGTAATAAAACTTTCCCAATTATATCCCAATGACTTATCTAGCTCGGTTTTGATAAGATTTGAATACCAATTTGATACCTTTATCAATTATATGAGAACGGATGATAGGTTCAAATGTACAAATCATCTTGATGAGCTCTCTATTATGCTTGTTGAAACAAACAAGCATGTTATTTATGATCTTGTCTATCTACTTCTTAAGTTGATATTGCTCTTACCAGTGGCGACGGTGAGTATTGAAAGAGTATTTTCTTCTATGAGTCTAGTGAAAGATAAGTTGCAGAATAGTAAAAATGATGACCTTTTGAAACATTGCTTAGTGACATTTATTAAGCAAGATGTGTTCTTGGAAGTAAGTGAAGATTACATTTTTGAAACCTTCATAGGAATGGAAGAGCGTAGAATTACCAAATCTTAGTGAGTTATTTTTCTATTTATGCTATATTTTGTGATGTAAGACTTTGATCATGTTTTGAGTATTGGAATCAATTAACATTTGAAACATATATATTAAAGTACAATGTTGTGAATCAATTAGCTACGTATATTACTCATTTGGAAAATTTGTCGCATGTGTGCTAGTGCGGGAAAAATTAGGAGTGTGCACACCCTCCAATTTTTTCCTGGGTCCGCCACTGGAAATGGGAGTTTAAGCTAATGAGGCTTTTAATTCCTTGATTGGTTCGGTGGAACGGGAATTAAGGAGGGAAGAGGTAATGAAATTCACGTGTTAAAACTTTCACAAGTATATTACGTGGGAAGACCCTGGTAATTGAGACAGGGATGGAGAATACGCATTCAACTCCCAATCTACTTCCTTACGATTGCCAAACAAGTTGGCATTGAAATGAGCCTTTAACTTTTTTTCAGAACTCCCTTATATTACTAAGAAATCATGTACTCTCTGACCCATATTGGTTGATTTGAATTTGTCTAATTTCGAATGTATCTAGACATGTTTTAGTACTAGATACATCCGAATCAAAACAATTTGAATCAACTAAAAATGTGGGACTAAGTGGCGCATACGGGCGCTGCATACAAGCCCACATATACCTGCTTAAACATGTGGGACGAAGCGAAGAGGCGGCTACCAGAATCGATCCCGCTTGCAGCCTGACTCATGGCCACAACTATTGTGTCACGCCAACTTCTCCTCTTTGCCAGTGCCTTGGCACATACGATGGCTTCCAGGTCGGTAATCCCCTTGACTGATCAACAATTGAGCCACTCTTGCATCACCTCGTACTCATCCTAGGATAATACGTCAAATCATGCCATGATGTCCATCGCGTACCATTGTGTCACCAGATTCAACGTCCTCGATCATGTCAGATCCACAACTTGTTCTTCCGGACTAGAGACTCCACTTTCGTCTTTTTCACCGGCTTAATCAATAGGTTCTTCAAGGTTTTGGATATGCCACACTTTCCTCTTCTTCACCGGCTTAATCATAGGTTCTCCAAGGTTTTGGATATGCCACTTTCCTCTTCTTCACCGGGTTAATCATAGGTTCTCCAGGGTTTTGGATATACCTTACATGCACTCAAAATTGTCGAGGGCCTTTTTGGTTCAAAGGAATGTTGAAGAATTTTATTTTCTTAGAAATTTCAGCTATACTTTGGTTTGTAGGAATGCAGATCTATAGTATTCTTGTTGGGTCCAACCTCTTAAAATGTTTTCATTGTTTCAATGGCGTTTACAACATGCACCTAATACTTCATATAAATTCATGTGTTTCCCATATGATGCAACTAAACAGTTTCTATTATGTTTCTTGAAAGGATACAGATGTCTCCTAGAGGGGGGGTGAATAGGCGATTAAACTTTTTCGAGAGTGGCTCAACAAAGGCGGAATTAAACTAGCGTTTACTTTGTTAAGAACAAAACATAGAGCAATCTAGGGTTCATCTATGTGCACCAACAACTTATGCTAAGAAGACAAACAACTTTGTGATAGCAAGATATATACTTCAAGCTAAGGCTATCACAAAGTAAAATGCATAAGTAAGAGCTCGGGTATAGAGATAACTGAGGCACGCGGGGACGACGATATTTTACTGAGTTCCTCCCAACATGGAGTACGTCTTGTTTGGAGAGGGGGTGGAATCTAACCACCTACGCCACAAAAGGCCTCCCTTATTCTTCGGTGAATCTCACCCCAATGGGATCGATCCACACTTCCACTATTTGCACTTGTCTGGCAACCGAACCTCTCACAAGGTCCGGCACTTCTCCACAACTTAATTGGAGGCTCCCAACAAACGCCACCAAGGCCACAGCCTGCAGCACCAACAAACCGTCTAGGGTTCCAAGAACCCAAGAGTAAAAAGCTTCTCAACTTTTACTCACCAAATCCTCCAGGAAGAACTCAAACCGATGCACCAAATGCAATGGCAAGAACACTAGTAGTGCTCAAATCCTTCTCTCCCAAATTCCACCAAAGCTACAAAAGCTTGTGGGGAATAAGAGAGGAAGAACAATGGAGAAAATCCATAAAAGACTCCAAGATCTAGATCCCAAGATGTTCCCCTCACTTAGAGGAGAGATGGATTGGTGGGATTGTAGATCTAGATATCCTCTTTCAAATCCCTAAAGTATATGCAAGAATCAAGGGAGGGATTGAAGGGGGAGCAAGCTCAAGAGGGTCAATGATGGAGGAGAAAGCCTGTAAAACTCGAGCAGAGACATTGGGGAAGAAGGGCCCCTCTTTATAGGCCCACAGATTTCTGACCGTTTTCTGCCTGTTGGGGAAAAGTCAGACCGGAGACTCCGGTCTACACCGGAGATTCCAGCCCAACCTCCGGACTAGCCTCCGGACCACCCATCGACTACCCAGTTGAATGGAGCCTCCGGGGACTCCATGGGACACTCCGTACCACACCGGAGACTCCGGTCCATGCAGACCGGAGACTCCGGTCTGGACCAAATAAGAGGCAAAATTCAAATGGCGATATCTAGAGTTTGGAAACTCCGATTGACCCGAAACCAATTTTGTTGGAATGAGGACAACAAGAGTTACCCAAGAGAGAACATTTCATGTATTATAATGTGAGATACCTCTCTTGGTGAGAAACTAGAAAACCTCAAAGATCAAAAACGCAATATGATATAAAAGGGAAATCCGTTTTTGATGAACTAAAGCTTGTTATGAATATTACCACAAGCTCTAGAACCTCACATGGATAAGATCCAAATAACATCCAAGAAAGGATGATGCTGGGTATGAAAAGTTTTGAGCTCTTTTTGAAAGATATGATCGAGTTACTCACTTGAGAGCCCCTCTTGATAGTACGGTTGTCTATCCTATAAACCGGTCTCTCCAACTAACACCACGAGACCGATAATAAAGAAACCCTATCAAGATCATACCTTTGCCTTGCGCATATTCCACTTGATCTTGATGTATATGATCTTGTACTTCTCAAGATGGAACACCTTTCTTGATTGCTCTTGCACGCACTCGCTTGATGAAGACTTGCAATTTGCTCCCCCATATGACATGGGGAAACCTTTACTTTGACCTTGTCTTCATTGATCCATGATCACTGAGGATGGCAAGCTTCAAGCATGATATCTTCTAGATATGGTACACCTTTAGCTTGCACAACATTTCTTCTAACACCATTTGGATTATGTCTTGAAGATACATACGATGAATTCTATCTTCTTCTTCAAGACACCCTTGCAAATAGGATCAACTCACACATGACCAAACTGTGGATCACTCTTTGAACATCTTGGTCATCACTTGATCCTCTTCACTTTCCTCTTCTCCAAACCCTGAAGCCAACATATGGTTCAAGCATTGCCTATGGACAATTCCTACAAGTACAACTTGATACGAGGATTAGTCCATAGAGATTGTCATTAATTACCAAAAATCACACATGGGGGCCCACATGTTCTTTCATCAGTGTTATTGATGCGTGCACCAATTGTTGATGTGGAGCACTTCGTTGGAAACCCCAAGAGCAAGGTGTGATGGAGCACAGCAGCAAGTTTCCCTCAGTAGAGACCGAGGTTATTGAACCAGAAGGAGGAAGGAAACGTCACACAGGTGTTGCTAGAAACGTGGAGACCTACACAACACAAACTCAAGACTTTGCCCCAACGAATCAGTGTGGTTGTCAAGCTCACCGGTTGTCAGAATAAAGGATTAAACATATGGTGGAAGGTAATGTTTTGGCAAGTAAACAAGTAACAAAGGAAGATGTATCAATGGTAAAGATTGGACCGAGTCCATAGTTCACTAGAGGTTCTCTCCTTAGATAAACAACATGGCATGAAGGGTAAACAAATTACAGCGGGGCAATTGACAGGAACTGAGCAAGGCATAACAATGCAATTACTAGCTATAAAGATCCTATGAAGTTGATTGGGCAATACAACATTATACATAGACCGTAATCCAACTACATCTATGACTAGAAGTCCACCTTCAGGTTATCATTCGACCCCCTCCAGTATTAAGTTGCAAGCAACAAACAACTGCTTTAAGCAAAGTGTGCAAGGTAAACAATCCACATGTTCCATGAACAAGAGACCATTGTTTTCTCCCTGGTAGCAACAACATATCTACAACCGAAGAGATTTCTGTCACTTCCCTTGGAAACTAGAGGCATGAACCCACTATCGAGCATAAATACTCCCTCTTGGAGTCACTAGCAACTACTTGGCCAAGATAACCACTAGCAACGGAGAGCATGCAAGATCACAAACAACACAGACATGATAGAATCATAAAGATAGAACCATTAATCAAACTAACATAATAATCTCAATATCCATCGGATCCCCGCAAATACAACATGCATGATTACAAAGATTAGATCTTGGTCATGAACAGAGCTCACAAGATCTATACATGAAAGCACAAAGGACGAGATACAACCATCTAGCTACTACATGGACCCATAGTCCAAGGTGGAACTGAAGGGAATATGCCCTGAGAGGCAATAATAAAGTGTTTATTATGTGTATTCCAAGTATATGATAGATGTTTATTTTGCATGCTATAATTGTATTAATACGGAAACGTTAATACATGTGTGTTTAATAAACAAACAGAAAGTTCCTAGTTATGCCTCTCTCATAAACTAGCTCGTTGATTAACAAGATGATCAAGGTTTTCTGATCATGGACATTGGATGTTGTTAATAACGGGATCACAACATTAGTGTAATGGTGTGATGAACATTCATCCGAAGTATAGCATTACGATCAAAGTCATTGAGTTTATATTGCTATAACAACTTACGAAGTGATCCTAATCCTTAGACCATGAGATCATGTCAATCACTAGCACCGGAAGAGTTTCTTGATAACATCAAACGTCACACCGTAATAGGGTGATTATAAAGATGGATTCAAAACTAATAAAGTGTTATATTGAGGCTCATGCATCGAGAGTGGAATTTGTTCATCCCGATGACGGATAGATATACTCTGGGCCCTCTCGGTGATATCACATTGATTAGCTTGCAAGCAAGTGATTTGATCACTAGAATGTTATATCACAGGAACGAGAAAAGAGTGCATGTCAGAACTAGATCAAACTAGGTATGGAGATACCGATGATCGAATCTCGGACATGTAATATATCCTTAAACAAAGGGATTAAGATACTAGCGTAAAAGGTTCCGGACGATCACAAGAAAGTCATCGTTGAATGTGTGGAGTCAAGATGGGTCTCAGATCCCGCTTCGATTATTGATCCGAGGGGTCTCGATCATGTCCGCATTATTCACGAACCGTAGGGTGACACACTTAAGAGACACCGACATCCAATTGGAGCAAATGTTTCATGCCGAAAGAATGAACAAGCGCAGGAATTTATTTCACTAGATACCAAAACAAGTTTTCGGGTGAAATTGCATAAAGTGGTTATGCATGTGAAATAGAATTCTAGCAAGGGGTTATTTGTGAATGTTTGTCATTAAAGTAATTGACAAAATTCTAAATAAAATAAAAGAGTCTTATTTAATGAGAGTTTGCATTAAATTTGGTGGAAATTTAATGGGAATTTGAGGACTTTGAGTGGAGGGAATTTAAAGGGCATTTTGTGAGTGGAGTGTCCACCCACATGAATGAAGGAGGAGGGGCAGCCCCATGGCCGGGCGGCCACCCCTTGGTCCCCTCCTCCTATAAAAGGAGCCCCTCCTCACTTGTCTCTCACACCTCCTCGTGAAGGATCTCTCTCCTCTCTAGAATTTATCCCCATGGTCTCGGACTAGCGAGATACATGTTCCCGGTGGCTATTCGGCAAGAAAGAGTTGTGCTTCACTGCATCGCTGGAGCGAGGAGGCGGAGGTTGCTCGGCCTCGAACGTGTGCGAGCACGGATGCGCCGCTTATTTGCAAGGCTAGGACTTCCTCTCGATCTTGAGATCGGCAAGAGATCGTTTACATCAACCACGAGTTGAACTCGTTAAGCTTTGGTCTTCAAGGGTATGTTCTCACGGATATACATCCGCCTGCTGTTTGTATCTAGTAGATAGATCTTGGCATATAGTTCACATCGAGGAAAAAAAAATTCTATGTCGCGAACCCTACAAAGGGTATCGTGAGCCGGATCTATGCGTAGATACTTTACACGGTAGTACACATATGAGTATGTGGGCGATGATCATGTTGTTGCTCCTTTGTTGTAATTTTGGATATTGGTGGCATAGTGGGATGAAGCTGCCCGGACAAACTTTACATGTCCTCGCACATGAGACCTGCTCCACGCTTGACATGCAACTAGTTTGCATAAGTGGCTAGCGGGTGTCCGCTCTCCTACTATAGTCAATATCTATTTTGCAAGTTGTCAACAATTTGATTATCCTCGTAGGTTCATGTTCGTGAGGTAAGAACGGTTCTATCTCGAAAGCCCTAAGCCACGTAAAACTTGCAATGGATAAATTAGAGGCGCCTAGTTTAGATTGTTGTCGGGATAGTGTTATGATATGGTAGTGTTGTAAGAAGTATGAGATGATACTCTTACACACACATAGCGTGTAAAATCCATAGACCTTGGATTTACACATATAGGTATGATAGTGATCATACCACGATGCACATGATAGAGATCATCTCGGAACCATATCATTTCACTAATAAACATATGATGTTTGATAGCATCTTATATTGCTTGTTTAGCGCTTTGTTAGCATAATAAGATGATCCTCATTTAAATATCAAGATAAGAATGTGTTGTTCCTTTAGTATGCACCGATTATGTTTTCGCCTCCAAGACATCACGTGATGATCGGGTGTTCTTGGATCCACGACCATATTTCGGTGTAAAACAGCTACACACGCCAATACTAAGGTTCTAACTTGGCAGCCTAGCATGTACGACATGGCCTCTAACACGGACCGAAAGGTTAAGCATGAGTCATATAGTTGATATGATGCCCATTTGATGCTCGCCTTTGAAGCTATACCGACTCACGTGATGATCGGACTTGGTATAGTGGATTTGGTTCATGTAATCACCAAAAGGCACGAGGATGTCGTTTTGAGTGGGAGTTCATTCATAATATGGATTATTTGAACTCAATCTATCATACACTTAGTCTAAACTTTACAAATTCGCTGTAGATGGCACCACCGCTTAATTTCAATGTGTTCATGGAGAAAGAGAAACTAGCAACGAACGGTAGCAACTTTACCGAATGGGCCATGAATTTGAGGATTCTCCTCTCTCACGCACAAAAGCAATATGTGCTAGAAGCTGCTAGGCCCCCCACCTTTAGATGATGCCCCGACGAGGAGAAGAATGTCTATCGACTGTCAGAGGACCACAACTTAGTTCATTGCGGCATATTGTATGGGCTAGAGCCGAACTTCAAAGCGTTCAAAACGGCAATGCATTTGATACAATGGGTGAGTTGAAAATGATTTTCGACACACATGTCACAGAGAGAGCTACAACGCCTGTAAAAGTTTTTAGTCAGATGATGGAAGAGCACATTCGCTAGTGAGCATGTACTCAAGATGTCGTTACGCCGATAAGCTTGTGTCCTTGGGAATATCGATTCCCATTGACTTAGGCATCCATCGTGTTCTCGCAATCTCGCCACCTAGCTATAAGAGCTTCGTGATGAACTATAATATGCAAGGCATGAAGAAGTCTTCCCGAGCTCGCCAATGCTTAAAACTACGTATGGAGATCAAAAGGAACATCAAGTGTTGATGATCAATAGGAACACTGGTTTCAAGAAAGACAAGAAGGGAAAACGGAAGGGAAGTAAGGGCGGCAAGCCTGTTGCCGCGCCTGAAAAGAAACCCCGAGTTGGACCTAAGTCTGATTCCGAGTGCTACTATTGTAAGGGGACTGGCCACTGGAAGCGCAACTTCCCCAAGTATCTGGCAGACAAGAAGGCCGGCAAGGCAAACAAAGGTATATATGATATACATGTTATTGATGTGTACTTGACTAGTGCTCGCAGTAGCACCTGGGTATTTGATACCGGTTCAGTTGCTAATATTTGTAACTCGAATCAGGGGCTACTAACAAGCGACCGCTAGCAAGGGTGAGGTCAAGATGCGGTCGGCAATGGATCAAGCGTTGATGTGATCACCGCTTAACGCCGCCTCCACTTGCCGCCGGGATTAGTTATAAACTTGAATAAATGTTATCCGCGTGACCGAGCATGAACATTGTATCCGGATCGTGTTTGATGCGGCGGTTATTCATTTAAACCGAGAACAATGGTTGTTCCATTTATATGAATGAAATCTTTATGGTCATGCACCGATGATGAATGGTTTATTTCTATTAGATCTCGATGATAATGTTACACATATTCATAATGTTGATGCTAAAAGGATTAAACTTAATGATGATATATCCGCATATATGTGGCAATCGCCGCTCAGGTCATATTGGTGTTAAACGATGAAGAAGCTCCATTCGGATGGAATTTTGGAATCACTTGATTATGAATCATTTGATACATGTGAGCCATGCCTTATGGGCAAGATGACTAGAACGCCGCTTTCCTGCTCAATGGAACGGGCATGATTTATTGGAAGTCATACATTCCGATGTATGTGGTCCAATGAGTGTGTTTGCCGAGGTGGATATCGTTATTTTGTTACTTTCACGGATGATTTGAGTAGATACGGTTATATCTACTTGATGAAACACAAGTCCGAAACCTTTGAAAAGTTCAAGGAATTTCGTAATGAAGTGGAAAATCATCGTAATAGAAAGATCAAATTTCTACGGTCCGACCGTGGAGGTGAGTATCTATGTTACGAGTTTAGCACTCACATGAAAGAGTGTGGAATTGTTTCACAACTCACACCGCCGAACACCACAAATAAATGGTGTGTCTGAACGTCAGAATCGCATTTTATTAGATATGGTTCGATCTATGATGTCTCCGACGGACTTGTCGTTGTCATTTTGGGGTTATGCACTAGAAACTGCATTCACTTTACATCGGGCACCATCTAAATCCGCTGAAAAGACACAGATGAATTGTGGTTTGGAAACAAACCTAAGTCATTATTTGTTAAAGTTTGGGGATGCGATGTTTATGTGAAGAAACTTCAACCGGATAAACTCGAACCCAAAGCGGAAAATGCGATTCATAGGATACCCTAAAGAAACAATTGGGTATTCCTTCTATCACAGATCCGAGGGCAAGGTTTTTGTGTTAAGAATGGATCCTTTCTAGAGAAAGAGTTTCGCGAAAGGTGTGAGTAGTCAAGGTAGAACTCAAGAGGTTGTGGAACCTTCTTCAAAGTATGGCGAGTAGCGCAATGGAAGTTGTTCCGGAGTTGTCTCCACCGCTGAAGAGGGAACTAATGATAATGATCATGAAACTCCGAAAGAGAGTACCATCGAACCTCGCAGGTCAACAGACGCTGCAGCCCCAGTCACGGAAATCTGCCATGAATTTCATGGTTGATGAAAATGATGACCTCAAGACGTATGAAGAAGCGATGATGAGCCCGGATTCCAACAAATGGTTAGAAGCCATGAAATCCGAGATGGAATCCATGTATGAAAATCAAGTTTGGAACTTGGTGGAATTATCTCACCACCGAAAGGCCGTGGAGAACAAATGGATTTTCAAAAGGAAAACTCGATGATGGTAATGTGACCGCTATAAAGCTCGACTTGTCGCAAAGGGTTTCGACAAATTCAAGGAGTCGACTACGATGAGATTTTCTCCCGTAGCGATGCTAAAGTCGCTTAGGATTGTGTTAGCAATTGCTGCATATTTCGATTATGAGATATGGCGATGGATGTCAAAACCGCTGCTTCTCAATGGTAATATTGAAGAAGAGTTGTATATGATACAACCAAAGGGTTTTGTCGATCCTAAGGATGCTAACAAGGTGTGCAAGCTTCACGATCCATCTATGGATTGAAGCAAGCATCACGGTTGGAATCTCCGCTTTGATGAGGTGATCAAAGAGTTTGGATTTGTCCAAACTTATGGAGAAGCTTGTATTTACAAGAAAGTGAGTGGGAGCAATGTGGCATTTCGATATTATATGTCGATGACATATTATTGATCGGAATGATATAGTTCTTTAAACAAAGGTTAAAAGTTATCTAAACAAAGAAATTTTCAATGAAGGACCTAGGTGAAGCGTCATACATATTAGGCATAAAGATCTATAGAGATAGATCTAGGCGCCTAATAGGGCTATCACAAAGTACATACCTTGATAAGATTTTAAAGAAGTTAAAAATGGACGGAAGTAAGAAGGGGTTCTTACCTATGTTGCAAGGCAAGACATTGAGTAAGACTCAAAGTCCGGCTTCGGCGGAAGAAAGAGAGATAATGGACAAAGTCCCCTATGCTTCAGCCATAGGCTCTATAATGTACGCCATGCTATATGCAAGACCGGATGTAGCACATGCTATTAGTTTGACTAGTAGGTACCAATCGGATCCAGATTCGAAACACTGGATAGCGGTCAAGAATATCCTTAAGTACTTACGAAGAACTAAGGATATGTTTCTTGTATACGGAGGTGAAGAAGAGCTCGTCGCTAAGTGTTATGTCGACGCTAGCTTTGACACCGATCCGGATGACTCTAAGTCTCAATCCGGATACGTATTTCTCATGAATGGCGGAGCGGTTAGTTGGAGGAGCTCCAAACAACCTGGTAGCGGATCAACAACGAGGGCTTAATATGTTGTTGCTCGTGGCCAGAAGCGCTTTGGATGAAGGAGTTCATATCCAAACTAGGAGTGGTGGCAAATGCGTTGGACCCAATGGTGATCTATTGTGACAATAATGGTGCCATTGCCAATGACAAAGAGCCAAGGTCTTACAAGCATTCCAAGCATATTAAGCGCCGGTTTCACTCCATCCGCGAGCATGTCAAGGATGGAGATATAAAGATTTGTAAAGTACATACGGATCTCAATGTAGCAGATCCGTTGACTAAAACTCTCCCTAGAGCAAAACATGATCAACACGTAACTCAATGGGTGTTAGATTTATCACTATGTAACTAGATTATTGTCTCTAGTGCAAGTGGGAGACTGAAGGGAATATGCCCTGAGAGGCAATAATAAAGTGTTTATTATGTGTATTCCAAGTATATGATAGATGTTGATTTTGCATGCTATAATTGTATTAATACGGAAATGTTAATACATGTGTGTTTAATAAACAAATAGAAAGTTCCTAGTTATGCCTCTCTCATAAACTAGCTCGTTGATTAACAAGATGATCAAGGTTTTCTGATCATGGACATTGGATGTTGTTAATAACGGGATCACAACATTAGTGTAATGGTGTGATGAACATTCATCCGAAGTATAGCATTACGATCAAAGTCATTGAGTTTATATTGCTATAACAACTTACGAAGTGATCCTAATCCTTAGACCATGAGATCATGTCAATCACTAACACCTAAGAGTTTCTTGATAACATCAAACGCCACACGTAATGTAGGTGATTATAAAGATGGATTCGTAACTAATAAAGTGTTATGTTGAGGCTCATGGATCGAGAGTGGAATTTGTTCATCCCGATGAGATAGATATACTCGGGCCCTCTCGGTGATATCACATTGATTAGCTTGCAAGCAAGTGATTTGATCACTAGAATGTTATATCACAGAACGAGAAAAGAGTGCATGCTCAGAATAGATAAAACTAGGTATGGAGATACCGATGATCGAATCTCGACATGTAATATATCGTGATACAAAGGGATTAAGATACTAGCATAAAAGGTTCCACGATCACAAGAAAGTCATCGCTGAATGTGTGGAGTCAAGATGGGTCTCAGATCCCGCTCGATTATTGATCCGAGAGGGTCTCGATCATGTCCGCATTATTCACGAACCGTAGGGTGACACACTTAAGAGACACCGACATCCAATTGGAGCAAATGTTTCATGCCGAAGAATGAATATGCGCAGGAATTTATTTCACTAGATACCAAACAAAGTTGGGTGAAATTGCATAAAGTGGTTATGCATGTGAAATAGAATTCTAGCAAGGGTTATTTGTGAATGTTTGTCATTAAAGTAATTGACAAAATTCTAAATAAAATAAAAGAGTTTATTTAATGAGAGTTTGCATTAAATTTGGTGGAAATTTAATGGGAATTTGAGTGGACTTTTGAGTGGAGGGAATTTAAAGGGCATTTTGTGAGTGGAGTGTCCACCCACATGAATGAAGGAGGGGAGGGGCAGCCCCGTCATGGCCACCCCCTTGGGTGCCCCTCCTCCTATAAAAGGAGCCCCTCCTCACTTGTCTCTCACACCTCCTCGTGAAGGATCTCTCTCCTCTAGAATTTATCCCCATGGTCTCGGACTAGCGAGATACATGTTCCGGTGGCTATTCGCAAGAAAGAGTTGTGCTTCACTGCATCACCGGAGCGAGGAGGCGGAGGTTGCTCTGTCTCGAACGTGTGCGAGCACGGATGCGCGCTGATTCGGCGCTAGGACTTCCTCTCGATCTTGAGATCGGCAAGAGATCGTTTACATCAACCACGAGTTGAACTCGTTAAGCTTTGGTCTTCAAGGGTATGTTCTCTACGGATATACATCCGCCTGCTGTTTGTATCTAGTAGATAGATCTTGGTATATAGTTCACATCGTAGGAAATTTTTGTTTTCTATGTCATAACCCTACAGAACTACTCACAAATCATACCGTAGAGAAGGCTCTGTGATGATCTCCCTTTGGCAATGTGCCGAAGAACATCGATCCCCAATCTAGGGACGATGGTGGCGGCGGCCATGCATTTCGTGGATTTCGATCGGGTACCGAGAGTTTCTATATCGGGCTTCTTATAGGCGAAGGGTGAGTCCGGAGGCGACTAGGGTAGCAAACCCTACCTGCGCAAGTCCACTCGACCTCGGCCGGGGTGGTTCTCGCCCCCGGCCACCTCCGGCCTCCTCTAGACTTCTTGTTCCCCACGGTAAGTTATTGAATTTGGCGTTCGTCCCGTCCAATTTCGAGAATATTTCTTTACTAACTTTTCTGAAACAAAAAAAAAGTAGAAAACAAAGGCCCGCATCAAGTAATTTGTTAATAGGTTAGTACCAGAAAACATGTAAAAAGCACCTCAAAGTGTAGACAAGTAAAGAAAAGTAGATACAAAACAAGCATGGAGCATCAAAAATTATAGATATGTTTCCAACGTATCAGCATCCCCAAGCTTAACTCCTGCTCGTCCTCGAGTAGGTAAGTGACAAAAGAATAATTTTTTAGGTGAACATGCACCCTCACAATAAAGATCCAACCATTTGCAAACATTGAAAGTTGGGATCAAAGAACTCTAAACATGTGCATGAAAGATGGAGTTCTAACAGTAGGACATAGTAACTATGCATGCAACATGGCAAGCTACAAACAAAGATCATGAATAACATGCATTGAAAAACATTTGTTTGTTTCACATGCAGAAAACATGGCATAGTGGCATTCAGCTGTCCCTCATAGAGTAGCAAATAGATGCATAGGACACCTTCAAAGTTCACAAGGGTGACTAGAAACAGATAACACATGAACAAGTAATAACACAATATGCATCAATTAATAAACTTTGGAACATTGCACACAAAATGACAACTATGCTCTCCTAATGGTGCCTAAAGGTAGAAGGTGAAGACTCAATAATGGTGGAAGAAAGGCCTTTTTGTAAAGTAAGCAGGTATTACAAGTTTCAAAAAGAGCTTCCAAAAATTATGGTACTAGTTAGCTTTCAGCCCTCATTGCCCCTATCATAAGCATCTTGAAGTGGTTAAGGTTAAAATGGCAAAGCTGGAGTATATGCTTGACAAAGTATAAATAGGTAATCTCAAGTCCCTTGACTATGAGGGCTACACCTCATGGATACTCAACTTAGGGCCCGGGCAAGTTCTTGTCACTGTAAGTATTTGCATATCATTGAGAACCGCCAACAGGGTACCACTTGCACATGGTACAGGAGCTTTCCCATAACCAAAATGACAAGGCAAGCAGACAATGAGCATCTCAACAATATTTTTATTTACCATATGCATAACTTTTTATTAGGGATGCTTCATAGATAGCTCACTATGGTGATGTTGCAAGTTTCCACCATGATTAGGCATGGCTTAGGCTAGCGGCCTGTGCTTATCTAACATGTAATACAAACTCCATGGACTTACAAGTTCCCACTTCATTTCACAATCTGGTAACATCCATAGACAAAAGAGCATGATATCAACGAGTACAAAAGTACATGTGCAATGTTGAAAACGCTCCTCGTGACAAAGACGGCTCGCTAATCCCAACTTATAAGTGCAAGCATATACAACAAAGTTGCCTCAATGGTTCAAGTTTATTAAGGGCAAAGAATAAAGTGTGCCATCAAGTTCGTGAGGGCTTTAATCACTAAGTTTTCACATAACAAAATAGTTTTTGATTGGAAGATAGTTGAAAACAAGAGTATACTTGGAATGGTGTAACACACCATGCATTGGAGTTTATAGTGGACACTTTGGATTAACTTGGTTTCTTGGGAGTTAGAAGCATGAGTAGAACTTACTCATACAAGTGGAGGCTAGCAAAAGTCTGGGAGCAACCAACTAAGAGAGCAATAATGGCCATAATTATGCAATGCAACAAAGCAAACTAATCAAAGCGAAGAGTTGTACTACAACTCAAGGACTAAATGATCATAGAGGCTAATGGTGACTTGTCATAGTCATAACATGGTGTGAGCATGTGCCAAGTTAACCCAAGCAAAACATCAAAGGAGAATACCACAATACTATGCTTTTGCATGCTAAAAAAACACATAATTTCTTCAAGGCACACTAAGCAATCCCAATTGTCTGGAACAAGACATGCTACAGCAATAATCACTAAGCATAATGCAAAAACTACACCTAGCATGTCATGCTAAATTCTTAGTCACAGTCAATGCAAGCTCCTCTTGCACTTCAAGCAAAAACTTTACTGCTCCTTTCCAAACACCAAGCAAACTTATTTGCAAAACAATACAGCGAGAGCGGGGGTCCAAACTTACTTTATTCAAGCAAACTAAACAAACTAATCAAAGCAAACGAAAACTAAGACGCTCCAAGAACAACACAATTGTGCATGAAACAATAAAAGTGAAGTGTCTAGACAGACCTGAGCTTTTTATTGATAAAGAAGGGGATGCCTTGGGAATCCCCAAGATTTGACGCCTGTACCTCTTGGATATTTCTTGGGGTGACACCATGGTGGCATTCCCAAGCTTGATCTTTTGTCCATCCTTCATCTCATTGCATCATTCTCTCTCTACATCTGAAAATTTTCCTTCACACAATCTTCATTAGAAACATTAGTTTATTCAAAAGATATTAGACCACTTGGCAAAGCTTTGGAACAGCAAGGATTTTCACTAAAAACACAAGCTACTGTAGTAAATCCTTCAAAGAAACTCAATTTACCTGAAGAGAGCTCAAAAAGGAATCAATAAGAAGCAAATGCAAATAATGGCAGAAATCTGTCAAAACAGACTAGCAGGTAGAAATTAATTTTTTCGAACATCTTATGTTGCTCAAATCAAAAGGTGTTGAACTAACAAAAGTTAGCCAACATACTGAGATTTATTCGTAAATTTTGAGATCAATCCGAGTTACAGAGCCTCCTCACGAATTTTTTTGTGGAGGACACAAATCTGTTTCGGGACAACAATTCCCCAAATCTTAGTTCCCTCTCATTAGAGGTTATTATTGGCACAAAAAGCAAACAAAAAGGATAAGGGGAGATCATTTATCTAGTAATAACTTCCAAGACTCAAGCAAACTCTTGGGTTATCTCCCAACAAGTACTTTTTTAACATCTTTAAGTTAGGCACAAGAAGCAAGAAGAATCAAGTATTTTCAAATGAAGAATTGCCCCTCTTGTTCCTTCTTTTCTTACCTTTATTTTTCTCCTTGGGGAAGATATGATTGCTTACCAGGAGAGCAAAGTGCATGATGCCTTTTCCCACATCTATTACTGCCCCAAGGTGTTTCAGTAGAGATCTTCCAAATGTGATCTGTCCTTTGCCTACACATTCAATAACAAGACAATCAGTAGACACCATTTTCCCTGAGATTTTTGTAAACACACCTTCAGCTATATCTATAACGAAGAGCATATCTATAACGAAGAGCAATATCGTGGTAGAAACTATCAATAACCAAGCTGAGGCTTACCTCAGGCTCAGTTTCCCTCTGGAAAGCAGAGATTCTAGACCAAGCTTCCTTAAAACTTTCTTCATTTTTTTGCTTAAAAGTGGAGATTTCTACCATAGGGGAAATAATGGCAGACCCCGACATAGTAGCAACTAGAGCAAGAACTATTTTTTTTATGATTTTGAATAAAGCAAGCAAACCAAACTATACTATTTTTTGGGGTTTTTTGAAAAGAGGCAAACAAAACCAAATAAAAGAAACTAAGCAAACTAAAAACAAAGTAAAGAGAAAGGAAGTGAAGGACTCCCCTAGTGAAGACGTCCTTAGCCTCCCCGGCAGTAAATCGAATATCTGCTCGGCTTTGCTCACATCGAAGTCGAACCCTTTTGCAGGCCCTTGCTGTTTCACCCATTTGCAGGATACAAGATCTGCCCCCCGAGCCCATTCAGCCACGGCCACCTCCTGGTCCTGTATAGGATCATCTTCTTCTGTATCGACCAGGCCTATCGGACGCTTGAACTTGTCTTGGTATAACCTGTGGTGGCGCTGCTCATACATCATCGCTTCGGGCCATGTGCGCCAATGAGTTATACTCTACTTGAAAGCGATCCTTGATGGGTGCCGAGAGACCCAACACCGCCACCGATCGCTTCCTTCTCGCTTAAACGAGCCGAGTAACATCGGTTCTCGACGGTCCCGGTCGGATGTACTGCCATCGCTTTCCTCGCTTCGCACTGCTGTGTCCGCAATGCCACCTCCGTAGCCTCAATGATATTGATGTGGAACCGCTTCCGCTTGCTTCCGTGTCTGAATCGAATCGTGGCCGAGGTGTACCACCCAAAAGCTGGTCCCGCTGAGATTGCGAAAAACCTTACGCGATCTCGATCCGATGTCAAATTATGCCTAGTGCGTGTATCGGCCACGTTTCGATCGAGCTCGACCCTTCCGACCCGCTAAACCTTGAAAACTCAGGAGTCGATACTTGGGTGGCAGAATCAGATCAAACTTCGTTGGGTACTTTGAATAGCCGATTGTCCTTCTTCGCACGGTTTAACCGGTCTCTCAAGATGGTACGGATTTGCTCCAATCGCTTGAGCCGCAGGGCTAGATTCTCATGAATTGTTCCAAAGGGCATACTTGGCTAGCCACGCCTGTTTGTCGCCCATCCTGCATATCGCCGCTCCAGAACGCCTCGCTCAAGATCCCGCCCAGAACCCCCGCCAGAGGGAACCTCGCATGTTGCAATCTGGTGCGTGCTGTTATTGCGCACCGCACGTAGGTGCATATATATCCGTGTGGAATTTCCTTAGGTGGCTCAAACAGAATTGGCATCGCCTGGTCGCCTCCAACCTTGTAGACGACGACGCCGCCTCCTCGGGCGGCTCGAGCCGCGAGTGTGAATGGCAGCCGTGGCCTGGTCTGGAGCGGTCTTTCTCCGGTGAGTCCCTAAAGTAGGCCCCATGGAGAGTACTGATGTTTCATGATCTCCTAAACTACGCGAATCGCGACTCCGCCGAAAAGCGCTCACTGTGCTCTCGAATGGCGGTGCAGAATGAGCCACCATGTAGTTGACTTCGTCAGAGCTCGTGCGCTTCCTCAAGGAACCGAGATCCACCTCATCAAGAGCACTGGGAGAACCCTCCACTTGATGCCATGCTTACGGGTCCTCTCAAAGAGCCGATGATCGCTTCAAGAGAGTTCGATCTCGCCATATACTTTGTGCTCTTGTGCAGCCGTCAGACGTGAATGGTCTGTTTCTCCATCGCAGTCGGATGTTGATGCAGATGTTGTTGAATGTCCCACCGAGTGCGTAATGTGTTGCTCGCCAAAACTCACCGGGCGAGCAGCGACGAGCAACACGAGCCGGAGGCTCTGTAATCGCCGGTGGGCCTGGTCCCTGCAACGGCCCGCAAAACTCCGCACACGCCCCGCTTGGTTCGAGATGCGTACACCGACCTATACCTGGTCGAAGGTGAAGGATTGTTCGATTGATTTCTGCATGGTAAACAAGTATACGTAAAATTCGAGCCGTGACCGCTCCTGTGTTTTCGTGAATCGCTCCTAGAGCCGATTATCCCATGGTTCTCGCATTAGATTTACGATAACATGGGGTTTTGCTTTATCTTTACAAGTTAAATCGATCTACTAGCTTAACGCTTTCACCACGAATCGAACGCCCTACACGTAATGAGCCCGGTATATACAAAAGATGAAGAATACTAATCCTAGAGGAGGCCTAATAACCAACGTAACGCCAATTACCTAACAACTTCTCTAGAGCGAGTAAACCACGCCTTTATGTACCATCGGATCGCTTAACCCGCTTGTAAGGCCCGACTATGTAGATATCAAACTAAACCTTGGCAGCAAGGCACAACCATAACAGATCGAATCACTAAATAAAGATCAGCAAGATGCTACCTCGCACTTGGGAAACAAAGGTAAAGGTAGCAGATAACTAGAGGCAACATAACTCTAAACAATTATAGCAAAAAGTCTGATGCTAGCCTCAACAAATCTATGATAGTAGTGTTACTCGCCATCAACAAGGCTTCAAAGACGAGTAACACTAAATAACGATAGTAATATCGCCTAGATCGCAAGATGCGATCTAGGCAAAGATGACACTTACCCGAAAGAAACCCTAGAAACAAGGGTGGCGCGCCGAGATTGTGTTGTGAACGTGATTGTCCTCTTTTCTCGATAACCTTAGGTACATATTTATAGTCCGGAGACTCTCTACTTTTGGAATAACTCTACAACTCTATCTTTACCTAAACTAAACGGAACCTAAACTGAAATGAAACCTACTATGATACAAGATACACGGGCAATTTAGCCCAAATCCACGACTAGGCCGATCCAACAACACGCTGAATATACGCATCTTCCAAGCCCATCTTGATCACGGCCCATCTCCTTCTTTGGCCAAAATATGGCGATAACATGCCCCCCGGTTTTGGCAATGATAATTCCAAAACCATTCTCGATGTTTTTTTTCTTCTTCCCCTTTTTTGTATCGGGTCATGCTGATGTATCGCGCGTAACAGGATCATCACGCCACCCCTTCATCATGATGCCCCGCCTTCTCAACTCCTTCGAAGGCATGATTTGACGATTTTGGCAAGACATTCGGGAAACCGCTATGGCATTGAATCGCTCTCCACTATTCCCTTATTTAAATCCATCTAAGCAGTTCAATCCCCATCTTCCTCCAACAGCCAAAAACCCCTTCCTCCGCCGAAAACCCTCTTCTCCGCCATGGCCTCCTCGCTTCCTCCGCCCGTCCTCCCACGCCCAACAACATCGCGACCGAGAGCCGACGCCAGAGCACCTACCACGGCGGCAGATAAGATTTTCGCCACGATGGTGGGACGAAGGATCGATTTCGCCGTCTGTCGGAGGACGATGCGCCCCGATCGACGGCGAGGAGAGCCTAGGCCTCGCTGACGGGAACGAAGCGAAGAGCAGCGACGACGCCCGGGTCTTGGGCGCGGCGAGTCCTCCGACGAGGAGGAATCGGAGGAGGACACCTCCTCCGAGTACCACGACGAAGCGCTTCCGCCGGGTCCAAATAAGACACCAAGATGACGACGAGGACGAGGAGGCCTCACTGGCTTCTTCAAGAAGAAGAAAGAAGATTTACGCCGCAAAGTTAGCCGAAGACAACGTAACAAGACGACGACGATCTCGGCATTTATCTCGCCTTTAGATTAGGAACCAGATTAGTAGTAGTAGTAGTAGGCTCCTTTGTAATCAATCATCCTTTTGAATGAATGAAAATCTGTTTCCCAAAGATTGCCTTGTTCGCCTTAATTTTGCCGATAGCCACAATAGGTCGATGCCCGTGCCGATAGCAACGATCGGCTTTCACCTTGTTACGCTCAGACAATCAACCAAGCTTAGCTCAAAGAGCCGATGCACATCGGCTTTCCCAAAACGCTGACAAGGTCAAAACTTGGTCGCATACTTAGGCACACTTAAACAGCCCACTTAGCCTCAAACGGTAACTCGACCTTCTTCAAAAGGCGCACCAGATCTCCAATTGACCATCGAAATACGTGTTCTCGAACAAACAACTAGTGATGGCAAGGATGAAGATGACAAACCGAGATCGCCGAGATGGATCGTGTCCGTCGACGCGCTTCCACGCCTTCAAGCATTTCTTCAAAGAGCTCGTGTGTAAACCGCACTTGTTTGTAACATGTGTGAATTTCTAGCGCCGGCGACCGTGCATCGGCTATGTATTTTGCTTTTATTCGCCGATTTTCAGCATCGGCCCCACATTTTTACCGTCCAACGCCTCACGTGCTTTTACTTGGCCGATTTCATGTATCGCCCCATGTTTTATCGCCCATCATCCCACATGCTTGGGAAGTATTTCTTGAGATGTTGACCGCTGACCGCCATCGGGAATTTCACGCCGCCCAGCTCCTCAAGCATGTATGCTTCTCTTAAAACTTGATCGACCTCAGACGGCCCGTGCCAATTTGGAGACCATTTACCATATGTTGCATCCTTAGTCCCTAATGGCAACACAGCTTCCCATACCGCATCACCAACGTGGAACTCCTTTGGCCTCACTTTCTTGTTATATGCACGAGCTACCTTGGCCTGTTCTCTTTGATCTTCTCAAGCGACCACACCGAGCTCGCTTAAATCCTCAACACCGCCACTCATCGTGGTCGATTCTTCGCTTGTTAGATTGTCCAAAAGTGATACGTTCGATCCAGCCGTAATTTCCTGTGGCAATACGGCTTCTTGTCCATATACTAGATGGTATGGCGAGGTTTTAATCGCCCATGGCATGACATGCGATAAGCCTACAATGCCTCCGACAAAACCTCGTACAACTCCTAGGGTGCTCATCGACTTTTCTCTTGATCGCCTTGATGAGGCTCGTTGGATGCTTCAGCTTGCCCATTCGCTCGAGCATAGTATGGAGATGATCCGATCCTTAATCCGTGTCCTCGCAGAACTTCCTAAACTCGAGAAATAAAGACCGAACCTCCATCGGTTGTGATAGTTTGGGAATCCAATCTATGGATGACATGTTCTTTCACAAAGTTGATAACATCCTTTGAGTTTATCGATTTCATCGGACAGCCTCCACCCATTTAGTGAAATAATCTGATGGCCAAAATCCACATGTGGCCTTTGCTTGATGGAGGATTGATTTTGCCGATCATATCCATGCCCCAACCTCTAATGGCCAAGGCTTGATGATGGGGTTCATTGTCGACGGTACCATCTGAATTTTCCCAAATTTCGACATGCTTGACACCCTTTGTAGTACTTGAAACAGTCCTCAAGCATGGTGGGCCAATAAAACCCCGATCGCCGATCAACCATTTCATCTTGTGAGCTGATTGGTGAGTTCCACAGCGCCTTTCGTACCTCGTGTAGGAGCCGATTGGCCTCGCCGTCCCCTGACATTTGAGCAATAACCCTTCCAGAGTCCTCAGAAACATGTCATCCCCAATAAGCACATACTTCATGGCCTTGTACCTTATCCGCTTAGGTGCCCGAGAATCCTTCAAGTAATTGAAGATATCGGCTCTCCAAATCGCCTTCCGTGAATCAGACAACATCGGCTCTCGCTACACATCCTTGTAGCAAGCCATTTGGCAAGATCATTTGCCTCAGATTCTCATGATCGCTGGATCCAGTGAAGTTAATGTACCGAATCGCGCCATCAGCTCACGGCAAGCAAACCATAATGGGAAGAGGGACTCACTCTCACACTTGTACTCCTCCGTGAGTTGGGAAATCACCAACTTGGAGTCTCCAAAATTTCCACCGCTTCGCCCACTTCGAGGAGTAACTCCATTCCCTCATGACGCCTCGCATCAGCGACATTGTTTGTGCGAGGTAGATAACTGATGGAGAAGGAAAATGTTGCCCGGGCGACGAGTAAAATGCCGATGCCGCAACCATCGCCACAAACCGATCCATCGAAAACATAGCCCACGCCTATAGACAAGGTCGCTATGTTAGTGTTGATCCTTTCACGATAAGGTCGGCCAACGCCTGTCCTTAATCGCTGCGGGTTGATACCGGATGTCAAACTCGACAATGCAAACATCCATTTGCCCGGCCTTTTTAACATAGGAGCCGACAAGATGTGCTTGATGACGCCCGACGGTATATGATGATGATCTCCGATAGCAAAATGTGGCGCAGCTTGGTGCGGTGAAAACAAAGAGGCACAACTTATCGATGTCGATACCTTGTCTCTGCCAAAGATTCTTCGCTTATGTAAAGACGACTCTTTCCAGCCCATCATAAACTTGTACCACCACCGAGGCGATGGACGTCGGCCATCGACAAGTAAATGTAGAACGGTCTGTCATTGGGTGGAACCAACACCGGGCTTTGTCGATATTCTTTGATCTCGTCAAGGCTCGTTGTTGTTCTCGCCTCGGAATTCCTCGTCGATTTAATTTTCACCAGTCCATGAACGGTTCTATTCTTCCCGACAGATTGAGATGAATCTTCCGAAGTTGATCTTGCCGATCGAGACCGCAGCTTCTTTCTTCGTGGTAGGTGGCTTCATTGTTCGATCGCCTCGACTTTTCAGCCGATCTCAATTCCTCGCTCATGTACCAAAAACCCAAGAACCGACCGTCACCCAAGGCACACTTCTTGATTCATCCGAGTCAATTTTCTTGTTCGGTCCAGACGCTGCTGTCGATCGTCCAAGTGTTCTTGCATCAAGCGACTTGACCACCACGCCATCGATGTAAATTTCCACCAACTTGCCGATCGATCATGGAAAATATAATTCATGGCTCTTTGGTACGTGGCGCCAAGATTCTTCACCAAACGCCATGACTACATATTCGAACAACCCCACCGAACCCGGGACTCGAACGCCGCCTTTGTGTATGTCTTCCTGAGCCATAAAAATTTGGTTGTAACCGCATTGCCATCCATGAAGCTCAAGATCTTATGACCAGCCGCTGCGTTGATTAACGCTCGCCACCGCATCGGATACTCATCCTTTGGGGTAGCTCGTTGAGATCCCGAAAATCTATGGCAACACGCCAACGGCCATCCTTTTCTCTACGTACTATACTAGAAATCCACTCAAAGATACCGCAAGGCCTGATTAACTTGGTCACAACATTTTCTCGACCTCCTTCTTGACTTCTTCCGAATTTCGCCTTCATCCGTCGTGCTCGCCGAACGGCCGAAATCCTTTTTGCCGGTAGTCGATGCTCAATGATGCTCTGCCTAACCTGCATTTCGGTAGTCCCAGCGTAAGAAGTCCGGATATTTTTCAACAGGCTATCATCGGACCCCGCAGACTCGGATCTAACTTTTGTCGATAAATGTTGGTCGTGGGTTATCCCCGTGACCAATGTCGATCTCTTCTAGTTCATCACGGATGTAAACCCATACCCTAGCTTTCACACCGTCAAATCGATGCTAAACACAGGCAAGCAAGGTGAGGATAACAAAAATAATTGGGCCGATTGCCCTAATCGCCCCTTTGATTGCATTAGTCAAGGATGGTTTACACCTTATTGTTTTACAATGGCGTAGATCTCCTCGCCATTTACCACGTGATCTCGCTTGTCGATGATTAGTGCTTTTATTTTTTGTGGCCGATCGCGAGGATCGCCGCATCACGACGATCGTGGACTTTGCTACTCTGTGCCGCTGGATAAGACCAGCCTCACCCGCTTTTTGTAGCTTTAATGCGCCACAGCCGCTAGACCGATTCCGAGATCGGCTCTTGGTCTTCGCTTCCAGACGCTCATGCCGCCTATGGAGATCTCGATAGAATCATCTCGCATGGATGACCTCCACTTCATCTCCATCCCATCAGACAGGCAATCGTGCATTGTGGACGGAATGCAACAGCTTAGCGTGAATCCAATCTCTCCTAGCAAGACAACAGAGGTGCTTTTGCTCACTTACGAAAAATGACGTGGGTATGGTTTTCCGCCCACCGCCGATCCACGCTCAAAGACGCCTTGCTTCAAGTCCGACCGCTGAAGTCGCTTAACGTGACGCTGGTTTTGATCGATCTGCAGTGGAGCGCCCCAAACGCCGTAGCATGGAGTATGGCATGATATTGATCGCCGCCCGGTGTCCACCAACATCTTGCCGACAGGTTGCCCATTGATGTAACCTCAGAGGTACAGTGGCTTTCGATGTTTGTAACCCTTCTCACGTGGCTTCAAAGATAACCGCCGTGGGCCGCAATGAATTGTGCCACCGTAGCTCATTGGTACTTGGCGCACTCGACGAAGTATGAACACCATGTTTGTGCCGGCCGATGTCCGTGCATCGGCTTTTACCGTTTGAGGCGCCACTCTTTCCTTGCTCCGCGGTCTCCTGCCCAAGGTCCGCCTAATTTTGACGGCCAGATCGGGCCGCTTTCTTTAAAGCGTGAGATACCGCGCTCAGCTTCCTCCGTTACGCAGCCGTGCACTCTACGCTTTTGGGTATGTCGAGTCCGTCGACACCACCTTGACGGTGATATCTCCCTCTTCCTTGTCATCCCTTGGCTTCTCGAGGTCCTTTGCTCGAGCGGACTTCAGAACGCCTCGAGGTGGAGAGGCCCAGACGCTTGAACACCGACCGGCCTCGTGTCCTCCTTCCGCTGTCCGCATTCCGGCAGCTTGTCGATCAGGGTAATCGGCTCATTCCCGCCCCAAAGAATACTTGAAGAAGGGACAATCCCAATGTTTGCTCGCCTTCCTTTTCTTTTGACGGCCCCTAGCGAGGTGCTCATATCCCTCATCGTCTCCATCGCTAGCGCCGGTCTATCGACGCCATACTTGTTAAGGAGATGCGTGGAATGTGGCTTCGTACCGCACTCTCCTCACTTGTTCCTCTTAAGTACCGTCATTGTGGTCTGGGCCGCTGGACCAGCCTCCTTTCTTTCTTTGCCCCGAGAGTGACCACCTTCCTCCTTGTACGTGTCATGGTGGTACCTGCACCGCCATATTAACACCGAACGAAAAATCCAATTGACGCCGCTGAGCGATCGAGTTCTACCATGTTGACGCCGGAAATGGGTTTGTGTCCACTTTCATGGCGAATCGCCCAAGGATCGACGGCCTTGTTCTATCGCCATTTGGATTTGGCGACGTAGCTCTTGCAATCATTGGTGGTGTGGGTGAACGAGTGATGCCACTTGCAGATGGTCTCCGCTCATTTCTCGAGCTGGGATTTTATGGCCTTCGGTAACCTCATCCGCTTCTCTTTCAGAAGAATCGAATATCCGCCGGCTTTGCTCACATCAAAGTCGAACCCTTTGCAGCCCTTGCTGTTTCACCCATTTGCAGGATACAGATCCGCCCGAGCCCATTCATCCACGGCCACCTCCTCGGTCCTCAGATAGGATCATCTTCTTCAGACGACCAGCCTATCGGACGCTTGAACTTGTCTTGGTATAACTCATGGTGGCGCTGTTCATACATCATCAGTTTCTGGGCCATGTGCGCCAATGCGTTATACTCTACTTGGAAAGCGAGATCCTTGATGGGTGCCGAGAGACCCAACACCGCCACCGACCGCTTCCTTCGCTTAAACGAGCCGAGTAACATCGGTTCTCGACGGTCTGGCCGGATGTACTCGGCCATCGCTTTCCCCGCTTCGCCGCACTGTGCCAGTCCGCAATGCCACCTCCGTAGCCTCCGAATGATATTGATGTGGAACCGCTCTTCCGCTTGCTTCCGTGTCGAATCGAATCGTGGCGCGAGGTGTACCACCCAAAAGCTGGTCCGCCGAGATTGCGCAAAAACCTTACGCCAGATCCGATCCGATGTCAAATTATGCCTAGTGCGCTGTGTATCGGCTTACGTGCTCGATCGAGCTCGACCTTCGACCCGCTAAACCTTGAAAACTGTGAGTCGATACTTGGGTGGCTGAATCGATCAAACTCGTTGGGGTATGGCTTTGAATAGCCGATTGTCCTTCTCTTCGCACGGCGAACCGGTCTCTCAAGATGGTACGGATTTGCTCCACCGCTTGAGCTGCAGGGCTAGATTCTCATGACTTGTTCCAGGGCATACTTGGCTAGCCACGCCTGCTTGTCGTCATCCTGCATACATCGCCGCCCAGAACGCCGCCTCAAGATCCCGCCCAGAACCCCCGCCAGGAACTCCTGCGTTGCAATCTGCGCGTGCGCAAGTTATTGCAGTCCGCACGTAGGTGCATATATATCCGTGTGGAATTTCCTTAGGTGGCTCAAACAGAATTAATCGCTGGGTCGCCTCCAACCTTGTAGACGACGACGCCGCTGCTCTGGCGGCCTGAGCGCGAGTGTGAATGGCACCCGTGGAGCGGTCTTTCTCCTGGTGAGTCCCTAAAGTAGGCCCCGACGGAGAGTACCGATGTTTCATGATCTCCTGAACTACGCGAACCGCGACCCGCCGAAAGCGCTCACTGCTCTCGTAATGGCGGTGCGAGAATGAGCCACCATGTATTTGACTTCCCGTCAGAGAGCTCGTGCGCTCCTCCAAGGAACCGACAGATCCACCTCATCAAGAGCACCCTGGGAGAACCCTCCACTTGATGCCATGCTTACGGTCCTCTCAAAAGAGCCGATGAGATCGGCTTCGAAGAGAGTTCTGATCTCGTCATACTTCGCCTTGTGCTCTTCAGGCAGCTCGTCGTACGTAACTGGTCTGTTCTCCATCGCAGTGTCGGATGTTGATGCAGATGTTGTTGAATGTCCCACCGGGCGTGCGAATGTGTTGCTCGCCAAAACTCACCGGCGAAAAGCGACGAGCAACACGAAGAGCCGGAGGCTCCTTAATCGCTGGGCTCGGTCCTCGCAACGCCCGCAAAACTCCCAGACACGCCCCGGCTTGGTTCGAGATGCACTGACCTATACCTGGTCGGAAGGTGAAGGATTGCTCCGATTGATTTCCCGCATGGTAAACAAGTATACGTAAAATTCGCCGACCGGCCCTGTGTTTCTCGTGAATCGGCTCCTAGAGCCGATTATCCCATGGTTCTGCATTAGATTTACGATAACATGGGGTTTTGCTTTATCTTTACAAGTTAAATCGATCTACGCTTTAACGTTTTCACCACGAATCGGAACGTCCTACACGTAATTGAGCTGGTATATACAAAAGATGAAGAATACTAATCCTAGAGGAGGCCTAATAACCAACGTAACGTCAATTACCGAACAACTTCTCTAGAGCGAGTAAACTACGCCTTTATGTACATCGGATCGCTCAACCCGCTTGTAAGGCCCGACTATGTAGATATCAAACTAAACCTTGGCGAGCAAGGCACAACCATAACAGATCGAATCGGCTAAATAAAGATCATAAGATGCTACCTCGCACTTGGGAAACAAGGCAAAGGTAGCGAGATAACTAGAGGCAGATAACTCTAAACAATTATAGCAAAAAGCTTCGATGCTAGCCTCAACAAATCTATGATAGTAGTGTTACTCGCCATCAACAAGGCTTCAAAGACGAGTAACACTAAATAACGATAAGTAAAATATCGCCTAGATCGCAAGATGCGATCTAGGCAGCATGACACTTACCCGAAAGAAACCCTAGAAACAAGGGGTGGCGATGCGCCGAGATTGTGTTGGTTGTGAACGTGATTGTCCTCTTTTTCTCGATAACCTTAGGTACATATTTATAGTCCGGAGACTCTCTACTTTTGGAATAACTCTACAACTCTATCTTTACCTAAACTGAAACGGAACCTAAACTGAAACGAAACCTACTATGATACAAGATACACGGGCAATTTAGCCCAAATCCACGCACTAGGCCGATCCAACAACACGTTGAATATACGCATCTTCCAAGCCCATCTTGATCACGGCCCATCTCCTTCTTTGGCCAAAATATGGCGATAACATAAGTTAGTAACAGAAAACATGTAAAAAGCACCTCAAAGTGTAGACAAGTAAAGCAAAGTAGATACAAAACAAGTACGAAGCATAAAAAATTATAGATATGTTTCCAACGTATCAGTTATCGTTTTCCTCATTCTAGTGTTCTTAAAACCATTCTACAAACAAAAAAGGTCGTCTAGTGGTTCTAAAATATGCCTTTTTGGGTGGCACATGCTATTCGAACAGACAACGTTGTAACTATAGCCGCGCGGAAGACATTCCATCATGTTGAAGAGCCTTCACTTCACATCGGAGCATGTGTTGACTGTCATGTGCTCTATAATTATTATTCAAAGATGGATCATGTTGGCTTTTTTTAAGTGCCCCCCCCCCGCGCTGGCTGAAGAAAATGTGAGATAGGACAGCATAGAAATCGTGTTCATTCGTTGGTTCCTTTTCCTCGAACGTTTGCTTCGTTGCTGGTTCTGTTAGTTTGCTATTTTATTTCATGAAGAATTTTCAAAAATCATGAACAATTGTTTTAAAAAATAATCATTTCTTGAAAAATCATGAACCAATTTTCAAAATTCATGAAGAATTTTCTAAAAAGCATGTACATTGTTTGAAAATCGTAAACATTTTTTAAAGATCATTTTTGAAAATCGTGAACCAATTTTTGAAAAATCATGAACCTAATATCAAAATTCATAAACAATTTTCTAAAAATCATGTACATTTTTTTGAAGAAACATGAACGTGTTTCGTAGTCATGAAAAATTACAAAAATATGAACATTTTAAGAAACAGAAAAGAACTAAGAAGAGAAGAGGAAAACAAGAAAGAAAAAAGGAAACAGAAAGGAAAAAAAGATTTTTTTAAATTTATGAAGAATTTTCTAAAATTCATGAAGAAAGAAAAAAACAGAAAAGAAAAGAAAATCATGAACCAACTTTTAAAATTCATGAATTTTTTTCTAAAAAAGCATGTACGTTGTTTGAAAATCGTAAACATTTTTCTTAAAGATAATTTTTTTGAAAAATTATGAACCAATTTTTGAAAAATCATGAACGTAATATCAAAATTCATAAACAATTTTCTAAAATGCATGAACAATTTTCTAAAAATCATGAACAAGTTTTGTAGTCATGAAAAAATTATAAAAATACGAACATTTTAAGAAATAGGAAAAAAAACTAAGAAGAAAAAAGAAAAACAGAGAGGATAAAAATAAGAGAGAATGAGGATAAATGGGCTGGCCCAACACGGGGTGTGTGGCGCGAGCCTACCGCGCCGCATTGAGCAGTGTATGCAGTTCCATAGCAAGCAGTGTGTCTCGGCGGAACTAATGTTCAGGCCCATCGAACAAATTTCCACAACTACGTACATCTGTGTGGCCGAGTGATTCACGGCCAGCACAGCCCAGTCATCTCAGCGGAGCTTTATAAGTTTAGGCTTGGTTTCTTGCTTGCGTATCTAGGTTTGGTTGTATGTTTAGGCCAACAAAATCTTCAAGACCTGGAAGAAGTCTATAAGCAGAAGTTTGTGGATACCACACATCATGTTGTCAACCACCTACCTCTAGACAATCCAAAGCAATCGGTGGCATTGAGCTGACCCTTCAATTTTTTTTTCAAAACTTCCTTATATTGCTAAGAAATCATGTATTTCCTCTGACCCATATTAGTTGATTTGAATTTGTCTAATTTCGCATGTATCTAGATATGTTTTAGTACTAAATACATTCGAATATAGACAAATTTGAGTCAATTAATATGGGCCGAAGAAAGTAACATAATATGGGTGATAAAAACTAATGGCCCTACAACTATTGTGTCACGCCAACTCCTACACTTTTCTCTTTTTTGCTACTTTCTCCTGAGTTAACCTCGACCACTTCTCTCGTAATCTCATCTTCAAAATTCATTCAAACTTCTTAACTAGTAGTTTCAATGTCAATTTAAAAGTATAAACGATTTTGACAGATGAGATTCGGAGAGTCGATCGAGGTAGCTTCCGAAAAGTCGAAAAGAAGGGGGCCAATGCCGGTGCCTTCCAGGTCGGTAATCCGCTTGACTGTTCAACAACGCCAATTTGAATCCTCCACGCGTGTATTAAACCACTCTTGCATCACCCCGTACTCATCCTAGGATAACACGTCAAATCATGCCATGATGTCCATTTCGTACCATTGTGCCACCACATTCAACTCCCTCCATCATGCTATATCCACAACTTGTTCTTCCGTACTATAGACTTCACATGCCTCTTCTTCATCAGCCGGCTTAATCATAGGTTCTCCAAGGTTTTGGATATGCCACTTCCCTCTTCTCCACCGGCTTAATTAGAGGTTCTCCGAGGTTTTAGATATACCTTACGTGCACTCAAAAATTGCCGAGGGCCTTATTGGTTCAAAGGAATGTTGGAGAATTTTATTTCTTAGAAATTTCAACTATACTTTGGTTTGTAGGATATAAATTTTCCTATTATGTCTTTTCCATGCAAATCTATAGTATTCCTGTTGGGTCGAACCTCTTAAAATGTTTTCATTGTTTCAACGGCGTTTACAACATGCACCTAATACTTCATATAATTCATGTTTTTCCCATATGATGCAACTAAACAGTTTCTATTGCGGTTTCGGTGTTATTGTTTTCCCCATTCTAGTGTTCTTAAAATCATTCTGCAAACCAAAAAGATCGTCTGGCTGGTTCTAAAATATGCCTTTTTTGGGTGGCACGAGCTGTCCGAACGGACAACGTTGTAGCTACAACCACACGGAAGACATTCCATCATATTAAAGAGCCTTCACTTCACACCGGAGCATGTGTTGACTGGCATGTGCTCTATAATTCTTCTTCAAAGATGGAACATGTTGGATTTTTTTAAGTGCAGGTGCTATGCCCCCCCCCCCGCTCCGCCTAAATGTGAGATGGGCCGGCATAGAAATCGTGTCCATTCGTTGGTTCCTTTTCCTCGAATGTTCGTTTCATCGCAGGTTCCTGTTAGTTTGCTATTTTATTTCATGAATAATTTTCAAAAATCATGAACTTTTTTTTAAAAAAAATCATTTCTTGAAAAATCACGAACCAATTTTTTCTTTCTTGTTTTTCCTCTTCTCTTCTTAGCTTTTTTTCCCGTTTCTTAAAATGTTCATATTTTTTAAAAAATTTCATGACTACGAAACATGTTCATGTTTTTTCAAAAAAATGTCATATTTTTTAGAATATTTTGTTTATGAATTTCAAAAATTGGTTCATGATTTTTCAAAAAATGAAATGGTTATGATTTTCAAACAAGATCCGAAAAGTCTATAAGCGAAGTTTGTGGATACCACACATCATGTTGTCAACCACCTACCTCTAGACAATCCAAAGAAATCAATGGCATTGAGCTGACCCTTCAATTTTCTTTTCAAAACTCCTTATATTACTAAGAAATCATGTACTCCTTTGACTCGTATTTGGCTTGGATTTGTCTAATTTCAAATATATCTAGACATGTTTTAGTGCTAGATACATCTGAATCTAGACAAATTTGAGTCAACTAATATAGGTTAGAGAAAGTAACATAATATGGGTGATAAAAACTAGTGGCCCTACAACTATTGTGTCACGCCAACTCCTCTTTGCCAGTGCCTTGGCACATACGATGGCTTCCAGGTCGGTAATCCACTTACTAATCAACATCGCTAATTTGAATCCTCCACGCGATGTATTGAGCCACTCTTGCATCACCCTATAGGCCTGTACTCATCCTAGGATAATACGTCAAATCATGCCATGATGTCCATCTCGTACCATTGTGCCACCAGATTCAACTTCCTCGATCATGTCAGATCCACAACTTGTTCTTCCGGACTAGAGACTTCACTTTCCTCTTCTTCACCGGCTTAATCATAGGTTCTCAAGGTTTTGGACATACCACTTTGCTTACCGGCTTTAATCAGAGGTTCTTCAAGGTTTTGGATATAGCTTACATGCACTCAAAAATTGCAGAGGGTCTTGTTGGTTCAAAGGAATGTTGGATAATTTTATTTCTTAGAAATTTCAACTATACTTTGGTTTGTAGGATATAAATTTTCCTGTTATGTCCTTTTCATGCGGATCTATCTATAGTATAGTATTCCTGTTGGATCCAACCTCTTAAAATGGTTTCATTGTTTCAATGGCATTTACAAACATGCACCTAATGCTACATATAAATTAGTGTATTTCCCATATGATGCAACTAAACAGTTTCTATTGCGGTTTCAGTATTATCGTTTTCCTCATTCTAGTGTTCTTAAAATCATTCTGCAAACCAAAAAGGTCGTCTAGTGGTTCTAAAATATGCCTTTTTGGGTGGCACGTGTTGTTCGAACCGACAACGTTGTAACTACAGCCGTGCGGAAGACATTCCATCATGTTGAAGAGCCTTCACTTCACATCAGAGCATGTGTTGACTGACATGTGCTCTATAATTCTTATTCAAAGATGGAACATGTTGGCTCTTTTTAAGTGCGTAGAATGGTAGGGGGTGCTATGCCCCCCCCTCTGTGCGCGCTGCCCGAAGGAAATGTGAGATGGGCCAGCATAGAAATCGCGTTCATTCGTTGGTTCCTTTTCCTCGAACCTTCGCTTCACCGCTGGTTTTGTTAGTTAGCTATTTTATTTCATGAAGAATTTTCAAAAATCATGAACAATTTCTTTTAAAAAATAATCATTTCTTGTAAAATCATGAACCAATTTTTGAAATTCATGAACCAATTTTCAGAATTCATGAAGAATTTTCTAAAAAGCATGTACATTGTTTGAAAATCGTAAACCTTTTTTTAAAGATCATTTTTTGAAAAATCATGAACCATTTTTTTTGAAATTCATGAACCTAATTTCAAAATTCATAAACAATTTTCTAAAAATCATGAACATGTTTTTGAAAAAACATGAACATGTTTCGTAGTCATGATTTTTTTTTACAAAAGTACGAACCTTTTAAGAAACAGAAAAAAACTAAGAAGAGAAGAGGAAAACAAGAAAGAAAAAAAAGGAAAAAACTTAGATTTGTTAAAATTTAAATAAACTTATATACTAAATAGTGTCTAGATTTATCCAAATCTAGACAAATGTGAGTCATTGGACCGAAGAGAGTAAGAGAAAATGAGGATAAATGGGCTGGCCCAACACGGGGTGTGCGGCGCGAGCGTACCGCGCCGCATTGAGCAGTGTATTCAGTCCCATCGCAAGCAGTGTGTCTTGGCGAAACTAATGTTCAGGCCCATCAAACAAATTTCCACGACTACGTACATCTGTGCGGCCGAGTGATTCACGGCCAGCACAGCCCAGTCATCTCAGCGGACTTGTGTAGCCCATCAGAAGCCCAAGCCACCACGGAAGATCGTCATGCTTCAACCCAGTCGACTGGAACTGGACTCCGCTGCCTGGCAGCCGTACTCGTCGCCGGTACGGGTCGAGGAGGCTTCCTTCTGTCCTCCGGCTAACCTCTTCCCTGGCTCCCTGCTAGATGGAACAGATAGATACACGATACCTAGATCTGCAGTACTAGATTCGTAGCTTTGTCATTTTGTGACTTGTCCAGAAACCAAAAACAGACGACCAAGGACTCCCTGATCTAAAATACTATTCCTAATTGCCGGACCAACTAACAATGGTACTACTCCACGTATGGGAAAGGATTAGGCCGCTGCAGACGACGGCTATGTGTGCGCAAAGCGCCTCGATCTGTCTAGAAACCTGATGCCTGCGCTGCCTCCTTCGTGTAAGCTGCGCGGCTACGGTACAAGAAGAGATAGGAAACAGACCTGTGCCGTGCCGTGCCGACATTCACCTGCCACCGATCTTTGTCGATCGGTGCTCCAAGTTGACACAAAGCAATTTATTTAACTGCGTTTAACATTATGGTTAGGAATGTAAACGGCGTGACATTTAATCCCGCATAATACCATTTATCAATACTTTAGTTTAATAAATTTTGTTTATTCTAAAAAAATAAACTAACAAATTGAATAAACGGGACTTGCGCCTCCCGTTTAGCTGCCATTTACGTCCTTAATTATGGTTCATCGGTTCTCCATATTCTAGGCTCTTACGTGCAGGACCCGAAAGCAAACCAACAACGATCGTGCTCGTGCGTGGAGATCGAAAGCAAACGACATACGGAACAACAGGTACGGCTGCCCTGTGTGCTTTCTTTGAAGTCGATCGGTCCAGCCATACACTGTCACTCTCAACGAGATTGCCATCTTCAGTTCATCGCAATCAGCACGCGATACATATAGGGTGCGTCGTAGCTATAGGGTGTTTGACGCCGGCCGAGTTAAACTGCGCGGACACTGCACTGTGACGTCTCAGAACTTCACCGACGACTGCTCTTCTTTTGCCACTAGCTAGCCTGATCGAAGAGTGCTGCCGTTAGTTCTACTACTGTATTAAAACTCATTTTTTGTCAGTTCTCGATCCGTACGAGAACTAACTTAGAACTCGATCAACTCCTTAACTGTTGGATGGATGTTGACACACGTACAAAGATTTGTGCTAATGAGTTGCGTAATGGTTTCGCACCGTGGCTGCAACTAATTTTATTTTTGGATACATTATATGGTTCCAAATGAACCTTTTCAGCGCATGGCTGCATTATTAAACTGATTTCCCCCAATTGTACCATGGTTGCAATTGAATAAAAAGAAATAGAAATATGTCAACCATGGCCTGGGGTGAGCGGTGAGAGAATTTAGAACGTGTGTTCGCGAGGGGACGCCCCCCCCTCCCCCCCCCCCTCTCTCTCTCTTCCTTCCCCACGCGTGCAGCCGAGGCGTCTACTCCTGCTCTGCCGGACATGGTTCCACAGAAACTACCGATTCAGCAGTTCCTCTAGGGCCTGGCGCGGGGATATTTTGAGGTTCGTGCGGGTCACAACGCACACCAACGGCCCTCCACTGACTTCATGCACTGCCCCGACTCCATGCAGACTACCAAACATGTCATAAGTTATATAAAAAAAGTATGCATGCATTCATTCTAGGAATTTTGATTCATCAATTCTAGATAAATAACATGTGTAGGTACAAATATATCATATATATGAAATTAATAATCATTCTAGGAATTTGATTCATGTGAAATTTCAGCATGAAACTAGGGATTAGAATTAGAATTATGATGCCAGCTCATATTATTGCCAGGAACTCTATGGTTGGCCAATTTGGACGTAGAGAGTGGTTCTTGAAACCACCGGACTTTATAAACATGTATTTGCTGATATCGAATAAAATCCTACCTCCCCCTCAAGAAAGGAGGAAGAACTCAACTCCACGGTCAACTTGCAGGCTTGCTACTTGGCTAGCTACGTCATTCTGTCGATGTTTCTTTGCTACGACCACCATTCCAATGAATGAAGCTTATAAAAATTTAGTCAAATGTCAAATCTTATTAAGTTTAACTAAACATATAGAAAAATATGAAACAAATTTGACAGAAATACATTATAAAAATATATTTACGGTGTATCTGTTGACGATAATTTGATGCTGTTATTGTCTAAAATATTAGTCAATCAGTGAAATGGTTGAATTTTGACTAAATTATTACTGGCAAATCCTACGTGGTATGCTATGTACCCAACCTCTCCAGGTGGTAAGATTGGGCACGCAGCTGCATGGAGGTCGCCCCGCAAAAAAAAAAAAAAAAAGCTGCATGGAGGTCTTCACGAGTGACGAGGGGCCGGGCATCGACCGGTGCGTCCGTGCGGGCCACTAAAACTGCGTACGAGTTTTCCGTGGCCTAAAAAGTCCGTCGTAGGTGTAGGAGTTCCGTGCGTGCCATACACGTGCAAAGCGACCCAGCCTGGTCAACCCGATGCGCGTACGTCGCCTCCTTCCCGCAAAGCTGCTCACGCGCGGCTACGGTACAAGCAACCCGGGTCCCCATCTCATCCGGCCTGGTGGTGCGGATTCATGAAGTGATCTTGGTACGAGGTCAGACCATTTGATACGAATATGCTGCCAATTTCCTAGTCGTGGAAACACTGGCTGTCATGAATGGAATGTAACTTGCAGCAGCTCTTGGTCTATCTCGTGTTGAGGTGGAAACTGATGCGAGTGAAGTGGTGAAGCTATGGCACAACCGGCGTTGCAACAGATCTGAAGTTGCGTCTATTTTGTCTAAAATTGAAAGTTATGCTAGTAATATGGAGTCTTTTCATTTAAAATATATTAGGAGAGAGGCTAATGTTGCTGCACATTTGTGTGCTAAGCAGGCGTCTAGCTCTAGGAGAAGGTGTATTTGGATTAACTATAGACCACCTTTTTTAGCTAAATGTCTGCAAGATGATTGTAATCCCTTTGATTAATGAATGAAATATGGTTGAATCGCAAAAAAAAAAAAAAACGGGTCCCCATCTCATCCAGGTAGATAGACGGTTAGATCACCTTCCCATCCCTTCATTCCGTTTTTGCTATAAATAGTTTCGCTTTTTAAAGCCCGAACCTCTCTTCTTATCCCCCATCTATAGTGATAAGAGGCGATTTGTGCACCCTCTCTCTCTGCTTCCACCTCGCTGGCGTCGATCCGGTCAATTTCTCACCCTCCGGCGGCCGCCCCGGCGGCGCTGAGGAGTTGGTGGCATGGCCGGAGAGAGTTTTGGGGGCAGCGGCCCTTTCCTCCGTCTTGGTCGCTCTGATGGAGCGTCGTGATGGATCTGCTGTCCCTCGCGCGACCGCGACTCGTCGAAGCTGTGGTGCGTGTCTCCCTCAAGCCGGTGTCCGAGAGATGGTGGAGCCGGTCGTCGAAGATCTAGGTGGTGTTCTTGATGGAGCGTCGTGATGGATCTGTTGTCCCTCACGCGACCGCGACTCGTCGAAGCTGTGGTGCGTGTCTCCCTCAAGCCGGTGTCTGAGAGATGGTGGAGCCGGTCGTCGAAGATCTAGGTGGTGTTGTTGTTGTTGACCAAGCCGGGGTCGTCGTGCGTGGTGCGGGATGGAGGCACTCAGGTGCCGAGGAGCGTCGACTTCCCGACCACTCGGGGGTTCCTCCCAGTCCAAACAATGAGTGGAGGAGTGGCGGCGGGTTTCGACGACGCAGCGTGCCGTGCGATGAAGGCGATGCTGGAGTGGTGGAGGACCTCGTTGTTTTTTTCTTTGTTTCAGTGCTTTTTTGTAAGAATCTTGGTTAATGCAATATGATTCACCTTCGCAATTTTTTTTTCGCTTTTGCTACAAAATATTATTACTTTTGTTACATGCAGTAGAAAACGGTTCGATCTAGAAAAAAGAACAGACAAACTAGACCTCCCTGGAGACCTCGTCGACGACCTTGTAGCAAAAGGTTGTGCTAATGTAGCAGACCCGACCTCGTCGGAGACTCGCCGGGGACTTTCATCGGTAAACCTCGCCGGAGACCTGTAAAAAAAAACTTTACGCTGTTGTAGCAAATTATAGAATGGGTGGTAGCAAAAACATATGTGATAATGTAGCAAAACATATGTTAAAAAATGACTTTATCGGATACTTCGTAGCAAAAAAAATTATGCTATTGTTGCAAAATATGAAAACAAAATTAGCAAAAGATTTCCGCCGTCATAAACAGCCGCGCGCGCCATCACGAGTGGTAGCTTTCCGATAGCAAAGTCGGTACCCTCTTGCAGCAGAACGTCCTGTCGTCGGTAGCAACGTCGTGCATGGTCGAGGCAGCGCCGCAGCGCGGTTGATGTTGGTACCCCCATGTAGCAGGAGTGCTCGCCCTTGGCAACACTGACGGATGTTGTCAGTAGCATCTCCGGCTACCGATGGTAACATCGTTGTCATCTCCCCTATGGCAACACCACCGTCGTTGGGCGCACAACAATGGGGTTGATGCAAGCACATCCGGCGGCGGCGAGATGTTGTGGATGTGGAGGCACATCCGCGACCAAGGATCTGATCCAATGGCGGCGGTGCATGCTCCGACGGACCTAATCCGACTACGAAGGAAGGTGCCTCCTCTGGTGAGAGCTCTTACGCGGGAAGGGGGAGGAGGGGGAGGGGTGGATTTTGAGATGGGCGTGGACGGTGGGTGCCTGGTCCGCAGGCGACGGCCATGGAGAGGAGAAGGGCGCATCCTCACATGGGATTTGGGAAAAGGATGTAGAGGACGAACTGCTCACGCGTTCACACAGAGACAGCGACCCGGGGATTGTTTCGTTCTCGTTTGATCGCGAGGAAAGCGTATCATTTCTCAAAAGAAAGCGACGGAGATCGGTTCATTTCCGTGATCGTGGGTAAGCCTATGCAAAAATGGTTTAGCCGGTTTGACCGGTTTAGACTAGTTCAAAATTTTATACTAATTCCAAAGTTTAGATTAGATTTATGAATAAGATTAAACTAGAAAACTTTTGGCTGGTTTAAACGGTTTGAATGGTTTCACTTTTTGCACGGGTTTAATCGTGGACAGTGTGTGCTTAGCCATTCCAGAGGCTACCTAGGATTACGTGCGGAACCTAAACAGCAGGTGGTTGCGACAGCACCCGAAAACAACAGTTGCCGCGAGTACTGCACGCGCACGCGCGCAACGACCCGAGATCGAGATCGATCGAGTAGCTAGCTACGTAGATTCTTCAGAGTTCGGACGTCGCATCGAGCTAGCTAGCTGTACTACTACTTTCCTTTGAGCTCGAACCGCACGTTGCACCTGCTAGCTGCTACTACCACATGGCGGCAGAATGGACAAAAATAACCAAAATTCGAAAAAATTTCACAAAATGATCCGTCTGGAAAACTATTTCACTGACACAAATCCTTTTTGTAGCGCCTAAAAGCAAGACACTACACTCTACAGTGTAGCGTCTTTCACTGCGCTTATGCCTGCCGTGTGGCACCGCCCCTCCCTCGACCCCACGCCGTGTGACGCCAGGCTATGCTCCTGAGTAACGCCAGCGCTTATGCCTCAGGTGTGGCGCTTATTCGATAGCGCTATGCTTTAAAGCCAGAATATCGACAAAGCGCCACACTTTGAGACATCCTCAGCAGCCCGTAGCCCCCCTCCCACCCCGACCCATTCACTCCCAGACGCTGGAAGAACACAAAGAGGAAAATCCGGTGGTTCCTCTCTCCCCCTCTCTCAAATCCTCACCACAAATCCAACAGATCTGAGGGATTTCACCGTGGATTTGCTTCCCCATCCCTCCCTCAAGGTAATCCCCTCATTTTCCCTCTCTTTCATCCAATGAATCTTGCACATTATCCTCAAACCCTAGGTCTAGTTGGATTCATAATATGACCTATTTGTGTATGTTTTTGGTTATTTGGAAGTTATGTATTAGTTGTATTTGATGGGGAATAGAAGTGTGTTGTTGATTTATGTTAGGAATAGACAAAGTTATATTCCTCTGGGGGCCAAAGGCCACAATATATAGTACAAGTACAGGGCAATATGCAGGAAGCCCCCTAACATATGGAGGAAATACAATATACAGATATATACATCTAACACCCCCCCTCAAACTCATGGTGGATCCACAACACTGAGTTTGGAGAGTAAGAAATCATCTCAAGGCTCGTCTGGCCTTCGTGAAGTCCGCCAATCAGTAAATCTGAAGGCACATCAAGCGCAACAACCCGAGCTCGCACCGAGCACGTGTATAGAAAGCATCAACACCAATATGCTTGGTAAGCTCATGCTTGACCGGATCACGTGCAACACTAATAGCACTGTCTTGTCGGACAAAATCGACCGGGTGTGGTAATCGAGACCCCAAAATCCTCAAGTAACCACCGTAACCAGGTCACCTCGGCCAACAAGGCCATAGCACGCAACTCAGCCTCAACACTTAACGGAAACCGCTTCGCTTTCTTCGTCTTCCAAGCAATGAGCGAACCACCAAGAAACACACAAGAAGCGTAAAGTGAGCGGCGATCCAAGGATCACCGCCAATAGCATCCGAATAGCACCGGAGCTGAGAGAGCTGAACGAGGAAAGAAAAGGCGACGAGTGATCGTACCACGAAGATAACGAAGAACACGAAGAAGATGACTATAGTGGACAATGGTAGGAGCGAAACAAACCGACTTAATATGAGCAGGATAAGAGATGTCGGACGAGTGACAGCAAGATAAACAAGGCTCCCAACAAGATGGCGATAACGCGTCGGATCGAAAGAGGATCACCATCAAGTTGAAGCAACATTAAGCTCCATAGGGGTCTCAAGGCGCTCATCCTCAAGAGCAAAGACGAGCAAGAAGACCATGAATATACTTTTCCTGAGAGATGTAAAAGCCATCAGAAGTGGAGGAAACCTCAATCCCAAGAAAGTATCGAAGAGGACCAAGATCAGTCATAAGAAATTGATCACGAAGACGAGCCTTAACAAAGGCTATATACTCAGGATCATCACCATTAATGATCATATCATCAACATAGAGAAGAAGAAGAGTGCCCACGAGGAGAAGTGTGAACAAACAACGCTGGATCATGAGCACTAGGAGAGAAACCAGCATTGTCACTCTGAGCAAAGCGCTCAAACCAGTACGAGGGCCTGTTTGAGGCCATAAAGAGAACGTCGAAGGCGACAAACCATCCCTCGTGAATGAGTACGGAGGAGGCTGCATATAAACCTCCTCACTCAACTCACCATTGAGAAAGGCATTACGAACATCAAGTCGAGACACAGACCGGTGTGACGAGGAAGCAACAAAGAAGAGAAGACTACATACGGTGGTCATATGAGCGACGGAGCAAAGGTCTCATCATAGTCACGACCATGCTCCCGCTGAAAACCACGAGCCAAGACGCGCTTTATAGCGCTCAAGAGATCCATCGAGCGAGTCTTAATCTTATAGACCCACTTACACGTGATAGGGCGAACACCGGAGGAGGAGAAACAAGATCCCAGTGCCGGTTGCTCAAGCAGCAATCTCCTCGGCCATGGCCACTGCCATTCAGGATGATGCTCGATCCCGATAAGAGGTCGGCTCGAGGCAAGAAAGACCATCTTGACTAGGAGAGTAACGATTGGGGGCACGACGAAATGTGACGAGTAGAGGAAGATCATCGAGGAAGATGACACAGAGACGGCGATGAAGAAGAGGAATAGAAGAGAAAGACTCGAGAACGAGGAGAACTAGGAGAACTAGGCGAAGAAGAAGAGGACGGTGTCGAAGAAGAGACAGGGGAGGAGATCTGAAGAAGACACAATAGGAGTAGAAGGAGGTGTGTCGAAAGAGAAGAAAGAGATATCTTCCACCGGTAAGTACCAGCGGTGGACGAGGATAAAAGGACGCGTCTCATCAAAAGTAACATCACGAGAGATACGCATCCGACGACCAACAGGTCCCAACAGCGATAGCCCTTATGCTCATCATCATCCGAGGAAAACACACTCAACGGTGAGCGGTCGGTTTGTGCGTTCGCGAGGAGCAAGTAGAACATAGCAAACACAACCAAACAAGCGAAGCATGGAGTAATCTGAGCTGTCGAAAAGGCGCTCAAGAGGAAGACCACTGCAAGGCCAGAAGGCTGAATATTGATGAGGTAAGCCGGCGTGGCGCGACCTCGGCCAAATGCGGCGGAAGAGAAGAAGCAATCATCATAGCGAGTGGTCTCAAGAAGATGGCGATGCTTACGCTCGAACACCATTCGGGCATGTGCGCCAGACAGAGAATCGAGCAAGAGTGCCCGATCAAGAAGAACACCTCGCAACATCCGGGAGATATACTCACCAAAGAATCGACCTGAAACACACGGATGTGGGTAGAATATTGAGTACGGACCATGGCCGCAAAACGCTGATATATGGAGAGCACCTCACGAGAGCGCATAAAATACAACCAAGTGTACCGAGAAAATCATCGATGAATAAAATATAGTAGCGATGGCCCCTTCAAGCGAAAGGAGCCGGACCCCAAACATCGGAATGAACTAAATCAAAAGGTCATTGAGATGACGCTTAGTAGGATAGGGAAGCTGAATCTGTTTACCCAACCTACAGACAATGCAAAGACCCATCTCCGAGATGACCTTAAGACCACGATGAACTAAGGACGACAAAGTAGAGTCACAGAGGTGACCAAGACGATGATGCCATCGCTGAACGAGCTGGTAGTAGAGGCGACAACCGAGAAGAACTGGCGGATGAAGTGGCAGAAGGAACGCAGCCGCCTAACTCCCAAAGGCGGAAGAATCACGGCTGCGAGGGCTCCCAACCAGGGCTGGTGCGACGGTCTGAACAAGACAAGAATCGCATCAAGAATGACGCTACAACCAGTCAGTAAGCTGGCTAGCAGAGAACAGATTCATCTTAAGAAGAGGGACATGAGAGATATCAGGAACAGAAAAAGAAGAAGTAGAAAGAGTGCCCCGACTAGAAACAGGAAGAGAGGTACCATCACCGTAAAACACGACGGAGAAGGAGAGAGCGAAGAGCGGAGAGAAGAAGACTCAAATGTCATATGAAAAGAAGCTCGAATCCAGATACCACGGAGACGCACTGGATGTAGAAGGTGGTGGTGCATACGTGCTGAAGAGTCGATCCTGAACCAACAGTGCCCGTCGAAGAAGAGCACAGAGCATAAGCGGACTGCGAAGACTCGATAATGTCCGATCGAGAGAGCCACTTTGAAGACCCGAAGAAGCCGATCCCACGAGCCTGTGCCTTGACGTAACTGGGTCCGTGTATAACGTGGCCCAAGTGTGACCATCCTGCAGAAGAGGAAGTGACGAAGAGAACCCACGGCGACCGACCACGAGCCGGCCTTGACTCGGACCACGAGGCTGCTGGTCTTGACTCGGACCACGAGTGGTGGGTAGTATCGGCGGCAGTCACAGAGACCGTGGCGGAGGCGAGGGAGCAGACGGCAAAAGAGTACCACGAGTAGCAAGCGCAGAGGGAACCGCAAGAAGACCAACACCACGAAGACGGGTCTCCTCAGCCCGAAGCTCAGACAACACCTCAGAGAGCGGAACACGACCACGAGCATTCAGCCGAGCACGCTCAAACTCTGGCGAAGCCGAGAGAAACTCATAGATGCGGTGAAACTCAAGTCCGAAGCGCACAATCTGGCAAAGACGAGCATGTGCCACAAACAGAAGACGGAGAGAATCAAGTCGACGCCAGATAGCGACTCGAGTATAAAACTCATCAATAGTGGAATCCCGTCTCAAGAGCATGCTCTGACGTACCACGCACGGTAAAGAGCATCCCAGGGCACGGTGATAGTCTTGGCGAAGATGGGCCCACCGAGCAATGAGGAAGACTCATGAACTCAAGAAAGACATCTTGAGGCGTAACATGAGGTGAGAATGAAGAAGACGAGCATCCTCATCGACCCACCGAGTGTAGGCGCAAGGCGTGGCGATAGGACTCGAGATCGGCAGAATATTGCTTGAGCTTGTCATAGGCGCAATGGCAATATCATCGCTCTGGGCAGCATCCTTGGCCTCTGAGAAGCATCGGCACCAAGAACAATCGGCGTCGGAAGAGGAGCCACATGAGCGGGCACGGCGGACGGAGACCTCCGGAAAGCACACCCCAAAGGCGGAGACGCATGTGAGCGCGCAAGGCGTGAAATCGGATAATTCGCGCATCGAAGACCACCGGCAGCGAGGAATCGCAACATAGCCCGATCTGAAGACATTTTCTCAATTTTTTTTTTTTTGGATTTTTTTCAGATGCAATCAAAAATCTGATAATCGGTCCGGCGAGGCTGGCGGGCAGAATGAGCAGGTCGAGGTAGCCACCACGAGGCTGGCGGGAAGCGGCGACGAGGCGGAGGTGGCCGCCGCGGATGGGCAGCGGACCACGGGCGGATGAGCCGGAGGTCGCCACGCTGGATCGGGGGCGGAGCGGCGGCGAGGCGGCACGGCGGCGAGGGTCGGGCGACAGCAGGAGCAGTGGAGCCGTGAAGCTGGTCAGGAGAGTGCGGCGGATGAGCGCCAGGAGACCAGGAGACAGCGCCAGGCCGAGATCCAAGCGGGATGTACGGGCGAGATAGGAGAGTACCGGCAGCCAGGAGAGACATGGCCGAGGAGAGAGCGACCGCCTTGTGAGTACGCGGGCGCTGGAGAGTATGCACGCTGCGTCAGGAAGTACCAGACGGACGACGGCGGCGCAACGAGGAGAGAAGGAACCCTAAGGCTCTGATACCATGTTAGGAATAGACAAAGTTATATTCCTCTGGGGGCCAAAGGCCACAATATATAGTACAAGTACAGGGCAATATGCAGGAAGCCCCCTAACATATGGGGGAAATACAATATACAGATATATACATCTAACAATTTACATTGTGTATGATGGTTTTATATGGATTTGTATGGATGTGTGAATAATATGCTCCCATATACCACACACATTTTATTGTAGTTTATTGTATAAATTGAAACAATGGCCACATACCACACACATTTTATTGATGTTTGGAATATATATGTAGGATGGTGTGGCTACTTGAGGATTACTATGATCATCAACACCGGGCATACTTGATGGCGGAGAAGCATATGGTAATAAAACCATGGTTGAACTTCTTTGCTTTTATTTTTCTATTGATTCAATTGTGTTGGAAAAAGCATAATGTTCAATCTTGTATGTATGCAGAGGCTTCGTCCCCTCAAGATTCGATCTCATGGTGCGTCTTCGAATGACATGCCGTACGACGAGCGGTACACCGAGTACATCAAGCGGCTAGGCCTCCTCCCTTTCACCATGCTTGTGAGCCGGTCGACGCCGAACCTCAACGCGGCTGCTATCACCGCACTTGTCGACCGGTGGAGGTCGGAGACGCACACTTTCCACCTCCGGACCGGCGAGATCACTCCTACTCTTCAGGATGTTTCCATGATCTTTGGACTTCCTATCGCGGGGGAGCCTATCTGTATGAGCACAGATTCCGATGGGTGGCGCAAAGCGATGCATCTACTTATTGGCATGGCTCTTGAAGAACTTGAAGATAAGAGCAAAGATAGAGTCCCAGCAGGCGCGACATATGCGTGGATCATGGAGAACTTTAGGGAATGCCCGAACCCCGCCGAGGTTGAGGTGATCGAGACACATGCTCGTGTGCGTGTGGTATGTCCTTTCTAGGACTCTGTTCTTGACAATGAGGTAGGACCGCTCAATGGATGTGGCTCAAGGCACTAGCAAACTGGATAGCAATATCACCGGGTTGGGCTCTTTCCTACTTACCGGGCAGGTAATCACTGTGCACTCTACATTCATTTGTATATGTCGAGTCCACATATGCTATCTTGACCTCGTTTTTGTTCACTTGCGTTGGACGATGCTGCCGAAAGGCGAGAGAAAAATGCCGAGAATAGGTGCTATGGTTCTTCTCTCGATATGGAGCAACGCTTACGGTTGGTCGTCCCAAAGAGGTGGGCCACCATCCTTGGCCAGTATAATAGAAACCCTCTCGCCACCGACTTGGGCTTACAAGTGGACGTGGTATCGAGATGACAAGCGATGTTGATGCCATGTACCTCAAGTACACGAACGAGTTTGATGCGATTACGCTGAAAGGGTAGATGTTTATCTATACATCACTATCCATAATATTTACTTCACGAGTCAAAATCGATACCAAACATGTTCTTGTGATATGTTGCGTGGAGGGAGCCTTATGGTTGTGGGGACGAGTTTGGTATTGCTCCGGGTTTGATATTAACCGAAGTGCTTGGAGGAACAATCTCTCTGGCTCATGTGCCCATTGATTTGCAATTGGGCGGTTGAGTTTCATATGCCACAACGGGTGATGAGGCCTGGGTTGTTTCGGTGCAACCCTCCGTGTGGAAGGACACCGACAAGGAGCTTCATCGGTTAGTTAGCATGAGAACTTGTGCTCAATTGCTTTGTATGGTACTAACATGGTTCTTGTTGTTGTTGTTGGGTTGATGTAAAGAGGCGAGGAAGATCAAGAATTGGGATCACCATCATAGGAGGCACGTCATGGATTTCCTCATTTGTGTGGAGAATGCTCGTGAACGGAATGGAATAGTGGAAGAGCACATTGCCAGATTGCATTTAACAACTACATCCATTGGTTTCTTGGTAGTACCGTGTCTCTATTTGCCCGCCGTCCCCACGAGGAAGAAATATTGGAGGAGCCGGTCGATTCGATGAACTTGCCTACACTCAAGACAACCGCAGTCAGGAAGGGACCGACATCCCGCTTTCTTCCTCACTCAACTTTGCGATAAGTTATCGTTGCCTTCGCATTACTTTCCTTGCACTCATCTCTTTCTTGCCTAACATGTTCTTGTTCTTGACTATGTAGAGAACGAGGTAAAGAAATATGCCGACGCGATGCCGAGGCGATTCTTTTGCTGCCCCTAAGGGAAAAAGGAGAAGGCATGATGAGACTTCCTTAAGGTATGGATCACGAGACTTCCTCAAGATAGGCATGTTCTTGTTTTGACTTATGTTGTTATTTGTTACGGCTTTCGGCCCAAAAGATGCGTCGCTTATCTAACGTGCTACGTTGCGCGATCCCGAGTACACAACCCGTCGGTTCTAGGTCCAAGTCGACTCTTGATCTTGAGGATGATGTTGAGGATGACACCACTTGGCGATTCGGAAGATGAGGTATGGGACAACCTTACATGCATTTAGTGCTTCTGTTTCCCATGCTTTTCTCATAGCCATACAATCTTACATGTAGCTGCCTCATATGGAGAATGAGATGAGGAGAGTACGATTCGTTCGCATACCGGTGAAGCCAAGGAAGCAGTCAATCATTTGGGCGCGGGACGACTTCCGTAACAAGGGAAAGGCCAATGTTGTCGAGGACGAGCCGCCACGGAGGTCAAGAGCGACTAGGAGGACGAGAGGCCTACAGTATGATGATGAATATGAGTCGCAAGAAGAGGAGGTGACAAAGAAGATACCTCCAAGGAGGGGCCGAGGCCCAAGGACACGTGGACGGAAGTAGGTCATGTATGGCACAATGTTGATGATGATGCACTAGGTTGGAGACTATGTATGGGTTGATGTATGGCATTGTGCCCTTCACCATTGCATGTTCCACACCGGGCTCTCTCACGAGGCTCTTGGAATTGGTCATTGCCCGTTTCTCGAGCACCACCACGGCCCCATCCATCCATGTCGCTCCTAAAGCGTTTTGTCTTGCGTCTTCCACGTTTAATCACTTTCCATTTCGGATCGGGCCATAGTTGAATCCCATGGTACTCCGGCCATTTTGATTGGTCCAAATATGGATGAAATCTAGGAGCCCATGTCTTCTTAGTAGTCTCAATGGAGAACTCAGCCTCTCTCACCGTGAGCGGATTATTGTAATCCAAATGTCGCCGGCGAGACGCGACGAGCAAGTGCGAGCAGGCAAGATGAAGCAATGATGGCCTTCCGCATGTGCACTCACTGTAGGGTCCGCAACATAGAAAACAAAAATTTTCCTACGATGTGAACTATATACCAAGATCTATCTACTAGATACAAACAACGGGCGGATGTATATCCGTAGAGAACATACCCTTGAAGACCGACAAAGCTTAACGAGTTCAACTCGTGGTTGATGTAGACGATCTCTTGCCGATCTCAAGATCGAGAGGAGTCCTAGCCGCAAATCAGCCGCATCCGCTCGCACACACGTTCGAGGCACCGAGCAACCTCCGCCTCCTCGCCCAGCAATGCAGCGAAGCACAACTCTTTCTTGCCTAATAGCCACTGGGAACATGTATCTCGCTAGTCGAGACCATGGGGATAAATTCTAGAGGGAGAGAGATCCTTCACGAGGAGGTGTGAGAGACAAGTGAGGAGGGGGCTTTTATAGGAGGAGGGGCACCAAGGGGTGGCCGCGGCCATGGGCGCTGCCCCCTCCCCTCCTTCATTCATGTGGGTGGACACTCCACTCACAAAATGCCCTTTAAATTTCCTCCACTCAAAAGTCCACTCAAATTCCCATTAAATTTCCACCAAATTTAATGCAAACTCTCATTAAATTAAACTTTTTATTTTATTCAGAATTTTGTCAATTACTTTAATGACAAACATTCACAAATAACCCTTGCTAGAATTCTATTTCACATGCATAACCACTTTATTAATTTCACCCAAAACCTGTTTTGGTATCTAGTGAAATAAATTCTGCGCTTGTTCATTCTTTCGGCATGAAACATTTGCTCCAATTGGATGTCGGTGTCTCTTAAGTGTGTCACCCTACGGTTCGTGAATAATGCGGACATGATCGAGACCCCTCGGATCAATAATCAAGCGGGATCTGAGACCCATACCGACTCCCACACATTCCCGATGACTTTCTTGTGATCGTGGAACCTTTTATGCTAGTATCTTAATCCCTTTGTTTCACGATATATTACATGTCCGAGATTCGATCATCGGTATCTCCATACCTAGTTTGATCTCGTTCGACATGCACTCTTTTCTCGTTCCGTGATATAACATTCTAGTGATCAAATCACTTGCTTGCAAGCTAATCAATGTGATATCACCGAGGGCCCAGTATATCTATCCGTCATCGGGATGAACAAATTCCACTCGATCCATGAGCCTCAACATAACACTTTATTAGTTCTAAATCCATCTTTATAATCACCCTGTTACGGTGTGATGTTTGATTTTATCAAGAAACTCGGTGTTAGTGATTGACATGATCTCATGGTCTAAGGATTAGGATCACTTCGTAAGTTGTTATAGCAATATAAACTCAATGACTTTGATCGTAATGCTATACTTCGGATGAATGTTCATCACACCATTACACTAATGTTGTGATCCCGTTATTAACAACATCCAATGTCCATGATCAGGAAACCTTGATCATCTTGTTAATCAACGAGCTAGTTTATGAGAGAGGCATAACTAGGAACTTTCTGTTTGTTTATTAAACACACATGTATTAACGTTTCCGTATTAATACAATTATAGCATGCAAAATAAACATCTATCATATACTTGGAATACACATAATAAACACTTTATTATTGCCTCTCAGGGCATATTCCCTTCACTCACAAGTCTTGAGTGAGACCTTGAAAGCTCGGCCTCCGTGTTGGACACCATCAGCCGTTGTACCTCCAGGCTCCGTAACTTGGTAAATTAGCTCGTCATTGTCATACTCCGTGACAACTTGGGCATCCGCTTTGTCCGAAATTGCATCCAATCATCAACCTTAGGTGGGTACTTGTATTTGTGCTTGTTCTTGTAGTCCCCCAATCTGCCGGTCCGTTTCCTCTGAGTATTTAAGAAAATACCCATTCATCATGTCGAATGTATAACGGACTATTTCCGTGACGGGCAATGCACGGACACCTTTGAGAAACTTGTTGAAGGCCCCTGCCATGTTGCTTGTCATTTGGCCGTACCTCCGGCCACCGTCATCGAATGCTCGTGCCCACTTTGTTCTTTCTCCAATGCTCCTATCGAGAAACTCTCGACCACCCGCATCGAGCTCTTTGTTGAAGAGCAATTTGTTGTACAAGTTTGAGAAACGACGTTCTGTGAAAGCAAGGCAACAATCTTGTAGATCATCGACCAAATCCTTGCTCTTGCATGCCCTATAGAAGTTTGAACAAAAGTGTCTCATGCACCAACGATGGTGCAATGGAGCATGCCCGGGAATATGTTGGTCCACCGCTTTAAGAATTCCTTGATGACGGTCCGAGATGACACATATTTCCCTATGAGGGGTTAATATCTTGGTTCTTAAAAGATGGAAGAACCACTCCCAATTATCATTGTTTTCCACCTCTACCAAAGCAAAGGCCAAAGGAATCAACCGGTTGTTGGCATCATTGGCTATTGCAATCAAGATAGTGCCCTTGAATTGACCGGTCAAAAAGGTGCCATCAACGGAGATGACCGGCCTACAATTTTCAAATGCCTGAACACATTGCTCGAAAGCCCAAAATGCACGGCCAAAAACTCGAACGGTTCTTCCGTTTACAATCCTTGTCTTGTTCCCCAAAGGTTCAACCACATGAACCATGCCCGGGTTAGCATCGGCCATCGCTCCCAACAACCTTGGGATTCGGTTATAAGATTCCTCCCAATCACCGTACAACATCTTGAATGCGGCTTGCTTAGCCTTCCATGCCTTCCGTACTTCACCTCATAGTTAAAGAGGGCTTTCACAAACTCCATGACCTGCTTGATGCTCATTATTGGAAACGACGATGTCATTGGAAAGCCTATAAGCGAGGAACTCGGAGGTGAGTTGTCGGTGCTCATGCTTTGCATCCTTGCCATCCACCATCGGGCCTCGGCACATGTGAGTTGATACGCAACTAGATATGTGCCAATCGGGACCTCCTTGAATGGTCTAGCACGCACAATCCAAGGACATCCTTCCGCCACTTCACCGTAACGCTTCTTGATATCCGAGTGCACGACCGTGTAAGGACGATGATGCTTCACCGAGAAGTCCTTTATCCATTGCTTAAATTCCAACAAGGTCTTAAACCTTGATCCTTTGCAAAAGCTATTATTCACTTCATTGCCATCCCGGTAAGAACTTGTCCTTGGTCCAAGCACTATGCCTTTGCCACCATCAACCGTGGCTTCATCCGTGAGACTAAGATCACGAAACAAAGGCACCCGATGGTCCCGCCCCAATATGGTATGGTGGATTTCGGCCTCTCTAGCCGTGAACCCCTCCTCGTCAACTTCTTCTTCGGGACCATCATCATCATCCGAGTCCGAAGCATAGCCTCGAGAATACGGGAGTTCACGGTCCATGTCATGTTGAGTGATATATTTCTCCAAATCACCAACATTGTTGTCATGGAGTTCAACATCATCATCATCTTCACCCTCACAATCATCATTGTCCTCTTCCAACACTTCGTCTTGGTGTCTTGAAATCGGGCTCAATGTTTGGCTCAAAGGAGGTTCAATCCATAGCTCTTGATCCACGGGTGGAGGACTCCTACTATCCAATGGGGAAGCACGGCGGTTCAAGTCCAAAGGCAATGAACTATCAACCTTCTTGGTGGCAAATAGCTCAAGAGCCTTGTCTAGTGATTCGGCCACCACCTCCTTGTATGCAAGCCAACGAGCCTCGGAGAAGATACGCATGGTCTTCCAACGGATATGCACTCCAAAACCCACATTATGTCTTCCTTCCAACTCAACAACATCACATGGGTCCATCCATTTCAATTCAATCCTCACTTGCTCCAAGACCTCGGCATAGGTGGGACTACGCCAAACACAATATCTAGCTCATCCTGGTCCGGTTCTATGTTGCCTTTCAAAAAGGCATCCTTGTCCACATGATGAACATGAACAATTCTTGCCATCCCTAACACATAGGAGAATATGTTCATTAACTAACCATGACAAGATAAACAAAACTATACTAGACACATTACCAAACCATAAAGCTAACAAGAACACCGTCTCTTACATAAGCAAACCCTAACCCTAACCCTAACCCTAGCCATAACATTCCAATATACCAAACAATGTCATTTCAACAACCCTAAACCTAACTAAATGCTTCATACACATCTTTATAACCAACATTGGCCAATGAATCTAACAAATTTCCAAACATTTCTCTCCAAATCAAATTTCTAGGGTTTGAAGCCAAGTCCAACCAAAATGAAAGATTTCCAAAGGTCAAAACGAAGGGGAATGGGGGAGGGTACCTCTAGCAGCTGGGGAGAGGCACAAATCCACCAAATAAAGCTTCCAATGTGAGAGATTTGAGGGAGGAGAAGGGGCGCCTTGCTGTTCTTCTCCTTCCTTGGGTCGAGCTGGGAGTGAATAGGGAGGGTGGGGAGGGCTGCACCGGCAGCAAGTCCCAGCAGTAGCCTTCGCTAGGCGCTACATTAAAGTGCGCCTATCGACATGCGCTACACTGCATAGCGCCTGGCGTTAGTCGCCCAGGCATAGGCGTCCTGCACGGGGTGGGCTAGGGAGGGGCCAGGCGGTGCCACGCTGGCAGGAGGCATAGCGCCTAGCTGAAAGGCGCTACACTGTAGAGTGTAGCGCCTTGCTATTAGGCGCTATAAAAAGGGTTAGTCCAGTGAAATAGTTTCCAGATGGGTCATTTTGTGAAATCTTTTCAAATTTAGATTATTTTTGACCATTCTACCCTACCACACAGCTAGCGCTAGCTTTGAATTTACATGTTACCACAGAAAGAAAGGAAAAAGGAGCGCTATCTGGGCCGGCCGGGGTGACGACTGACGAGATCGTCTTGGCTGCCGTACGGGTACGATTAGAAGTACGTTAGACATTTGATTGACGTGAAGTTAATTGCATGAACTTACAATGCTCGAATTTATCATGCCTAATTAATGCAATAGCGTTTCATATTTGACAGGGTTATTGAAACGCTATTGCAATAGTGCTAGTATATCATGCATCTCAACTTAGCAAAAATTTGATAGGACATCATAATTATTGAAGAGAGAGGTGATTAGAGTCCTATTATAGGTAGATACCGTATCATATCACGTAAAACTAGAAATCATAATGGCAAGTAAATCTTGTACACACATTTTACATAGAGATTCTACAAATTAATAAATATATCACTATTATGATACTACTACATGATACTCCCTCCGTCATGGTTTGGAGAGCGTTTTAGACAAATTGTTGTGACCTAGATGGATACCGATTAGGACCAGGTTTATGCCAAAAACATGCATATTCGTTGGGGAAAAATAGGCCATTAATTATTTTGTTTCCTATTAAACGTAATTACTCAATAGAAACGAGGAATTTAGACGCATGCATTGGTGGAGTTGAATGCAAGAATTAATTTCTTGGATGCATGGAGTAGGAAGTGGGGAGGAAAAAGAGGGCATTAATTATGTGATTAAGTTTAACGCGTCTAAAAGTAGAGGAGTTTTGGAAACATATAAATTTTATAAGACGTCCTCCAAACCGTGATGGAGAGAGTACAATGAACTAGAAACATAATATCATACACTAGTATCATATGCATGGCGCGAAATTAAAACAAACTAACATCGATCGTGCGAGGAGGTCGAAAGCAAACGACATCCCAAAAAACACGTACTTAAGCACGAGATCGGTGGGTCGATCGCGACTTCGAACGAACGCTACGGCTGTCCTGTACTTTCTTTGAAGTCGAGCCATAGACTGTCACTCTCAATGAGATTAGGATCTTCAGTTCATCACAATCAGCACGCGATACATATATAATAGGGTGCGTCGTAGGGGGTTGACGCCGGCCGAGTTAAACTGCGCGGACACTGCACTGCGACGTCTGAGAACTCCACCGACTGCTCTTCTTTGGCCACTAGCTAGGTATATTACGATATGCCGTAGCACCGTCACTAGCCTGCTCGTAGAGTACTACCGTTCGTTCTACTCCCACCGTCTCAAAATAAAAGTGACGTACGTGCATTAATCTAGATTCGTATGAATTTGAACATGTTTTATACTCTCTCCGTTTGAAAATATAAAACGCCTTAGCATTGTAAATCGAATGTATCTAAAAAATCCATGTAGATACATGTATCTACCTTGTCAGAATTTAATAATCGTTCTAGGAATTTGGTTCTTGTGAAATTCAAGCATGAAAGTAGGGAACTGAATAATGATGCTAGCTCATCTTGTTGCAGGAACTCTATATATAACTGGCCAATTTGGGTGTAGAGTATGGTTCTTGGAACCACCCGACTTCGTAAACATGTTTGTTGATGTTGAATAAAATCCTACCTCTTCCTCAAAAAAGGGAAAGAACTCGACACTACTAGGAAAAGAGCTATCCGTGGCGCACCGATTTTCGTTACCCGTGGCGCACTAACCGTGCGCCACAAAGCCCATGCTACATGTAGAAGTTACCCGTGACGCCCACCCGGTGCACCACTGGTAGGGGTCTAGGTGCCATGGGTATGTTTTTCGATTTTTTTTTTGTAGAAACACCCTAGTTTTAAATTGGAAAAAGAAATCGAGCCCCGCGCCTCGCCTCACCGGAGCATGGTGGCCGTGGCCGCCGTGGCCACAACCTACCACCGTAGGGAGGTGCAGGAGGCCGTGACCGCGCTAGTCCTCGTCGGCGTCGAGCAGGAGGTGTCAGTCTGATGCGGTAGGAGGTGGCTGTCGGAGGAAGTTGTGGCCGGAGAAGAGGAGAAGGAGGAAGAAGAGAAGAGGAGAGGAGAAGAAGGAGGAGAAAGAGAGAAGGAGGAAGAAGTAAATATATTAGTATAAAAATTTATTTACGTTGATTCTGTTGGCACAGATTTTGTGTTGTCATTGTCCAATTTTCCGTCTCAAATATTTAGTGAAACATTGAAATCGTTGAATTTTGACTAAATAAGTGGCAAATCCTACGCAGTACGTGCCCCCAACCTCTCGAGGTAGCAAGATTAGGCACGCAGCTGCATGCATGGAGGTCACGAGTGACGAAAGGCCGGGCACCGACCAGTGCTGCGTCCGTGCGGGCCACCAAAACTGCGTACGGAGGCGTGAGAATAAAAATGTGGTCCGATTTTCAACGAGGGTAACCCGTAGGAGTAGATTCTTTCCGTAGCCAACGAACTCGGAACGGTATATATTTGTAGAGTTTTCCGTCCGTAGCCTAACAGTCTGGTCTGCGTAGGAGTTCCGTACGTGCCATACACGTGCAAAGCGACCCCGGCCGTGCCCGTGTGGTGTGGTCAACCCCTCCTTCTCGCGCAAAGCTGCGTGCTCGCGGCTACGGTACAAGCAGAAGAGAAAGGGACGGAGATCGGTTCATGGAAGCAAAACCGTGATCGTGATAGTGGTAGTGTGTGCTTAGCTATTTCAGGAGGCTACTTCCTCAGTCCGCAAATAAGTATACTTCTAGCCTTGTTCTAAGTTAAACTATATATACTATATTTGACTAACTTTTTAGGATAACATACCAACATTTATGACACTAAATTGTTACTATTAGATTTATTTTTAAATCTAGTTTCGTAATATATCAATTTGATGTAATATATGTTTCTATATTTCTCTATAAAATTGGTTAAATTTAATTATGTTTGATTTAGACAAAAGCTAGACATACACTTATGTATGAAAGGATTACGTGCAGATCCTAAACAGCAGGTGCTTACTAGCGACTGGACTGCGCCCGGAGATCGTCTTCACTACCATACGGCCGGTTAAGATTAGTAGTACCTCTGTAGACATTTGAGGTGAAGTTAATTTTTATACTAATATCACGAATACCAATTACATCTAACAATCGCATGTCCTATCGGTTTTAAGGATGCACAAAGCGTTAAAAAGTTACAAAAGAGCACAGATATTCCTCACAACAACGGCACTGACACCGTTAGAACAACACCAGTAGTCCTCGACTCCAATAACAACGCTTTTAAGAAGGAAATAATGCACAAGCATCGTCGTTGTCCGATCAAAGATCATAGGTTTTCACCTTAAAAAAAGTCCTTGCTCGTAAAACAATGCCTTCAACAAGGCCATTGTCATACACAATCAGTTAAGACCAGACCTTGGATTTTTACACTGCAAGGTAAGACGGTAACCTTCTCCTATGTTCTCTCCCCCCCCCCCCCCCCCAAAAAAAAAACAGTCGCTGCTACGAGCCACAGATCACGTAGCCAGTTCGTCATCGCCACAAAGACTCAAATCACCATCGCTATCCTCATATTTCCGCTTTCCTGACATTTTTCGCATCTGACTTTACCATGGCTCGTTGAATGATATTTGGTGGAAACAAATAACAGAGCTTCGCAACGCTTCCGCTGAAACCAAATAGCCAAAAAAAGGTACGCAAATCTCCAGGCCTGATGCGCCCAAGAGAGTTCGCCGACGGAGCCTTCCAGAACTCGACGCTCCAGCCAGATCCACGAGGGCAAGCATCAAGCAGATCTACTTCTTCGCGCGGGAGGAACCCTAGGGCCGCCTCCATTATTCGGGCCAAACCAACAGTCCCAACACCACTGGTGGCTACCGGCAATCGGAACGAGCGGGTCGGCCATTAGCCCTCTCGAGCCCATGGCCGAACCCAAAGATTGAGCGGGACTCCGAGAGCAACATCGTTGCAGGGCAACCGCCGCCAGGCCCACACCAGACCCCCTTCTGCTCTTCAGCGCCTCCCATCCGAGCAGCCATCCTGCATCATTGTAGCAACTCTGCCCGCAACCCGTATCCACCGACACAGCCCCAAGGTGCCTATCTCCCGCACGAAGGAGATCGACATAGGCCTCGCAAACCGTCTGTCACCTTCGGTGACCAAGGCGTGGCCGCCACCGCCGACCGAGAAGAGGGTGAGGCGATAGGAACCGAAGGGAGAGGACCCGGCGACGGCCTGCTAGGGTTTTGAGGTGGGTGACCGGAGTCGCCTCACGTAAGCGACCCCGGGGACGGCAGCTTAGATGCGTGAAGTTAATTGCATGAAGTTTCCTACATGTACTTGAACTTATCATGGCTAATTAAGGCACTAGTGTGTAATGATCGCGCATACATATACTCCCTCCATCCACAATAGAGTATAATTCTAACTCCTTGGAACCTCTTAAGTTTGAACATATTTATACAAAGGATTTATTAAGACTGTGTCCCCAGCTCACTTGAAATTTGGGACTGTGTTATTACGAATCGGTCAATTGGAGAAATATTACTAGTCGATGCGACTCGTTACATCCGGGCCCCTGGGCAAACATGACGCCAACAACCGTTACATTGGATTTATTTATCGTCTGCTTGACTTGTTTTCTTATATGTGGGATCTCCCTTTTGCCTCGCCAGCGACGATGCAAACTAATATAGATATTCGGCCTTCCGACATGTAGGAACCAACACACGACCCACCAACAAAGTCAAAAAAATTAGATTTGACCCATCACTTAGCCCCGTCAGCAGAGGGAAATAACGGTCAATGAAGTCTATCATGATGCCTCGCAAGCCTCGACGTGGCCGCTCTGGACATACCGAAAGGCTATACAGCCATGTCGGTCACGTTTTGTTGATATCGGTATCATGGTATGATTAATCTTACCTACTTGACAACATATGTCTATTGATCCATGGAAATAAATGGGTTTGAGCTCAGTTTATAGCGAATTTGAGTACTACATTTTAAGTGCTTATTGAATGAAGTAGACAGGATTTGCGGAACCCAGCACATAGACGCTTCAGCAGCATTGAAAGAATGCTCAAGAAAGTTTATCCCCGAGCCCTCCTAAGCCCCGATGCGGTTGCTCCGGGCATGTCGAACCACTATATAGCCATGTCGTTCACGTTCTGCTAATCGGCACCACGATATGATTGATCTTACCCACTCGGCAGCATGCGTCTATTGGTTCAGGAACATTGTATCCATGGATCGAAACAAGTTTGAGCTTATTTTATAGCGAATGTGAGTACTGCATTCTAGGTGATTGTTGAATGAACTAGACAAGACCATGAGACCTGCAGGACCCAACACAGTGTCGAAGGAACGCCCAAAAAAGTTTATCCCCGAGCCCTCCCAAGCCTCGTAGTGGCCGCTCTAGGCGTGTCAAATGGCTACACAACCATGTCAATCAAGTTCTCCTGATCCCGACACCACAATACAGTTGATCTTACCCACTCGGTAGCATACATCTATTGGTACAAGAACATTACATTCTTGGATAGAAAAGACCGTGGGCCTATTTTTGATCCAATGTGAGCAGTGCATGTTAGGTGTTTGTTGACAAATTAGATGAGAACTAATCGAATAAAACTTAAATTTCTTAGTTTATTAAACCATCACAGACACAAATACATCGATTAGATCGCAATATACAAGATCGGCGATAGTTATGTGCTTGCCCATCTTCAGGATCTTATACGCCTATCTTTGTTACTCGCTGAAGGCCTACGGTCATGTCCACTAGCCACGCGGGATGGCCTACTGAGACCGTCAACGACAACCATGGTGACCTGATGCTTCAAGGCGAATGGAAATCCAGGTACGTCGCGAATGATGTCGAGCTCGTACTACTTTGGGAGGGTTCCTAGGTTTAAACCTTGTCGCTCCTCGGGTTAGTTCTTTGGTATTTGACACTAAGTGACCAAGTTCGTATGCATTTGATGCTAAGGGACCAAGTAGAAGTGAGTATGATTATACTAGGAATAAGTTTAGGTGTGTTTGACTATGCGCTTCAGTCAAAACTAGAATAAAAAAGAGTTTGTGCTTATTTGATGATGCTGAAATAAAATTTTGTAATCATGATTATGAGTAGAAAACTACTTGAACAGAAAAAGCAGAAACTTTCATTATTATGTGCAGAAATTCACAATAAAAATAAACGACTACATGATACTAGCAGAACTGATAGTACACCAGTTAGTTCTGCACTACTGCTGGTCCACAGCCTCCTCTGGCATCACTGCTAGGTCGTCCTCTGTCGTCGCCACCACTACCTCCGCAATCGGCAGCTCCGGAAGGACGTACTAGATGAATGTGCCGCTTTTGGGGAACTGGTCCTAGTAGTTGGTGTGTAATTTGGCCCAGGTGAACGCCATCATCTCGCAGCCACATTGGTAGGAGCAGACGTAGTGGCGTCCTTGGGATTGACAAAGCATACCGTCAGCGTTGAGTCCAAGTTATGCTCAAGGTCGTACATGCGTTGATCATGCGGCGGCCGTAGCGCCCATCGAGGAAGGAATTCATCCACTCCTCCGCGGGCTAAAGGCCCAGATGCGCATGACATTGTCCTCGTGGACCCCGAACGACGGGAGATCCTTTGCGATGGGTGGGAGCTAGAAGGTGGCCATGAGTGCAATATAATAAATGTGTTGGGCCATATTATGCAAAATTATGACATAAGCAAATGGAATTTATTTTAAAAATAACTCTAAATAATAGAAGTAGATGTGTCATATCACTTCTGTATGTTTCACTTGTCAAAATGCTCTTGCATTGGGCTCGAAGGTAATATAGATATATATTAGATGCAGACATTTCATCGGGTCATGACCAGATTAAGGGTTTCCACGTATGCAAGGCACAATAAATGTAAAATATATATACATGATACAATTAAAGCCTGCCATGGTAGCAAATCATTTACTAGGAAACAGGTGAAAATAATAAAAATATATCTTATATATGAAGTTTATAAACATGTTTTTTTTTTCATAGGATCTACCTAAGTTACATACGAGACATGAAGGGGGATGTTGAACAATTGGTATAAGTTATACTACTTATTTCTTAAGTTTTCTTAGAAAACAGGTACTATAGCCTTGCACAGTATCATGATCAAGTATTGTAGTGTGTGTACTAACTTAGTTACTACACTGACATTAAGCACGTACACTAGTATCATACTCCCACTCCATTTATTAAATTCTAGAATCGTTACTACTACAAAATTGTGGATATGATTTAACTTTTCTTGCTTGATAGGCGCACTGTGATACCGTTCCGTGTTAGTAGAATTCTCTCTCTATATATATCTAGCGTCCTTATTGCAATGCCACGTCTGCCTGTGAATTTGTCCTAAATCAAATTTTACTATGTTTGACTAATTTTTTAAGACAACGTACCAACATTTATTACACTAAATTATTACCATTAGATTTATTTTTAAATCTAGTTTCATAATATGTCAATTTGATGTAATATATGTTCATATATTTTTCTATAAAATTGGTTAAATTTAGTTATGTTTAACTTAAAAGCTAGATGTACACGTATTTGCGGACGGAGTGAGTAACAGACTCGGCCGGCCGGCCTGTACGTGCACCGGTGCGTCGCGCGCGATCGGGCAGTATATATAGCAACACTATGGCGACGGAATAGCGCAACACATGACACGGTAACTTGAGTGAGTATCTTTATTTTTTTTTGCGGGTGCTGAGTGAGTGAGTATCCTTTGACCAGAGCTAGAGGTAGAGCAAAGCTAGAGAGCCATGGAGATCGGCGCGAGCGTACTGGCACCGAGCGCCACCCCTGGCACTCGCAGACCGTGCTGCCTCCAAGCCCTTGGGCGCAAGCGCACCGTCCACCTCCACGACATCATTAAAGCGAGGCAGCCACGGCGTCTGACATGCAACGCAGCTGGCGGCGGTGGTGGCCGCGTCGACCGCCGTGACTTGCTGCTCGGCATCGGCGGCGCGGCGGCGGCCGGGCTGGGCATGCAGAGAGGCCGCGGCGCGATCGCCGCACCGATCCAGGCCCCGGACCTCCGCAACTGCAACCCGCCGGACCTCCCGGACACGGCCCCGGACACCAACTGCTGCCCGGCGTTCGGCACCGGCATCGTCGACTTCCAGCTGCCGCAGCAGGGCTCGCAGCCGCTACGTGTTCGTCCCGCGGCGCACCTCGTGGACGCGGAGTACCTGGCCAAGTACGAGCGTGCCGTGGCGCTGATGAAGCAGCTGCCGGCCGACGACCCACGCAGCTTCGAGCAGCAATGGCGTGTGCACTGCGCCTACTGCGACGGCGCGTACGACCAGGTCGGCTTCCCCGACCTGGAGCTCCAAATACACAACTGCTGGCACTTCTTCCCGTGGCACAGGTAGCGTACAATACACATACATGCATGGTATATATCCATCAGCTCTCCAATTGGCCATTGGATGTGTCGTCACGAACATGTAGGTTCATGCGTTTGACTTGATAATTTGGACGCGCAGGTTCTACGTCTACTTCCACGAGAGGATCCTCGGAAAGCTCATCGGCGACGACACCTTCGCGCTGCCGTTCTGGAACTGGGACGCGCCGGGCGGCATGACCCTGCCGCCGATCTACGCCAACCAGTCGTCCCCGCTGTACAACGAGAGGCGCGACCCCGCCCACCAGCCGCCGTTCCTGCTCGACCTCGACTACAACGGCACCGACCCCAGCATCCCGACCGACCAGAAGATCGACGAGAACCTCAAGATCATGTACCGCCAGATGGTATCCAGTTCCAAGAAGACGGAGCTGTTCATGGGGCAGCCGTACCGCGCGGGCGACGAGCCGGACCCGGGCGCAGGCTCCATCGAGAGCGTGCCGCACGGCCCGATGCACCGCTGGACTGGGGACCCCCGGCTTCCCAACGGCGAGGACATGGGAAACTTCTACTCGGCGGCGCGCGACACGGTCTTCTTCGCGCACCACACTAACATCGACCGCCTCTGGGACGTCTGGCGCGGCCTCCGCCCCGGCAACACCGACTTCGCCGACGCCGACTGGCTTGACGCCGCCTTCCTCTTCTACGACGAGGAGGCGCGCCCCGTGCGTGTCCGCGTCCGCGACTGCCTCGACCCCGCCGCCATGGGGTACGCGTACCAGGACGTCGGCCTGCCGTGGCTGGACGCCAGGCCGGCCACGAAGTCCACCGTCACGCCGGCGCCCGCCTCGGGCTCGCTCCCGGCGACGCTGAGCGAGACCGTGCGCGTGACGGTGACGAGGCCGGAGGTGTCGAGGAGCGTCGCGGAGAAGGAGGCGGCGGAGGAGGTGCTGATCGTCGAGGGTATCGAGATCGCCGACCACTTCAAGTTCGTCAAGTTCGACGTGCTGGTGAACGAGCCCGAGAGCGGAGCCGGGGCGGCGACGGGGTACTGCGCCGGAAGCGTCGCGTTGACGCCTCACATGGTCCGGCAGAACAAGAAGAAGGGGTCGGTGAAGACGGTAGCGAGGTTCGGTGTCTGCGACCTGATGGACAACATCGGAGCGGACGGTGACAGGACTGTCGTTGTGTCGCTGGTGCCGAGGTGCGGCGGAGAGTTGGTCACCGTCGGCGGCGTCAGCATCGGCTACGCCAAGTGAAGATAGCGCCGCACATGCATATATGTTGTGTGCCACCGTGCTCTACTGCTCTATATACTCCAGAGGCTTCAGTGCTTGTATTACAACTTGCACAGTTGCACGTACGTACGGAAGATCTGCTAACTCATATGCTTACGTTATAACTGGTATAAATAGCTTCTGTACGGCGTCTTTAGGCGGAATTGGAGAGTTAAATCCATGGTTAGTCATTGAACTTGCTTAGCAAAGTTAATACGGTCATTGTACAACGGGAATACGGATTTACGGTCATCGAACTCGCGTCGAAGCATCACTCGTGGTCACCGCGGGCGCCGTAGAGATGTATTTGACGATGTGGCGCTGAGCGGACCCACTGTCAGCCTCTATGTGTGTTCATTTGCAAAAAAACCCTTAAATTTATTTTTTATCCCAGTCAAATAGTTAATTATTTGGCCCAGTGATAACTCAGTCAGACCGACAGGTGGGACCCACTTGTCAGTCCCACCCAGACCCTCTCGTCCTCCCCTCTCTCTCCTCTCTTCCCCGTTCGGCTGTCCCAGCCCGATGCGCCTCTGCCCACCTGTGATGTCTTGGCTAGCGGAGGTCGGCGGCGGTCTCCCGGCCATGGCCCTACGTCGGTATCCTCCCTAGCCGGCTAGCTCCCGATCCCCCGCCCCGCCGGATTCCTCCACACCGCCACCGCTTCTCCTCGCCCCGTCCCGCCTCCTCTCCACACCTCCGAGGCTCCGCCGCCCCCCTGCCCCTCCACTGGCGACCGCCTCGCCGCCGCTATCCTTGCCTGTGCCCACCTCGCAGCCACGGCCCCGCATCGCCTCCCTCCTCTCCCCAGGAACCGCCATCACCTCCACGGCCTCCGCCGTCGACGCGCACAGCGCGGTCCTGCGCGCGACGACGCATCACCCGTCCATGGCCCGCCGTCGGCGCACCACCTGGACGCACTCCTCTCCTTCGGCCGCGGCTCGCGGAGGAGGACCGTGTCTCCGAGCTGGCCGCATTCGCCTCCGTCACCGCGACTGTCCGCCAGGTCCCGCCCCCTTCCTGCGCGCCCCAGGCCAATGCCCTCATCTAGAAGCCCTCCGGCTCGCGGAGGAGGACCGCATCATAGCCGAGCGCAACATCGCCGCGAGGGTCCGGGGGATGGGCGAGCGACTCGACATCGCCTTGCACCCGACGACGACCTTGACAGGGACGTCGGGGCCGATTTAGTTCGTGGTGAGGTCGAGGGACGTGAGGCGAGGGATGCGGCAGAGCGCGGAGGGGAACGAGCCGACCATCTTGGCGGCCGCGAGGGAGACCCCCGTGACGGCGGCGGTGGCGTCGTCGCAGAGCTGTCGGCCGCAGGTGTGGCGTCGTCGGGTTCGATCCTCGGCGCTTTGTTGGCGGTAGAGGTCGTGGGAGTGGCGCCGAGAGGAGGTGGGGAAGAGCACGCCGGCGAGCTCCACCGGCGGCGGCAATTGGGGAATTGGGGAATCAGAGAAGGGATGATTTTTGCAAAAACCCTCATATGTGTGGTTATTCTTTAACTGTTATTTTTACATATGTTATTACTGACGGTGGGTCCACTCAGCGCCACGTCGTCAAATACATCTCTACGGCGTCCGCGGTGACCACGAGTGATGCTTCGACGCGAGTTCGATGACCGTAAATTCGTATTTCCGTTGTACAATGACCGTATTGACTTTGCTAAGCAAGTTCAATGACTAACCATGGATTTAACTCGGAATTGGAAGCAGAGCAACTTTGTTGGAGGGAATAGCTCGTGACGTTTGTTCGGTACAAAATAGCCCAGGAACACACGAGCGCTAAGACGGTCTTAACCGACACGTTTATGTTAAGTCCAGTTAACGTTGACATAAATTACTCACAATTAGTAGCAATTGACGGACCAAGTCAGACCAACCACACCCACTTTTGACCGAGCCCGCGTATCACCCTCCCCTCTAGCTCCCCCTATAGCTTTGTTCTTCTCCGGCGGCGGCAGAGCTGAACCCTCCTTCCCGGCGGCCGCGGCGGCGCATTCTCAAAGGCGACGACGCTTTCATTCTACGGCGAACGTGCTGAGTGGCTTTTAGAACCCTAATTCCCCTCCCATCCTTCTCAATTTAGATCTGAGCATTCCATTTGAATCCTAGATAGCGGCCGGGTGTGCTAAACAAGGGGAACGAGATGGAGCCGTGAGAGGGAACTTCTAATCGATACATCCTGCATCTCTGCACCTTACATTTGGTTTGATTTGAGCCTCGTCCACTTCCGCTAGCTGACAGTGCCCGCCACCATCGAAAAACAGGGGAGACGATGATGTTCCCAGCAAGTTCGAGTTGTCCATGAAATTCTGGCCCTCTCAAGGAATATTAGTTGATGGTAGCATGCACCCAATTGAGCAAGACACGATTGTGAAATTGCAGATCGATTTTGCTGACCTTGATCCCCAATAACTACAAATCATGAAAGATAAGGCGGTAAGGGATATTGTGGAAAAAATTGGGGAGAGTGTTCTTTGCAGGCCAGAACAAGAAATAAGTGTGTTGTGTTTTGATGATTGGAAAGGTGAGTATGTTAGGATTGAGAATGGGGAAGATATAGTGGATGAAATCGATCGGCAAGACGGCTGGACAAGTAAACGTGCTACGTTTTCAGCAGAGCTTATACCACTGAACAATGACTCGAGGGTAGGATATGTGCCCTCAAAATTGGCTTCTCGGATGATAGAAGATGACTTGGCTGCACAGAGGAGGATTATGCCCATTGTTATTGAACTGACAATGCTGACAGGAAAGGCTGCTATAGGTGGTAAAGACATGGATAGTGGTACTGAAAGTATTATAACTGTTGATTGGAATATAGTTGATATAAATGCCAGCACCGATTTGGTTATTGCACCAATATCTGACTTTAAAATGGCAAAACTTTTTGGAGTTGCTGTAGATGAGAGATATAAGGAGAAGGAGAGTGATGGAGCTACAGTAGATGGTAACAGCCATTCAAGAGATGATGAAGATATAGATCCACTATTGATGAAAAATGCTGTAATTGATGTAGATGATGCACATCATGAGGAGCTAGTCAATGTTTATGACAAAGAAAATCCAGTTATTGAGGTAGGAATATTATTTCCAAGCATCTATGAGTTTATGATGTGTTTCAGGACTTCCGCAGTTGTCGGAGGATAACCCCCGGTAGGGTCATAAGGGGTAAAACATTACCCAGCTTACCTTAGGCCGAGTCAAGAAAATACCATCCGGGTCTTAACGGCCGGGATATGGAGCATGTGTAAGGCTGATGGGGATATGCCTACTGGGGTATACCCAGCAGGACGTTCCGCCCAGCCCAAGAACGGTGGGCCTGCGAGCAGTGGATTGAAGCCAGCGAGAACCGGCGAAGTGAAGGCCAGGCGTAGTCGATAGGCCAGTCGGATTAGGTTAAACGATCACCAAGCTTTAACTGAATCGGTTGAGATATGTAAACCCTAGGGAGGTGAGCCTATATAAACCTCCCTATAGGGCGAGTAGAATCGTTCCTCATACACCCAAGCGACTCGCCGCCTAGCCGAGTTCGCCCATTGTAACACCTCCATAATACAATCTAGCACGAGTAGGTCTTTACCCTCCGGGGCGAACTGGGTAAAACCACGTGTCTTTGCCCTCATCTACCGCAGATGGATGGCGCCCTTGCCCTCGTTCTACTACTGCTGCCGATTGCGGCATCTGCCGTGACTATTCCCACGGCGGTGGCACCCACCGTGGGGCTGGCGGTCCGGCGGTGTTGCGGCGAGATCAATCTGCCCATCAACGAGGCCAGTCGCCGCGCATGATAGCGATCGGCAAGATGCTCCAAATCTTGCCGAGCAGCTACGTCCCAGCGGCGCGACCCGTCACGCACAGCGTGATCCTACCGATCGGCACGATCAGCCTCTTCGTCGGTCTCACCGACGTCATCGTCTCGGAAGATTCGGCTCGCATCCGCGAGTCGCCGCCACGCGATCGGCTCTCCGAGAGCCAAATCCGCATGATCCATCGCCTCTCCTCCAAGTACAACTCGGCCCACAGCAACGTGGCCGAGCACTCAGCGGCCGCAGAAGACGCGACCCTCACCGACGACGCCGACTCGGCGACCCCGGCGTCACTCGCCGGATCCATCACCGCGGCTTCACCTGCGGGCTCCATCGCCCAGGTCTCCAACGCTGGAGACTTCGAGGACCCCTCCATCCTCGGGATCTTCGAATTCGACTCCGGGTCGGAGAACTCCGCCGACCTCCACGACGGAACCGGCTGCCATGCCACGACCTACATGGCGACCGGCACCGATCTGCCGGAGGATCCATTCTCCACCCCAATCCCTCCAAACGCCACGGCCACGGAGGTCGAGGAACTCCGCCTGTAATTGGCGGAGGCGGTGCGCAAGGAGCAAGCCGAGCGTGAAAATTTTCGCCTCGAGCAGGTGACGGCGCAGGAGCTATCGCGCTACCACCAGCAGCGGATCAGGTCGCGCCTGAACCCCACCGTTCAGGCGTGCCACGAACCGACGACGAACGACCGGCCAGCGTGGCGGAAGGCGATCTGCGAGAAGCGCCACGGGAAGCGCCCGCCCGCCAGATCAACGGCAATGGGTGCCCCACCTCCACCCAACCGCACCCCTCGAGGACCAGCGCGGATAGTAGTCTCCTCACGGGAGCGAGGCAAACGGCCTCCCACGTTTCTCCACCCGATGGACAACCTCGTGGCGGCGGCAGCGATCGGCGACATCACGGCGACCGGCAACGGCGCCCTACAGATCGAATACGTCAAGGCCCTGCTTTTGAAGGCCGTCGAGCAGAAAAGAGCGGGCGCCGACTCGCAAGGACGAGTATACTCGCGTTCCTCGGGAAGCAGAGCGGCCTCCAGCGGCCGGCCCGCGGCGGCAAACACCCTCAATTGCCCGCCACCAGAGCCGTTGCAGCTCCAACACCGACCCGCGTACGCGGCACTATCCACCAACGACCCCAAGCCGGCAACCAATCTTGTCGCCACCAACGGGCAACCCATCGACGCCCGCACCCACATCATCAACAACCAAAGTTGGTGCGCACGCCAGCCCGACGACCTGCGACATACCCTAACCAATCGCCGCGATGGCGAGCCCATGGGGTCGCTCAGTCGACTCGGACCCAAGTGCTTCGGACCAATGATCCGAGGCGAGAAGTACCCTCCAAACTTCAAGGCGCAAAGGAAATAGAAAAATACGACTCCTCGTACGACCCCGCCGTCTGGCTCGACACATACCTCATGGCGATGGGGATTGCAGGCAACACCGACCTGCTAGCCGCCCGTTACCTCCCCCTAATGATGGAAGGGACGTGCAGGCAGTGGATCAACACCCTTCCCCAGACGATATCGACTCACGGGAGGAGATGCGTGACGCCGTCGAGCACTTGAGTGCTCCTACACCCGCGCCACTATCGAGGACCTGGAGCGATCGTCCAGGGACCCGCGAGTCGACCATAGCTGGGTCCAACGGTGGCAAGAGCTTTGGTACAACGCGTCGGTATCCACCCGGCACCGCGATCCATTGCTTCAAGACCTCGTGCGCCACGAGCCTGGTCGCCAAGCTCAAGCGACACTCCCTTTACTCGACAACATCCCGACCTCCTCGAGATCGCCAAATGGTACGCCGAGGAAGATCCAAACCAGAAAGCGGCGACGAGTCAGAGGTCAACGCCGCCTGGCGGCAGCGGCGGACGCCGATCCGGCCTACGTTACAGCACTTTCGCCTCACCGGCAAGCGCCGCGATGATGGGCGTCGACTTCGTCGCCAACGCCGGGCACGCGCAGCGCGAGCCCAAGAGCTTCCGCCGCGACGGAGGAGAACGCCGCGACGGCGACAACTACAAGAACAAGCCATGCTTCGACCCCGCGGCCCTCCTTAACCAACCATGTGCGTTTCATAGCAGGAAGGAAGCCATAGCGCACACCACCGCCTCGCCACACGCTCGGAAATCGAGAAGGCACGGGCGAGGACTCGACAACGACCCGCCAAACGGCGGAAAATTCGGCAAAGTGGCCGGCTCGCTCCACACCTTCACAGGCTTCAACACGAAGCGCGAGAAGAAGGTCATCGCTCGCGCTGTCGCCGTTAACGCGGTGGCAGAGGTGGACGTTCCCCAGTTTCTAAACTGGTCAGAACAGCCCATCACCTGGAGCCGTCAAGACCACTCGCCACGCATCGAGTACCTAGGACGAGTCGCCCTGGTGGTCAAGCCCAAGGTCGGCGACTACTGGCTCCCCAAGACATTGATGGACGGCGGCAGCTCCATCAACATCCTGTACCTCGACACCTTCAGGCGGCTGCGGCTCCCGCAGTCAATGATCGAGACGACCCACACCACGTTCCACGGCATCGTCCCCGGTCGGAAGGCGTACCCGATCGGCAAGGTCACGCCGTCACCTTGCACACCGGAAAAATTCCGCACCGGCGGTTCGTCTCGAGCTGGTGCCATTCGACCCTACCCGCTGCGTCACAGGCGCGTTCGCAAAATTCATGGCAGCACCCTACGCGTATAACGCGATGAAGCTCCGGGCCGTGCGGCGTCATCACCATCCACGGCGACCCGACATGGCCGCCGAGTGCGAGGCCAAAGGCCGAGCTTCGACGCCGTCATCGCGGCGGAGACCAACCACGCCGAGCTCGCCAAACGCGGCGGGTCAACAACGACGACCCCACCATACTAAAGAAGCCCAACTCGGGCGCAAACACCTCAACCTTTGAGGCCACGACAAGACACCCGCCGTCGAGCTGGTCCCGACTCGGCCAGACGGTGACAATCGGGACGGGCATGAGCCCAGATAGGAAGGCGCTCATCGAGTTCCTCCGTGAGCAGGGACATCTTCGCATAGAAACCCTCTGACATGCCCGGTGTCCCTAGGGAGCTCGCTGAGCACAAGCTAAACGCCGACCCCAAAGTGCGACCTGTCAAGCAGTCGCTGCGGCCCTTCAATGAAGAACGCCGTCGAGCAATCGCCGAGGAGGTGCAGCGCCTACTCGCTGCCGGCTTCATCCGGCCAATCAAATACTCCAAGTGGCTGGCAAACCCAGTCCTGGTCGAGAAGAAAAACGGGACCTGGAGAATGTGTATCGACTACACAAACCTGAACAGCGCCTGCCCAAAAGAGCAGTTCGTCCTCCCGCGGATCGACCAGATAATCGATTCAACCGCGGGCTCGGAGTCGCTATGTTTCCTCGACGCCTACTCTGGGTACAACCAGATCAAGATGGCTGTCGAAGACGAGGAGAAGACGGCGTTCATTACGCCATTGAGCCTTACGCTACACCGCCATGACCGGCCTCAAGAACGCCGGGCGACCTACCCGGTGCATGCAAGAATGCCTCGCGAGCCAAATTGGCAACATCCACGTCTACATCGACGGCGTGGTCGTGAAATCTGCTCGCCAAAGCGACCTACTTGCCGACTGGCGGAAACATTCGCCAACTGCGAAGATATAAGATAAAGCTCAACCGGAAAATGCACCTTGGTGTACGCGGACACCATCGAGGTACGCCGTCTCCAAGCGAGGGATCGGCGAACCCCACGAAGATCGACGATCGCCGGCTCGGCAAACCCGAGTGCTGCGACGTCCGAAGCTGGCGGGCGAGCGGCTCTCGATCGCTTCATCCCTTTGGGCGAAAGGCGATGCCCTATACCGCTGATGCGCAGAACCCCACCTTCCGATTGGGATAAGGAGGCGACGGCGCCCGCGACCTAAAAAGGTGCTACTCACGCACCACTACCGCTGCCGCCGACAAAGAACCCATGCTGGTTTATGTCGGCTTCCGAGCGCGTCGTCGGCGCCGTGATGGTCGCCGAGCGACGAGAGGAAGGAAAGGAGCGCCAGTCAGCGGCGGTGTACTACATCAGCGAGGTCCTCACCGAGTCGCGCCGTACCACAGTACCAAAAGCTAGTATAGGCGGTCTTGAGCTCGGCGCGCCGCACTACTTCCAGGAGCACCCGATCACGGTCGTCTCCTCAGCACCACTGCAAGACATCATCCGCAACCGCGAGGCGACTGGGCAGGTCGCCAAGTGGGCCGTCGAGATCGGCGTCCACAACATCAAATACGATCCATGAAAAGCGATCAAGTCGCAGGCACTGGCGGACTTCATCGCCGACTGGGAAGAGGCCCAACAACCAGAGAAGCTGCCGTACCTCCATTACTGGAGCCTGCACTTCGACGGCTCCAAGAACGCGGATGATGCAGGCGTAGGGATAGTGCTGACTTCACCAAAGGGCGACAAGCTCCGCTACATCCTCTGCCTTGACTTTACGCCCTGTACTAACAACATGACTGAATATGAGGCCCTACTCCACGGCATGAGAGCCGCCAAGGAGATCAACGTCAATCTCCTCCGCTGCTACGGAGATTCCGACCTCGTCGCGGGGCAAGTCGCTGGCACCTGTGACGCCGTATCCCCTACCATGGCGGCGTACCGCCAGGCAGTGGACAAGTTGGGCGGACACTTCACCGGCTACTCCGTCGAATGGATCGACAGACGAAAGAACGAGGAGGCCGACGCACTCTCTCGCATCGGGTCGGCCCGACTCGCACCACCCGCCGGCGTTTTCCTCGACACTATCACCAAGCCATCAGTCTCTCCCCCGAGGGAGATCGACATCGGGGTCCCACTCCAACCAGAGGCAGCCTTGGTCGCACTCGTCAACGAGCCGTGACTGGACCAAGCCCTACATCGCTTACGGAGGCCGGCACCGCCGCAGACGAGAGACGCCGGATGATCGCCGTCGATGCAAGTCCTACACCGTCATCGACGGCGAGCTCCACAAGCGCAGCGTCACCGGCGTGTTCCAACGCTGCGTCCAACCAGCTGCAGGACGCAAGATCCTCCACGACATTCACTCCGGTGACTACGGCCACCACGCCGCCGCTCGCTCCCTGGTCGCCAAGGCTATGCGACATGGCTTCTACTGGCCCACCGCACACGCCGATGTTTTCGATATCGTCCAGCGGTGCACCGGGTGCCAGAAGTACGCCAATCAGACGCACGTACCGAGCTTGGCGCTCAAAACAATCCCGCCACCGCCATTCGTGTGGGGCATGTACATGGTAGGCCCTTCAAGAAGGCCCCTCCGGTTACACCCACCGCTAGTCGCGTCGACAAATTCACGAAGTGGGTGGAGGCCAAGCCCGGAAATGCGATGGGAAGACCGCCACTAAATTCCACGCGAGCTCATATATCGCTACGGGTTCCCAAACAGCATCATCACGGACAACGGCACCAACTTTGCCAAGGAGCCATGGCGAATTCTGCGAAGAGCACCACATCCGGTTCGACCTCGCGTCGATCGCCCGGAATCCAACGGCCAGGCGAGCGGGCCAACCAAAGCATCCTTCACGGCACAGCCGCGACTCCAAGTGCCACTCGAGCGCCGCCGGGTGCTGGGTCAAGAGTTGCCCTCATCATATGGGGATCCGCACCTCGTTAAGATCGACAGGGTTTACCCCTTCTTCATGGTCTACGGCCGAGGCGATCATGCCCACCGACCTCGAGCACGACTCGCCGGGTCGTCCACTATCTGGAGGCTGCGCGAGCTTGCCCGCCAAGACGGGATAGACCAACTCGACGAAGCCCGTGACCTCGCGCGGTCACGCACCGCTATCTACCAGCAGGGACTCCGCCGCTACCACAGCCGGCGGGTGAAAGCTCGCACCTTCCAGGAAGGCGACCTGGTGTTACGCCTCATCCAGGACAAGAAGGGCATGCACAAGCTCTCCCCTCCGTGGGAAGGCCCATTCGCTATCGGGCGCGTACTCGGCAACGACGCCTACTACCTCATCGACGTCCGCGGGGACAGCGAACTCGATGTCAAGCGACCATGGAATGTAAACCTCCTACGGAAGTTTTACTCCTAGAACCCCACACATGTACTCTCCGGTCGCTATGAAATAAAAAGGAAACGGTTACCGCAAATTGCGCCTACTCTCCATGACTTGTGCCACTACTTTTCGTAATAACATACGCTAATGCAGAAGTCAACCTTTGGTACAGCGATCGGCACGGCTAAGTAGTGCGGTGTAAGAGCACTGAATCACCTCAGGTCTTGCATCGTCCACGAAAAACGCCCACCAGGAGCCCCATTGGAGTCGCCTAGCTCGACTGGTTCTACGAGCCAAGACAATCGCCTCTCTTCTCAGCGACCTTGGTCCTCCGCATCCTCGACATATAGCGACTAAGTACCACGCTTGGGATGAAGACCAGTTCGTCATGAGCGGTCAGGAAAACGCCAAGTAAGAGAGCATGCCTGGACTCGCCGCGACCCCCAGGCCAGGCAGGAGTGACGCTCACCAACGCTAAGTCCTCAACCACCCTCGAGTCGCGCCTAGAACAACCAAGTACCACGCTGGGACTCGGCCACCACCCCGCTCACGCAAGGAAAACGGTAAAGTCTGAGCACTCAAGGGAGTCGCTTAGCGATCGGCTCTCCGAGCTTCGAAGTCGACCAAAACAACAAAACACATGACAACAACACATATATCATATACGAGGTAAACCCCACAAAAAGGGCGGACGCGCTCGGGGACTCGTTCAAAAATCAATCACAAACACACAACAAATACCAAAATAGACACAACGTCTCATTCAATTGGATATTGCATTGTTTCACGTTACAAAATATGCCCGCGTGGCAGACCTGCTGCTAACTCCACAAGGCAAACTATCCTACTCTGCAGGCTTTGATGATGACTCGCCAACATCCCGGCGATTGCGGATGAACGCCGTGTACGGGTTTGACGGATACGTCGTCATTTCACCCGCCATCGCCGCGCGAAAAGGTTGCTCAACCTTGAAGTCATGATGCGGCGGCTCGGGGTCGTTCGGCGCGACGACCGTCTCCTGGTACGGAAGGAGGTCGCCCATTGCCCAGACACGTTCTGAGTACGTGGCGGCACGGTCCTGCAACTTGAGGACCTCGGACAGCTCCACCGCGCCAGTCGACGATGGATATCCACTCGTCACATCGTCGATGTCGAAATCTTCGGGGAAGTGGGCGAGTCAAGTCTCGTGCCGACGCTCACGCGAAACGCCGACCGCGTCATGAACTCAACGACCGCGGGCGCCTTCTCCAAATACTTCCACACCTCAACGAGGTCGCTGGGAATCACCTCCGTGGGCGATATCTCTTGGAGATAGGTGCGGATGCACGTCGCCGACAGCGTCGCCGAATCGACGAGCATGCTTACGCACTGCCTCGCGTCGAGCGAGCTCGCCTCTCCTTCGCTATCGATGATGCGACCTGCGAGTAGAATACAATAATGAGTACGACGGACACCACAAAAGACACAACCACTGGAAAGGGAAGATGTACTCACCAAACAGCGGGCGGGCGAGTTCCATGATGAAGCATTGAAGCGATGTATGGTCGTCCTGAAGCCCAGCAATAAGGACTTCCGACACCTTGCGATCCTCCTCAGCAGCCGCAATGGCGGCCTTAGCTCGCCCGTCCGCCGAGCTTGCTTCTTCTTTTGCTTCCGGCAGTTCGCGCTCGAGGTTGGCGATCCATTGTTCAGCGGCACTCAGAGCAGATTGCGCCGCCACCAATTCACCAGCGGGGACAAGCCCCTGGCGAGCTTCCTCTGCCTTCGCAGCAACATCCTGAAGCCCTTTGTTCGCTTCCTGGATAATGTCCAGCTCCTTCTCCGCCCGCTGCTTCGCGGCCAATCGGTCCGCCAACTCAAGCTGCAGACCCTGCACATCACCGAAAAAGTTAGTCAAAGCAAAATTCCTAAGTGCCCACCCGCTGAAATTCAGCGAGTGCGCACTCGGGGACTGGCGATTAAGAAATTCCTAAGTGCCCACCCGCTGAAATTCAGTGAGTGCGCACTCGGGGACTGGCGATCAAGAAATTCCTAAGTGCCCACCCGCTGAAATTCAGCGAGTGCGCACTCGATGGCGATCAAGAATTCCTAAGTGCCCACCCGCTAAAATTTAGCGCGCGCACTCGGAACCGGGCGATCAAGAAATTCCTAAGTGCCCACCCGCTAAAATTTAGCGCGTGCGCTCGGGGACCGATGCGAAAAATAAAAGATGAAATTATAAGAATCAGGCCGCCGCAGCACCGACCGATCCTCGGGGACCGGATGTACCGGATGGCTGCGCCAAGCATGCCATGGAGTTATCGCGTCCACGACGCGAGTAGCGCTGGCGTGTGCCCACGGCGTTGGTCGACTTCATGTCGGCGGTCCTGAGGCGTGGCTCGAGGGCGCAGCCCCACTCGCCGTGGCCTCCTTGGTCACGAAGCGTGGGAAGGTAGCGATAGAGGCACCTGCTCCAATAGAGGTCGCCTCCGCCGTTCCAGGCAAGGAAGCGCCCTCCTTTGTAGACGCGGCTGCCTCCGTCACGGGCCCGGCTGGTGCAATCGCCGTGTCATCAGAGATAGTGACGGTATCGTCACCCTTGGCCTTCTTGCTGCCATCCGCCGAGACGATGACCTCGTCCGCCTTCCTCATGCGGGAAGGATCCTCCTCGCTAACGGCGGATGGCACCTTAGCCACGGTCGGATGGCCCATCCTCTTCACTCCGGTCCTGTGCATCAATCGAATAAGCAAAAACAATTGAAGTAACTATGAAAAACAAGGATGGGTGAGTGCACTCACTTGGCGACTGGGATAAAACGTAGCTCAGACGGAGGCGGCTGGTTTTCCATTCAGCCCGATTGGCATCGAGCCCCATCTCCAGACGCCGCATGCCCAAGACACGGACGGCTTCTTGTCGTTGAGGCCGCAGCTGGAGCCTCTGGATATCTTCGGCAGAGCCTCCTTGCGGTGGCCGTATGAGCCGAGCCTCCCCAGGTAGACGGGCGAATGGCAGAGGCATTGAAGCCAGCGGCACTTCCTCGGTCGCCGCGTCCAGTTCGGCTGCCACTGGCGGCGCTTCCTCACCGGCCGGGCTGGGAGCATCAGAGCTGCTCGCCGAGTGTGGCGGCGAGGCCGGCTTGGATGGCTTAGTCTTCTTCTTCGGGGGGGCCTTGCCTCCCTTTCCTTCTTCTTATTCTTCGACGGAGTGGCTTGACGGCGCGAGGTGGTCTCTAGGAGCTCGTCGTCGTCATCGTGACGCTCGAGGCTTCGCTGCCTCGATCTCGCTGTCGTTGTCCATGGTCTTCGGGCCGGTGGGCGACCTCCTCCTCGGACTCGTCGCCGCTCGTCTTCGCCGCTTGGCGGCGACTCGCCTACGTCCTGGGCGGATGAGCCCGAGCTCTCATCGTCCGAAGGTGGGAGCCACCCTTCCACCACTTGGAATAGCTGCGACGAATACAGAATGGAATCGGAATTACCGTGACTGCATAAACTGCGACTGCGAGCAAAGCAAAGTGATTACCGTTGGAGCCGGACGACGAGCGGTATAGGGGGCGACCCCAGCCTGCGCATCCAGGTACACTGCCTGGGTAATCTTCTTCAGCGCTGGGAGGTAGTCCTCCAGCTTCCACTCGTCGAGGCAGGCCTTCGTCGAGTCTCCCCGGCCCGTGTACTGGTACATGTAGTGGTCATGTTGGGCGAAGCCGCCGAGCCGAGCCAGCGGTTGTACAGATTTATCGCCTGAGGCCCTTCTTTTCGCACCGCAGATGGTCCGGAGCATCTCGTCGACGACCATCCGCTGGTCGCTGGGGAGCTTGCCGACTTGGAGATGGCGCTCGGACCGATTGGCGGAATACCGCGATCGCCACCTCGTCTCGGGCTCGCCGCCACGTAGAACCACAACTTCTTCCGCCGCTGCCTTGGCGGGCAGCATCGAAGAATGACGCTTTGGACTTGAGCTGAACGCCGCCCGCGGCCAGCATTGGGCCGCCGCTCGCGCCGATCCGTCTGGAATGATCTTGCCACAAGGGGAAATAGGGCAGCCAAGTAGCATTCGCGTAACGCCACAAAGATGGCGAGCTGCTCGATGCCGTGGTAACCCAGATCCAAGGCTGGATCCGTAGTAGGCGCAGGCGCCGAAGAACAGGACGAGGGAAACCCTAGCCCCGCTGAGATGACTGTGAAACATGAATTCCCTCTCGCTGGGTTTGGGGTCGCTTTCTCCGGGCGGGAATACGCCAACAGCCGTCAGGATCCCGCCTCGAAAGAGGCCCGCCCTCGTGCATTTGGATCTACCCCACGGTTCGGTGGAAAGGGCCATGGCCGAGGGGTTGGTTGGGGGTCGGAGGATTTCGGGTCGGATGGATCTCTATGCGAGGGAAGGAAAATGCGCGCAGTCGGAAGAAGTGGTGAGAAGTTGGCTCTACAATCGCCTGCCATTCCCCTTATGTAGTGGGTGTTACCCGCCAAATCAGGGAGCCGTTACCGCACGATGATTACGCCAAAGGTTACCGTTGGATTACCCCAACGGCTAGTTTGACCACGCCTGACGGTCCAACTACGGCCACTCGGATCGCCGACCCAATCACTATGACAAGAGCTCGACCGACTCGCCAAAGCCGCGACTTGGATCACTGGTTTTCTCCTTTATAGGAGCCCGCCGACGATTCGACCGATGCCAACTCAAGCCAGATACTCCGATCGCCAGCCACCCACGCCTAATCACCGGCCTCGGGACTCTTGATGGGGATATGCCTCTTTGGGGTATACCTAGCAGACGCTTCCGATCGCCCAAGAACCGGAGTGGGCCCGCAGAACGGCGAGTGGATTGAAGCTCAATGAGGAACCAAGCGATCGGAAGTCAAGGCCCAGCGATTCGACAGGCCCGGGATTAGGTTAAACGATCACCAAGCTTTAATCGAATCGGTTGAGATATGTAAACCCTAGGGAGGTGAGCCTATATAAACCTCCCTATAGGGCAGTAGAGATACGCCCTCATACACCCAAGCGACTCGCCAGCCGAGTTCGCCCATTGTAACACCTCCATAATACAATCTAGAAGGAGTAGGTCTTTACCTCCGGGGCCGAACTCGGTAAAACCCCGTGTCTTTGCCCTCATCTCGCACCGCAGATGGGCTGCCCTTGCCCTCGTTCTACTACTGCCGCCGACAAGATCTCGCCGTGACTATTCCCACGACAAAGGCTGACATAGAGAGTATGTCGGCGCGCACAAGACAAATAAGTTTAACTTGCAGGTAACGATGAGCCGGATCTCACAAGGGCAAGCCGAGTCAGGAACGAGGTGTGGCTTCTTTCCGAGTAAGATCCAGAAGGAACCATGTTAAAGCATGGTCAAAAGAGAAGAGCGCCGCTAGGTGACAACAAAGGAGTCGGGTGACGCCAAAAGTGCCAAGTGACGTATAAAGCACCATATGACGTAGAGTCAAGGCGTTTACGCATTTAAAGGACTGTTGGTTGTACAGCTTTGCTGACAGAGCCAAGGGACTAGGGATGGCCCGTGACCCGACCCGCATAGTAAGGACAAAGATCCAAACAGTAAACTCTAGGGCCCAAACTGTTGCATATATAAGGAGGGGCAGAGCTAGAATTTAGAGAGAGAGGACAACTAGTGCCACGGAGCTATGCCCAAAATAGTTCAAGGAGCATTTGTAACTTCCAAGGAGAAGTAAAACCACAAGTTCATCGTGTTCTTCGTGTGCGGATTCAACCATGCACACCCTCCCTGGATTCCTCAAGCGTCCATCTGGCCCCCAACTTAAGCCTACCCATGGTATATGTCGTGACACCACCACGACAGTTGACGCCCACCATGGGGCAATCAGTGGCGCTTGCTAGAGTCTTCATCTGTACATGCAACATCATCGCATCAACAGGAGAGCGCATCTACTTCGGCCTCATCCAGAGGTTTGGAGAGCTCAACTTCGTCAGACAATGTTGGATGCTTCGGTACCAGGCCGTTCCCTAGGGGCGATTGCTTCATCAAGTTCGGCGAGCATCGAGTCTACGTCGCGGTGCGCGTGGAGCGCGCCTTATCTGAGCGAGTCGTCTTGGCGCCGGATCCACCCGCGGTCCATGCCGAGGGAAAACTTCATCAGGTCACTTCTGCGGAGGTAATGATCACTGCACCCAATGCCTCTCGTCCCCTTGCACCTCTAGTAGTCCCAGTGGTGAACGAGGCAGCTGAGGAGGAAGACCCGGATGTCACACCAAGGGCAGCAAGAACTGCGAAGGTATCGCTGGAGAAACCGGAGAACATAGCGACAAGTAAAAGAGCCAAAGAGTTACAGGAAGCGATAACCAAGCTGGCAGAGCCAGTAGCGCAGGCAGCTGACCCGGCACACGCGCAAGCCGAGTTGGAGGAAACCAGGAAAAAGGTGTTGGAAAAAGCTAAGGAGCTCGCCATGCTACAGCAGGATTGGGAGATTACCCTCCGGGAATATAACTCGGCGCATCGAGTCAAGGGAATAAAGACCAGGCTCGACGCAACGAGGATAAGGGGAAGGAACCTCAAGGAGGAGCTGGCAGATTCCACGTCTAAATTAACCCCGGAGTGTAGTCATGAAACAACCATACAGCCGACATACAATACAGCTGCAGCTAACCTAAGAGCGGCGGAAGCAGCGATGACCGAATTACCCCACCTAATAGGTGAGGCAAAGAGAAAACAACAGGAAAGAGTAAACGAGCTGGTAAGAGCAGCAAGCAACCTGAATGAAGCGTATTACAAGGCAAATCCAGGTATAGCTGGTGTCAGGTCACACTCGGCAACTCCAATCCCGACGGTCCTGGCATACTTTCCTCGCCAGGGGATGTGCCGAAGAAGAGAAAAGAAAAAAGTGTGGATTCAAGAAAAAACAAACAGATGGTAGCCTACGACCCAACAGTAGCTCAAGGAAATCCAGGTCGTACCCAAGGCACAAGGAAAAATGCTGGCCAGTGAAATGAGAACCAAGAAAATGCTGGCCAGGAAAAGCATGTTGGACAAAGAAATGATAATGGAGGCCAGAACTATGCGCCACAGCCTAGGCGTGGGACTCACTCGGAAGGAGGAGGAAACCCACCTCCGAATCCGCTACCGGCACAACCCTAAAGAAGACATCAAAGTGCAAGACCGAGCGGTGCAGCAACCCGCAGATCCAAATGCTAACAGGTATACGATGGTTACTCGGCCATGATGAATGCCGGGTATGAAATGCCGGATTACGTGTACAACGCAATGGGATCTCGGCTAGGAGGCAGGAACCTCTAACCAGACGATGCAAGACTAAAGCTTGACCGAATCAAAATGACAGAACTTGTCGAGTCTCAAGGTCCGCCGGGTCCATTGTGCTTTGGCCCAAGGATCATGAGAGAGCCACCAGTGCCAAACTTTCAGCTGGCAAGAGGAACAAAGACATACGATGGCAGCACCAAACCAGAAGATTAGCTTATCGATTACGAGACTGTAATGAATATTGTGCAGGCAACCTGAGATGGGCAGTGCGGTACGTGCCGCAGATGCTGGAAGGACCAACGAGGGTGTGGTCGAATAACTTGCCACCCGGAAGCATCAATAGTTGGGTTGATTTTCAGGAGGATTTTGCGAGTAATTTAACGAGTACCTACAAGAGGCCAAATCGCCCACAAAAATTAGCTACGTGCAAACACAGGACGAATGAGACTGATAGAGAGTTTCTTACCAGATGCTGCACTATAGTAATTGAATCTCGGGCCATTGCATGGTTTACACAAGGATGCGGGCACGAAAGTGTTCTATGGCAAAACTCAAACCCATGATGCAGCCGGATCACAAAGGCGTCACGACCGCAGCGAATATAGGAGCAAAAGACGATATGAGAGGCCGGATTACAGATACGGTTCGACTCAAGTCGCAGCTATAAGTCTAGATCATCCTGATGCTGAAAGTAGTCAGCGCCAAAGAACAAGTGAGCAATAGAAGTGGATACCAAAGAACGATGGCAAAAAGCCATATGAACAGAAGAAGCCTTGGCAAGAAAGGTATAAGTACACTTATGAGATGATGTTAGATCAGCCATGCAAGTTTCACACGCCAAGTCCAAGTAAGCCAACAAATCACACAACTCGATAGTGTACTTGGTTTCAGAAGGGTGACAGAGTAGACTCGTCAACTCAGCAGCTACCACCACCTCTCCCACCACCACTTACAAGGGGAAATGCTCAGGTTATTGGAACTGAGTAGAGATATGAGAATCAACAGCCAAGATACCGTAATCAAGAAAGGAGAGAAGCTATGCATCAAGTGCACGATCCAAGAAATGATGGCGCTAATGTCGGCCATGGAGGCAGGAACGAGTACAAAGAGAATCACCAGAGTTATGTTGTGTTTGTTACAGAACCAAATGACAAGAAGAGTCAGCAGAGGCGAATGATGGAAGTGAATGCCATGATGCCAGCGATACCAATGTATATGTATTGGTCTGAGCAAGAGATAACCTGGAGCATAAAGGATCACCCCAAAATCATGCCAACACCAGGAGGATACGCTCTGGTGCTAGATCCTACTTTTATGGGCCCAGATATCAATGTGAAATTCTCCAAGGTGCTAATAGATGATGGAAGTAGCATCAATATCATGTACAAGGACACTATGCTCAAATTAGGCATCACCATGAACATGTTGGAGCCGACTAAGAACATTCCATGGCATTGTGCCGGCATTATCATGCGAGCCAATTGGAAAAATCTGGGTAGATGTGTTATTCGGCAACAGGGAGAACTGTCACACTGAGGCCATAGAGTTTGAGGTGGTAGACCTTATCAGCTCATATCATGCGTTACTCGGCAGACTAGCTATGTCAAAGTTTATGGCCACCCCCCATATCGCTTATCTAAAGATGAAGTTGCCAGGTCCATGTGGAGTTATCACAGTTGAAGGTGACTACAAGCGATCTATTTCATGTGCCTCAGCCGGCTCTTCGCTGGCCGAGTCTCTGGTGATAGTACAGGAAAAGCAGCAAATGATGGAGTTTGCAGCATTAGCTAAAGCAGCATAGTTGTCTATGTCGTTAACTAACCTGCATGGCAGTGTGTCTTTCCAAGCTACTAAGGAAACAAAAAAGATACAAATTGATGAGGCTTTCCCTGAGCGTACTGTGACTATTGGCGCCGGGTTATCTGACAAATAGCAAAGCGAGCTCACCAACTTCTCTGTGAGAATTGGGATATCTTTGCATGGTCTACACAAGATTTGCAAGGTGTTCCGAGGGAGTTGGCTGAGCACTCTCTACATGTAAGACCATATGCCAAGCCGGTGAAGCAACCCCTCCGCCGCTTTGCCGAAGATAGGAGGAAAGTAATACCTGCCGAGATAGCCAGGCTTTTGGCTACTGGGTTCATCATGGAAGTGCTGCATCCGGATTGGTTGTCGAATCCAGTTTTGGTCGAGAAAAAGAAGGATGACCCGAACGTGACGGTGGTATGGCGCATGTGTATTAACTACACGAACCTCAATAAGGTGTGTCCAAAAGATCCATTTCCAGTGCCATAGATCGATCAAGTCATTGATTCGACTACCGGGTGTGAGTTGTTATCATTTGTAGACACGTATTCTGGTTTCCACCAGATACCACTAGATCCAAATGATCAAATAAAGACATCCTTTATGTAACATCCCAGCATTTAGGACTAAACGAAGGGTAGATTTAGGATTTTGTGCATCTTCATGCATGCATCTGAAAATACGGGTAAATTTTTCGCCAAATTATAAGACTAGAGTGATCAGAATTCTCACTCCGATGAATTAGGTTTAGTGTCATCCAAGGGGGAGTGTGATGAATTCTGACATGACCTCTATTGTTTTCTGGAATTATGAGGGGAGAAATTTGAAGTATAAATAATTAATCTCAATAAGACAAATACAAGTATTAGAAAGAAAAGTATAAAGATTATTTAAGACCAACATCACAGTATTCTTTTGCAATAAAAGAATAAAGGAAAATTACAATGAAAAAAATAAGTGAATAAAGAAAATGAATTATAATAATAAAACAAATAGAATAACTCTTTATTAAAAGAATATATGTATATCACATTATCCTTTTAAAATAAAGAAATAATAGGAAATGGTTACAATAATAATAATAAGATAAACTAATGTAATACAATGTATTTACATTATTTCTTGACAGAAAAGGAAATTACAAAATTGGATAAAAAGAAAACACCTAAAACTAAATTTCTACATCTAGTATGGACCTTCCTGTATTTCCTCTTGGTACCTGCAAACAAATACTAATAAGACAAGAAAGGGGTTAGTGTTAATTAATTTGCTCTCAGTTTGGCAATGAAATGCATTGCTATTTACATCATTGAGCAGAGTAAAGTGAGGTCCAAATGAAATAGAATCTATTCTTATTGCAAATATGGCCTCAGAACCAAATCATAGGAAAATTGGGGCAAGTTTCACCAATTTAGTAAAAGGTAAAAATCCAAACAGTAATACCCAGCAAAATATCCAGTTTTCACTTGATATTATCCACACACAGGAGGCAAGCACACAAGCAGCTCACACAACACATGCAACTCTATGTGTTGTCAACACCACAAGAAAACAACAAATAGAGAGAAAGCACCAGCCGTAGCAGGGCTGCTATCATATCCTTCTCACACACCACCATCAGACCCATAGTTCCTCCACTAGCTCAAGAACACCACAAATAACATCACTTGTTCTTATTATATTTCTCTCAATAACACACAGATCAAACCACTATCATATCTCTAACTCTGGTTGCTCAGAGGAGCCATCATGAGCTAGAACGAGAAGGTATATACCCATAGTTCCCACTCTAATTAGAGGTACCACAGTGGTATATACACTACTAGAAGTCACTCTGGAAAATCCCATTAGGAAAAGATTAATCATTTCCCTAGTATACACTAGGAATCATATTTTTAATGATACTTGATTGATAGCCAATACATAGCTCCAAAACTCATCATTGAGCCAAGGAAACAAACCATAAAAATTGTTCTTATTACCATTTGATCCTCAATCAATACATACATCATTGGCAACTAAATTTAGATTCCTTGCAAAGCAGTCAAGCCTCCTACATGGCTGCTATATTGTTTACCATTGTGCTCAATCTAGAAGAAGGCACCACAGTGGCAAACAACATAGAAACAACCAGTAGATGCTTTAATAACTAAATAGCCATTTAGTAAAAACCATCCAAATAAAATCTATCATCTTCCTAACAACCAGTTTAGGAATCAAGCATATATGTATATAGGAATGACAGTAAACAAGAATAGTACCTGGCCATTATGTGTTTTCCACACAGCTTACTACCACAGGGATAACTCAGTCACAACTTTGTATAACTTGAAGTTATCTACTAGTTAACAGAAATCATCTTAAAAAGGATTATTGCTTTATCACATAAACACTGTCATGATGGTAGCAACAAGATCATAAGCAAGTTTTACTTGCAAAGTTTATCCATACAAGTAAATAGATCATCTTCTTAGATTAGAACTCTAAGAATCATTTGAATGCTCCACTGATAGATTGGCAGCAGTAAAGAGCACATGCAAGCTTTGTTACAGAGCAGATCCACATAAAAGAGAATTACATTCTCTAGTAACTTAACCAGCCACCCTATTCTTTGTTTCACAATTAGCATAATCATGTAGCTAAGTAAATCACATATCAACAGTAATCCACCCAAGATCATGTATGTACATGATTTAGAAGCTAACAGTAATCATTAAATTTTGAATAACCATTCCAACAACCAAAAATCCAAACTAGTCCGCAACTAGCTGGATACTAGGAAATTACTTGGGTCACTTAGGATTCACATCAGCACAATTCCACAGCAAGATCCGCAAAACAATATTGATCTACAACATTACCAGGCCACTAGAAAATTTGATATCCATCTATAATCTAGTCCAAATTCAACTTACTCGGCAAGATCAGTAGCAAGGCTACTGTAAACTACACATGAATCGAAAGGGGGGGACTCTAACCAAGGATGGTACCAGAAAGGTTTAGAGAGAGAGAGGGAACACCTACCTGGAGGCGAGACATAGGTCGTCGGAGTAGTAGCAGGGAGGTTGCGGAGAGCCAAGCACGGCGACACAAGGAGCACCACGGCGCTCAACCTGCGCCAAGCCGCTCTGGTAGCACTAGCTCATTGTCACAACAGTGATGGCCGCCAACAACCATAAAAGCACCACCACCTCTCCACCATCACTATCCGGGGGTCACCGGAGCACATCGGAGTTGAAGGCCGCAACCCTAGCAACAAAAATGCAACGGGGACGAACAAAAGAGGGTTTGAATAACATATCGAATTGGATAGGAAGGAGTAGCAGGGCGGAAAGCGTCGAGGGCGACCGATGGTGGTGGCCCAGGAGATCGGAGCCGGCCATGGTTGTGCGGCGACGGCGACAACCCCGCAACATCGCGTGAGGAAGAAGAGGAGGAAGCTCGGGGGTGATAAGTGTGGTCTGGACCGAACCTGGTGGTCTAGCCAAACCAGTGGGCTAGACTGAACAGTGGGACCAAGACTGGGTAATAAGGAAATTAGCAAACAAATAAAAGTTTGTAAAATAAAAAATTACCAAAATACCCTCTAAACATTTTCAAGCTCTAGAAAAATGTAGAAAAATCCTAAAAATGTATTTAATACATCAAAATGTTTATTAAAATAATACCTACCTAAGAAAAATATTATACTACTTATTTGAGTGAAATAAAATGCAAATAAATATTAACACCCTTAAATATCTAAATGAAGTATAATAAATTAAGAAAAAAATCTAATAAATAAATAAAAATCATTTTTATGCATAAAAGAAATATGTTATCTCATAAATATACTAACTTTAAAATGTTATAAATAAAATTTAAAACAAATATTTAAAGACATTAAATAATTAAGAAATTTTATAAAAAAATAAAGATAATGCCTAAAAATAAATAAAATTCATTTTTAAGATTTTAAGTAAGTATATTTACTAGATAAATACTAAGTATATTATTCCAAAAACACTTTAAAGTCCCTAGATCATATAACTTCAATTATCTAAATTATTAAAATAAGATAGTTATTTTGTTAATCATTGAAAATTATTTCCTAAGTAAGAAATAATCATATTCAAAACATAATCTTTTAACTCTAAGTAGTCTAAACCCATAATTATAATTTAGGATACTATCCAGGTGTAAACAATTAACTTATAATATTCCTTTAAAATATTTAACTAATTATAAGTCAAAGATCTACAAATTTATTTTTTTGCAATTCATGAAATTATATTAGAAGTAAGTGATCTCAATTCATATAATCATATTTAGCAAACTTGGTATTCACTAAATAAATTATAAAATAATTCACCTATTTTTCTTTATATAGAAAAATGTTATAGTACAATCTATAAGTATTACACATGCTAGAATTAAATCTTTAAAACAAAGTTTCATAACTCTAAGATTCCATCTTTGATTATGCTTATGAAAAAAAACCTAATAGTTGATAATGCTACAAGTGTTCTATTTCAAGTCCGATTATATTTTTGTAGTTTACTTTGGTCTAATACACCCTAAGCTAGGTATATAATGACTCAATATCATTTGAATCTTATTACAAAACCATAGCTTCAATCCTAATAATCTTCAGAGTTGATTAACTTAACATAAATAATATTTTCTTCAAATGTTATTCTTTTTGCCACTTCAAAAGAAACACTATACCATTTCTTTTAAGCCATAACAACTTAAAACATGAACTTTATAATAATTACATAATACCATTGAACCTTAGAGTTGTATTATGATTGTACTTTACTTTTCATGTTTATGTGTTTATCTTAGAGTCCTAGAAACTATACTTTTTAATGAAGTAAACTTAAAATAAAGCAAATCTTAAGCAAATCATCTAAAAATAACCCACTTGAAATGTTGGGGAATTACTTGGGACTTTACATTATGCATCTCATTACTTATGCATAACACCATATTGCTTCTTTAAACATTGTCCTTACCAGGAAATGATGGTATCTTTGTAGACCCCGAGGTCCAGGGTTAAGTCGATACATTCGACTAAAATACTTCACTATATCAAGGCAAGTTCACACTTGCTCATGTCCTTTGATTATTTTCTACCAAATATTTGCAAACTGTTGTGTCATCACCTGCATTTCAAAAAGGCCGAAAACACTATTTTCATAATAAACTTGAAGTATCGATTACTGATCCAGGGTGATCAGCTAATCTATTAAGTCTGGTAGTTGGAATACCACTGCACAGGGATATATCGTCTAGGACTTAACAACCAATGTCGCAAGTGATTCTCGTGCCGTATATTACGCGTTAACCATGAGACCTATATGGCTTTGGGGAAGTCAGCTGGATCGGCTCCCTTTCGCATGCATCAGACACTGTTCTGGGCATTTGCAAGTTGCAGATCGTGGGTATAGCCGTTTTATATGGGGAAAGGTCCACCATAGATATGGTCTTACAAAAGACATATTTCTAGTGTTAATAGTTGTTGTGTGTATCCAACTAAGATATAGCCGTGTTATACCGGGAAAGGTCTACCTTGAGTTTGGACATACAACAATTGCGCTGTATGCGGGGTCGTGGAGAAGGACAGTGATTGGCTTGGATCATCTACTGGGCCCCACACCATAGGAAGTGTGGACGGGAAAGATCGCCCGGTTGTGCAACAAGGATTTGATCTCTCATGGGTAAAGTTACGCACCTCTACAGAGTGTAAGAACTATAACTTGTTACTCCTTGTTCCGGGAAGGAGCTGCGAACGCTGCAAGAAAGGAACTCCATGAAAGTTTTCGTAAACCTATGAAGGCTGACGGACATAGCTTTTCAGAATAAAAGCAACCTTTGAAGAAATGTTTACGAAAACCTGCATTGCCTACGACCTATGGTCTGTGGCTATATATATATAGTGCATCGAAAACTCCTTTTTAGTGAACTTGCTGAGTACGCTCGTACTCAACATATCTTCTTAACCCTTGCTAGATTCTGAAGACATTAACGGTCAGGAAGAGGAAATACTATATCCAATTGAAGACCAAGAAGAATTCCGCTATGAAAAACCAGAAGTATCCAGAAGCGTCGAAGGGAACAATTACGAAAACATCTATGGAATGGATACCCAAGTATCTGAAGAATAGATGTATCACATATAGTGATCAAGTCTAGTAGCATAGATCTCTATCCTCTATCTATATTAAATCTCGTATAAACCTTAAAGTTTAGTTTGCTTCTTTATCTTGTTCTTAGAGTTATTATAGTTTAGCCCTGAGTCATGGGGATACCTCTATGGACCTAGGAGGATCTCTAAGTCGTCATGTAATTTCTGTTTGTAATAATGATAATGTATGTTGTGGACCGCTTTGTTTCTGTTGTACCACTCTAAGGATGTAATATTTGCGGAATGGTGCTCCGTGAGTGTTATGTCCATGACTATAGTATACTACAACATGCAGTGGTATGCTGGGTCACCACACTTTATCACCCGGGACGGGGCTTATTGCTATCATACTATGTCATTCAGATTGAGAAATGTAGGTGCAACATATGGAAGATTCATGCAAAAATGCTTGAAAGATCAACTTGACAAAAACGTCCAAATCTATGTCGACGATGTGGTAATAAAAACCAAGCAAAGTCATACTCTAATTGAGGACCTGCGTCAAATATTCGCAAATTTAAGAAGATTACGAATGAAACTTAACCCGGAAAAATGCACCTTTGGTGTCCCGGCTGGAAAGTTACTCGGATTCCTTGAATCCAGCTGAGGAATCAAAGCTAACCCGACAAAGATCAGGGACATCAAAAGAATGGAATTGCCAAAGACCCTCAATGATGTATATAAGTTCACAGGGTGCCTGGCCTCATTGAGTAGGTTTGTGAGTCGGCTAGGCGAAAAAGCCCTACCATTATAACAGCTGATGAAAAATCAGGCAAGTTCATATGGACACAGCAAGCTGATAGTGCTTTCCATGAACTTAAAAATATGTTACCAACAACACCAATATTAGCCTCACCACTATCCAAAGAGCCAATGCTGCTCTACATCGCAACAACTAATTGAGTGGTCAGCACGGTGATAGTGGTAGAGCGTGAAGAGGAGGGCAAATCGGTCCAAAGACCGGTTTATTACTTGAGCGAAGTGCTCTCTATGTCAAAACAAAATTACCCCCATTATCAGAAAATGACATATGGGGTATACATGGCAGCCAAGAAGCTAAAGCATTATTTTCAAGAGCACCCAATCCGGGTAATATGCGAGGCGCCAATCTCGGACATCTTGGGCAATAAAGATGCCAGCGGTAGAGTAGCGAAATGGGCCATATAACTAGCACCATATACTCCATGGTACAATATACGAGATGCCATTAAATCTCAAGCTGTGGCACTCTTTTTCATGGATTAGACGGAGATGCAATATGAGCCGCCATTACCAGACCCGAATTACTAGAGGATGCACTTTGACGGGTCCAAAACAAAGATGGGTCTGGGTGCCGGGATAGTTCTTACCTCGCCAAAGAAGGATCAGTTCAAATATGTGTTGCAGATTCACTTTGCTGCATCCAACAATGTTGCCGAGTACTAGACACTTGTTTATGGAATAAAAGTGGCTAACGAAATTGGCATCAAACGGATCATGTGCTTTGGTGACTCGGACAAGTATCTGGGCATTGGGATGCGCTGCACATGAATATGGCACTATATCGTTTCCATGTTCAGCAAATTTGGGATACTTTGATGGATGTGAGTTTCATCACGTACCCATAGCAGAAAATGAAGCAACTGATGTACTATCAAAGTTAGGATCATCTCAGCAAGCAATCCCACCAGGTGTAGCATTGGAACACCTAAGAAAGCCATCAACCAAACCGTTACCTGAATCCGACTCAATCTTCATCCCGGCAAGCCAGGATTCAGAGGCTGTGCCAATGGATATCGACACAGGGGAAGGTTTGAGTAACCCGCAGACTGTTCAACAGGGCCCGGGGACTGCCGAATCAAACTCGGGGACTCCTCATGTTATGTCAGCAAAGACAATGTCGGCTCAGCCAATGGAAATTGATGAAACTAGAGATCCAACACCAGTGATACCAATTTGGGCACAACCAATATTCAACTACCTAAAAGATGGAACGTTGTCGGATGATGAGGTATTAGAAAGACAAACAAAGAGAAGATCAAAATCATACACTATCATTAACAAAGAGCTGTATAAGAGGAGTGTGACAAGTGTGTTATAGCGATGCGTTAGCTCAGAGCAAGGCCAAGATATACTTTTGGATATTCACCAAGGAGAATATGGACATCATGCTTAGTCGAGAGCATTGGTAGCCAAGGCATTCCGACATGTATTCTATTGGCCAAGTGCACTCATGGAGGCACAGGATCTAGTAAGAAAATGCAATGGGTGCCAACGATACGCGGCAAAAACACACTTACCAGTATCAGAGCTTAAGACTATACAATCACTTGGACATTTGCGATATGGTTCCTAGATATGGTAGGACCATTCAAACCCGCGCGTGGCGGCATGACTCACATACTTGTGATGGTTGACAAATTCACAAAATGGATAGAGGTGAAGCCCATCAAAAGGCTTGATGGAAAAACAGCTGTCACATTCCTAAGGGATATAATCCTAAGATATGGCTACCCGCATAGCGTAATTACAGATAATGTCACAAACTTTATCGAAGGAGCTTTTGCTCAATTTTGTGCGGACAACCAAATAAGACTTGATGTAGCATCAGTCGCTCACCCGGAATCAAATGGGCAAGTTGAACGAGCCAATGGGTTGGTCTTGTCCGAGATAAAACCTCGGCTAATAGAACCACTCCAGATAACACCTAGTTGTTGGATAGAGGAACTACCCTTAGTATTGTGGAGCCTAAGAACAACTCTGAATCAATCAACTGGCTACACGCCATTTTTCCTTGTCTATGGGGCGGAAGCAGTTTTGCCTGCTGACATAGAACATGATTCGCCAAGAGTAAGGCAATATTTAGAAGCCAAGGTAAAACAAGCCCGAGACGATGGAGTTGATTTAATTAAAGAGGCTCGAGAACTGGCACTATCCAGGTCCACCATATACCAACAAAGTCTCCAACGCTATCATATCCGGAAAGTTCACCCTCGTGTGTTTAGAGAAGGGGATTTGGTGCTCAGACTAGTGCAACACACTACTGGGATGCACAAGCTATCACCCCCATGGGAAGGTCCATTAATTATAAGCAAAGCACTGCACAATGATTCATACTATATAATAGATGCCCGCGAGGAACAAACGAACAAAGGCGGACAAGTCAGGTGATGAAACTAAAAGGCCGTGGAATGTGGCATTTCTTCGTCCTTTTTATACCTAGGGAAATCAATGTATGTATCTCTCAAACTCTTATATGTCGGATGCTTATGTCGGCTGTGTGCTAATAATAAAAGTGGTATGACTCGAAGAAGTGACTCGGGGACTCACCCTCATACTTATTGTTTTCTATTCAATATTTAATATTCATGTCGATTGGCATTATCGCCTGAACGTATCTCGAGATAATAATGTATACTCGTCCGAGGCCAAATCTTCGAATTAGCCGTTGTCCGAAAACACGGCTTCATGGCAAGTAAGGGAAAAAGGTTAAAGACGGGTAAACATGAACAACGAGTAAGGAAAGGAAAAAATGCGAGCCGACTCTATGCATATGTGTATAACTAACCCATTGCAAGATATGTCGGCTTCTATGTCGAATGACTCTATGTCAAGTTTCTTAGTTTCATAACCACTAACTTGATCCTTAAGGTTTTGAGACTCTAATGTCAAACGCCAAAAAAGGTATACAAGATCCAAAATCAAGGAATCAAGGGAATGGCAAATGAAACTCGGGGACTTGCCCCAGAGTGATTCACATTCAAGCCAAAATATAACTTTTTTCCTTCACAAAGGCACATAACCAAAAGAACTGCAATACTCATTTACATCTGCACCCGGCAACTGGGGATCTCATAAAACTTAAGTGTTTTTTATCCAGCCTAAGAGGCAGCTGGACTCGGAGGACCTTCATTAGGCTTAGAACTCGGTGCATAATCCGGCTTAGCCGAGTCATTTATGCCGGCTGACGCAGCCACATCTGACTCGGTTTCTTCGCTATCAGCAGCACCTTCTTCTGCAACTTCTTCGGTAGGCTCAGCGGTGTCAAGGAAACTTGGCCCGTCACACCAAGCATGAACAAGGGCATATTCAACCATGGCATAAGCTCGCCCCTGGCGCTTCTTGATAAGCTTTACATCATGGGTCCACTTGCCTTCGTCTCTCATGTTCTGAAGACATCAAGGTTGATATCTTCATACTAAGATAGCATGAACGACAAGGCCTTGTCTGCAGCAGTGCGGCCGACTGATTCACGCCATGGGTCTAGCCGTTCCTTAGAAAGCAACAGCCTGGCTCATCAATAGTCACCTCGCCATCCGCTGGCTCACCAGACTCGGCTCAGACTTTTTTCATGGCCCTGAGGGCAAACATGTTGGCTTCGGGGAAGTTCTCTGCAAGGAAATAGTAAATTTTCAAAAAACAAAAAGATGGAAATAAGAGCAAAAAGCGTAGTGAAAAGAGTAGGGACTCACTACCGATAAACGAGTTGATGCGGCCGAGTTTGGACTGCCAGGTTTTGGACGTGGCGCTAAGGGCATCAAGATCTTGGTGAGCCGAGTCTAAAGCTGACTCGGCCTCCTTAAGCAACGTGTCCATCTTCTCATCCTTACCAGAAAATTGTCCTTCTTTCTCAGCAAACTCCTGGCGTAGTCACTCGAGCTCATATTGATGCTTCTACTCCATCTCCGTGATCTGCTGCTTGAGTCGGGTAACCTCATCTCGCTCCTTTTGGATCTCAATCTGGTGTTGCCTCGCTTGTTTGAGACAGTGCTCCATTAGTTCTGGCATGGAAACACTATCCCGGAGTTGTTCTGCGAGCAAAAGTTTCTCGGCTACTTTGAGATATAACAAATTGACAAGAAAAGCATAGAGCTAGGTAAATCTGAAATTACTAAGAAAAAGAGCAATACCTTCGACATCAGAGATCTGCTTCGGGAGCGCATCCAAGGTAGATTGAGCAGTAGCTGCAAAACAAGAGTAGCAAGAAAAATTAATATAAAAAACAAGATGATAAGCCAGAAGGAAGCCGAATAAGAGGATATACCTCGGCCTTGGTTTTCAGCAATGAGATCGCGATGAGCAGTAGCAAGCTTCTTGCACTTCCATAATAAGCCCTATTGTACTTTGGTGCGCTTATTGTGCGTGAGCTGAGAAAATGAGATATAAACAAGAATTCCGAGATGGGTCAATATATTCAATCTCGGCAGAAAACTAAAAGGGAATGCATTTTATTCATGAGCTTACAGCCGATTAAGTTCCTTACTCGGCAGTAACCTCGGGGACTAGGGTTCGATTGTCACCAAACAGTTGATCTCGGCGAAACAACAAAAAAGAATGGTAAACTAGTTCTGAGCTTAAACCTTGGGGGCTAGGGGTCAGATTTTCGACATATGATCTTGGCAAAAGGAAGAAAATACATGCCTTAATTACGAGCTTACAGACGAGTAAGTTCCTTACTCGACAGTAACCTCGGGGACAAGGGAATGTATGTATAAAAATACTCAGAACGTAAAAGAGTAAAACAGCTGCATACCTCATTCACCCGATCGACTCGTGTCACGATCGCAATGGCTTGATGGGTCATCTCCGACACAATATTGGGGCCTAGATGTACTTGGTGCTGAACAGAACCTGAAGGAAGGCCAGAGTTCACTTCCTGATCGCCCGCAACATTCCACTCAAGAGCAAAGGGCTCAGCAGAACCAAGGCTATACCCGTTGAGCGTCCGAGTAAGGACTTGGCCTTTCTGCAAAGCCACTCCTACAACGTCAAGATTGGCAGCGGGGCTAGCGTGCAAAGTGCTGGCTCCAGGAGCAGGAGCAGCCGTAGATTTACCCAATAGACCCGCTGAAGCAGGTGTATTTGTTGATGTGGTTGGCTTTTTCTGCGGAGCTAAGCCTGGGCCAAAACTCAGGGTCTACTGTTTGGAACCCGTCGCTTTGATGGGCGCAGTCCGAGCCTGTCGACCTGGAGCAGGCTGGGTCTGGCTCTTTGCTGCTGGCGGTGGATGAGTAGGTCTCCTTTGCTGTTCACTACTAAGAAAATGGGTATAGGTAATCCACACATCCGTGGCGCACGTGCTAGTGGTGCCCCATGGGTAAAACATACGTGGCGTACTGCCCACAGGTGCCCTACGGCTAACTGTCGTAAGCGTGGCACACATGGGGGTGGTGCGCCACGGATATTTGTGGGCCAGAGAACAGGTGGCCGCATCACACATACCCGTAGCGCACTAGGTCGAGGTGCGCTACGGGTGTGAAACTTAGCCCTGGTGCACCCTGACCTAGTGCGCTACAGGTATGTGTGCTGCAGTAGCTGGGTCAACTTAGCCGTAGGGCACTCTGCCTAGTGCCCTACGGTTAAGTGGCCTGCACCTCCCTTCCTCCCTCTCTTCTCTTTCTCCCTCCCTTTCTCCAGCCACACCTCCTCCTCCCTCTCTTCTTCACCAGCGACGGTGACAAGGACTAGCGCGACCACAGCCTCCTACATCTCCCTACGGTGGTAGGTTGTGGCCACGACCACCATGCTCTAGCGAGGCGACATGACGGCGGCGATGCGGACTCGATTGCTTTTGCAATTCAAAATAAGGGTGTTTTTTGCATTTTTTTTTGTTTTTTGAAAAACACAGTTGTGGCACACTTGTTCCCCTACCCGTGGCGCACCTGGTAATGCGCTATGCCTAACCCCATATAACCGTAGCGCACCAGGGCAGTGCGCTACGGGCACTTTTTACCCGTAGTGTACAGTTAGTGGCGCACCCCTAGTGCTCCATGGAAGGGGAAACCATGTGCACCACTAACAGCCATTTTCCTAGTAGTGGTTGCAGCGAAGGAGATGCCGGGTGAGAAGGATGAATAACTGTCTAGGAAGAAGAGGCAGACCTTTCCTTTGGTTCACCGGCAAGGGGAGTTGTAATAGAGACATGCTGGGCGGACTCGGCGCCGATATTGCTGGCGCCGGGTCCAAGATTCAAACTATCAGAGGAAACTGGCAATGCGGGCCGAGTCTCCCCTGCAGATTGTCCTGCCGGGTCGGCTTCAAGGTGAGGCTCGGAAGCCTCAACCATAGAAGCAGAGACCCGAACAAGGCTCCGTGGCTCGGGAACTGCATGAGCAGGGGAGACTGGCCGGGGGATAGAGGATGCCATGTAGGTGGCAGACTGGTTCACGGACATGGCAGCGCTGAAAACAAAAGCAAAAGCTCATAAGGGAAGCACCCTAAGAAAAAGGAGGAATTTAAGGCAGCGAAACTTACCCAGAAACGACGGGATCGCATGGCACGCATTGACCCGCTTTCCGAGTCTTGCGGAGCTGCGAAGTCCCAGCTTCAGGGGCCGCGGCACCGTCGACTCGGCGCTTTTTAGAAGGAGGGGCATCACTGGTAGAGGCCCCAGGCCATTTACCCGGCTTGGTAGCGGGGATCTTGCCACGACAACCGGTAGCGAGAGGAGCAACCTTATTTACCTGACCGGCTACATCAGCAAATGCAAGATTCAACAGGATAATCCAAAAGCATAAGGCAAAGGTCAAGTACCTCTATAATCTCACAGTCATCATCATCATCATCATCATCATCATCATCGTCTGGCCAATCCCTCAAAGCGTTTCGGGTAGGATTCTTACCCGGAGTCGAGGCAGCAGCAGAATGGGGAATTGTCATGAAACATTCCAAGTCGAATTCCATAATAACCAATGGGAGGAACGAAGCTATTGTCAACCTGGTGCACAAGGTTCAGTGAAAAGCAAATAGAATAAAGTCAATACGGGAAAGATGGATAACAAATGTCAAGTAAGTGTCGAGTAAAAGAGTATGTCAGCAAGGTTCGGTTACTCGGAGGCTTACCCAAGGAACGAGTCTCTTGCGGCTGAAAGAGGGACATCTCCAAGTCCAGTTGTCCGCCAGCGTCATCTTGAAGATAGAGCTGACTCAGCAGGCAACATCATCGTTGGGGAGCTCGAAAGTTTAGTGGTGAGTGGGATCATGTCGGGCGCTCATGAAGCAGATCTTGTGACACCTGGCTTGGAGGGGACTGGCTCGACGGGTGATGACGGTGCACATCAGGTCCTCCTCAGTCAAGTTGCACCCATCCTTCGGGTCGAGCAACCTCTCAATAATGGCGTTAGCCTCATTCATAGCCGGGTACTTGTCCCGTGGATCAAACTACCAGAAATCCTTGTTAGGGACTTCATCTTTAAAGGGGGGAAGACGGATGAAATCATTGTTCCCAGTGTTCTTGACATAGAAAAAGTTCTATGCCACTTCTTGCAAGAATCCAAACCCGTGACTCGGGGAAAAATGGAGCCCCTCCTAGGTGTGATGCTAGCAGCACCACACTGGGTAGGCCTCTTCTCAGAAGAACGGACTCCGGGATCTGGAATAACTTGGATGCAAAAAGAGAAATACTTTGCCCAAAGATGAATAGTGAGCCAAAGCCCGAGATAGCCTTCGCAGGCAGAGATGAAGAAATAAAGAGAGCCATTGGAATTGGCGGGGAGATGATGCATTTGCAAGTGAAAAGTAGACAAGAAAGACTTGAAGAAATCGCTGATAGGGAGAGAAAAATCACGCTCGAAATGAGACAGAAAAACCACCCGCTCGTCGAGATCGGGCTTGGGAGAAATATCACCAAGAGGGAGGCGGCAACCAACGCCTAGAGTGATGCACATAGTGGAGCGCAACCACTCAATTTACAGGGAGGAAACCTCCGAGCCCTCCCTAGCACCGCGCTCGCCGGCAGTCTCGTGCTCGTCCACCTCCTTGCCACCGTCGTGTGCATCCATGTGTTCCAGAGACTCTGACGCTTCCTCCGTCAGATTGCCAAGGACCCATCGAGGGATCGAAGAAGAAAGAGGGCAGAGGGAATCGCCTAGCCAGTGGTGCAAGCAAGAAGAAGAACAATGGAGCAATTGGAGATTGGAACGGTGCAAGGAAGAAGAGGGGTGGGGTAAACCGAAGCGGCAAGGCGGTTTTTCCTCACGCCCCTATTTAAGGAAGGATAAAAACCCCAAGCGTGGGATCCAAATGTGCTGTGTGGCGAAGGTGTGGCCATGTATGCAGCCAATGGACGCATCAAAAAATGCCACGTGTGCGTAGTACACAAAACCGGCCACACCGCATCACACAACGAATGGCCCGAGGAGCTGCACGATGGTACTACCACAGTGACGGGTGTTACTACGCTGCCATCACTGTGCTGTCAGGATTTGAGACAAATTTGAGGCAAACCGCTATGATTACAATCTGTCGGTGACTAAGGTTAATATAAAAAGGCGAAGATGACCCGACAAAGCCAAAGGTGACTCGGTGGAGGTCAAAAAGACCTCGCTAAGACAAAAACGAGACTCGGAAGTACCTAGGAAAACTCTGCAAAGATCGAGTTGGGGCCAAATAGTTCATTCTGCATATGAGATAAAGAAGGAAAAACAGAAGTTCCAGATATATTAAAGGAACCTGGAGATGCCTAACAACAAAACCTGCTAGGCCTCAACAACTTCTGGGACTAATGTCGGGGGATAACCCTCGGTAGGGTCATAAGGGGTAAAACATTACCCAGCTTGGCTTAGGCCGAGTCAAGAAAATACCAGTCGGGTCTTAACGGTCGGGATATGGAGCTTGTGTAAGGACGACATAGAGAGTATGTCGGCCCACACATGACAAAGAAGTTTAACTTGCAGGGAACGACGAGTCGGCTCTCACAAGGCAACCTGAGTCAGGAAGGAAGCGTGGCTTCTTTCCGAGTAAGATCCAGGAGGGACCATGTTAAAGCATGGTCAAAAGAGAAGGGCGTCGCTAGGTGACAACAAAGGAGCCAGGTGACGCCAAAAGCGCCAAGTGACGTATAAAGAACCGTATGACGCCATAGAGATGGAATTTACATACGGAAGGATCGTTTGTTGTATAGCTTTGCTGACCGGGCCAAGGGCCTAGGGCTGGCCCGTGACCCAGCCCGCATAGTAAGGACAAAGATCCAAATAGTAAACCCTAGGGCCCAAACTGTAATCTAGCTATTCCTGTTGCCTATATAAGGAGGGTCATAGCTAGAATTTAGGGAGAGAGGACAACTAGTGCCAGAGGGTTATGCCCAAAACAGCTCAAGGAGCACTTGTAACTTCCAAGGAGAAGTAAAACCACAAGTTCATCGTGCGCGGCTTCAACCGCGCACACCATCCCCGGATTCCTCAAGCGTCCATCCGGCTCCCAACTTAAGCCTACCCATGGAATTTGACGTGACACCACCACGAAAGCGGTCAAACGTGAGTTTGAAACCAAGACAATGTGGACATATAAAAAGAAATTCTATGCAAGGTTCAAAGGCTATGATGGTGGTCCAAAGGCTTGCAAGTGGTATATATCTGCTAGACGCCAACCTGATGGAAGGACAGTAAGAGTGAATCAAATTCCAAAAGCACATACTTGTATTACAACTTCACATAAATTTTCAAGAATGACATCACAACTTTTGGTTGTAGATAAAATCAAGCCAATTTTAGCCAAGACACCAAACACCACTGCAAAGAAACTGAAAACAGATTTGGAAAAGATCTACCCAATTAAGCTAAAGTATACAACAATGTGGAAGACAAAGCAAAGGGCCATGAAGGAGCTATATGGTGATTGGGCTAATACCTTTAGAATGCTTTATAGCTTAAAGGCAGAAGTGGAAAAGAGGTCACCTCGCAGTGTTGTTGATATAGATACTGAAGTTGCAGCAAATGGAAAAGTCTATTTCTCTAAAATTTTCATGGCTTTAAAGCCTTGCATAGATGGCTTCAAAGCAGGGCGTCGTCCATATTTGAGCATAGACGCATCATTTTTGACTGGAAAGTTGAATGGTCAACTAGAGCTTGCAATGCTTTAGATGGACACAATTGGATGTTCCCTGTAGCTATTGGCATGTTTTAGTCTAAAATAGAGGCTTCATGGACATGGTTCATGATGCTGTCGAAAAGATGCATAGGGCCAATGTACCCTTTTGCTATTCATACTGATGCATGTAAAGGGCTAGAAAATGCAGTGAAGAATGTTTCCCCCATGCTGAGCAGAGGGGGTGTTTTGGTCATATGTGGATGAATGTGATCAAAAAAATCAGAGGAGATGAATTTGGCCGCCTATGGCCAACGACAAGATCTTACAATTAGCAGACACATGCATATCATCTTGCTAAGATAAATGCATCAAATAGTGAGTTTATAACTTGGATGAACACCTACCATTCTTTGTTGTGGTATAGGTCAGGATTTAACACCGCCATCAAGTGTGACCATATCAACAACAACTTGACAGAAAGTTTTAACAACAGAGTCAAGGAGTTAAAAGATTTGCCTATCCATGACATGGTTGACCAGATTAGGATATTTATCATGAGGTTGTGGGAATTGAGAGCAAGGCTTGGTCAGCTTTTGCAAGAGGATAAGCTTGCTGATGTAGTTCAACAGGTAGTCAACATGATCAGAAATCTTTCACATTTGTGTGTTGAGAAATCCTAATTATGGTGTGCTGAAGTTAGAGATACAAAAACTGGAAGGAGACATGTTGTGCAAACTGAATTGCATGAATGTACTTGCCTTGAGTGGCAACACACTGGAAAACCATGTGAACATGCAATAATTTTTTTGGCCTCCTAAACCAGGCTAAATATGCACCCATATTTGCACGAGTATTAGTCAGTATCAATATTCAGAGCTACATATGCAAATCCAATTCCACCACTTACAGATCAGTCTCAGTGGCCTGAAATGGACATTTAATTCACTTTGTCCCCACATTTGATGAGAAGAAAGGCTGGCAGACCTAAGCAAAGTAGATTCAAGGCTTGGTTTAAGAAAGGTGGGAGCAGTAAGAAGGGTAAGAAGGATGAAAAGAAAGAAGCCAAGCCAAAAAAGGGCACAAAAAGGTAATAAAAATAGGTGAAAGCACTATGAAGAATTTGGAGACCGAGATGGATCTGCCAAGTGTAGATACACCGAACCAAAGCCAAAGTATGCTTAGTTCTCATTCAAAAAGGATTGTTTATATTTTTTGATGATTTTCTTCACTTACTAACATGGTTTCTTTTTCAGGAGGAATCATGCAGTTGAGTCCCTTCTAGTTGAGACTTGCTGGCCAACGAGAATGGCAAGAATTGGGGGCTTTAGGAAAAAGAGAACTGAGCAGATTATCTTCAGTTGTGCTAAAATAGTGGAAAGTGAGCCACCTGAAGTTGATCTTGCATTGGAAGTTGTTCCACTATAACCAGTTGTGGATGTGCCCAGTTAAGTTGTGCAAACTAAAGTTTTGGATGTTGTGAAAACTAAAGTTTTGGATGTTGTGCAAACTGAAGTTTTGGATAGAAGTGAATCTGTTCAGACTGAAGTTGTACAAACTAAATCTCTTCAGATGCAAAATGAAGCATTTTTGGATTTTATTCCAGCTCAAAAGCGTGTTGTGGTGGGGGGCCCTCCTGAAACTGAGGATCCAAAGAAAACAAGGAGTATGAGTGATCTTCTTGGTATAGAACCAGAAACAACCAAAGGGTAAGTTGAAGAAACAAGCAAAGAAGAAGAAACCGAGTGCAAACAGGAAGTAATGTAATATTTTATGACATTGTGATGTATTGTTACTAGTACTTTGATTCCTGAAAACTTGTGATTTTTAATAATACTCAAATTTGAGACAAAATTCAAATATGATGCTAAATTTGAATTTCAAACAATGTACCTATTTGTACTTTTCAATGTTTATTTGAGATTCCAATGTTTTCTCAAATATAATACAACTTTCTTGATCAATCTGATCCCATTTGCAGCGTAAAACACCAAGTCATGACAAATGTGCTCCAAAAGAGCTCCAAAATTAGGGAAAATCATCCAAATAATTAATATTAGCATCCATTCTACCTCAATAGTAAAAATCCGAAGTACCACTAATTTTTGGGTTAATCTCCTATTTATTAATTTTTTTCATAACAATGCTTTAATTGAAAATCATCAATAAAAAAGTTTTAGACATGAAAATGCAAAACTAACTTCAGATCCTCCGTAGTTGTTCCAAAATGAAGCTATGTTGAGGTTTTTGATATTTTACATTTTCAAAACCCCAAAACCTCTACACTCTCGTTTGAACTCTCTACAACCTTAGTCAAGAGTTGTTCAATTTATGAAGGTTTTTCGTGAAAATGTTAGTTGATCAAGTTTATGATTTTTTAGTGAAACTATGGCACATAACATGACTATGTGCGAAGGTTTTGTATTTTTCAATTCTTTTGAATTAGGTATAGCCATTTGAAATTTGGTCAAACATCTCAAAACCCCGTTGAGTGTGTCCCAAACCCTGCTAACCCTAGAACCAAACAGGGACCATCGATCTAACCCTAGCGCTGAACAGGGACCATCGATCTAACCCTAGCACCGAACAAGAACCCTCGATCTAACACTAGCGCTCAACTCCGGTCTTGTGATGGGTCTTCTAGAAGGAATTTGTGGGTCATGCGAAGGAATTTCAATGGCGTTCTCCTGCGATGTTGTCAGATATCTCTAACTCCTCATAGTAGAATTCTGTTTGGTATTCAATAGAGTAGAATGTTGTCTCTTCTTGGTCTTCAAAGTCTTCGGAATCTAGCAAGGGTTGAGAAGGTACGGTTGAGTACGAGCTTACTCAGCAAGTTCATTAAAAAGGACTGTTTGATGCACTAACTACAGCCACAGTCATAGGTCATAGGCTATGAAAGTTTTTTAAATATTTCTTTAAAGCTTGATTTTATTCTGAAGATCTATGTTTGTCAGTATTCACAGATTGTGTCAACACACGGATTTTTAATCCTAGATGCTTGTTATCCAATACATCGCAATCCCAGGATTACCATTTTTGCGAGACATAATAGATTGGATATCACAGTACATCATCCATTACAAACCATACATAAGGTCTTACAACAAATAAATGATCTCATGATCCAGTCTTAATACAATCATAGCAGTGGAATAACGTAATAGTAACAATAGCTGACGATGGGAGATGACCCTAGTTGTCGTAACCTTCCTGCGGTCCATCCTCCTGATAGTCCTCTTCATAGTCTGGCCACAGGAATAGCCAGGGACAAAGCCATCAGTACTCTTTAAGTACTCGCAAACTAATATTAACAAGTGAAGTGCTATTGAATAGGAAGTACTAGGCTCTAGGTTTTTTTTGCAAAAAGCCAGATTTATCTCTACTGAGTTCATAAGCAAAGAAAGTTTGTTGAAAGTTTTATAACACCTAAGTGGGAACTTGAATTTCATATCACAACTCTGTTGTGGTCAAGTCAAAGCCACGAATCATTTCACAAGTCATTTTGAAAACATCTGATGACGGAACAGTATGGCCACTCCGACTGTCCATAACCGCGGACGCGGCTATTCGATAGTTTGACACTCTGCAGAGGTGGTACACTTTCACCACAACATTCGATACATCTGTCAGGAACAATCCTGAATTCACCATACTCAGTATGCGGATAATCAATCCCAACCTTTCAATTACACGACCTAGTATAGGCACCTCTCCTGTGAGTTTGGCCTCCCAACCATGATCAACTGTCATCTTGGGTACTGCACAGGTGGACAATCTTCACAAGGTAGCCTCAGCTCAAACCTTGGCAGCAAGGGAACCCATACTAAGGTATATAAATTTCCAGTCAATCCCTATCCAAATTTCGGGTATTGTGGTTGTACGGTAAAATTGGAATGGTATCGCATCCACACAACCATCAGTTTTATAAAGGGCTAAGGCTCATGCCTTAACATTTTCATCATCAAAATTATCTAGTGTTCAAGAACACATGGAAAAACATTTCATTAGAATGACTTATCATTCTAAGGTTTTCATAACCATTTTCACCAAGTATTCCCATCTAAAGTGATCACGTTTTATGCTTAGCACTAGCATCTACAAGTGGGGGTAAACACTAATGAGGGGTGGTAATCAAGTGTGAATTATCTAAGTTCAATCTCATGCCTCAGGATGACATCAAGATTTATCTAACTTAGGACAAGTTTTATGCTCTTTATGCTACCTTCAGATATCTTTCTAAAGTCTACAAGTCACTAAGTAAACCAAACTAAGAAGCTTTGATAAGGAAATAAAATACTAATCTTGCAAGTAAAACTAGGATGGGGTATCAAGTGGTGTAATCTTGCAAGGATTAGCTTGCATAGTTGCAAGTATTAGCTTGCCAAGTCAACTGGTAGTATTAGGCTTTCTTAGATAGTAGCTTGCAGATATTAGATTGCTAAGTTGCAAGTGTTAGCTTGCCTTGTGCAGAGTAGTGGTTGAAGTTCTCCTCGGCTTCTTCCTCGTAGTATTCTCCTTCCTCCTCGTATCCTTGGTCGGTACTAGCGTCTATAAATAAATACGAGGTACACAATCACCAAACAATACTTAACTATTTTTATTTATCACACCAAGGTTTTCACTAGATGATCTAGCATCATCACAAACATTACAATCATCAAAGCAATAGTTTTATTTCCTTTATTTTAGAAAAGTAATTTGTACTCATTGAAAACCTACTTAAGATTTAATATTCTCCAACTAAAACATGGGATCATGTTGACACATGTCATCACCACATATTTCAGTACAAGGGAATGAGATTTAAAGTGGTGTCACAATTTAATAAGGTTTAACCTTTTATTTTAAGTAATTAAAGTGACTAGAATGGCCTATGAGGCATTCTTTTATTACTTGTCCATTATTTATATAAGTAAACCTAGATATTTTTATATATTCTGAAAGGTCTAGTTAAATGTGATTTTTGATAGTTGGAATCAACTCAAAAGCTTTTGTGGTTGAATTTTGAAAAATGTTTGAATGCAGAAGAGTTTCTGCCTTGTTATTTTTACCAAGGGTGATATACAAATCCAATTGGTTTGAATCCAACGGGCTTGGATTAATAATTCTAGTACCTTTCTAACAAAATTGGTTTCATGTAATTTGGTTCTGTGAATCGAGCTGGGTTGATTTTTGAATCTAGGTACAATACTAGTTTTGAAACTAAATTGGAAAATACAAATTCAAATTAACTGGGTTGCGCGGGATGCTAACTTGGCCGGCCCACGGTGCACAGTGCACGCGCGGGTGGGTTTAAGTGAACGACCCCACCAGTCAGTGAGACAGAGGGGTGTGAAGCGGTATGGGGTGATGTGGACCGCATGATCTAACTCTAATCCTACGGTTGTGGTTCATCGTCCATGTCGGGCAACACCGGCGAGACAGAACCCTAGCGCAACCAGTAGGGGTCTACGGGGGCTCACCGGGGCTAGGGCGAACGTCGGCGATGGGAGCGAACGACGAAGTCGACGATGGCGAACCTCCTGGTACCGGCGGCTTCTCCTGGGACGGCTCCAATCGCTGGCTCCTTTCTTCCTCCTTCGCGGTAGACTCCAGCCAAATTCTGGCGATGTGCTGCTCGCCTTTCTCCGGGGGTGAGGTGGGGTGATTTTGAGAGAGAGGTGAGTGATATGGTGTGAAGAAATCGAGCGGGGGTGGCCTCTATTTATGGTGCCAGAAGGGGACCGACGGGCGCGGGTGGAGCTCGTCGTGTTCGTCGGCACAGCAAGCTAAAGGCATGGGCGACGATAGGGGCAATGTTGTGCTCCCTGGCGAAGCTCAACAGCATGGTCATGTGGCGTGGGGCGATGCGAGACGGTCGGAACGTCGCGGTGCTCTGAGCGGGTCCGACGGGAAAATTCATGGTGCATGGGTTGTCCTGGTCGTGCGGCGACGAACGGGCTTGTCTGCAGTGTTGCTGGTTGGTGTCGATCATGCTTGCACGCGGCAAGGGCGGCGCGTGGTCTGTGGGCGCGTGTCACGGGTGGCGCTTTGACGCGCTCTGGGCTCACTCACATAGAGGCTAGGCATGCTCGGGCTGTGTGGTCTAGTGGCTGGCAAGGCTCGGGGCTTGGACAAAGGGTGGCGGTGGACGGTGGAGTGACTATTAGACAAGGTTGGCGAGACTAGTGAGGCTCCTAGCTAGCTGGCGACATTGGGGTGGCAAGGGTGCTCTCAGCATGTTGTCCATTGATGGCATGGTCTGGTTTACAGTGAGCTAGAGTGGTTAAACAAGTTAGATGATCTACCGAGCGTGTAGTGTGAGCTAGATGGGAACAAGTTAGGCACTGATCACTGCTCACAATAGTGTTTAATGTTTGTTGGTTTGGGGCTTGCAAGGTGTTTGATGAAATGGCCGAAAGAGATTCAAATTTGAATTTTTGATTAAAACTTTGTGGGTGTACTAGTTACATACTTAGTAGTCTCTCGTTAGTTGGAAAGGTCAAGTGGAATTGGTTTGGTTGGTTTTTCAGAATTGGGTGATCTTCCCATATGAACTAGATTCAATTTTGAATTGTCATTTGAATCAAGTTGCCAAATGTTTCTGTGAGTTTAAAAGGTGGGCTTTAGATGATGTTTTAGATGATGTTGTTTTCATATTTAAACCATTCCTTGCTATGTAGAACAATCACACAAGTCCATTCATTAATTCATACAATCATCCAATTCACACATGCATTCATATTGATTTGAATTAACAAAAGTTTTTGTTAACCCTAATTTTGGTTATTGGAAAAGATAATCCTTGTTCAATATTTTTGGGATGTTACAAACCTTACCTACTTAAAAAAAATCTCGTCCTGAGATTTGAGAAAGAATAAAGAAGAAACTAGGATTTAAAAAGATCGGGAAACTCCATCTTGATGTAGTCTTCTTGTTCCCACGTAGCTTCTTCTTCAGTGTGGTTACTCCATTGAATCTTTAGAAACTTGATGCTTCGGTTCCTAGTGGTCCTGAAAGCTTCCTCCAGAATACGGATGGGTACTTCGGGATACATCAGGTCATCGTTGATCTCTATGGTCCGGTGATCAATGTTCTTGAAAACTTTAGTATTCTTCGGGACTTCAAGGCATTTGCGAAGTAACGATATATGGAACACATTATGCACTGCTGACATCTCCTCTGGCAGTTCCAGTCAATACGATACTTCTCCTCGACGATTCAGAATCTTGAAGGGTCCGATATATATGAGGGCTAACTTTCCTTTGAGCTGGAAATGTTGCATTCCCTTCAAAGGCGACACCTTGAGATACACAAAATCTCCGATATTGAAAGCTCGGTCTCGACGTCTCTTGTCGGCATAACTCTTTTGTCTTGACTGAGCGGTCTTGAGGTGCTCACGGATCTTGTGAACTTTCTCTTCTGCTTCTCGTAGGATGTCAGGTCCCAAAATCTGATTCTCTCCTACTTCCGACCAATTCAAAGGGGTACGACACTTCCATACATGAACTCAAATGGGACCATTTGCAAGCTAGCTTGATAACTGTTGTTGTACAAAAATTCTGCGAATGGCAGACAGTCTTCCCATTTAGATCCATATTCTAGCACACAGGCTCTCAACATATCTTCGAGTATTTGATTTACTCGCTCCGTTTGTCCATCTATATGAGGGTGATGAAGTGCTAAAATCTAATCTTGGTCCCAATCCTTCTTGTACTTTCTTCCAAAATCTCGAGGTAAACTGGGTTCCTTGATCCGATACAATATTCTTGGGGACTCCATGCAAACTAACGATTCTAGCGATGTACAACTCTGCTAGCTTTGAACTCTGGTAGGTGGTCTTGACTGGTAAGGAATGGGCTACCTTGGACAATCTGTCTACTATGGCCCAAATGGAGTCATTTCCCCTACTAGAAGTACGCAATCCGGTGATAAAGTCCATTCCTAATGAATCCCACTTCCATTCCGGAATCTGTAATGGTTGCAACAGTGTCGTGGGTCCCTAATGTCCCGCCTTGACTCTCTGGCAAATATCACACTTGTTGATATAGCTTCCGATTTCTCTCTTCATCTTATGCCACCAAAACCGTTCCTTCAAATCCTGATGCATCTTTGTTCCTCCGGGGTGGATAGAATAAAGAGTATCATGGGCTTCTTTCAAAATAGTATCCTTCAAATCCGAATCTGTTGGTACACAGATACGTCCTTTGTACCATAGAACTCCTTCATCCTCGGTGAATCCGGGTACTTTGCCTATACTGATACGACGTTTAATTCCACCGATGCTAGCATTTCCTTTCTGCGCCTCCTTGATCTGGCTGATCAAAATGAGTTGAAGTTCTATGTTAGCCAAAAATCCTTCACTTACTAATTTCATTCTAAAATCTTCCATCTCTTTGTGCAGACTTGGTTTCTCCTTCAGGATCATGGAGTTCAAGCGGCACGGCAATCTGCTAAGGGCATCTGCTACCACATTGGCCTTACCGGGGTGATAGTGAATGCCCAGATCATAGTCCTTGATTAGCTCTATCCATATTCTCTGCCTCGTATTCAGCTCCTTCTGAGTGAATATATACTTCAAGCTCTTGTGATCCGAATAAATCTCACAATGGTTTCCCATCAGGTAGTGCCTCCATGTCTTCAGGGCTAGAACTACGGCTGCTAGTTCAAGGTCATGGGTTGGATAATTCTATTCATGCTGCTTCAGTTGTCGAGATAGATGAGATATAACTTTGCCCTCTTGCATTAGCACACATCCGAGACCGATCTTCGTGATATCTGGCATGATCAAGATTGGGGCTGAAATCAATATCCTCTTGAGTTCCTAAAAACTCGCTTCACATTTGTCCGTTCATTCAAACTTCTTGTCCTTCTTAGACAATTGGGTCATGGGTCTGGCAATACTCGAGAATCCTTCTACGAATTTGCGGTAATATCCCGCTAATCCGAGAAATGCACGAACTTGGGTTTGGGTGGTTGGGGCTTGCCAATCTTCAACATCCTTCACCTTTGCAGGGTCAACGGCAATTCCTCCGGCTGATATGATATGTCCGAGGAATCCTATCTCCTGTAACCAGAATTCACATTTGCTAAACTTGGCATACAATTGATGCTCCCTAAGGGTTCCAAGAATGGTCCTTAGGTGTAGCTCATGTTCTTCTTCTGATTTGGAATAGATCAGAATGTCATCGATGAAAACAACGACAAACTTATCCAAGAAGTCCATAAAAATATTATTCATGATGTTCATGAAATAAGCGGGGGCATTGGTTAATCCAAAAGACATGACAGTACACTCATACAGTCCATATCTGGTGGTAAAGGCAGTCTTTTGGAATATCCTCTGCACGAATCTTGAGTTGATGATAGCCAGTTCTAAGGTTAATCTTAGAAAACACTTTGGCACCGGTCAACTGGTCAAACGAGTCTTCTATCTTTGGTAACGGGTACTTGTTCTTGATGGTGACATCATTCAACTTCCAATAATCCGCACACAAACGATTACCTCCATCCTTCTTGTCCACAAATAGAACAGGTGATCTCCATGGCGACGCACTTGGTTGGATCAATCCTATCTCCAGCATAGCATCTAGTTGCTTCTTCAGCTCCACTAATTCATACGGGTTCATACTATATGGTCTCTGGGCTATGGGGCCGGTTCCAGGTGAAAGAACATTTTATAATCCCTAGTGTTTTGTGTGTTAGATAACAATATCAAGGATTATTTAATGTGTGTTGAAGTGTTGCAGCTCTCTTTGAGAAAAAGGGAATAGGATTCGCTTTGGGGGAGATAATCCGCCCACTGATGGATAATCCGCCTCCTCTTCCCAAGTGCGCAAGCCCTAGAAGGCGGAGTTTTGGCCGATTTTCCGCCCCACGATAATCCGCCTCGGGGGCGGATAGTCCGCCTCCCTTCTCATCACCAAGGCGCAAGCCCCAGAGAGGGGGCAGAGTGTTGGCCAGACTTTCCAGTCTGGACGGATAATCCGCCCCTAGAGGGGGCCGGATTATCCGCCCCCCCCCCCCCAAGATCTTCACCAAGTTTCGCAGGTGCCAGCCCCAGAGAGGGGGCGGAGTTTCCCCCGAAGAATCCGCCCTTGGGGCAGAGTTTTCCCAGGGGGCGGATAATCCGCCCCAAAGTTGTGCAACGACCAGATCTGGGGAGGGGGTATTTAAGCCAGCCTTCCCCCTCCTGCCAGAACTTTTGATTCATTCGAAAAAGACGAGATCTGATCTGCAACCTTCATCCAAGAGATCTCCACCTAGATCCACCCAAAGGCCCCGTCCCTTGGGGAATCGAAGGAGGAGAACTCGATCTTCATCATCAGCAATCAAGCGCTTCATCTCCTCTCCATTCATTTGGAGAACCTCCGATCTAGTAATTCTTGCAAATACCTAGATCCTTGTTTTTGTTTATATTGATAAACCTTGTTCTTGTGGCAGCTTGTTGTCATCTCGGGAGGCCCCAATTCGGTTGTGGGTGTGTGCCCCGATAGTGTTGTAAAAGGCATCGGTTCCCGCTTCGAAAGGATCCAATAGTGGATAAGGTGGATCAGGCCTCTCGTGGCGAGATCCATCGGAGAATAGGGTGAGGCCTATTGTGGCGTGGTGGTCTTAGAACCGCCCACCCCTCCAACGCAGATGTACTTCCCTTAACAAGGACAGGCTATGCGGTAAACAAATCCACAATGGTTCCGCGTGCTCCACTACGGTTTCCTCGCTCCTCTTTTTACGTGCTTAGTAGTTAGGGTTGCATATAGGGAAATTCTCGTAGTTTCATATCTAGAGAATTTACCTTGTGTCAAGCCTAAAATTGAAAAGGTATTAAAAATTGGTTAGCACCTATTCACCCCCCCCCCTCTAGGTGCCCATACGATCCATTTCAATTGGTATCAGAGCCTCGGCTCTTATTTCGGGCTTAACCGCCTAAGAGAAGTATGGGTTCCAAGGTAGATGGGAGTGATGCTCCGGAGGTAGTCACCATGAACGATCTCAAGACGTTGGAAACAACCTTGGTGAATTCAATGGAGGCTAAGATGGAAGAGATCGCCAATTGATAATCGTCTCTCCACATCCGCAAAGATCACCTCCATCTAACTCGAGGATACCACTGCAATCCAAGGAAACGGTAAAACTGTTTCTAAAGATAACTAAGTGGTTGGTGATGACACTAGCAAGAGCTCCTTCTCGAAAAGGATAGTGGTAAGGATGGATACAATGAGGTTTCTCATGTGTATTCCCTGATCCACCTATTCCTCACCCACATATACATAATAGGGGTGATCCACCCAAACTTTACAGATCTACTTTTACTCAATGGCAATTTTGATGAAATCTCATGTGCAGTTCCTCCATAGAGTTGTGGAAGATCATCGAAATGGTCTTCATGTTGGAAACCCCAACAATCTCACAAGAAGAGAAGTGGTCGATAGCCAACTCAACGCCTGACTCTACACATGATACTTTTGGTGTGGGTGACAAAGATATGCCACACATTCAAAGATCTTAGTACAATGAAGGAAGCTTGGGATGCTCTCACCGAGCTCTTCATCGGAAATGAAAGTATGAAGAGGAATAGATATGATGCATTGAGCAACGAAGCTGAAGGATTCTATATGTTGGATGGAGAAGACCATGAAGACATGTATAGGAGGCTTAAGGCTATAGCCACAAATTTCAGAAATCATGGTGCCGCTCATGTTGATGATGCATGGATCAAGCGCAAGTATGTCAGTGCTCTTATGCCGTTTGAGCCCACATATTTGAAAAGTCTCCAAGGTAGGCATAACTATCACCTCATGACATCCAATGAGGTAATGCAAGAAATGGCCGCCTTCAAAGTGGCTGCCAAGAATGCTGAAGATGCTCGTGCTCGAGCTATGGGGATGCAAAAAGGGGTCAACGTGGCCTTGAATACTAGTGTGATTGATCATGATGAATATGATCTAGAAGGTCTGGACTGTCCTGAGGATATAAAAAGGATTCATGGACAATACTTGGCTCTTTATGCTAGAAACTTCTGGAAAGATCCAGCCAAGGCTAAAGCTGAACTGGAACGCAAGAGTGGAGCATATGCAAGAAAAGAAAATGGTCCCAAGCTGAGAACATGTTTCAACTGTGGTGACCGGCTGCACTTCGTAGCTGAGTGTCCATATCAAAGTAGGGAAGATAATGGATGAAGACTCATTTTCAAGGACAAGTCAAAGGCTCCACGCAAGAAACAGTTTGTAAATAAGAATGCTCCTTTCAAGAAGCAACCAAAGATTGTTCTAGTGGCTCAAGAAGAATATTCATCGGGAAGTGAAGATGAGGACGAGGACGATAGCTCTCAAGAGGTGGCTGCTATAGCCACCACATCTACATCAACTTCTCTCTTCCACTCTCCGAACGAAAACATCATCAACAAGAATGCTACTTGTCTCATGGAAAGGAGCTCTGAGGTAACTTCTTCTAACTCTTATTTTCCTAAGGCTATGATTGACATGGATGATCCTACTAGCCTTAAGGTTAAAGAAGAGATTATTGCTTTGGATTATTTCTATACTAACTTGCAAGGTGATCACAAAGTTCGTTTTGAAGCTCTTATGGATCAGCTAGCCCAAAACGAAGCTCTCCTTGAAGAAAAGGGCAGAATTGAAAGGGAGGATGCAATGGAAATTGCATCCTTAAAAAATGCTCTTGAAGAAGAGGAAGAGGCTCGGGTCTCTCTTGAAGAGAGGCTTGAGTCTATTGAAGAGTCACATGATGAAATTGTGACTAAACTTGTTAAGGAACGTGACAATGCTGTCACCAAAGCAAAGAAGTTAAAGAAGGAAAAGATTGACTTTGGGCCTGCTCATGATAGACTCTCCGAGGAATTGGAGAAACTTGAAAATTCTCACAAGGCGTTGAAAAACGAGTACTCTATTCTCAATGAGTCACATGATCAGCTTCAAAGTCGATTGGCCAAATATGATACTCCTAGCTCATCCAACTCAACATATAGTAACAAGGAAAATTCTAGTGTGGAAAAAGAAGTGATCAAGGACATCACTCCCAGGGATAAAGGTGTGCTTGATGAAGTCCTTGACAAACAAAGGTCAAATCATGGTAAAGAGGGACTTGGGTATGTCACCAAGTCCAAGAAGAAGAAAACCAAGAAGAACAAGACCAAGAATGTGCAATCAAAGATAAGCACCGCTGAGAAGAATATCACAAAAGACAAGACTAACAATATTGGTTTTGCAGGGTCTCACAATCCGATTTATGAACTCTTTTGTGATGTCTATGGTGATGTTTACGCTTATTATGTCGGTCCCGTTGATGAATATATTGCTTGGTATATTTGGGTCCCAAAGACCCTTGTTACTAACATGAAAGGACCCATTGAAAAATGGGTACCTAAAACCAAGAAGTTATTTTCTTGCAGGGCTATGCTTCCGGTGGGTCGAAATGGGTGCTGGATAGTGGATGCGCTAGTCATATGACCGGAAGCAAGGAGATCATCACGGAGATGCGTCCAAATCATGATACTGTCATAGTCTCCTATGGTGATAAGTCTAAATCTCAGGTATTGGGTCTTGGCAAGGTTGTGGTTGCCCACGATATCTCTCTCGTGGACGTCATGCTTGTTGAGACCCTCGGTTACAACCTTCTTTCTGTTCGTGCCCTTGGCAAGATGGGTTTTGCTATTTTTATCGATGATGATTTGGTGGTACTCTTGTGGAGCAAGTCTCTAAAGGTTGCTTTCGTTGGATACGTCGAAAATGACCTGTATGTGGTGGACTTCTCGGGGAAAACCACTTCGGGTCTGATGTGTCTATTCGGAAAGGCCGACGTGGGCTAGATATGGCATCGCCGTTTAGCCCATGTCAACATGAGAACTTTGCAAAGTCTCGGAAGGGTGGCCACATCCTTCGACTAAAAGACAATGTCTCTTTTGCCAAAGATCGTGTTTGCAGGGCTTGTGTAGAAGGAAAAATGCATGACTCTCCCCACAAGAGGAAGACTATTGTGTCATAAAAGAGGATCTTGGAATTACTTCATGTGGATTTATTTGGTCCTCCTTCTCATGCAAGTCTTGGTGGGAAGAAATATTGCTTGGTCATTGTCGATGATTACTCAAGATACACATGGGTCTATTTTTTCAAGCTGAAAAGTGAGACTCAACAAACTGTCATTGACTTTGCCAATGAAGTCCAACGTCAACACAATGTTCCTATCTTGGCAATAATAAGTGATAACGGCTCCGAATTCAAGAACTACACTTTGAATGAGTTTCTGAGCGAAGAGGGGATTAGACATCAATATTCTGCTGCGTACACACCTCAACAAAATGGTGTAGCCGAGAGGAAGAACCGGACTTTGATGGACATGGTAAGATCAATGTTGGATGAATTCAAGTCTCCTTATAATTTTTGGGCTGAAGCCATATCCACTGCTTGTCACTCATCGAACCGGCTATACCTCCAAAAGATTTTGGACAATACTCCATATGAAATTCTTACCGGTAACAAGCCCAACATCTCATACTTCAGGGTATTTGGGTGTAAGTGTTTCTTTCTTATTAAAGGTGTCCGTTTGTCAAAATTTGAGTCCAAGGCTTTAGAAGGTATTTTTGTTGGTTACGGTGCTGAATCCCACACTTATAGAGTCTACAACAAGCTCACTGGGATTGTTGTAGAATCTTGTAGTGTGGAGTTCGATGAAAATAATGGCTCCTTTGTAGGGCAAGTTGATGTTTGTGATGCAGATATTGAAATACCCCAAGATGCCATAAGAAGAATGGGCGTGGGATTTTTTTGCCCCATTGAGGAACCCCTTGTGGCGGATCGGGAAGGACAATGCTCCACACATGTGGAGCCCTCATCTACACAAGATCAACAAGCTCCTACTATTGGAGAAATTCCTGCACCAACACCACAATCTGCCGAAGATCATCTGTCCCCTGGACAAGTTGGTAGTCCCAGGCTGGACTATCCGCCCCCTACAAGGGGCGGACAATCCGCCCCTGGCACTCCAACTCGTTCTAGAGGATCCGGAGGAGAAGCCAACAACTCTGAAGCTCCCAGGCCAGATTCTCCGGCCCCCGAGGGCGGATTATCCGACCCTGGGTCTCCAACTCCTGTCAGACACTCTCAGGAAGAAGGCTCTGGTACTTCACCTCCCAGGACGGATAGTCCGGCCCCTCCAAGGGGCGGAGTATCCGGCCCTGAAGAAAAAACTCAGCAGCAATCTTCTAGTGTTAACGCAGACCAAGATCAGGGGCAAGGCAGTAATCCAGACAAGGATACAAATACTGAATCAACTCCTTCCAGAAACAATAAGGACATTGAGGCTCGTCGCAAGGCTCGTGCTGATCGGAACCTTGAACTAAGGGGTCACACTCTTGACAAGGTTGTTGGTGATCTACGACGAAGGGTATCCACTATAAGAGAACTTGCAAGATTCTGTGATCATCAAGCTCACATTTCCATGGTTGAACCGAAGAAGGTTTTTGATGCTCTTGAAGACCCCGATTGGGTTGTTGCAATGCATGAAGAATTAAATAACTTCGAACGCAACAAAGTTTGGAAGCTCGTAGAGAAACCAAAGGATTGCCACAATGTTATCGGCACCAAGTGCATCTTCAAGAACAAACAAGATGAAAATGGCATTGTTGTGAGGAATAAAGCACGACTCATGGCTCAAGGATTCTCTCAAGTGGAAGGAATTGATTTTGGCGAGACTTATGCTCATGTGGCTCGTCTTGAGTCCATTCGTATCCTTCTTGCATATGCAGCCCATCATAATTTTAAATTACAACAAATGGATGTTAAGAGCGCTTTCCTTAATGGTCCTCTACATGAGTTAGTATACGTCAAGCAGCCCCCGGGGATTGAGGACCCCAAATTTCCGAACCATGTCTACAAACTCGATAAGGCGCTCTATGGCCTTAAACAAGCCCCACGTGCGTGGTATGAGCACCTTAAAGAGCTTTTGCTAGACCGTGGATTCGAATTTGGGCAAATCGACCCCACTCTTTTTACTAAGAAGGTTAATGGGGAGCTTTTTGTATGCCAACTTTATGTAGATGACATTTTTTTTGGCTCTACTAACCAAGCTTTTAACGATGAATTTTCAAAGCTTATGACTGACAGGTTTGATATGTCCATGATGGGTGAGCTGAGGTTCTTTCTTGGATTTGAGATCAAACAACTTAGAGAGGGAACCTTTATTAATCAATATAAGTACATCCAAGACATGCTCAAAAGGTTCAAGATGACGGATCTCAATGGCGTTGCTACCCCAATGCAAACAAAGTGTCATCTTGAGCTCAATCCCAAGGGTAAAGACGTGGATCAAAAGGTATACCGATCCATGATCGGCTCTCTCCTTTACCTTTGCGCATCTAGGCCCGATATCGTGTTAAGTGTAGGAGTGTGTGCAAGGTACCAATCCGCTCCTAAAGAAAGCCACTTAGTGGCGGTCAAGCGAATCTTCCGATATTTGGTTCATTCCCCAAATTTTGGATTATGGTATCCCAAAGGTTCAAGTTTCTCTCTATGTGGTTACACTGATTCAGATTGGGCTGGTGACAAAGATGATAGGAAATCAACCTCTGGTACATGTCAATTATTTTTGTTATGGAAGTTGTGTTTTCTCTAGTGTGTGTATTTGTATTCAAATGCAAATTTTAAATATGCACACATGTAGGGGGAGCGTCTTTCATTATTTAAGGTGGCATTAGTCGGTTTCATTGCAAATCCTAATATTGTCATCTAACACCAAAAAGGGGGAGATTGAAAGAACATTTTATAATCCCTAGTGTTTTGTGTGTTAGATAACAATATCAAGGATTATTTAATGTGTGTTGAAGTGTTGCAGCTCTCTTTGAGAAAAAGGGAATAGGATTCTGCCTTTGGGGGCGGATAATCCACCCCACTGGCGGATAATCCGCCTCCCTCTTCCAAGCAGCGCAAGCCAGGAAGGGCGGAATTTTGGCAGGATTTTCCGCCCGGATAATCCGCCTCAGGGCGGATAGTCGCCCTCTACTCATCGCCAAGGCGCAAGCCCCAGAGGCGGGTGTTGGCCGGATTTCCGGTCGCGGATAATCCGCCTGGAGGGGCCAATTATCCGCCCCAAGATCTTCACCAAGTTTCGCGCGCCCTCTAGAGAGGCGGAGTTTCGAGAATCCGCCTTGGGGCGGAGTTTTCCCAGGGGGCGGATAATCCGCCCCAAGTGGGGGCGTATAATCCGCCCCAAAGTTTTGCAACGGCCAGATCTGGGGAGGGGGTATTTAAGCCAGCCTTCCCCCTCCTGCCAGAACTCTTGATTCATTCGAAAAAGACGAGATCTGATCTGCAACCTTCATCCAAGAGAGATCCACCTAGATCCACCCAAAGGCCCCGTCCCTTGGGGAATCGAAGGAGGAGAACTCGATCTTCATAAGCAGCAATCAAGCGCTTCATCTCCTCTCCATTCATTTGGAGAACCTCCGATCTAGTATTTCTTGCAAATACGTAGATCCTTGTTTTTGTTTATATTGTTAAACCTTGTTCTTGTGGCAGCTTGTTGTCATCTCGGGAGCCCCCAATTAGGTTGTGGGCGTGTGCCCCGATAGTGTTGTAAAAGGCACCGGTTCCCGCCTCGAAGGGATCCAATAGTAGAGAAGGTGGATCAGGCCTCTCTTGGCGAGATCCATCGGAGAATAGGGTGAGGCCTATTGTGGCGTGGTGGTCTTAGAACCGCCCACCCCTCCAATGCAGATGTACTTCCCTTAACAAGGAAGGAACTGCGGTAAAACAAATCCCCGTATCTCCGCGTGCTCCACTACGGTTTCCTCGCTCCTCTTTTTACGTGCTTAGTAGTTAGGGTTGCATATAGGGAAATTCTCGTAGTTGCATATCTAGAGAATTTACCTTGTGTCAAGCCTAAAATTGAAAAAGTATTAAAAATTGGTTAGCACCTATTCACCCCCCTCCCCTCTAGGTGCCCATACCATCCATTTCACCAAGGATTAGTTCAATGATAAACTCGATATCCCGATCTAGGGGCATACCAGTCAAGACATTTGGAAATACATTGGGGTATTCACAGACTATCCGTACTTGGTCAATGGTTGGTTGGGCTATACTCTTGTTGCATTTTAATTGGCAGGGCAAGGTTTCAGATACATGCTCTACTGATATTCCAGCTGTACTGGTCATGGTTATGGATTTTTTGGCATAGTCAATTAATCCTTTATGTTTGGACATCCAATTCATTCCTAGTACTACTTCCAAACCTTTTGTTACAAGTTCTATTATATTAGCATAAAAATCTATGCCATGGATTCGGATAGGTATGTCCTTGCAAATTTGTCTAGCTTTGGTGGTTGAACCAGGTATTTGAACTATCATAACATGCTTCAATTTGGTTGGTTGAATCTTACTAGTGCATCCCAATTCTTCGGTAACAAATGAGTGCGATGCTCCATAATCAAACAACACTCTTGCAAGTACTGAGTTAACAGAAAACATACCCAGCACGACATCTGGCGCTTCTTGGGCTTCTTCAACCTGCATGAGAAAGAGATGGCCGTTGCAGTTGAGTGAATTCCCTAGGGCAAACCTTCTTCCGGGCTGAACACGGCGTTGCTGCTGAGCTGGGGCATTTGCATTGGGGGCTGCGGCAATATTCTTGGGACACTCATTGGAATAGTGACCCTTGGTTCCACATTCATAACAAGTCACTTGGGACTTGTCCTTCGCTACAACAGGCATAACATTGCTTCCAGTTCTTGGGGCAGTGTTCGTGTTGGTGGCGACATTGTTGTTGTTAAACTTTGGTGGTGCACTATTGAAATTGCTAGGGTTGCCGGGGTTGTTGTGATTTCCTCCGGGCCTTGGGTTTCCACGGTTGGGATAGGTGAAGGTTCATCGAGGGTCTATTGGTTCTTGGGGCAAATCCTGGAGATGGGTTGGGGCGATACTTTGGTGTATGATGGGTTCCTGGTTGATGCATCATGCAACGCTTGCGATTCTCATTGGCTTGGTTGATATTGCCTTCCATCTGAATGGCAGAGTCAACTAAGGCTTCAATATCAGCAAATGGGATATTGACCAACACTGTCTGCATCTCATCATGCAGATCGTTCAAGAACCTTTCCTTCTTCTTGGCTTCGGTATCTATCTCATCCGGTGCATACCTAGCCAAAGACAAAAATTTGTCACGGTACTCAACTATGGTCATTCTCCCTTGATTTAGTTCTCTGAATTCATCTCTCATCCTCTTGATCAAACCCGGTGGCACATGGGTTCTGCTAAACTTGACTTTGAATTCCTCCCAAGTCATCATTTGACCTACATTCATGGCACGAACGTTGTTCCACCATGCTCTTGCATCTCCGGCCAGATAGTGGGTGGCAAACAGTACCTTCTCATTAGCTTCCACTCCTGCAACTTATAGGTTGTTTTCCACGGTTTGCAGCCAATCATCGGCATCTAGGGGCTCTTCAAAGTTAGTGAAAATGGGTGGATTGGTGTTCTGGAAATTCTTGAGCTTAGATCCATGGTTGTCCTAATTCCCATGGCTTTGGTTGTTGTTGTTGTCCATCTGAGCTATGTGCTGAAGGGTGGCTAAGTTGGCTTGACGTTCAGCTCTTTCAGCTTTGCGGTCAGAAACCAACATTTGCAAGATTTTCAACATCGAGTCTGGGGATGAATTGCTTCCTCTGTGAGGCATATGAAGATTGAGATAGATCATTAGAAAAGAGGTAAATTCCTAAGGTTCGGGTTTTGTGAAGTTTTTGAAGTTTGACTCAGATTTTTCTAGCAACTTGCTTTTCATTCATTCATCACACATCATACAACACACACCACAACAAAGAAAACAGATGGTTTTAAGAACCATTCTGTGAAACTACGATACAGTGGGACCGAATACAACTCACTAACGCTAGTGCTCAAGTGCTACTACTCCTCGGAGTCGGCGGCATCATCGTCATCATCATCATCAATGAAGGAAAAGTCATCCTCATCGATGAAGAAGTCCATGGCCTGATCCTCCACAAAGTCATCATCGTAACTGAGATATGAGTGTGGTTCTCCACGAAGGTCTTCCCCTACATTCTCCCTCTCCTCAAGCTACATGTCTCTCTCGTGGATGGTCTCCTCCAAATCCGTGATCTGGTGGCGAAGATGGGCAATGATGTGCTCCTTCTTCTCGAGCTGATGGCGACGAGACTGATGATCCTTCACTAGCATGGAAATCGTCTGATCCTTCTTAGCGGCGATGGCGTACTTGTGGTTGGCGTAGGAGCGGGGCATTGTCCAACTCCTTCTGACGGTCATACATCATGAAACTGAGGTGGTCCAATTGACTCTTCAGCTCGTGGTGATACGGGGCCTCCAGTGGTTGTCCCATAACATCACGCCTTGGATAGAACTCAAAGAGGGTACCCTTGATATGATTGATACTCTGCCCACATAGACGGGCAAGAGCTTCCTGCATGGCCCTGGCAAGTCCATCGAGCAAGTTGTTTTCTCTTAAGGTGAACTGAATTCCCTCTGAGGTGGGGGATTTAATCTTTCCTCAGAGACTTGCAACAACTAGCCATTGCAATGCCTCTCCTTCCTGATCATTGAGCTGAGCTCCGAAGAACTCAGGGTGCGGACACTCCAGAAGTTCCGTAATTCGGTCCAGGTCACGCTCAAATATGAGGTCTCCTCCATTCCCCAACTGATAAAATGTAGAGGGAGTATCCCAACCTTACAACAATATAAGGAGGAGTCCCCTGTGATTGCAATGCTAGTCCCTGGATCAATAGCTAGCATCCACAGTTTAGATGTAATATCAAGAAACAAAGGTCATAATATAACTTTATAACCAGGAAGAACATAATTTTATTACATCATACATAGCTCATTTGGCTATTACAATACATTGCAGCGGAATAACTATAGTCATGGGTCCTTCATCTTCAAAGTGACACAGGCAGATGTTGGTTGTAGACTTTGTAATCATAATCAATCAATCTTCACTAAAATCAATCAAACCTGCAACATTACAAGTTATAGCCACAAGGGTCAATACATTTGAATTGTATTGGCAAGTTTCACTACTTTGTAGAATATAAGTGGATCCTATCATTACATGCAATTTTGGCTAAGTAGAGTTTAAGGCTTATTTGCATAAAGCAATATTTATCCTATCTTTTCAAAATGGGTTTGGTCCTTTGTCAAATCTCTTTTCCAAGTTCCTTAAACTCCTTAGTAGACACTCAAGTGTTCAAGTCCTTGTCAAAAATCCCTTGAGCTACTTGGTAACCCCAAGTGCAACATGTTTTATCAAAATCTCATGAGTTCCTTGGTAACCCCAAGTGTTCATGTTTTCAACAAAATCTCTTGAGTTCCTTGGTAACCCCAAGTACATCAAGTTTTGTCAAAGTCTCTCGAGCTCCTTGGTAACCCCAAGTGCATAAAGTCCTTAAAAGTTTTCTTTTAGAAATTAGAATGTCGAGATCTCCCATAGTTCAAACTTTAGTTGCTCATTATTGTCCATAACCGGGGACACGGCTAAGTACTTAGATTTTATTATCTTCTGCAGAAGGAGTACACTTTACTCACATGTCACAATCCCATCCTTTTCCCACCAGTGGCCACAGGATTAGCACTCACCAAGATGGAGTACTGGCAGATTGAGAATGTGACGAAGTCTTTCCAAAGGGTCCTCCCATACACCATTGTTAGCTTGTCTTCAGCACCCATGAAGCATTCCAGATCCCCATGTCCAGTAAACTGAACACAATGCATGGGTCTTCCCAATGTAGTTGACTAAGCCAGAGCCATAATAGCATGTGGTTGCACACGAAAGCCAAAATTGGAGAAACATGTTCAATCTCTAAGTTTCCTGGGTGGTTTCTTTTGGAGCACAACACAAAGAGATTGCCATAGACATGGTCCCTTTTGTTGCCACCTTCTCCAATACTCAAAGTATCCTTGGCCACCCAGGTGGTTCATTGAGTCCTTGTTTTATTATATAAAAATCACAAGTCCTTTTCTCAACTTCACAAAATCTCAACATGTATCTCTTTTCAAAATATATATAGCATGGCTAAGCATGTAACAACTACATTGTTTTCTCTAAGGTATGTATAGGGAATCCTATTAGGATTTAGCATAGCATAAGTATAAAAATATCTTTTCATGCATGTTTCAAAAATCCACTAAATATAATGAAAATAGTAGGACTTTTAGATGATAGTGTAACTTGCCTTTTTGGTAGGTAATGGTGGTTCACTCCTTGATCTTGCTAGTCTCACACTTTGCTAATTTCACTACATTCAATCAAGCAAATTCTATATCAACTAGCATTCCAAATAATCAATCAAACACTTCACACACCTGAAACTATGGGATCTAAGATCTAAGTCATGCATGTAAGCATGTAAAAGATGGTTCTAATTGCAAAGGTGGTCTCCACTAGGCTTCTAAACTTTGTGAGTTCCAAATTGGTCATTTTCCAAAGTGGCAAAGTCATTTGCAAAAGGGTTTTGTCCATAAACCATTTTTAAATCCAATCATCATTTTATGTGGTGAAAAATATTTTTTATCAAAGCAAAACTTTATGTTTTTCACCAAATGAGTTGCCCTTGCAAAACTTGGTGTTTTGGGTCAGTAGGTTTGGTCCAAAACATTTTCCCAAAGTTTTCTTTACAAAAACATTTTCATAATAAAATCAATAATTTCATTTGGCTAGAAAATGGCTAAGTCAAATAATCCAACCTAAACTTTACCAAAATCATTTTTAACACCAAGGGTTGGTTCCTAGGGTAAGTAAGTTCTCCATAAACTATTTTTCCAAGGTTTCAAACTCAAAAATATTTTTGAATCATTTTACTAGTCTTAACAAGCATACAAAAGTTTCTGCAAAAACAACCAACCTAACAGATACTATTTGCTAAAAAAAACTCTATGGTTGTCTAGGGCTTGTTCCACTGATTTCAACGGTATAAAGTTTGTAATTTTTGGACGTGTGGGTCAAAAGTTACAAAGGTTTGAAAATTGAATCTATAACAGATTCAAATCTCTTTTTAAAACGAAACCTGGCCACGCGGCGCGTTCTGGTTGGATGATACCGGTTCGGCCGGATCGGCAACGTGGAGCATTGGATCTAACAGATCGCACGGTTCAGAAAGCGTACCCCTTCGATGTTTAAATGATCTATCTAGTTCGTTCGATCCAGATCCTACAACTATTAGCGCCTTGACCAAACTCTGGCGGCGCAGCGACGGTTGCTGGCGGCGGCGAGGTCAGTCGGCGGCGGCGCTGGTGAAACAGGATGCTAGAAGATATGGGAGGATGCTCACCAGATTCACGAGGACGTGGTGATGCTCACCGTGTGCTTGTCGTGGCAGGGGGTGCTCTGGTACAGCTGCGATTGCTCGCCGGAGTAGAGAACAACGTCGGGTGGTCCTGGTCGTGGTCGGAGTCGTCGCTATAGGTCACGAGAAGGCCAACCGAGGGTATGGTCAGGTGCGTAAGACCAAGGCGAAGATGCTCGCATGATCTAGAAGTAGAGGGGCGGTCGAGGATTACCGGGGGAGCTCGACGGAGACGAGACAGACGGCGGCGAGGTCGGAGCTTGACGAAGGTGATGCTCTGGGGCGCCCACGGTCGAACGAAGGGTACAGGCAGATGCGCCAGGGAGTGGTGAAGGTGTGAGCTAGGTCGGGGAGGTAGGAGGTGGCGAGTGCTGGCCGGAATTGGAAGAGAAGCTCGTCGGAGCAGTGGGAGGGCGATCTCAAGTTGAGGCAGCCTCGGGGCAGAGAGGGAGTGGCGTGTGAGGGGAAACGAGGAGGAGACGCTGGCGATTAATAGCGTGCAGTCACGGCGAGGTTAAGGCGCGGAATCAATGCGTATTCAAGCCGCGACATCAACGGCAGAAACGGCCGGCGTGGTCGTCGCGAGGAAGGAGACGAGCTGGAAAAGTGGGGTCTGCTGGTCAGTGGGAAAGGAGTGAGAGGAAGGTCCACCAGTCAGTGTCACTGCGGGTTAACAAATTGGTGCGAACCGTTTTTCTTCGGGGGAGGGGAGTTGGGCTGTTTCTGGGCTGTTGGGCTGGCTCAGTTGGGCTAGGTCCAAATTCTATTTTTTTTCTTCCTCGAACCTTTTTCCTATTCTAATTCTTTTTCTGTTTTTTTTAAATTCAAACAATCAAACAACACTCAATTTGATTCAAACAATCACTAAACTTTGTAACTTTGAATTTGGTTCTGTTTATCAACATAAACCAAATCCCAAAATATAATCATAATTTTTATTCTCTTTAGGAACCATTCTTTAATTAAATAAAATGGATCTTTAGTTATTTAATAAAATACGGTTTGATTTAATTAAAAAAATCTCCATTTGAAATCCAAATATTTTCAAATCCAAATCAGTAGGTTTTATTTGGAAATAAATAATACTTGGAAACTTGTTTAAAACAAAATAACCTTTTATTTTAGGGTCCATTAATAATTAAATATAATAGACCTTCATTATTTAAATCAACTAGGATTTATTTTATTTAAAACATTTATTTTGAAATCTAAAATAAAGCCAAAACACTTCAGTAGGTTTTATTTGAGAATATAAAATATTTGGGAAACTTATTTAAAATAATTTAATAAGTTTTTGATGTTTTAATTAAAATGGTAAAACCTTTTATTTAGATAAAATTGGATATTAAATCCTTATTAATTTATTTAAATAAACCTTTGCTATTTTATTCAAAACAAAAAGTTTTAATTCCAAAGCTTGGCCAAGGTTTAATTTGGCTATATAAAATAATCCTTATTTATAAATCCTCTTTTTCCTTTGAAAACTAAAACCTTTTATTAATAGATCCAAAATAGTAATTTTAAATATTCAAAATATTTTCTTTATTAAATGTTTATCTTTTTAAATCCCTTTAGGATTTATTTGGTCCAAATTGGTTTGAAGTTTCCAATTAAATTCAAAAAGTTTCTTCTGGCTCTGAAAATCAAACAAAGTTTTATTTTATTCATTTATTTTCACATTACAAGATTTGGAAAATCTTGGGATGTGACAGGCTACCACCCTTAAAATAAATCTCGTCCCGAGATTTGGGAAGGCTAGGGTTACAAGCCGGCTCAAACAACTAGGGTACTACCACCCTTAAAATTTTTCAAACAAAAATTACATATTGTCCTTCTTGGGATCCTGGGGAAAATTTCTCATGGCAAACATTTGCATGTGTCCTTGGTTTCCATACTTGAATCATGGGCCAAGTTTGAGTTTCTCCATAGGCTTGTTCAACTTGTTCTTCATCTTTTCTGGACAGTTGCTTGCATAATGTCCTGGATTCTTGCAGTTGAAACAATGGATGTCCTTGAGTTCTTTACGTGGCTCTTGTGGACAAGTTGCTACATAGTGGCCTAGCTCTTTGCAGTTGTTGCACACTACTTGGCCAATCTCTTTATTCTTTGGGTTCTCTGGGCATTCACTAGAATAGTGTCCCATTTCCTTCCACTTATAACATTGCACATGGCTTTTGTCTATCTTTTGCTTCTTGGGTTTCTTTGATCCTTTGAATTGGGTTGTCTTGTTTGGAGGTATAAGTGGTCCTTTTCCTTTGCCATCAACATTCTTAGCATACTTGGATCCTTCTTGTTTCCTTTGTTCAACAATGGCATAGATGGGGCATTGGATAGGTACATGGTCGTTTCCTTCACAAAGGTAACAAGTAGCTTGAGAGGTGGGACATTGTCCAACAGGATGATTTTCTTCACAGTTAGGGCATTGATCTTCATGCTCCTTGAAAGTATGATCCTTGTCTCCACAAATAATGCAAGCTGGTGCTCCATCTAGAATAATATTTATGTCATCCTTGTTGTCAAAGACTCTTTTGGGATAGCTTTCTTCCATGTTGATCATTTGTTTAGTCACCTTAAGCATCAGTTGGGTTTGTTCCTCCAAAAACTTTTGCAGTGCTGGATCTTTACCACTAGTGTTGGCTATGAACTGAGCTGTCAGTTGGTTTAACTGGTGTTGAGTTGCTATGAGCTCTTTCATGCTGTCCTCTTGGTTGGTGTTGGTGTCATCAACCTTGGAGTCTTTTGGAGTAGTCATCTGTTTGGGTTGAATGGAGATTATAATAGGCAAGATATTTCTAAGGAAATACTTCTAATCACACACATCACAATTCACACAATCAATGTGCATGCAGTCGCAACCAAACATTTCAAGCACATACTTAGGCAATAAAATATTTTTGTTACACCACATAAGTTGGTGGTTTTGTCTTAACTAAAATATAGTGGTCCATCTATATGGTTCACTTGTGATCTTCCCATCATTCTTGGTTGCTCCTTCTTACTTGAGATCCTGGTTTCCTGAAGAAATCTCTTGGTCACAAGACTTCCAGTGATGTAGATTCCTTCTAACTTTTGCATTCCCTCAGTTTCTAAATCTTGAGTAAGATTTCCTTGTTTCACTTGTAGTCCTTAGTGATATCCAAGTTGGAAATCCTTGGGGAATATGCTAAAGATGTTGAAGTCATTAGAGTTGAAGAAGTTGAGGTCATTAGAGTTGAAGAAGTTGAAGTCATTAGAGTTGAAGAAGTTGAAAAAGTCCTTTGCACATGGTGTTGTCTTGGGCCATGGGGTAGGTTTTCCATTAAGTTGAAACAGAAGAGAAGTAGAGTTGAAACCAAATGGTTGAGGAAGAGTTTACAAGTGTTTTTGTAAATAAGTTTTTGGATCAAAATACAACTCCTATTTTACTAAGGGTTTTTATCCAATCCTAGGTTTACAAAATCCTACAGGCAACACAATGCTCTGATACCATCTGTAGAGGGAGTATCCCAACCTTACAACAATATAAGGAGGAGTCCCCTATGATTGCAATGCTAGTCCCTAGATCAATAGCTAGCATCCACAGTTTAGATGTAATATCAAGAAACAAAGGTCATAATATAACTTTATAACCAGGAAGAACATAATTTTATTACATCATACATAGCTCATTTTGCTATTACAATACATTGCAGCGGAATAACTATAGTCATGGGTCCTTCATCTTCAAAGTGACACAGGCAGATGTTGGTTGTAGACTTTGTAATCATAATCAATCAATCTTCACTAAAATCAATCAAACCTGCAACATTACAAGTTATAGCCACAAGGGTCAATACATTTGAATTGTATTGGCAAGTTTCACTACTTTGTAGAATATAAGTGGATCCTATCATTACATGCAATTTTGGCTAAGTAGAGTTTAAGGCTTATTTGCATAAAGCAATATTTATCCTATCTTTTCAAAATGGGTTTGGTCCTTTGTCAAATCTCTTTTCCAAGTTCCTTGAACTCCTTAGTAGACACTCAAGTGTTCAAGTCCTTGTCAAAAATCCCTTGAGCTACTTGGTAACCCCAAGTGCAACATGTTTTATCAAAATCTCATGAGTTCCTTGGTAACCCCAAGTGTTCATGTTTTCAACAAAATCTCTTGAGTTCCTTGGTAACCCCAAGTACATCAAGTTTTGTCAAAGTCTCTCGAGCTCCTTGGTAACCCCAAGTGCATCAAGTCCTTAAAAGTTTTCTTTTAGAAATTAGAATGTCGAGATCTCCCATAGTTCAAACTTTAGTTGCTCAGTATTGTCCATAACCGGGGACACGGCTAAGTACTTAGATTTTATTATCTTCTGCAGAAGGAGTACACTTTACCCACATGTCACAATCCCATCCTTTTGCCACCAGTGGCCACTGGATTAGCACTCACCAAGATGGAGTACTGGCAGATTGAGAATGTGACGAAGTCTTTCCAAAGGGTACTACCATACACCATTGCTAGCTTGTCTTCAGCACCCATGAAGCATTCCAGATCCCCATGTCCAGTAAACTGAACACAATGCATGGGTCTTCCCAATGTAGTTGACTAAGCCAGAGCCATAATAGCATGTGGTTGCACACGAAAGCCACAATTGGAGAAACATGTTCAATCTCTAAGTTTCCTGGGTGGTTTCTTTTGGAGCACAACACAAAGAGATTTCCATAGACATGGTCCCTTTTGTTGCCACCTTCTCCAATAATCAAAGTATCCTTGGCCACCCAGGTGGTTCATTGAGTCCTTGTTTTATTATATAAAAATCACAAGTCCTTTTCTCAACTTCACAAAATCTCAACATGTATCTCTTTTCAAAATATATATAGCATGGCTAAGCATGTAACAACTACATTGTTTTCTCTAAGGTATGTATAGGGAATCCTATTAGGATTTAGCATAGCATAAGTATAAAAATATCTTTTCATGCATGTTTCAAAAATCCACTAAATATAATGAAAATAGTAGGACTTTTAGATGATAGTGTAACTTGCCTTTTGGTAGGTAATGGTGGTTCACTTGATCTTGCTAGTCTCACACTTTGCTAATTTCACTACATTCAATCAAGCAAATTCTATATCAACTAGCATTCCAAATAATCAATCAAACACTTCACACACCTGAAACTATGGGATCTAAGATCTAAGTCATGCATGTAAGCATGTAAAAGATGGTTCTAATTGCAAAGGTGGTCTCCACTAGGCTTCTAAACTTTGTGAGTTCCAAATTGGTCATTTTCCAAAGTGGCAAAGTCATTTGCAAAAGGGTTTTGTCCATAAACCATTTTTAAATCCAATCATCATTTTATGTGGTGAAAAATATTTTTTATCAAAGCAAAACTTTATGTTTTTCACCAAATGAGTTGCCCTTGCAAAACTTGGTGTTTTGGGTCAGTAGGTTTGGTCCAAAACATTTTCCCAAAGTTTTCTTTACAAAAACATTTTCATAATAAAATCAATAATTTCATTTGGCTAGAAAATGGCTAAGTCAAATAATCCAACCTAAACTTTACCAAAATCATTTTTAACACCAAGGGTTGGTTCCTAGGGTCAGTAAGTTCTCCATAAACTAGTTTGCCAAGGTTTCAAACTCAAAAATATTTTTGAATCATTTTACTAGTCTTAACAAGCATACAAAAGTTTCTGCAAAAACAACCAAACTAACATATACTATTTGCTAAACAAATTCTATGGTTGTCTAGGGCTTGTTCTACTGATTTCAACGGTATAAAGTTTGTAATTTTTGGACGTGTGGATCAAAAGTTACAAAGGTTTGAAAATTGAATCTATAACAGATTCAAATCTGTTTTTAAAAGGAAACTGCCACGCCACGCTGCTCGTTGGATGATACCGTTCGCCGATCGGCAACGTGCGTGCTGTATCTAACAGATCGCACGATTCGAAAGCGCATTCTTCGCTTAAATGATCTATCTAGTTCGTTCGATCCAGATCCTCGGCTATTAGCGCCTTGACCAAACTATGGCGCTGACGGCAGTTCTGCGGCGGCGCGAGGTCGGTCGGCGCTGGTGAAACAGACGCTAGAAGAGAGGAGGATGCTCACCAGAGGGCGAGGTGGTGATGCTCAGCAGTGTGTGCTTGTCGTGGCAGGGGTGCTCGAACCGCGATTGCTCACGGAGTAGAGAACAACGTCGGGTGGTCCTGGTCGTGGTCGGAGTCGTCGCTACATGTCACGAGAAGGCCAACCGAGGGTATGGTCAGGTGCGTAAGACCAAGGCGAAGATGCTCGCATGATCTAGAAGTAGAGGGGCGTTCGAGGCTTACCGGGGGAGCTCGACGGAGACGAGACAGACGGCGGCGAGGTCGGAGCTTGACGAAGGGGATGCTCTGGGGCGCCCGCGGTCGAACGAAGGGTACAGGCAGATGCGCCAGGGAGTGGTGAAGGTGTGAGCTAGGTCGGGGAGGTAGGAGGTGGCGAGTGCTGGCCGGAATTGGAAGAGAAGCTCGTCGGAGCAGTGGGAGGGCGAGCTCAAATTGAGGCAGACCCTGGGTAGAGAGGAGTGGCGTGTGAGGGAAAGGAGGAGGAGACGTGGCGATTAATAGCGTGCGATCCACGAGGTTAAGGCGCGGAATCAATGCTTATTCAAGCCGCGACATCAACGGCAGAAACAGCCGGCGTGGTCGTCGCGAGGAAGGAGACGAGCTGGAAAAGTGGGGTTTGTTGGTCAGTGGGAAAGGAGTGAGAGGAAGGTCCACCAGTCAGTGTCACTGCGGGTTAACAAATTGGTGCGAACCGTTTTTCTTCGGGGGAGGGGAGTTGGGCTGTTTCTGGGCTGTTGGGCTGGCTCAGTCGGGCTAGGTCCAAATTCTATTTTTTTTCTTCCTGGAATCTTTTTCCTTTTCTAATTCTTTTCTGTTTTTTTGAAATTCAAACAATCAAACAACACTCAATTTGATTCAAACAATCACTAAACTTTGTAACTTTGAATTTGGTTCTGTTTATCAACATAAACCAAATCCCAAAATATAATAATAATTTTATTCTCTTTAGGATCCATTCTTTAATTAAATAAAATGGATCTTTAGTTATTTAATAAAATAGGGTTTGATTTAATTAACAAAATCACCATTTGAAATCCAAATATTTTCAAAGCCAAATCAGTAGGTTTTATTTGGAAATAAAGAATACTTGGAAACTTGTTTAAAGCAAAATAACCTTTTATTTTAGGGTCCATTAATAATTAAATATAATAGACCTTCATTATTTAAATCAACTAGGATTTATTTTATTTAAAACATTTATTTTGAAATCTAAAATAAAGCCAAAACACTTCAGTAGGTTTTATTTGAGAATATAAAATATTTGGGAAACTTATTTAAAATAATTTAATAAGTTTTTGCTGTTTTAATTAAAATGGTAAAACCTTTTATTTAGATAAAATTGGATATTAAATCCTTATTAATTTATTTAAATAAACCTTTGCTATTTTATTCAAAACAAAAAGTTTTAATTCCAAAGCTTGGCCAAGGTTTAATTTGGCTATATAAAATAATCCTTATTTATAAATCCTCTTTTTCCTTTGAAAACCAAAACCTTTTATTAATAGATCCAAAATAGTAATTTTAAATATTCAAAATATTTTCTTTATTAAATGTTTATCTTTTTAAATCCCTTTAGGATTTATTTGGTCCAAATTGGTTTGAAGTTTCCAATTAAATTCAAAAAAATTCTTCTGGCTCTAAAAATCAAACAAAGTTTTATTTTATTCATTTATTTTCACATTACAAGATTTGGAAAATCTTGGGATGTGACATAAAACTTGCTATACTTCACGTCCATCTATAAGAATATAGGATGAGTAAGTTAGTAGAGTGATCAAGTGTGTCAAATTTTAAGTAAGTTTGCAAGATTTTTTTTTTTGAGGAACATGAATTTTCATGAAAGAGACTAAGTGTTAAGAATGAGAATAAGTTTTCATAAATACTCACTTCCTTTGGTTTTGAAACTAAGTTTTTGATTCAAACGTCGATTCTAAACTAGGGTCTCCTATGGTCAACTTGGCTCTGATACCAACTTGTCAAGACCCAGATTTTTAATCCCAGATGCCTGTTATGCCATACATCGCAATCCCAGGATTACCATTTTTGCGAGACATAACAGATTGGATATCACAGTACATCATCCATTACAAACCATACATATGGTCTTACAACAAATAAATGATCTCATGATCCAGTCTTAATACAATCATAGCAGCGGAATAACGTAATAGTAACGATAGCGTAGGCGAGACTCCATCTTCATGGTCACAGGCAATGCTGGCGATGGGAGATGATCCTAGTTGTCATAACCTTCCTGTGGTCCATCCTCCTGATAGTCCTCTTCATAGTCTGGCCACGGGAATAGCCAGGGAAAAAGCCATGAGTACTCTTTAAGTACTCGCAAACTAATACTAACAAGTGAAGTGGTTTTGAATAGGAAGTACTAGGCTCTAGGTTGTTTTGCAAAAAGATACATTTATCTCTACTAAGTTCAGAAGCAAATAAAGTTGGTTGAAAGTTTTATAACACCTAAGTGGGAACTTGAATTTCATATCACAACTCTGTTGTGGTCAAGTCAAAGTCATGAATCATTTCACAAGTCATTTTGAAAACATATGACGACGGAACAGTATGTACACTCCAACTGTCCATAACCGCAGACGCGGCTATTCGAATAGTTTGACACTCTATAGAGGTGGTACACTTTCACCACAACATTCGATACATCCGTCAGGAACAATCCTGAATTCACCATACTCAGTATGCAGATACTAACCTTTCAATTACACACCCTAGTATAGGCACCTCTCTTGTGAGTTTGGCCTCCCAACCATGACCAACTGTCATCTTGGGTACTGCACAGGTGGACAATCTTAACAAGGTAGCCTCATCTCAAACCTTGGCTGCAAGGGAACCCATACTAAGGTATATAAATTTCCAGTCAAGCCCTACCCAAATTTCGGGTATTGTGGTTGTACGGTAAAATTGGAATGGTATCGCATCCAGACAACCATCAGTTTTATAAAGGGCTAAGGCTCATGCCTTAACATTTTCATCATCAAAATCATCTGGTGTTCAAGAACACATGGCAAAACATTTCATTAGAATGACTCATCATTCTAAGGTTTTCATAACTATTTTCACCAAGTATTCCCATCTAAAGTGATCACGTTTTATGCTTAGCACTAGCATCTACAAGTGGGGGTAAACACTAATGAGGGGTGGTAATCAAGTGTGAATTATCTAAGTTCAGTCTCATGCCTCGGGATGACATCAAGATTTATCTAACTTAGGTCATGTTTTATGCTCTTTATGCTACCTTCAGATATCTTTCTAAAGTCTACAAGTCACTAAGTAAACCAAACTAAGAAGCTTTGATAAGGAAATAAAATACTAAGCTTGCAAGTAAAACTAGGATGGGGTATCAAGTGGTGTAAGCTTGCAAGGATTAGCTTGCATAGTTCAAAATATTAGCTTGCCAAGTCAACTGGTAGTATTAGGCTTCCTTAGATAGTATCTTCCAGATAATAGCTTGCTAAGTTGCAAGTGTTAGCTTGCCTTGTGCAGAGTAGTGGCTGAAGTTCTCCTGGGCTTCTTCCTCGTAGTATTCTCCTTCCTCCTCGTATTCTTGGTTGGTATTAGCGTCTATATATAAATACGAGGTACACAATCACCAAACGATACTTAACTATTTTTATTTATCACATCAAGGTTTTCACTAGATGATCTAGCATCATCACAAACATTACAATCATCAAAGCAATAGTTTTATTTCCTTTATATAGAAAAGTGATTTCTACTCATTGAAAAACTACTTAAGATTTAATATTCTCCAACTAAAACATGGGATCATGTTGACACATGTCATCACCACATGTTTCAGTACAAGGGAATGTGATTTAAAGTGGTGTCACAATTTAATAAGGTTTAACCTTTTTATTTTAATTAATTAAAGTGACTAGAATGGCCTATGAGGCATTCTTTTATTACTTGTCCATTATTTCTGTAAGTAAACCTAGATATTTTTATATATTCTTAAAGTTCTAGTTAAATGTGATTTTTGAGAGTTGGAATCAACTCAAAAGCTTTTGTGGTTGAATTTTGAAAAATGTTTGAATGCAGAAGAGATTTTGCCTTGTTATTTTTACCAAGGTTGATCTACAAATCCAATTGGTTTGAATCCAACTGGCTTGGATTAAGGATTCCAGTACCTTTCTAACAAAATTGGTTTCATGCAATTTGGTTTAGTGAATCGAGCTGGGTTGATTTTTGAATCTAGGTACATAACTAGGTTTGAAACTAAATTGGAAAATACAAATTCAAACTAACTGGGTTGCGCGGGATGCTAACTGGGCCGGCCCACGATGCACAGCGCACGCGCGGGTGGGTTTAAGTGAACGACCCCACCAGTCAGTGAGACAGTGGGGTGCGAAGCGGTATAGGGTGATGTGGACCACACGATCTAACTCTAATCCTACGATTGTCCACGTCGGGAAACACTGGCGAGACAGAACCCTAGCGCGGCCAGTGGGTCTACGGGGGCCTGGGGCTCAGGCGAAGGTCGGCGATGAGGGCAAACGACGAACTCAACGACGTCGCACCTCCTGGTACCGGCGGCTTCGCCTGGGGCGGCTCCAACCGCTAGCTCCTTTCTTCCTCCTCCGCGGTAGACTCCGGCCAAATTCTGGCGATGTGCTGCTCGGCTTGCTCCGGGGGTGATTTGGGGTAATTCTGAGAGAGAGGGGAGTGAAATGGTGTGAATAAATCGATCGGGAGTGGCCTCTATTTATAGTGCCAGAAGAGGACCGACTGGCGCGGGTGGAGCTCGTCGTGGTCATCGGCACACCAAGCTAAAGGCATGGGCGATGATAGGGCGGTGTTGTGCTCCCTGGCGAAGCTCAACAGCATGGTCACGCGGCGTGGGGCGGTGCGAGACGGTCAGAACATCGCGGTGCTCTGAGCGGGTCCGACGGGAAAATTCATGGCGCATGAGTTGTCATGGTCGCGCGGCGACGAACAGGTTTTTCTGTGGTGTTGCTGGGATGGTGGCAATCATGCTTGCACGCAGCGAGGGAGGCGCTTGGTCTGTGGGCGTGTGTCGTGGGTGGCACTCTGGCGCTCTCTCGGCTCGCTCGCACAGAGTCTGGGCATGCTCGGGGTGTGTGGTCCAGTGGTTGGCAAGGCTCGGGGCTTGTACAAAGGGTTGCGGTGGACGGTGGAGTGACTGCTAGACAAGGTTGGCGAGGCTAGTGAGGCTCCTAGCTAGCTGGCGACATTGGGGTGGCAAGGGTGCTCTCGGCATGCTTGCCATTGATGGCATGGTCTGGTTTACAGTGAGCTAGAGTGGTTAAACAAGTTAGATGATCTACTGAGGGTGTAGTTTGAGCTAGATAGGGAACAAGTTAGACACTAATCACTACTCACAATAGTGTTTAATGTTTGTTGGTTTGGTGCTTACAAGGTGTTTAATGAAATGGCCTAAAGAGATTCAAATTTGAATTTTTGATTCAAACTTTGAGGGTGTACTAGTTACATACTTAGTAGTCTCTGGTTAGTTGGAAAGGTCAAGTGGAATTGGTTTGGTTGGTTTTTGAGAATTGGGTGATCTGGTTGGAATTATGCCCTAGAGGCAATAATAGAGATGTTATTATTATAATTCGTGTTCATGATAAAGTTTATATTCCATGCTATAATTGTATTAAGCGGAAACTTTAATACTTGTGTGGTTTGTGAACAACACCGTGTCCCTAGTATGCCTCTATGGACTAGCTCATTGATTAATGATGGTTAAGGTTTCCTAACCATAGACATGAGTTGTCGATTAATAATGAGATCATATCATTGGGAGAATGATATTATGGACAGACCCAAACTAAGCGGAGCAATTAGATCGTGTCATCGTGTTCATCTTTGCGAAGCTTTTCTTATGTCAAATATTGTATTCCTTAGACCATGAGATAATACAACTCCCTGGTATCGGAAGAAAGCTTTGAGGTCATCAAACGTTAGCCTATGAGAGGGTGATCATAAAGGTGTCTCTCAGGTGATCGGAAAGTACCTGTTGGGTTGTATGTATCGAGATGGGATTTGTCCCTCCCAAGTCGGAGAGATATACTTCGGGCCCACTCGGTAATCGATATCAAACGGCTTGCAAGCATGTGGTTAAGGAGTTAATCACAAAGTGATATCGGATTACGGAACGAGTAAAGTACTTGCTGTGAACGAGATTGAACTAGGTATGACGGTACCGACGATCAAATCTCGGGCAAGTAAAATACCGCGAGATGAAGGGAATATATATGGGATTGATTGAATACTGACATCGTGGTTCATCTGAAATGATCATCAATGAATGTGTGGGAGTCAATATGGGTTTCCAGACCCCGCTGTTGATTATTGATATAAGATCATGTCTGCATATTCTCGAACCCGAAGGGTCACACACTTAACGTGTCTCGACGCTAGGATAGATTGGATAATTGGTTTATGAGTTTTTGTTCGGAGTCTCGGATGGGATATGGGACATCACGAGAGGTTACGGAATGGTCCGGAGAATAAGATTCATATAAGGCAATGCAGTTTTTGGAGTCGAGAATTGTTTCGGGTTAATCGGTATTGTACCGGAAGCTTCTAGAACCTTCCGGAGGTGGACCAACGTGGCCCCACCTGCCAGGAGGGGGCATGGGCCTATGAGGGAGTTCCCTGGCCTCATTGGGCCAGGGGCACAAGGCCCCATAGGGCCCAGCCGGCCAAACCCTAGGGAAACCCTAGGGGAGCTTCTATAAGGGGGGAAACTTGCCCCACCCTCCCTCCTGGTCATGGCCCTAGGGCTTGGGAGGGAAAGGGCTAGCCGCCACCCTCTATATAAAGAGGGCTGGGGCGCACTCCCACACCTCCTCAAGCCCTAGCCGCCTGCCGCCTCCTGCTCTCCTCCCGATTGCGCAGGCGAAGCCTGCAGAAACTCTCCACCACTTGCACCGCGCCGTCGCGTTGTAGATCCAATCCATCTCTCCACCATACTTTCTGGACCGAGGAAGGAGGAGACGTCGAGGTGCCGCACGTGTGCATCTCTCGGAGGCATCGCCACTTGCGGTGTTAGATCGGATTGGATCGCGAGGAGGAGAAGCGAGTATGACTACATCACCCACGTTCTGTCGAACGTTCCACTGTGCGAATCTTCAAGGGTATGAGGATCTCATCTATCCCCCCTCGTTGTTTGCATCTCCTAGATTAGATCTTGGCTTTCCCGTTCGCATCCGTAGATAAATTTTGATTTACTATGCTGCGAATCCCTTCAGATCTTCCCATATGAACTAGATTCAATTTTGAATTGTCATTTGAATCAAGTTGCCAAATGTTTCAATGAGTTTGAAAGGTGGTCTTTGATTCACTTTTACTTGGGCTAGCAAGGGGTGAAAAGAAATGGAAATTTTTCTGTTTGAAATCTTGGACTCGAAACACTCAAAGTGACCTAGTGAGCAAGATTGGCAAAAATGACCATTTGCTTTATTTGATTTGTTTTTTATTTTCTCTTTATTTGTTTCTGCTTGGAAATGTTTTAGATATATTTTTTCATATTTAAACCATTCCTTGCTATTTAGAACAATCACACAAGTCCATTCATTCATTCATACAATCATCCAATTCACACATGCATTCATATTGATTTGAATTAACCAAAAGTTTTTGTTAACCCTAATTTTGGTTATTGGAAAAGATAATCCTTGTTCAATATTTTTGGGATGTTACAGATTGATTATAACTTTGTGGAGTTTCATTCCTTCCGCATTTGTAGTTCCTTCCCGGAACAAGGAGTGACAAGGCACAATACAAATACTCCGCAGAAGTGTGTTTCTTTACCCATGAGAGATCCTTATCCATGTTGCACATCCGGGCATCTTACACGTCCACACTTCCTTTGGTATGTGGCCCAGTAAAACAACCCAAGCCAACCACCGTCCTTCTCCGCAACCCCATATGCCTACCCTTTTTCTCACTCATGACAACGGCTATGCCGGTTTACACTCTTGAAGGGAACAATCCATCATAGACAACATTTACTAGGGAAATTAAGGGATACCACCCATGTGCACGTGTCTAAAGTAGGAACACGACTCCGATAAATTTTTCCATTGACATACGAAAGGAAGAAGATCCAGCTGACTTCCCCAGAGCCATATAGATCTCATGGTTAACGTGTAATATCCGGCGAAAGAATCACTAGAGACATTGGACGTTAAATCTTATATGATAGTTTCCCGTGCAAATGTAGCTTCCACCAATCACATACCATACCATGGTTCATTCCCAGCCATAATAGATTATCACCACTCAGGCGATAATCGATAAGTCATATTATTATGAAAATATTATTTTCTTCCATCCTTTTTGAAATACATATGATAACAAATAGTATATTGCAAATAATTGATAGAAAATAACCAAAAGACATGAGAAAGTATGAACTTGCCTTGATATTTCGAAGTAATGTAGTCGAATGTCTCGACTTGACCGTGGACCTCGAGTTCTACAAAATACCATCATTGCCCGATAAGGACAATGTTTAAAGAAGTAATGTGCTATTATGCATAAGTAATGACATGCATTTTGTATAAATCACAAATTAAATCCCCATGTTTAAGTATGGATTGAGTTTGGGTGATTTATTAAAGATCTTGTTCATACTCAATTTTATTTTACAACCAAAAGTACATTTTAAGATTCTAAGAGTAACATACAAGGTATGAAAGTAAAGCACAATAATAGTCGAAGTTGGATGTTGTTTAGTATCAGCTCTTAAGAATGGTCATGTTTTAAGTTAACGAGACTTGAGAGGTATACTAATTTTTTTGTTTGAAGTGGCAAAAGACTAACTTTTGAAGAAAATAATTCTTGTACCAAGTTTAATTAATTCTTAAGATCATCAAGATATAATCAATAGGTATTTGTATTGTCCTAACGATCTTAAGTTAATATGCTTCTTCTTAAATAAGTATTAGACCAAAGTTAACTATAAAATACAAACAAACTTAAGACATATTGTTGTTATAGTAAGATTGAGCCCTAGGGTTCTCTTAAGCATGATCAAAGAAGTAATCTTATAGTTATTGGGTATAGTTTTAAGGATTTAGATCTATCATGTCCATTATAGGTAGGTTACATGATTAAAATTAACTATGAAATACAGGTAAACCTAGGACATGATTTAATTAGGTACTACAAAGCTCTAGATTTATGTTTAGTATGGTTAATGAGGTGAGATCATTCACTCCCAATGTAAGTGAAGGATGTGTAAGAATAACTATAGAAATAGTGATTTCAAGACCTGATGTATTAAAGTGTTACTAGGCATAATAGTAAAGGTATAATTCTTAACTTCCAAAATAAAGGAATGATGGCATTTAACATATAAGTCACTATACTACCTTTATATGATTTTCATTTGATTTATCTTTCAAGAAACAATTGAAGTGGTTTTAAGGATACAATGGCTTGATAACCTAAGATAATTATTCTTCTCAAGTTATTTAAGGTAAAAATAGTATTCTACCATTTATCAAAAGAAAAATATTTTATAATTTCTAAATACTTTATTTAGTTGGATAAAAGAATTCATTCTCTACGTGACTGAATTCATTCCTAATTTGCAAATACTATTCAGAATCACTTCACCGCTGGCTAAAGATTTCGTGCAGAGAGAGAGTGAAGAGAAGTGGGGAGAGGTCAAAGAGAACGAAGAAGATATTTACAACCACCCATCCCCATCATATGCTTTCCTTCACTGGTGTGTATTATCCCAAAAATATTAATCAAGATTATCAAGTTCCAATCACCCAAGTTTAGGGCTAATAAAAACTTTTGTTACTAAAATCAATATGAATGCATGTGTGTGTGTGTGATGAATGCATGAATGATTGATATTGCCATGTTTGATTGCTATGAATGGCAAGGATTGGTTTAAAGATGAAAAAAACATCATCTAGATCATTTCCAAGCAGAATCAAATAAAGAGAAAAATCAAAAACAAACAATATAAGCAAATGGTCATTTTGACCAAAGTTAACCACTAGACCACTTTGAGTGTTTCTAGTCCAAGATTTCTAACAGAAACAAATCCAATTCTTTTCACCCCTTGCTAGAACAAGTACAAGTGAACCCAAGCCCACTTTACAAACCAACAGAAACAGATTTCAAATCTATTCAAATGACAATTCAAAACTGAATCAAGTGTAGGTACTAAGATCACCATTTCTCAAAAATCACTCAAACCAGTTCACCTTGACAAACCCAAGAAACCATATACTACCAAGCATGTGACCAGAGCACTCACCAAAATTCATTCAAAAATTAAAAACTAAATTTCATGCGGCCATTTCATCAAACAGATGGTGAGCACAGTAATCACTGCCTAACTTCTACTGTTTTTAATCAAAGCTTTGTCCAATTCATGTCCCCAATTCTCTCCACTTGTCTCCCCCAGTGATCACACTCGCATTGAAGCAGCTACTACCTCTACCATTGCACCAGTGCCATGCCACCCGAGCCCCCCTTGCCAGCCGACCATGTCTAGCATGCTAGAGCAAATGTCGCGCCCGTCCACCATGTCCAGGAGGCAGACCACTGTCCACCGCCACCCCATGTACAACCCTTGAATGCAGCTAGGCCCTGGACCACAGAGAAAACGACGCGCCCAGTTCTTCTCTACCATGCCGAGAGCGCGCCAGAGCGCCGCAGCCGACACGCGCGAACACGCCGCGCCTTGCCCTCATCGCCCGTGCCTGCAATCACCGCGACACCAGCTACCCCCTAGACATGCATGTTCGCCGTCGCACGACCCGTAGCACTTGTGCATCGTCAAAAATGTTGTCAGTGCCGCTCAGAGCATCAACCCATTTCGACCATCCTCGGCCGCCCCTTTCCGCGCCATTAATACCTTGAGGATCGCCAGGAGACCACGCACCAGCCTACACCCTCCGCCATGCCAATAGCTTGTTGTGCTGTCGACCCCGTCAAGCTCTGCCCATGCCGCACTGCCCCTCTCGCTTGGCTATAAAAGGAGGCCACCCCCGCCTCAATTCTGCACAACACCTCACTCCCCACTCCTCATAGAACACCACTGACCCTTCCCCGAAGCAAGGCGAGCTCCGTATCGCCGGAATTTTTCTGGAGTCTACCGTTGTGGAGGAGGAGCGGAGCCGTTGATTGGAGCCACCCCAGGAGCCGCCGCGACCACCTTTCGAACCGCCATCATCGACAACATAATTCGCCCCCATCGCCGACCCTAGCTGGATCCCTGGTGAGCCTCACACGACCCCCACCGCCGCGTTAGGGTTTAGACCTCGCCGGAGCTTTTCGTCGTCGACAATGAACCACAGTTGTAGGATCCTAAACTAATCGCACGGCCCAGAGTGAAACTTATCGCTTCGTGTAGATAGAGCCGCTGACCCGTGGGACCGCTCTGGTAGCAGCCTACTACGCGCGTTGTGCAATTGGGTCGGCCCAGTTTAGTTTCCGCGCTCAGCCCAGTAATTCAAATATAGATTTTCCAATTTAGTTCAAACCTAGTTCTATCAGTAGATTCAAAAATCAATCCAGGGAGATTCACTGAACCAAATTGCATGAAACTGATTTTGTTAGAAAGGTATTGAATTTTTTAATCCAAGCCCGTTGGATTCAAACCATTTGAAATTATAGATCACCTATAGTAAAAATAACAAGACAAAAACTTTTACACATTCAAAAAAATCAAAAATCAATCATAAATGCTTTTGAGTTGATTACAACTCTCAAAAATCACATTTGACAAGATCTTTCTGATTATGTAAAAATAAATAGGTTTACATGCAGTGATCTTGAACAAGTATTAAAAGAATGCCCCATAGGCATTTCTAGTCACTTTAATTATTTAAAATAATAATGTTAAACCTTATTAAATTGTGACACCAGTTCAAATCACATTCCCAAGTATTAAAATATGTGGTGATGACATGTGTCAACATGATCCTATATTTTAATTGGAGAATATTAAATCTTAAGTAGTTTTCGTTGAGTAGACATTACTTTTCTAAAATAAAATAAATAAGACTAGGTCTTTAATTCATGTGATGATTGTGATGATGCTAGATCATCTAGTGTGAACCTTTGTGTGCTAAATAGAGGTAGTTAAGTATTGTTTGGTGATTGAGTATCTCGTATTTATTTATAGACTCTAGTACCGACCAAGGATAAGAAGAAGAAGAAGAAGAAGAAGAAGAGAACTTCAATCACTGCACTACTCAAGGCAAGATACTAACTATGCAAGCTAAGCTAAAGCATGCAAGTCCTACTTGCAAGCTTAAAACTACCAGTTAACTTATGCAATGCATTAGGCATGCTTTGGTTATGCAACCTTTATTATACTAAATCCCAGTTTTACTTGCAAGCTTTATTCTTTTATTTCTTTATAAAAGTTCTTTATTACTTTTACTTAGTGACTCGTGAGTTTTGGAAAGATATTATAGGTAGCATAAAGAGCATAAAACTTGGCCTAAGTGAGATAGAACTAGATGTCATACTGAGGCATGAGATCTAGATTTTGGATAAGTCACACTTGATTAGCACCCCTCATTAGTGATTAACCTCACCTTTAGTGGGTAGTGCTAAGCATAAAACTTGATCACTTTAGATGGTAATACTTAGTGAAAAAGATTATGAAAACCTTGGAATGATGAGTCATTATAATGAAATGTTTTGACATGTGTTATGAACACAAGATGATTTGATGAAAATGTGTAGGCATGAGCCTTATACCTTTATAAAATTGATGGTTGGGTTCGGATGCGATACCATTCCAATTTTATCGTACAACCACAATACCCGAATTTGGGTAGGGCTTGACTATAAGTTTATATATCTTAGTATGGGTTCCCTTGCGGAAGAGGTTTGAGCTGAGGCTACCTCATGATGAATGTACACATGTGCAGTTCCCAAGATGACAGATGGTCATGGTTGGGAGGCCAAACTCATAAGGGAGGTGTCTATACTAGGGTGTGCAATTGAAAGATTAGGATTGATTATCCGCATAATGAATATGGTGATTTAGGATTGTTCCTGACGGATGTATCGAATGTTGTGGTGAAAGTGTACAATCTCTTCAGAGTGTCAAACTATTCGAATAGCCGCGTATGCGGTTATGGACAGTTGGAGTGGCCATATTGTTCCGTCGTCAGATGTTTTCAAAGTGACTTATGAAATGAACTATGACTTTGACTTGACCACAACAGGGTTGTGAACATGAAAACTAAGTTCCCACTTAGGTGTTGTAAAACATTAAGTTAGTTTTCTTTACTTCTAAACTCAGTTAGAGATAAACCTAGATTTTTGCAAATCAACCTAGAGCTTAGGATTCCTACTCGAACTACCTTACTTGTTAGTATTAGTTTACGAGTACTATGAGGAGGACTACCAGGATGGCCAGACTATGAGGAGGAGTACCAGGATGATGGACAGCAGGAAGTCTATGACAACTAGGATCATCTCCCATTATCAGTATTGCCTGTGACCCTGAAGATGGAGCTTCGACCATGTTACCCTTATTATTATTCTGTTGTGTTGATTGTATTAAGACTGGATCATGAGATTCTTTATTTGTAAGACCTTTATTATGGTTTATAATGGATGGTGAACTATGGTACCAATCTGTTATGTCTCGCAAAAATGGTAATCCTGGGATTGCGATGTATGGCATAACAGGCATCTGGTATTAAAAAACCGGGTGTTGACAGTGTTGCTCAGCGATCAATGGGGCGGGGTTAACTTGCCAGCTTAGACGGACCCATTGTGCATGCCTTGTATAATCCATGGCGCCGATAATTATGCCATGGCCACATCAAGCATGGAAGTACAGAGCTCCGTACTTGCCTTCCACCTACCATGACACCATTTTGTGTCGATATTGATAATTCCACGGCGTATATTTGTGTGCTTGTAGGGGTTCGTAGCATGGAAAACAAAATTTTCTACCGCATGCACACAAACAAGCCAAGATCTATCTACTAGATTGTAGCAACGAGTCGATAGAAGCACTCACCCTCAAAGATTCCAAAGCGGTTAACGAGAGCAGATTCTCGTGGGTGATGTAGTCGTACACTTGCCGATCTCAAGATCGCGTGAGCGATCCTTCAAGCGCTGCGTTCGGCGCTTCCGTAATCGATCACTGCGTTAAATTTTCGATGAAGACCTTCCTCTCCCTTGTTCCAGCAACGGAGGTTGTAGTTCTCCTCGCGATTAAGGAAGCACGGCGTGGTGTCGTAAGTAGAGGAAGATCTCGCGAGGCCGCCTAAGGGTGCGAGTTATGGTGGATTAGGGTTTCTGGAGATCTAGGGTTTAGAAGAACAGGAGGAGGTGTCGGCAGGTTAGAAGCGGCGATGACCAAGGCGGCAGCTTGGCGGCGGTAAGGCGGTGGAGAGGGAGCTAGGGCTTGTGGTGTTGGGGCAGCCCTCCCCTTCTATTTATGAGAGGGAGGGGCAGCCTTGGGAAGGGTGGGTTTGAATCCAAACCCAAACCCAAGTTGGATTGAGAGAATGACTTGTTTCTTCTTCCACTAGGAAACCATTGTTCGAGTTTGACTTTTCAAACTTCCCATTTGATTTTCAATTTAGAGCTTTAATTCTCTCTTGCAAATGTCAACACCAAGTGACCTAGGATATGATCCAATCATTCCACATATCCATGACACATTCATGGACCATTCCCCTTCCGGACCGGTGAACCTTCTAGACCCTTCTAGAACCTCTCCGATGAAAACATCGGAAACTTTCCCGAACTCCGAAATAGGACTTTCCTTATATGAATCTTATTCTCTGGACCATTCTGGATCTCCTCGTGATATCCCGGATCCCATTCGAGACTCCGAACAACATTCGGTATCCCTACTAACATTCCATATCTACTAAACAACATCGAATCCTTAAGTGTGTCTCCCTACGGTTCATGAATTATGCGGACATGACCGAGACACTTCTACGATCAATAACCAATAGAGGAATCTGGAAATTCATATGGCTCCCACATATTTCTATGATTACTTTGTGATCGAATGAACCACTTACATACGATACCAATTTCCCTTTGTCACACGATAGTTTACTTATCCGAGGTTTTGATCGTCGGTATCTCTGCATACCTAGTTCAACCTCGTTACTGATAAGTACTCTTTTCTCGTTCCCATGATATGTGATCCCTTGTGAGCCAGTCACATGCTTGCAAGCCAATTGGATGACATTCCACCGAGAGGGCCTAGAGTATATCTATCCATCATATGGATGGACAAATCCCACTCTTGATCCATGTGCCTCAACACATACTTTCCGAACACTCAATGTCACCTTTATAGCCACCCAGTTACGGTGTGGTGTTTGATTTCATCAAAGCATCCTTCCGGTGATGGTGATTAGCATGATCTCATGGTGAAGGAATTAGGTTACTATGTATCAGAAAGCTTATAGCAAATGAACTATTGAAATGACTTGATCTTTATGCTACGCTTATCTATAGGAGTATGTCCATCATATCATTCTCCTAATGATATGACCCTATTGTTAATAACATCTCTATGTTCATGATCAGGAAACCATGATCATATATTAACCAACAAGCTAGTTTAACAAGAGGCTTTACTAGGGACTCTTTTATGTTTACAAATCACACAAGTATTAATGTTTCCGGTTAATACAAGTATAGCATGGTATGTAAAAATTTATCATGAGCATGAAGATATGATAATAACCACTTTATTATTGCCTCTTGGGCATATCTCCAACAGTCTCCCACTTGCACTAGAGTCAATAATCTAGTTTCAAACCTTTGTGCATTCAACACCTATGGCTTTCCGGTGTTGTATTTACACGATTGCTAGTGGTCAACTGATCTCCGGATCTGACACTTTTAGGTCTGTGTGTAATTGCATGTCTTTGCGTCTCTACGCATCACTCATTCTCTAATGAGATGACTTTGTATAAATTTGGTCCTTTGGTGAGACCTTTTGTTCCTAGGGGTTAAAACATGTTGACAATATTGTCGTACAATATATCTTCATAGTATTATCCCGCTGTGAACTACACCTAGTTTGATAACAAACTACTTGACACAAATGCCCTCTTTTGTTGCTATAATAGCAGTCATATAATTAGCCTTTTGTTGTAATATCTGTCACAATGTCTTAACTTTGGAACTCATCCAAATCCATTATGGAACTTACTTTCCATTATATCATGCCAACCTTAGTTTAGATTGAGATAAACTTAATTTGTACTTTGTGACAAAACTAGTATCAATGTAGTACTCTTACAATGAACTAACCATCTATTTTTCACTTATAAAAATAATATATTCTTATTTCTTCCAAAAGATCATAAGAATATCCTTACTATCGTCCAATGATCATCTTATGAATCATTCTGGTATATGCTCATAACATTTAGAGCATAGGACATATCTGGATTTGTACATATCACAGTATGATTGATATATATACTCTTTGTGATTTCATACATCAAGTATCAATATATACTTGAATCTTTGTTTCACTTACCAAGTGTCAATACACTTGAATAGATCATCAACATTAAACTCATTCAATCCTTTGTGTGCGACAAGAACCTTTCTTGTAGTTTCTATATTGAACTCATTCAATACATCATCTATGTACTTTCGGCACAACCATATTAGCGTCTATTGATGCCAAATATTTGGGTTTTTGCCTAAGTATTTCATCAGGATGAAATTCTTAATATGTGTTAATAAAAGATACATCATTTCCAATCAACAATATGTCTTCCACATAATGTATTAGAAATATGTCTTAGCGCTCCCACTTAATTTCTTGCAAATGCAAGCATCTTCATCATCTCTGATGAATTTAAACTCTTTTAACAATTTCATCATGGTGAAGATTCCAACTCTGCGATGGTCACTTCAACCATTGTAATTTGCATACGTTTTTATCATCCTTTGAATTAACAAAACCCTATGGACCGTGTTATGCACACGCCCTAGGTAACAATTCTATTAGAAGAACTTGTTTTGTTTATTCAACTACCACATAACAAAATTATATGTAGTGGTTGCTTCATTAATCCGTCTAGACTAAATATCGCTATGAAAGATCAAATATTGTCATATACAACCTTTGAACATTGTTGTGAACTCTTTCCCAACATGTCGACTATTTCATAGATGTGAAACATCCATGTCTATTTATTTATAGATCCAAACACGACTGTAAGGTCTTTACACCTTTCTCGAGGGTCCTTCAAGTTCAAAGCTTGATTTCTCGTGTATGGAACTATCACGGATTTTATGGCTTCAAGCCATTTGTTGAGTTAGAGCTCATCATTACTTCTTTGTATGTAGTCCATTCATTATTCTCAAATAATGATTCAACCCTCAAATCTTGGTATTTGATTGTTTACCCAACCTACTTGATTCAATAGAAACTTTGACCTCTGTAACCACAACCTTTGAGGCACGTGAGCCATGAGCATTGTTGCTGCCTCCGGAACACTTTTCGGCGCTGCGCAACTTTGCAAATATAGCTAAGGTTCTTTTAACCTTATCAAAGTTCTATTGTCCTCCCACTTATCTTTTCACGAAAAAATCCTTCTCAAAGGAACTTGACGTTCTAAGCGACAAACACTTTTGTCTCCAATGTTATGGAGGAATACTTAACAGTTATTCAAAATAACATACAAAGACAGGTTCATCCGACTTTGGTTGCAAACATATTTCTTATGCATAGCATACCAATGTTTAAGAAAGTTCAACTTGGGTTTTATCCCAAACCATAACTTTATATGGTGTCATTTCAATGGATTATGATGGAGCTCTTTTCAGTGGAAAAACGGTAGTCTCTAAAGCTTTTAATATTTAAAATAGAATGGCAGTTTTATGAATTACACCTTTGATCTTACCATGTTAAACAAGGTTTAATTACATATCTCGAACGCTCCATACTCTTATGGTGTTTCGGTAAATGCAAATCCACGAAACGATTCCTTAAATCTTAGGTATTATGCTAAACTTGTAACTCAAATATCTTCCTTTATGATCTTATCATAAACTATTTATATTCTTGTTACAATGACTTTGCACTTCATCTTGAAAGTCTTTGAACTTTTCAAATGTTTCATACTTCATCCTTATTAAGTAAATATTCATATTTTTACTCAAATTTTTCGGAGAAAGCATATGAAGTTGAAATCCATCACTCTTGACTACACATAATGGACTTCATACAACAATATGTACAAGTTCCAATAAGCTAGTCATTCGTTCCCTTTTGGCCTATGAACGAAGTTTTAATTATCTCTAGGAAAGTTTCACAAGCGTCATTTGATCAAAAATCAAAAGACTCCAAAATTCCATCCACATGGAGTTTCTTCATGTTTTCTTTATAATTTAAATGGCGATGTCACTTCCTAAGTGATCTTTCAATCAATTTGTCTCTCGACATTTTAGCACTAGTTTTATGGATGTGATTTCTCGAACGAGATTTGTAAATCATCCATCTTTTATGGATTACGGCAATTATTTGAACAATCCTTTTGTTCTCATAATACCTGATAAAACAAATCTTGAAGGCAAGCTTTGATGTTAACGAGCAACACAATAACCCTTTATTTGTTCTCGATGAACATCATCACATATTCTTTTGCTAGTTACTTAGGCCATTATAGTTCATGAATTCTGTTGTTTCGTATGACCAACAAATTCAGTATCCAATACTTAAGAACCACATTATTTAACAAGCAAAGAATACAGCCATAACACGTATATCCTCTATATACCTAAACTGAACAATTCTAGTCTTTTCTTTTCTGCCACATATTTATGAGATTCTCTTTCAGTATTTCTTTTTCTGTTTGAAAGAATCTATCAACATCAATAGTGGAGCCATATACATGACACATAGTCCAAAGCATGTATAGTTAAATACCAATGTCTTTGGACTTGCACTTTGAAGTAGATCACCATCATCAAATGTTTGGTGGTCTTTCAAATTCCTTTCTTTAGTAATCTCTTGGTGTAGTAAACATTTTACCTACATCAAATATTCACCCTTATCATGGAATTATTCATGATCAAGCTACTTTAGCTTATAACGGTGAATCGCGAGTATAATGTTGCTCTCCAAAACCTTTTGGAGGATTAGGACAACTAGTGTCTCCATCCTTTTGCAAATTCTCATCAAATATGAGAACATAAACTTTGTCATATTATACTCTATCATGTTGTAAACAAAATATTGTTTCAGATATCGCAATATCTTCCACATATGATGGTTTCTGAAACAACTCTTTCAACTCCTAGATTACCTTGATATTGAAACTATCTTTCGAATATCAAGAATCATGGAGATAAACATGATACTTATATACTAACACTGGAATTGTTACTCTTGATTTAATACCAACTATTAAACTTCACGGAGTAATCGAAACTTACTGAAAGTTTGCAATGGGACTTTTAAACTTTATATTAACACTTCAAAACAATATGATACCAGTTTGTAAAGTAACTAACCAGAATTCTATAGTTCTATCATCTCAATTATAACTAAGAGCAAGGTGGTAAACGGATGCTAATGACTACAACAACTATGCAAATTCACTTTGATTTAATTTATGATAAATAGTGTTCAACTTTTAATCATATTGTTGTTGAACTCCCACTCAAAACAATATCCCTCACATTGTTTTAGTGATTACATGAACCAAATCCACCATATCAAAACCGATCATCACGAGAGATGATGTAGCTTCAAAGGCGAACAATCAACATGTTCATCATATCTACTATATGACTCATGATTTACCTTTCGGTGATCCGTGTTCCGAGACCATGTATGTACATGCTAGGCTCGTCAAGATCAAACCTTAGCTTCCGCATGAGCAAATCTGGCTTGATCACATTGTATACACTCGCAGAATCTAACACACCCGATCATCACGTGGTGCTTCCAAACAACGAGCTTTAGCAACGGTGCTTACTAAGGATGAACACTTTAAAACATGAAATTGTGTGCATGAGGGATCATCTTATAATGCTACCGTCATGAACTAAGCAATACAAGATGCATAAAAGGATTAACATCACATGCAATTCATAATATGTGATATGATATGGCCTTTCTTCTTGTGCTTCCGATCTCCATCTTCAAGCACGAACATGATCTCCATCATCACCGGCGTGGCGTCAAGGTCAATGGCGCCTCTCCATGGTTGTCGTCCACCAGCATCAACTACTTTGAATAATAGACACGCAGGTCTAGACGAAATTAAAAGACAACCATATGGCTCCTGCCGGTTGTCGACTTACAATAAGGAACATTGCAAACATCATATATAATCACAATCATGAACATATCACATCACAACACACCCCTGCAAAACAAAGTTAGACGCCTCTAATTTTCTTTGCATGTTTTACGTGGTTTGGGGCTTTCATCAAGTGTCATTCTAACTTACGAACAAGAACCACAACATTGATACTAGTATTGTCAATCACTCGATGTAAATTGAATCTTAACTATGTTGGGAGAAACAGGCACCCGCAAAGCCACTTATGTAATACAAGTTGCATGTCAAGCGTGGAGCAAGTCTCATGAACAATGTCATGTAAGGTTAGCCCAGGCCGCTTCATCCCACCATCCCTCAAGATGCAAAGTACACAAGAAGCAATCGACAACAAAAGCATCAATGCCCACAATGACCATTGTGTTATACTCGTGCAACAGATCTACATATATACACGGCTCTGATACCACTATGGGGGTTCGTTGCATGGAAAACAAAATTTTCTACCGCATGCACACAAACAAGCCAAGATCTATCTACTAGATTGTAGCAACGAGTCGATAGAAGCACTCACCCTCGAAGATTCCAAAGAGGTTAATGAGAGCATATTCTCGTGGGTGATGTAGTCGTACACTTGCTGATCTCAAGATCGCGTAGACGATCCTTCCGGCGCTGCGTTCCGGCAGCGCTTCCGCAGTCGGTCACACGTTCGATACTCGTTGAAGACCTTCCTCTCCCTTGTTCCAGCAAGCAGCGGAGGTTGTAGTTCTCCCCTCGCGATTCCGGCAGCACGGCGGCGTGGTGTCGGAAGTAGAGGGAAGATCCCGCAGGGCTTCGCCTAAGCCGGTGCGAGTTATGGTAGATTAGGGTTTTCCGGAGATATAGGGTTTATAAGACCGGGAGGAGGATGAGGTGTCGTGGCTAGGGTGGTGACAGGATGACCCAATGGCGGCCAAGTGGAGAGGGGCTAGGGCTTGTGGTGTTGGGGCAGCCCTCCCCTTCTATTTATGAGAGGGAGGGGCAGCCTTGGGAGTGGTGGGTTTGAATCCAAACCCAAACCCAAGTTGGATTGAGAGAAGGACTTGTTTCTTCTTCCACTAGGAAACCATTGTTCTAGTTTGACTTTTCAAACTTCCCGTTTGACTTTCAATTTAGAGCTTTAATTCTCACTTGCAAATGCCAACACAAAGTGACCTAGGATATGATCCAATCATTCCACATATCCATGACACATTCATGGACCATTCCCCTTCCGGACCGGTGAACCTTCTAGACCCTTCTAGAACCTCTCCGATGAAAACATATTATATGAATCTTATTCTATGGACCATTCCGGATCTCCTAGTGATATCCCGGATCCCATCCGAGACTCCGAACAACATTCGGTATCCCTACTAACATTCCATATCTACTAAACAACATCGAATCCTTAAGTGTGTCTCCCTACGGTTCATGAATTATGCGGACATGACCGAGACACTTCTCCGATCAACCAATAGAGGAATCTAAAAATTCATATGGCTCCCACATATTTCTACGATTACTTTGCGATCGAATGAACCACTTACATACGATACCAATTTCCCTTTGTCACACGATAGTTTACTTATCCGAGGTTTTGATCGTCGGTATCTCTGCATACCTAGTTCAACCTCGTTACTGATAAGTACTATTTTCTTGTTCCCGTGATATGTGATCCCTTGTGAGCCAGTCACATGCTTGCAAGCCAATTGGATGACATTCCACCGAGAGGGCCCAGAATATATCTATCTGTCATATGGATGGACAAATCCCACTCTTGATCCATGTGCCTCAATACATACTTTCCGAACACTCAATGCCACCTTTATAGCTACCCAGTTACGGTGTGGTGTTTGATGTCATCAAAGCATCCTTCCGGTGATGGTGATTAGCATGATCTCATGGTCGAAGGAATTAGGTTACTATCTATCAGAAAGCTTATAGCAAATAAACTATTGAAATGACTTGATCTTTATGCTACGCTTATCTATAGGAGTATGTCCATCATATCATTCTCCTAATGATATGACCATGTTGTTAATAACATATCTATGTTCATGATCAGGAAACCATGATCATATATTAACCAACAAGCTAGTTTAACAAGAGGCTTTACTAGGGACTCTTTTATGTTTACAAATCACACAAGTATTAATGTTTCTGGTTAATACAATTATAGCATGGTATGTAAACATTTATCATGAGCATGAAGATATGATAATAACCACTTTATTATTGCCTCTTGGGCATATCTCCAACAGTGCTGCCCTCGAAAACAACCACGAAACCATGATCCCCCTAGTAATCAACTTCCGCATGTACTTTTCGCTTGTGTCGTCCCAAAAAATGTGTCGCGCATGGGGATATTTTTGTAGTGAGATTAAGAATTCTATATGGGAAAGTAATTTCTGAGAATCCATAAAAGTTCAGAATTTCTTGGTATAGTACGGGAAGGTTCTAAAGGGGTTCCGGGCACCACCAATGGGCCCTACCTGCCCGGAGGATCCACATGGGACAAATAGAGGGCATCTTGGCCCTAGATGGGCCAGGGCTCCCCTACCCCATAAGGCCCATGCATCTAGGGAAAAGAGAGGGGAAAACCCTAGCTTGGGGGTGGGTTCCCCCCTTGGCCGCTGCCTCCCCCCTTCTTGGAGGAGGGGAAAGGGGATGGCCGCCCCCACCCCCTATATAAGGAGGGGCAGGGGCTGGGCTACATCTTGCTCTTGGCGCTTCCCTCCCTCTCTTAGATACATCTCTCACTCCCCTATTGACGCAAAGTGAAGCCATGCAGAAACTCTCCACCACCATAATAGTGTTGCAGTTGTGTTGCGTGATTATCATGGAGATCTTCTCTATCTCTTGCGGGATCAAGAATGGGAGACGAGATCGGAGCGGAACATTTGGATACCGCTGAGGTGTCGTACGTCCGGCAAGAGGATCTAAAAGGTCAAGATCTACATTGGTTTGAACCGACGCAAGTGAACGAGTATATCATCCATGATCTCTAAATCGTTACCACTCGTGTTCTTAGAGGGTAAGTAGATTAGATATATTCTACTTGTTTTTCATCTGGTAGATTAGATCTTGCAGGGTTCTCTCTTGTTATTCCCTAGGAATTTTTTTTTGTTTCCATGCAACGAACCCAATAGCTATGAGTTTTCCCCAATGGTAAACCACTCTATGTGATCGGAGATCCCGTGAATTAGAGTTGGGAGACAAGTTGTTGGACAAATGGAAGGAGAGTAGCTCTATACTGAATTTACCTCTTTGTAAAGATGCTATACTCTCCTATTCTACATGGCAGGTCCATATTTATCTTAATATATTCTAAGTGGCTTATCTAATAAGCTGAGATGTTGTCCTGAAGAACATTCCTTAAATAACATAGCTATATGAGTATGATCGTAAAAAATTGTAGTCCGTGAGATTTGGATGCTTTCGAATAAACTCATGAAAGGCCTTCGAGTATGACGCATAAGCTCCAAACCGCGGGGAAGAACTATGGCAGCCCAGTATCAGTATGAACTTTATGTGAAACTAGTGTACAGGAAACTTATAATTCAAGACATAGTCCATTGTTCAAGTTGCTAGATGGTGTAGTATTAAGTTTAATATGGAAGTTCAACTTAACAGTTTTCACTATGCACCGGTATATAAAACAATATTCTGGAATAAAAGTAATGTGATGTACCAATGAGACTTTATTGGGGAATTGTTTGAATTTGGTGTTGGGCCATTGGCCCACGATACAAATTCTAAAATTCTCTTTGTCCTATTTACGCATGGCAGCTCATGGCTGTGATAGTAGAGCTAAAGTTTAGTCTCATATTGCTACTTGAGTGGGTGTTGCACCTCCTTACATACAAGGATGTTGTACCACTCACTAAGTTGTTAGAAAAGGAGCATCTCTCGCGCACTCCTCCTCCAATGTCGCATTCCATGCCTATCCTTGTCACGATACGTGAGTCGAGCTCATATTTATGCATGATGTTTATGTTTACTTCTCGGAAAAATTATTTATTATGAGTCATAAACGGACGCGCTAATCATCTGTTTGCGGATTTTATGGATCATGAGTTATTACCGACTCGGACGTGGGTTGCGCCCCACGACCTCCCCACGTGCACTATATAAACCCAGATGTGAACCCTAATCGGTACGAATCACACACACCTACTTCCAGAATCTTGCACCGCGGCCTTCATCTTTTCCATCCCGACTTGCGGCATGTACCGCAGATTGGGACAGTAGGCCTATAGAACCCTGCCTCTCGTAAACCTGTATTGGTGAGGGGCGATCAAGTTTTTGGAGAGCGTTCTAGCACGACTACTAGCAACCACGGCGTCGGCTGACAACGAGTTCCCCGACGACAACTTGTCCCTGGACGTCAAAGACCTCTTCGGCAACCTCAACATGGGCGACAACACGAACGATGCTACTACTGTTGTTGTTGATGACATTGCCGCCGCCGCTGCTCATACTGCACCGTACGTGATCCTGGACTTTCTCTTTTAGATTTTGCTAGAGTTTCCTGTACTGGCATTTGGAGAAGATATGATTGGTTTATCTAGTTTAGATGCAATAATATGTTCATGTACTATATTAGTTTGCATGATCCATTTAATTATTATTTGTATGAACATGCTTTATCAATTATTTATTCGGATTAAATCATATGAATATTTGCTTATATTTTCAACATAAAATACAGAAAATTACTCCAGCAGTTATCATAGAATGCATTGCCATTAATGCATAACCAGCATGAGATAGATTAAGGCAAAACATCACAAGAAAAGACTTATATAAGTGGATAAGAAAATAATGGCATGGGCCATGACACATGTAAAGGGCAAAACAGCACGATATTTGCTGCTGCTACTACTCCCTCTGTTCGGGATTATAGGTCCTACGCGGATACCTAGATTGTTGATCAATAAAATATAACTTATATATCATAAAAGTTATATTATTAGAAAATATAACCTTTAAAGTTTCTAATGGTATAATTTTTATGTTATAATATTTATATTTTATTGTTCAAATCTTAATCTGATTATCCGTGCATTGATAATCCCAATGGTAACTAATAACCCTACCTCACCAGAATACTGTAGTCAAGATTAATTAGGCACGCAGACGCATGCAGGTCACGAGAGACGAGGGGCCGGCGGCATCGACCACGACCGGTGCGTATGTGCGTGCAAAGCGACCCCGTGCGGTCAACCCGATCCGCGTCGCCTCCTTCCCGCAAAGCTGCTCGCGGATACGGTACAAACAGAAGAAAACGGAGATCATATCGGCCCTGAGATTCACTCTTCCCACCCGAAAGCTACCGGTGCAGGGTTACTGAAAGCGAACCGCGATCGTGGTGACGATCAGTTTGGCCATTCAAGGAGGCTAGCTTCCTAGCTAGGAAACTGTTACCGCCACTAGTGCGCACGTGCGCAGCGACCCAGTCGATCGACTAGCTAAGGGGCACCCACAGTGTTGCCAATAGCCAAATCTGACATACCGTACTAGCATCGCTGTGAATATGGCAAAAGCTCTACAACGATTGCTTTGTTCTAAATGTCTGTCCTATGGACTATGGGTCCCAATCCTAACATAAATAAAATTCTTTTTCCCCAACTGCCCGTCTCTCACCTCTATCCATCTTCTCCCTTTGCCCACCTACTTCTCCTGAAAAAAATTCCCCAATCCGGCTGCTCCCTTTTCATATTCCCGATCCAGCTACACCTTGTCCTTGTTGATCAGCATCTGGCCTCATTTTCTACGCCTTTCTCCTCCTAGCACACGCCACAGATCTCTCCCTCTCGTCCTCCGTTGCTCTGCACACCATGGCGGAGGACGCGTGGAAAATATTGAATCATTAATATTTTGGTGTATTGATTTGACTCACATGGAGAGTATATATACACGTATAAATTTGAAGAACAAGAAATCTATAACTTAGAATACAAGAGGATCTCTAAAGTCCTAATCTATCTCTAGTTATGTACGTATCCTAACATCTTCCATCGGTCGAAGCGGAGTGAAGCGGACGCTTGCGACTGGATTTAAAGTCTTGTGATTCCGTCGTCTTTACTTCCTTGTCACCATCACCTGCGTGGACATGATCATGGCTGGCACCTAGAGGCGGTGACTGCGTCCCCTTCTAGTGCATCTCTTCCCTCCCGCAGTCATAGCGGGAGTGGCGTGGACGCAAGTGACGACGTGGACCCTGTTGACTGGAGTTCTTGAGTTACTGTAGACGTTGTTGTGGATGTCGATGTCGAAGTAGCCGATCGTGATGTAGCCGTAGTCGATGTAGGTGTGGTCGATGTTGTAGTCGTCATAGTGATGCGGCCGCCATTTTCGGAGGCGCAAAAATATGCGCGTTTTTTTGTTGTTGTTGTTATTAACGAAGTTGCGGTTGTGGACGTTTTGCACCTTATAGAGGTACCGTCGGGGGCGTCTCTTGGACGCGATCATAAGTGAGACCACCGGTTTTGCCAGGATCAGAAGAACCCACCAAACGCACAAGGTTTTGCGAGAACCATATGCGCGGTTGTAGAGGCGTCACAATTGTGATGCCGGTTTGTTGTTGCAGTCGTCGGGGTCATGGACGCGGCGATTCCGTCGTCGTGCCTTGCAGTTATACTGTCAGAGGGCGTCGTAATTATACCATCATGTGGACGGGTATAGCGGCGGCAGTGATGTGTCGACGAAGATGTTGATGAAGACCACGTAGATGTAGACCTTGGCGATGATGTGTCAGCAATGATGGAGTAGACGTGTCAGCGATGATCGTCGCTCGAAGGCGTCCCTTGTGGCGGCGATGATGTCGGAGAAGTTGATGTAGTAGTGTTCCACACCGGCCTGGCGTGTGGATGATGTTGATGTCGCTTCTCCGTGAATATGCTCGACGAAGATCTCGTTGGCGTAGATGTTCATGTCGATGTAGTGCAGCTCGGTGCAGTGTATATCTTGGTGTCGGTATAGTCGCGTCTCAAAGCATTGCAGATCTTGGTGTCGATGTAGTTACACGTGAAGATGTGCGGGATGCTGATCGACTCGGCTGGAAGGATATTGGGATCTGGGTCTCCAGATGTCGTGTATGTTAGATCGAATCTCGGCTGGCCGGGCGAGCAGATGTCGGAGTAGATCGCAGGGCGTAGAGGTACCCAACTGTCCGTCGCAACCTCAAATCTACTGGATTGATTCTTTGTCTCCTGGTGGCATGCGGCTTGGAGTGGATGTGTAGCTGCTGCACTTGTACGTTGATGAACTAGTGCATGCGTATGCTTCATACGCGATGGAGAAATCCGCCGGGAAGCCGCGTCGCACGTGAAGCTGGCGGATCAAGTCGGCCGATACCATGGAGCTCGAGCCTCGTGTAGTCGCCGCCTTGAGCACTAATTTGAGCTGCTTTTTTTTTACCGGAATTTGAGTCACGTAGATCTGTAGGGATTTATTTTGTAGCTAATTGGATCTAATCTAAAATTGAGAATTTAGAAACTGAATCTAAACTAAGAACTGGAATTGATCTAAAGAATCGATTTGATCTTTGATCGAAATCGGGTGCCATGCATCCGAGGAGTAATTTTCCCGAGGGCGGCGCGTTACGAAAGTGGTGGAAGAACCTAGGATCGGCGCCGTGAGGCTAACCGCTCGGATACTATGTGAAAAATATTGAATCCCTAATATTTATCCTCATGGAAAGTATATATACACGTACAAACTTGGAAGAACTTGGAGGACAAGAAGCCTCAGGTCACCGCCGACTCCGCCGCCCCTCATTCGTCCGCGAAGGTGCTGCTCCCGTCGCTCAATATCTGGACGCCGTCGTAACGCAGGCGCCACACCATGGTGCGTCGTGTCGTGCAGAGGCCACGCCAGCATCTTCTCCTTGACTGTACGGCGCACTCTCCTAGGCCGAGGCCTTCTCCTCCGCCTACTAGGCCTGAAGTGCAAGATGTGCGAGCGGTTGGAGGAGTAGGAAAATGCATTTTTTTATTCGTTTTGGAACTACCTCTACAATGTGAAGAACTAGTTCTAAAAGCTAAAATTATAATATGGAACCACTTTTGGCACAATTTTGTGGGTGTCCTAAGCTTCTTCAGAGTTCAAAAGTCGCATCGAGCTATAGGCGCGCGCGTTTGGTAGGTTCGGAAACTGCAGTCAGGGCCTGGAGATAATAAATGCTCCACTGTTTCATAATATAAGATGTTTTAGTTTTTTTAAAACCAAAGTATCAAGATATTTTTTAGTACATGGTTCACTCCAAATCTAACATTAAAAGATATCTAAATACATTTATTTCACAAGAGATAAAACATCTTATAATTTAAAATGGATTATGTCCAATTAATATGTGGACTCCCTCCATGGTGTATCCAACATGCGTCTCAAATTATCCCCGGGGCAGACCTAGTGGAAACTGCCGATTCTGTCATTTTCAGCGAGCCATCCTCGCAGCGGTAGAAATTGAGAATGCGGCGTCTTCGCGGATGCAGCGGAGGGTGATGGCGTGAGATCGTCATTGTGGCGGAAAACTGGTGGGAGATTTCGTCACCGATCGCATAAAACACCAACATCTATTTAGGAGCGTCACCATCACTCTAACATGAAATCAACCATTCTTCCTTCCCTTCCAGCTCCTTCACGGTTCAAAATAGATGGTCACAGCGGGAGCTTAAGGATCTGAGCTCCAAAAGAGCTGCATGTAACCAAACGCGCACATAGTATTCTTTCCGTTTAGAAATATAAGACATTTTAGATTTGTGAAATAAATATATTCAGATGTCTTTTAATGTATATGTTCATTCTAAACCTCTACGAATTTATAGACTAAAAGAAGTCTAGATATAGTCGATTCACACACTTAAAATGTTTTATATTTCTAAAGGGAGGGAGTATATTACTAGGTGTACTTTCCTTTGAGCTTGAAGCCTTGAACCACACGAGGCACCTGCTACTACCACACAGCTAGCGCTTTGACTTTACGTGTTTCCACAGAAAGAAAGAAAGTAAAAAAGCGAGACCTAGCTGGGCCGGGGTAACGAGATCTCACGATTACGATTACGTCTTTAGACATTGACGTGATGTTAATTCCATGAACTTTCCTACCTATAGTATATACTTTGACTTAAAATAAAAATAAGAGTGAACTCCACGTTTCACCTCACATGTGCATTTGCAACACAGTATTATCCAATTAGTAAAGAAAATCTAATCTACCGGAATATCCTACTATCTAAGAAGCTTCTCTCGAAAGTCATCCCGCTATATTAATATAATAACCACATTGATATAAGAATTCAAACAAAAGAAAATATTAGGGCAGGAGCACATACATGCCAAAAAGAAAAGAAATGAGGCAATGACGAATTGATGAAACGTTTATGACCTGCAACCGTTGCGCCCTCCAACTTCGGCCCACCATGCTATAAGCACCCTGAAGCATCACGTATCAAGCAACACATTTAATAAGGGAATCACTGTCAACACGGCGCTGCTGTCCGGACCAGACTAGTCCTAGGGTTTTCCCCAGCACACATAGTACAGTGGATAGGGGATTTCCACGAGAAACTCCAGGAAGGAATAGTGTCACTCGAAGGCGGCACCGCTTCAGGATCAGACTAACCGAGTGGGATTTCTCCCGACCCTAGTCCACACAAAAAAAACGGCCCAACAGAGCACCACTACCCAACTTCGCCGCCCACCAGCATATGCCACCACGGTCTTATAGTCATCATCACTAGTCTCTTCATGACACTCGCATGTGCCCTCCAAGACGGAGGCATAGAATATTGCCAGGACAAGGAACATCAGCCTCACAGCCACACGGGAGGGACCCACCTCCACTGTTGAGAGGCAATCATCGACCGGACAGAGCACCATGGGCACACTAGGCGGCAGGCAGACAGGGTCGTAAAGCCCTGGACACCCTGCTGCGATTGGCGGGTCGCAATGACGCTTTTCCCATACATGTACTAGTCGCCACTGCGACCTCTAGGCAGCCCTACAGCTGCAGCGCCCCGGCCCACTCGAAGCCATCTAAGGTTCGCCCGAGCCCATCTAGGGCTGGAGGTTCCTAGACCTGGCCCCAGATGGCAGGCGATGACCACTGCAGTCCTAGCACCCCGCCGCGAGACAATGTTGCCTCCGACAACACCCGACGGGCTGGACCAAGGCCTTCCGAGGTGCACAGCCACCAAGGAGGAAAGGTTCCCGAACCTCCCTCTAGGACGCGAGGAGAGAAAGGCCGCCTCCATCGGCATCGCCCGACAACACTTGTAAATGCAGCAATGATGGGAGAGGTGGAGGTGCGGCAATCGGAGGTGTGGATGATCCTCTTACTTTCGGGGAGAAGGGCGGGTCTGTAAAGGAATTTTTTCAAGAAAAGATGGAGAAACTCACCTATCTAATAGGCTTTGAACCCGGTATTACAATATTCTTAACATTTGCCACTTGTTCGATAGAACCGACATGTTAATTAGGTTGGTCTGAAGATACAACAATGTGTAAAACTCGGAGAGAGTCATCATCGATCATGTCCATACTCCTCTTCTCTATCTTTTTTGTTTCTCATCCCCTCCTGGTATCGTCAAACTTCGAACATCACCTCAAACATTGCCTATAGGCATGCATCGGAAAGAGGGTACATGATTTCTTAAATGGGGGTAGTTTAGACAAAGATTTTAACTTGATGGGTTACTTGGTGTCATAAACGCAGAACAAGAGGGTAAAGACATGGAATTTACTCTATATAATAAAAGAATATTTGTGATGTGTTTAGTCATATCACTTTCTCATGTTTCACCGGTCAAAATGCTTAGAGGACTTACATTGGGCTCAAAGGTCATATCAGACACGGACCTTTCATCCACATCATGACCGGATTAAACATTAAGGGTTGCCACATATACGCGGCACAATGAATAGTAAAATATACACACGATGCAATTAAACCATGTTGGTAGGAAACATGTGAAAATAATAAAAATATATCTTATATATGAAGTTTATAAACATGTAAAACATTTTTTATAGGGGAGTGCCTAGATCTGAGAATTAGTTATGTATAAGTCGCTGATGTCATCCTAATATTTGTGCTAATTCTCAGTTGCAACCTACTTGCAACTTATAAGATTTGTACTAGTTCTCAGTTACAACCTAGTTGCAACTCATTAAATTCTCAGTTACACCCAAGTTGCAACTCATGTGTAGCACGAATCACGAGGTAAATCAAACGGTGAAAAAGGCGACCGAGACTTAAGAAGTTCTCAGTCGCCTGGGAACTAGCAAATCCGTTTTTATAGGATCTACCTAAGTTACCTATGAGACATGAGGGGGAATGTTAAACAGTTGGTTTGGGTTTTATACTCCCTCTGTTTCATATTAACGGCCTCAACTTTATCTAGTTTTTATGTATTTAGTTAAATATTTAGACTAGATGTATTCGTATTTTAATAAAGTTGAGGCCATTAATATGGACCTGAGGGAGTACTTATTTCTTAAGTTTTCTTAGAAAACAGGTATTTCAATCCATTTAAATCCCACAATATATTTCTTAGCAAAATCATTTTATTGAGTATGCAATGGAATACAAGTAAAACCGATTTTTAGATCACATGCTTCTAAACAACGGAATATTGCAAGATTTTGGTAATGAAATTATTTATGAGATACGCCCATTTTAAGATTATTTATGCTTCTAGCATGAGTGCGCGCTACTAACTTAGTTACTACATACACTAGTATCATACTCACACTCCATTTGTTAATTTGTAGAATCGTAATACAAAATGTGGATATTATTTAACTTTTTATGGGCGCACTATGATACCGCATTGTAGTATTAGTAGATTTATATATCTCTCTCTCTAGTGTCCTTATTGCAATGCCACGTCTGCTTGTGAACTTGCATCCGGAGAGTTGAAGAACTTTTAGCAGCTTAGTAAGGTTTTGTTTTTTGGAAAGGAGCATATATTAATATCAGAGGATATCAATTACACCCAGTCTCTGCAATAACGCATTGTCCTAGCGACTACACGGATGCATACAGTCAAAAAAGAAAGAAAAATTACAAAAAAAGAAAAGTCGCGCTACAGTTCCTCATTTATTGAAACAGCAGTACTACCACCACCAAGACAGCATCAGATGTCCATCTTCTCCAAAAACAACGTCTTCAAAAAGAGAACAGTGCACAAACACCATCATCGTTGATCAAAGATCTAGGTTTTCATCCTGAAGAATCCACGCTCTCAAAACAATACCTTCAACAAGGCTATTGCCAGGCACAACCAATTAAGGCCAGACCCTGTGTTTTCACCCTGAAATATAGGACCATGATCTTCACTTGTACTGTCGCCCCCGCTTGCATACCACTTCTCCAAGTCACAAGTCACCAAGCCAATTTCTCATCACCACCCGGACTCGAACCACCATTGTCAGTCCTCAGATCTCGGTCTTCATGACATTCTCCATCGGCACCATGGGACGAGAACATGTCCCATGATATTAACAGCCAACAGACCTTCAAAGCGCTCCCTCAGAACCCAAATGGTCAGAGTAAAAATATGGGTGCGCACGACCGAATCCCACCCGATCCAACGATCTCTTGACATACGCGCATTCGCCGGCGGAGTCTTCCGGAACACGACACTGCAACCAGATCAATGAAGACAAACATCAAGCGGGTCTTCGTCTTGGCGTGAGATGAACCCTAGGACCACCCCCTTTATTCAATCCGAGCCAGCAGCCCCTCTCCACCAGCTGGAGCTAGAGGAGAAGATAGTCCAGCATGCCTCCTAAGCGGCTCACCAGAACCCAGCGTGCAGCTGCCTCCGCAGTCAGAGTTCCAGATCGGATCCGGGCCAGACCCAATGCAACCACCGCCTGCCATGGCGGCCGCACGTCAGCTCCGTCGAGGAATACCTCACAAGATCGCCTCCAATGTTGCCACCACGACACCTCCTCCTCCCCAAGCCCTCGATCCGCGCCGCCCGAAAGATGAAGGGCCTAGGCGGGCGCCCTAGGCCCACGGCGTGATGTCGCTGCCTACAAGCAGCTGCAGGAGCACCCGTCGCCGCCTGGCCGAGGTCGCCGCCCCGACCCGCTCCGTTGGCGCCGTCCCAGCCACCGCTCCAAAGAAGACCGTTGCAACCTCCACCCCTAGCACCCTAGCACCTTAAGGTACTAGGGGTGCCGCTCCTGTGACCCGACCAGCGGCAAATGAGGATGGAATCTAGAGAAGGGAGGTCGGCGGCGGATCGACCCTCCGGCACTGGGGTCGCTTGGAGGGAAGGGTTACGATAGCCAACAATTTTTTTGGTTAATTACCAATTTCTTCTGGAATGCTTCAACTAAGACCATTTTGTCTCTCTAAATTAGCAATTCCTGGTTTTTCTGGTTGACCAATATCTTTCTCTTAGACTAAGTACAGTGAATATTTCTAATGCATCCATTCATATGTCGCAATGCAGTGTGTATGCAAGGCAACCTAATGGTCAAGCAGTCTAGTATTAATAACTAGATCCGGTGATTTGTCACGATCCCCTTTGAGATCCAGTGATTTGTCGTCTTAGCTAGACACTTTGCCACGCATTATCGCCTCAATGAACCTTTTGCCTAGTCTCTCCCGCCAACTGCCATCGACCTTCGTACGTACCTGCCATCGATCCTCGTATCGACCCTTAGCAAACAACAGTAGGGATGCAGCTGAGCCGTCACACCCTTCCCACTAAAACGAACGTTCAAACCTAACAGCCTCGGCCGGCCGGCCGCCTTGTACGTGCGCCGGTGCGTCGGTGCGTCGCGCGCGCGAGCAGTATATGTAGCAACACTGCCGACGGAATAGCACGGTTCACCACGGTAACTTGAGTGAGTATCCTTGACCAGAGCTGGAGGTAGCAAAGCTAGCGCGCGCCATGGAGATCGGCACGAGCGTACTGGCACCGAGCGCCGCCCCTGGCACTCGCAGTCCCTGCAGCCTCCAAGCCCTCGGCCGCAAGCGCTCCGTCCACCTCCACGACATCGTGAAAGCGAGGCAGCCACGGCGTCTTACATGCGACGCAACTGGTGGTGGTGGCGGCGGTGGTGGCGGCGGTGGCGGTGGCGGCCGCGTCGACCGCCGTGACTTGCTGTTTGGCCTCGGAGGCGCCGCGGCTGCCGGGCTGGGCATGCAGCGAGGCCGGGGCGCCGCGATCGCCGCCCCGATCCAGGCGCCGGACCTCCGCAACTGCAACCCGCCCGACCTCCCGGACACGGCCCCGGACACCAACTGCTGCCCGGCGTTCGGCACCGGCATCGTCGACTTCCAGCTGCCGCACCAGGGCTCGCCGCTACGTGTTCGTCCGGCGGCGCACCTCGTGGACGCGCAGTACCTGGCCAAGTACGAGAGGGCCGTGGCGCTGATGAAGCAGCTGCCGGCCGACGACCCGCGCAGCTTCGAGCAGCAGTGGCGCGTGCACTGCGCCTACTGCGACGGCGCGTACGACCAGGTCGGCTTCCCTGACCTGGAGCTCCAGATACACAACTGCTGGCTCTTCTTCCCATGGCACAGGTACGTACAATACACACATACACGTGTTTTTTATACACACATACATGCATGACACATACATCCATCAGCTCTCCAATTTTTCATTGGATGTGTGTAGTAGCATGAGTAGTTGTGTTGGGTACGTGTGGGTAGGGGTAGCGACATGCTCCTTTCCTGTATGCTAACCTGCGTTTGACTTAATTTGGACGCGTTCTACATATGCAGGTTCTACGTCTACTTCCACGAGCGGATCCTGGGCAAGCTCATCGGCGACGACACCTTCGCGCTGCCGTTCTGGAACTGGGACGCGCCAGGCGGCATGACCCTGCCGCCGATCTACGCCAACCAGTCGTCGCCGCTCTACAACGAGAGGCGCCACCCCGCCCACCAGCCGCCGTTCCCGCTCGACCTCGACTACAACGGCACCGACCCCAGCATCCCGACCGACCAGGAGATCGACGAGAACCTCATGATCATGTACCGCCAGATGGTGTCCAGTTCCAAGAAGACGGAGCTGTTCATGGGGCAGCCGTACCACGCGGGCGACGCGCCGGACCCGGGCGCGGGCTCCATCGAGAGCGTGCCGCACAACCCGGTGCACCGCTGGACGGGGGACGCTCGGCAGCCCAACGGCGAGGACATGGGCAACTTCTACTCGGCGGCGCGCGACCCCATCTTCTTCGCGCACCACAGCAACATCGACCGCCTCTGGCACGTCTGGCGCGGCCTCCGCCCGGGACTCAACACGGACTTCCCTGATGCCGACTGGCTCGACGCCGCCTTCCTCTTCTACGACGAGGAGGCGCGCCCCGTGCGTGTCCGCGTCCGCGACTGCCTCGACCCCGCCGCCATGGGGTACGCGTACCAGGACGTCGGCCTGCCGTGGCTGGACGCCAGGCCGGCCACGAAGTCCGCCGTCACGCCGGCGCCCGCCTCGGGATCGCTCCCGGCGACGCTGAGCGAGACCGTGCGGGTGACGGTGACGAGGCCTGAGGTGTCGAGGAGCGCCGCGGAGAAGGCGGCGGCGGAGGAGGTGCTGATCGTGGAGGGCATCGAGATCGCCGACCACTTCAAGTTCGTCAAGTTCGACGTGATGGTGAACGCACCCGAGAGCGGAGCCGGGGCGGCGACAGGGTACTGCGCCGGGAGCGTGGCGCTGACGCCGCACATGGTCCGGCAGAACAAGAAGAAGGGGTCGGTCAAGACGGTGGCGAGGTTCGGCGTCTGCGACCTCATGGACAACATCGGAGCGGACGGGGACAAGACGGTCGTCGTGTCGCTGGTGCCCATGTGCGGCGGCGAGCTGGTCACTGTCGGCGGCGTCAGCATCGGCTACGTCGAGTGAAGATAGCGCCGCACATATATGCCGTGTGCTCTACTGCTCTCAATATATATAGCTAGATCAAGCTGCTCATGAGGCTTCAGTGCTTGTATTGCAACTTGCACGTATGTACGGATCTAGCGATTCTAAATAAGAACGGTTTTTTTTTTTGGAACTGCACAATCCTCGTCGATAACTCATATGCTTACGTTATAACTACAGCAATCACTTGTAGTGACAAATTTTCTGCAAAAAAATTTCATATGTGATGTCGCCGGTGAAATTAGATGTGCTTGTTCCAGCATGTGGTAGAACCAAAGAACTCATCTTCACCATAGTCAATGCTGCTAAAGCTAGCACACTTTTCTGTTTGAGATACCAACGTTATATACGATTTGATTTACACTTTATTATTCAGACGAGGCAGAAAAACAACTACATGGAGCGTCGACCCTAACAATCTAATTGTCATTTTACAAAATATGTACATCGATCTGAATGCCACAGAACCGTAAAACAGAACATATTTGCAACGGTATATGTTGCCGGAACCTGTAAACTCTGTCTCTAGCTTAGAACGAGCTTCGTGTGCCACATTCGATGCGTAGCGTGCATGGATATAGTGAAGAGCTCACAGCTGAGCGTCTCACAGACGCCAGAGAAGTGGAAGCCAATACTTCCGAAGCCCATATGACTGACAAAATGGCTTCCCGAAAACAGCATATACAGTGAGACAATGGCATGTCACTGAAACCTGGCAAACCAACTCCCGGAACATCATTGGTCGTTGTTAGTTGAAGTCTCAGTTCTTGCGAGCGGAATGGTACAGTTCCATGTAATCCAGAGCAGGCCGGTTCCAGGACCAATCTTGCTCCATGACCCGCTTGCAGAGGGAGTGGAACCAATCGCGAGCGTCGTACCACGTGGTGATCGCCCTGAAATGGAGCAGGTGTCAGGTGGCATCAATAACACCATGCTTATGTGCAACCCAGATGGGTTATACTGTTTCTCAAAAGAGGATGGATGGATTATACTTGCCTGTCAAGAGCATAATCTACGCCATCGCTGTCAGCTCCTTCGAAACTGAATCCGTTCGGCTCAAGGCCTTGCTCACGGGCACGATCCTTATCATCGTCGACGTCAAAAACAGTGTCATAGAGGCCTGCAGAGTACGGCATGTCTTTCACAGCAAACTACCAATGCAATAAAACACAGTACCATCGAGATGTCGAGATATAATAATACCTCCGGTTTTCCGAACAATGGGGATGGATCCATATCGCATAGCAGTAAGTTGTGTTAAACCACAAGGTTCAAAATGGAAGGACAAGAATGAAGTCGGCGCCAGCATATATCTACAAATAAAACAAGAATTTTATTTAGCACAGATAAGCCAGTTCTAATGTATGGGGCTCTTCAAAGAGAATCTGAGACTTACCAAATGTGACAATGGCTCGTCATAAGTTAAACAAAGCTTCACGCGGCCATCAAATTCAGCATGAAGTTTTTTAGCTAAGTTGATAAAGTCATTTTGTATGCGATGATCTGGAGCTGAACCTAGTAAAACCACCTGTTGAAGAAAGATAATGTTCTTTAGTTTTGAAAAGGTTGGCAAAGGTTAAATGCCAAAAAAGAACGCATAAGAAGCTTGCAATTGAACATAGGTATTATCTATAAGCAAAAGAAAAGACCTGCCCATTGCGTTCAAGAGTTCGATAAATTGCATGCTTGATAAGGTGAATTCCTTTCTGGGCAGTAAGCCGACTGATGATTCCGACTAGAGGGGAATCAGTTTGATGTAATCCAAGCTTCTCCTGCAATGCCCTTTTTGCAGAACTCTTACCATCAACAACATTCTCGGAAGTATAATTTACCTGAAACAGAATGACACAAAAGATGAGCTGGCAATATCCACAACAGTATTAAGACAGCTCTCACATTTTACAGAATCCAAACTGATAAGATGCATCATAGTTATGGAATATGATGAATAGAACCAATGATAATTACTTACCGGGATGAAGCTGTCATTATATGGATCCCAAATATCAGAATCAATTCCATTACGAATGCCATGGAATTTAAAATAGTGAGGAGCAATAGAACCATGCCCGGACACTTCCTTTGAATATGTGTCCGAAACCTGCACAGGGTGGCCAAAACAGTATAAAACAGACAAGAAATATAGTTTAGCAATATGTTGAAGGATCTGCTTTATGATAGGGATAAAGCAAAACACAGGTACTCACAGTTGTAGCCTTATCACAATGTGCCATTGCTTTGCCAATTTGATTTGCTCCAAATTCAAGATTGTGGATCGTAAATACAACCCGACCATTTGGCAGCCCATTATGAACATAATGTTGCTTGTACAGCCAAGCAACTGGAGCACTTGACCAATCATGACAATGTATGATATCCTATTAGGATGACAACACTTGAGCTGTATGAGAAGTCGATATGTGGACATAAAAGCAAAAAAGTAACAACATGAAATGGGTGATTGATGATATACTTGCACAGTTCTAACAAAAAGACAGAAAAAATACAGAAAAATTCTGGGAATAAATTGGCGATGAGAAAAATACAGAAAAATTATTCCAGCACTAATATAAGATGAGATCATAGAATACATTGCCATTAATGCATAACCAGCATGAGAAAAAAAAACCTCGGGAAAGACCTACGTAAGTAGATAAAAGATAATGACATGGGACATAGCTTGTACTTACTGGAGAAGAACCACTCTCGAGAAGAAACTCCAGAGCAGAATGACAGAAGAAGCCAAATCTGCTTTCATCGTTCTTTCCATAGACACATCCAACCCAAAACATCCTACAACAAGAAATGTCAGTCCCCTTCTTTTTTCAGTGATGAAATCACGTTCATTCACTAACAAAAATAAACATGTCTCGTTTGCCTGAAGCCTCTATACATCTTGTCTACCTGTGTACTAGCATAGCAACTTGCAACCATTTAGTTCGAAGAAAGTTAAAAAATACAATAAGATCTTATCTATACTTAAGTTGGATGCCCGCTCAAGCCATGCTCAACTCATTGGAACAAACAGTAAAAGAACCAATCAAATAACTAACTAAAATAGAAGTTCTTCATCTCCTACTCAGTTGTGACTGGTAAAAAAAGGCTATTTCTTGAAGGATAACAGTTATCAAGATTTCTGTGATGCAAGCATTTAAAAAAAAGTATAATGCTGTAAAATTTCTATGATCTAGCCAGTAACCATCAGGTCTTAAAATGAAGGACAGACAGGATACTCGTGATAAAACAAGGGTTCATCAACAAAGTGGAATATGGAATCTACAAAACAAAGTGTATAATAAAGAAAAGAGATAATGCAGGCAATAAAAACTGATAAATAGTGTATACTGGTAAAATGTGGAGTATAAGCATACCCATTTTGTGGTTCCAAGAAATAAACAGAGATGTCTTCAACCTTTCCAAACCATACTTTTATCTCTATACCACTCCAAGTAAAACTTTGACGGCAATGTAAATCCTTCACCTGCATGAAAAGAAAGGCAACTCAATAAGAATAACAACTGTACTGACAAACACCATCCCACCGATCAAGCAAGCACATAAAACACTATGAACAAAGACAAGTAAAATTAAGTACTGCTACATGTAATTATACAAACAGAGGAAAACATACAACTTGTTTCTGAGGAAGGTTCTTCAGTGCTCTACACAAAGAAGAAACCGCAAATTTTAGAACATGTTGGTATTTGCAACCACTCATTGACTTACTAACGGTTGCACAATTCAGTTTCTGGGAAGCTTTGAGACACCAAAATCTACACTACAATTATGCAAAAGACATACATACATATGTCCACAATATAATTGTGTGCTATTATATTAGTATAATTCAGTAACAGATATAAGACAAAAATAAAAGCAAGAAAAAATAAAGAAACCCAGGATAAAGTGCAGTGTACAACTTACATTGCTTAGGTTTAAACAGTCATACTTTGGAATAATAACCTCAACCTTGTGGCCTAAATCTTGAATAGCTCGTGAAAGACTAGTAACAACATCTCCAAGACCCCCAACCTGTGACAACATTGGTCATTGTTCAGCATGTCATCATTTTGGGTACCAAAAGAAGATTGCAAGAAGTACATTTACCTTTGCAATAGGAGCCATTTCTACTGCAATGTGCACAATATGCATAGGTGGTTCCTTTGCCATGGAATCAGACACAGGAATATGGTAGTCCATCCCATTTCGATTGTCATAAGTTCCACCTTCTTCCGACTCAGAGAAAACAAAGTCCATCATATATGCATCCAAAGGAACCCTAACTGGAAAACAGGCAGATCAATTAAACAGGATGCAAAAGGAGAGACACCCCTTCATAATACAAAATTTATTTACAGGCTAGTTGCGACTGAATACTATCATAATTACCGGCAACAATCAATCGATAGTCCGAAAATATGTCATGAAAAGAAGCAGGATTGAGTTCCACATAATAAAAAAATTGGTAAAGTTTGAAGAGGCTCTGTTTTACTTTTATCAGGATTTGAGTCTTATGAAATTTCAGGTAAATAAGGAGAAAGTAGTAACTTGAGCTGTTCTGAATAGAAGTCTAGAAAGATTTATAGGAGCATATACATTAGAAATGTACAAATCATCACCACATAATACAAATCAGCAAGTAGCTTCAAGTGAAATATTCTAGAGGGAGGATCTAGTGGTACTTGATTGTGTATTAGCATGAGAAATGCTTCAAGAAAAGGTCACTGACAAGGATCCACACCTGTAGCTTGTAAGTGTGAACCATTTTCTGCATTCACCATCTTCTGTGGCGGCAAAGGACCACTTGGATGGGTCCAACGGTTAAATGAACATCTGAACCAAACTTCTGGACTTCCATTCAGCACTGTGTTAGAAGGATTGTATAGAACATCAACGGTGGTTCCTGCACGCACTTCAAGTGGCTCGGTATACACAATGTGTTTTTGTGAGAGAAGAAACTCTCTCATAGTCTTCTCCTTTGTCTCAGCTTTCATCCTTGCAGTTATCTCAGCCTATTGCAACCAAATAAAAGGTAAATGTCACAAGATCTTCTGTCAGAAGATCCTCCTTTTTATTTCAAAAGAGAAGAAAGAGAAAGAATATTTTTGCTTTAATACGTAGTCAAGTATAGACAGGTATAATGCTCCTAGCCTCCTAAATTATATGCATTGATTCTCTTGAACTAACCCTTCTCTGGCGAGCATCCTCCCTTTCTTTTCTGTCTTGCTGAAGCCTTTTGAATAACCTATGTTCTTCTTCGACCCAAAATAAATCATCAGATATGCCCTTTGCAACGGCAGCATGGAAATCTCGATTTCCATTGTTATCATACTTCCTTGCATTCCAAGGTGGTCCATCAGCAAAAACCCAGTCCAACACCAATGCGCTTTCAGGTAAAGTAACTATACAGGGAGTAAAGTCAAGTGTAAGCTATATGTATGAAAGCAAACAAACACATGGTATCAGATCTTGAAACTCATTCAAGAGAGAACACGTATTTTAGGAAGGAAACACCAATGTGTAATTTAGAGGCACACATTTACCATGCTTCTTTTATGCCGATACCATAATAAAATGGCCGCCTTATGATACTATGAATCCTAACTCCTAAGAAATAAAACGTGTGAATTAACATACCATTTGCATACCACCAATCACCATCCTTTTCTTTAGATTTGACTAGTCTTTCAGCAATAGAGAGCCCATCAATCCAGTTGTTATAACCCCCATGCAGCCAAACCTCATTTGTATATACTAGTGGTCTCGAGCTTCGATTATAGTATAATCTGACCCTATCCCCTCCTTTGTATGTGTTAGGCTCTATATACCATAGATTATCGGCGTATCTGCTGGCTGAACCCAACACTTGCTGCAATCTATTCCTCGTCATCTCAACCTCAGCCTTTGCTTGTGCCCTATCAGCTTCCATTGCAGCCCTTTCTTCCTCCTTCCGGCGCTCCTCCTCGGCCTGTCTTTCCTTTTCAGCTTCTTCTGCGGCAAGCCTCTCAAGTTCCCTTTGCTTTTCTTCAATCAAGAAGTCCTCAAATGATTGTTCATCAATGTCACTTTCTATATGCAGGACGAAATCATTATAATTGTTATTTTCATAGACTGTGTCACCATTAAAGAACACGAAGTCTAATCTGTATGCCTGCTTGGGTATGTAGAGTTTACAGCACCACCAATCCCCTGTTAATCCACTTCTATGCAATTTATCAGTAAAAGGGTTCCATCTCCAACCATTGAATGCCCCTTTGATAAGAATATCAGGCTGACTTGCTAAGGCAGACATGCTACGATTTAAGTAAAGATCAATAACTGAATCAGCTTTCACCATGTTAGGAAAAACAAAACACTTATTCCCAATTGAATAGTTTTCATTTGCAAGCTCTTCAAGCCTTCGCTTTAGCACTTGAGGATCAACATCCTTGGGTACCTGTTCTTGCATCTCTAGTTCTTGCTGTTCTTCATCCTCTGTTATCCTCAGTTCATCACCGGCAACCGAAGGCTCTTCATTGGCATCTTTACTTGTCCCGGCGCCATCTTCTGATAAAGAAAGTTCTCCCACCTCGAGAGTTTTGCTGGCTATTTCATCCACTGCTGCTTCAGTTATATTCTGTTTGCTAACTATGGTGGTTGGCTTCACTATATCCAATCCAGTGACATCGACAACAGATGAAGGCTCGGATTTCAAACCTATGTATGCGCTTATTTTGCGACGGTACTCCTCAAGTTCTCTGTCAATTGACTCAGCATCCATGGAGGTGGAAACCGATGCTGAAGACTGCATTTGGTCAACCTCTTCTTCAGTCTCGGTCTCATTCACTCCCTCCAGTGTCACACTGCTGGAAACATTTCCTGAGAAGTCTACCTCAGATGATTCTTCTGCGGTACTTGTCTCCTCTGTTGGTTCACTAACTGACTCGATGCCCATGGATTCGGAGGCCAATGCTGGAGGCTGCTTCTGTTCGACATCTTCTTCAGTGTCAGCCCCACTCACTCCCTCCAGCTCAGCCTCAGATTCCTCTTCTGTTCTAGTTGTCTGATATGTTGCTTCACTACCGAGCGTCACATTGCTTGTGCCAAGGTCACCTTCGTCTGTGCTGCTCTGTTCAACATCACCTTCGTCAGTGCTGCTCTGTTCGATCTTCTTCGTGCTGTATTCAGCAGCAGGTCTCGAAGCATATCCTTTAGAGGCAGTTCCCTTGGGCTTTGGACTTGACGATCTCCTCGGATTCCTCTTAGAGTAATCTGAATAATGCAATGTAATGAGAGCATGAGCTAGGCAGCATGGCCAGAGTACTCAGACAGTTACTTGTAACAAGATTGATCTTCAAACCTGAGCTCGATACCATGCATCGAACAAGCCTGCTTCTTGTAAATCTGCTGCACTTCACGATGGACTGGAAAACAGAGAGCTGTAAGTAAAGATCACCTGCCTGAATGTGATAGCACATTTTTATAACTGGACTAATTATTCACCCGTACTGCCCCCAAAATGCCCCAGGTTAAGGACATCTCCGATGGATGCAAGCAGCAAACGGGCCAAACCAAATAAAAATTGCTTGACAGGAGAGCAAAGCTGTTGTAAAGTCCGCTGTAGATGCAGAGAGAACATGCAGTATTTGGGGTAACTGAAACGAGGTCCCCTACAGATATTCATCAACAAGAAGGCAGTGGCGCAACACTCGGCCAACCAGACATGCAGGCCTGCCCTGCCCTGCCCATCAATCGAAGTTCTCCAAACCAAAATGGGACCAAAAACGCAGAACAGTAGGAACAGGGGGGCACGCAAAGAACACGCACCTGTGCGAGGCCGGGGGCGGCGGCAGCACTGGCGGGGCGCAGGACGAGCACCGGCCGGCTCCGGGAGCAGAGCGGGCTCTGCGCCCGGAGAGCCATCTCCATTGCCGGCGGCAAAACAAAACCCCTCTCCCCTGATCTCTCCTATCTCTCCCCGCCCCCCTACACGGAGGAGCTGACCCCCTTCCTTAGTTTTTCCTAGCCTCTACTAAAAACTCGCATCGGAATGCGCAGCCGTACTGTCTGTACACACGCGCGCGCTCGATCGAAAGGGATAGTGCTTTTCCCCAGCGTGCGATTTGTGTGTGGCGAAAATCAGGCGAGTTTTATTGCCTCCCACTAATTTTTCCCTCATTTTTACCCTGTGGGGAAATGGGTGGACGGAAAGATGATGATGGGGCTTCTCGGATCGGCTGCACGAGGGAGGGCGCTAACAGGGGTGTGGGCCCGGGGGGGCTTGTGCTATGGACGGCTCTTCTTTGTCGGGGAGGGACACGTAGGATGAGCCGTGTAGCTTGGGCTCGCCCATGGGAATCTGCCTGCTCAGTTCTGGAACATTCCAGTAGATCTCGCCATTTTAATTTCACCATTCTGATGATGTATTTCCTGCAGATCTCGCCATTCAATTTCACCATTCTGATGATGTCTTTATAAGAAGATCTCTTCTCCCCCACCGATCAGTACTGCTTTAACAGTAAGAGATCAGGCACGTGATCTCCACGGCTTTGCGAGCGCATTAAATTCCAACAGTGTGTCTGTCCGGGCACATGAATACACGATCGAGAACTGGAGTAGTAAAACCCAAAAGTAAATCAATTGTATTTACCAGAAGAAATAAATAATTTAACAATTTGTGTGATGTGAATCTGTGATGCTTAGCATAGACAAGTGAAGAAAAGAAACGTGTCTGAGCTGCTTGTCACCCCGATGACTCACCTCTGTTCCCATCTCGCGGTCCAAGGTCCGTCCGTGATCCGCGCATGATATAGTCGTACGTTTCACATGCAGATCTTGCCTAGTTAAACGATTGGTTTATCCCTCTCCAGTTATTATCGGCAAATGGTAATATTCCTTCAGGGGAAAAAATTGTACTCCTGCCCCTGCGCGCAAAGTGAGACATCAGGGCATCAAGAACTGAAAGAGTCGAGTACTTCACCTCACAAAATCTCAGAGCCTTGCTCCAATGTGCTCTTGGGACCATCGATGCTGCACAATCGATCAGTAGAAAAAAAAAGATAGATAAAATAAGAGTTTTTAGCTGCCTGGCTGCTTTTGATTCATGTATACGTAAAGTTGGAAAAGGCATATACTCCCTCCGTCCCTAAATAGATGTCTCAGATTTGTCAAATTTTAGATGAATCTATATACTAAATAGTGTCTAGATTCATCTAAAATTTAACAAATTTAGTATATAGATTCATCTAAAATTTGACAAATCTGAGACATCTATTTTGGGACGGAGGGAGTACGTAAAGTTGAAGCAAGTGAATTAGCAGATAATGGAATTCATAAGATGGAGCCGTAGGCTACAGATAGTGTAGTATGTAAGGGCATGAAGAAAACATTATGAGTATTCAGAGAGGCGCTATACAGCTATGCAGTCAATACTGACGCCGGTTGCTGAAGCGATTCTCGTTTCAGATTAACAGTAGAACTGCATTCAGTTCAGCAGTAGTTATTTGCAGTCAGATTAGTTTTGTACATCTGTCATTGGTAGATTTAAAGGAAGAACTATTTCATTTTATACCCCCTATGAGGATAATACCAGTTCGCTGCTTAGTATACTTCATTTCCACTATTGTGAGCTCCCAAATGCAGGAACACTTCACATACAAAACCCGACGATTGGTCACACATAAATCTTCTTTCAGAGCCTGCAGGCTTACTTGCTTGTCTGAATTGACAACAGAGAATTGGATGAAATATAATCAGCAAACGAATGAAGTCCATCCCTTTTACAGGTGAGGAATTGTAACTACTCCCTCCGATCCATATTAATTGACTTTGATTTGTCAAAATTTGGATGAACCTATATACTAAATAGTGTCTAGATTCATTCAAATCTAGACAAATTTGAGTCAATTAATATGGACCAAAGGGAGTATATGATTTCACATGTCATTATCAATATCAAGCATGGTTGCTCATGATATTTACGAGTAGATATGCTCGCCAGACTGTTATGCAGAATTCTATGAAATGGAGATCAGGGCAGAAGAAACATGCTAAATGGTAAGGTCACACAATGCAGTAGACAAAATTGCCAGGATAGGATTCCAAGTATTTACGAAGTAGAAATCAGAGAGAAGACATGCAGAAAATGTATAATAGATTAATAGGGTATTAGTAACTGGATCATGGTTTTAAAATGAACAATAAGCCTGAGATTGTCACATCAGTATAGAGTTAAAGCCATATGCAGTCCACGAGTATTAATGTCAGAACAAGAGATTGTAAGAGCACATCACAAATTCACAAATCATTTCATCATATGCCCTGTTCTAACATTATTAAGAAGCTTTATGCAGATTGATACTTCAGATTCATGATTAGTGCCATTAATAAGATGTTATATAAACCACCAACAGTTCAGCACGGAATAATAGTAAAGATTAAATAGGCATGAAGAAGCTCCTACCAGCGAAATGGTCAAAATTGACCTTAACTAAAAGCCAAGAACCAATAAACCTAAACTACACACTGGATGCTGATAACTCATCAAGTAATTCAACGACCTAGTATGATAGGTGCAAGAATACACGACTTAAGGAAAAGTACTTCCTGGAGATCGATGACAGCCAGAGGAAGGACCAATGGAACAGCAAGAGCAAGAGCCGACATGCTAATGCTAGTATACAAAAACTCCTCTAATCACTACTTTAGTTGATTAGAAACTGAATATTTTGTAAATTAAAACAATAGAAAAGCAAATAGCATCGCTCATTATTGGCCATTACTAGCAGTGAAATTAAGTAGGTCCAACAGAATCATTCTGCAATCAATGAACTAAATGAAGAAACTACAACAGCTGGTCTGATAGAAAATGTATTCCCAACACAGCAAGTCATAGGGGCATAGGACAGGCACATAATTAAACAAGTACTAGGAGATATGTTAGACACCTTTGATCGGCAATCAATCATGATAACTTCAAGTGATAATTGTGCTTTGTAGGCGCTAGAAGCTGAGCAAATGCCTAGATGAAATATGTTACTCCCTCCGATCCATATTAATTGACTTTGATTTGTCAAAATTTGGATGAACCTATATACTAAATAGTGTCTAGATTCATTCAAATCTAGACAAATTTGAGTCAATTAATATGGACCAGAGGGAGTAAAGAAAAAAGAAGATAAAAAAGGCAATACTCGCAAGCCAGCAATAAATGGATAATGCCAGGAGATACCAGTGTGGCAGTGTCCAGCAACATAAGGAAATGAAGATGTAGAGTATTTCTTAACAAATACTGTAGGCAAGAACTACTTTAGCACATCTTGAGGTATGTTGAAATTGACCATAAGCCACAATACTATTCAACTGCTAACGGAAAGATTGAAGTAATCTAAACCCAACAGGGTTGAACTAGAGCAGACAAGGAACTTACCACTTCTAGAAGGTTAACCACATGCTGATTATGTTCATTGTTCAATGAAATATATTTAAAAAGCAAATGAATTTCCCTAGTACTGCATATATGTTCCCATTAGAAAGCCCAGAACAAAATATCCTGAATTCACAAACCAGAAATTATTGGGCAATAACAGCAGATGCAGCAACCCAGCAACATTTAGACTGTTTCTTAACCAATACTGCAAGCATGAGCTGTTAAAATTTACCACAAGCCACAATAAGCTACTACTGAACTGCTAACGGCAAGATTGATGTCGAAGCACGTGTGAATTCATAAGATGGTGCCCTTGGCTACCGGTAGTCTAGCATGCAAGGGCATGAAGGAATCAGTCTGAGTAACCAAAAAGGCATTATACAGCGATGCAGTCAAATGCTGATGCTGGTTTCTGAAGCGATTCTCATTTCAAATCAATTGTAGAATGGGTTCAGCCAGCAGTAGTTATTTGCAGCCAGGTTAGTTATGTACAGGTAGATTTGCAGGAAGAATTATTAGAATGAATTTTATACCCCTGATGAGAATAATACCAATTTGCTGTTCAGTAATACTTCTTTCCACTATTGTTAGCTCCCAAATGCAAGAACTCTTCACATACAGAACACGAGGATAGACATGAATCTTCTTTTAGAACCTGCAGGTTTAGTTGCTTGTCTGATGGACATCAGAGAATTTGATGAAATAAGATCAGCAAATGAATGAAGTCCATCCATTTTACATGTGAGGAAATGTAACTAAATAAAAAAGTTACATGGAATTATCAAGCATGGTTACTCATGATATTTACTACATTTGTTCGCCAGAAAATCATGTAGAATTTTATGAAGTGGCGATCAGGGCAAAAGAAACATGCTAAATGGTAAGGTCATACAATGCAGCAGACCAAAGAAGCCAGGATAGGATCCCCAAGTATTTACGAAGTAAAAAATCAGAGAGAAGAAATGCACTAAATGAATAGTAGGGTAATAGAAATTGAATCATAGATTCAGCAGGAACAATAAGCCTGAGATTCTGACATCAGTATATAGTTCAAGCCATATGCAGTCCACGAGTATTAACGTCAGAACAAGAAATCGTAAGGGTGCACAACACAAATTCTCAAATCACTTCGGATGTATGCCCTGTTCTAACATGATTAAGAAGCTATAGGCAGACTGATACTTCAGAGTCATGATCAGTGCCATTCATAAGATGTGATATAAACTACCAACAGTCCAGCACAGAATATATTTGTTAATAACAAAGATTAGATAAGCATGAAGCAGCTCCTATCAGGGATATGCTCAAATTTGGCCTTGACAAAAAGCCAAGAGTCATATACTAAACTACTCATTGAATGCCAACAACGCATCAGTTAATTCAAATGACATGCTAATGCTAGTAAGCTGTCATAAGATAGACCAATGGAGATCAATGTCAGCCAGAAGATAGACCAATGGAACAGTAAGAGCAGTAGCCTGACATGCTAATGCTAGTATACAAACCCCTCTGGTCACTACTTTAGTCAATTAGAAACTGAATTATTATAAATTAAAACAATAGAAAAGAAAATAGCACCATTCATTATTGGACATTACTAGAAACGAAATTAAGTAGGTCTCTATCCAACAGATGAACAGAATCATTGTGCAATCAGTAAACTAAGTGAATAAACTACAACAGCTGGTCCAATAGAAAATGTGTCCCAACACAGCAAGTCATAGGGGTATAGGGCAGGCACACAGTTAAAAATGATTAGTATAGATATGCTAGACACCTTTGTGTGGAATCAATCATGATAACTTGAAGTGTTGATTGTAGCGTGTAGATGCTAGAAGCTAAGCAAATATACCTAGATGAAATATGTTACAGAAAAGGATGATAAAAGGGCAACAATCGCAAAACAGCAATAAATGGGCAATGCCAGAAGACACCAGTGTGGCAGTGTCCAGCAACACAAGGAAACAAAGATGTATTTCTTAACAAGTACTGTAGGCAAGCACTATTGTAGCATCTTGAGGTATGTTGAATTTAACCATAAGCCACGATAGTCTGCTATTGAACTGCTAACAGAAAAATTGATGTAATGTACAACCAATGGGGTTGAACTAGAGTAGACAAGGAAATTACCACTTCTAAAAGGATAGCCATATGCTGATTATGCCCATTGTTCAACGAAATCACATTTAACAAACAATTGAATTTCCTTAGTACTGCATATATGTGATGCCTTGGTCACCTTTGTTTGGAGATCAGGCATGATCACTCTGAATGATGATTGCAGTTGAGGATGCTCGAAGCAGTGCAAATATGCTAGATGAGATGTATGCATATTACAGAAAAGGGAGATAAAAGGACGATAGTGGCACAAACCAGCAATTATTGGGTAATATCAGAAGATGCAGCAAGCCAGCAACATGTAGTGTTTCTTAGCCAATACTGCAAGCATGAGCTGTCGAAAATTACCACAAACCACAATAAGCTAGTACTACTGAACTGCTAGTGGCAGAATTGATGCAATCTAAACCCAATGAAGTTTAGCTAGAGTAGACAAGGAACTTACTATTTCTGAAAAGGTGCAGCCACGTGTTGATTATATCCATTGTTCAATGGTCTTACATTTGACAAGCAATTGAATGTATGTACCTATTAGAAAGCCCAGACCACAATATCCTGAATGCACAAATCACCCAGCACAACAAGTTGACAATTTTGTTCCCTTTTTTGCAATTACACAAACCTTTCCAGAACTATTCTTTATCTTTTAACTAAATGAAGAAATTAACAGCCAGTCCGATACGAAACATGTCCCAACACAATAATGATACACCATCAATGATACAAGTCATGAGTGTATAGGAAACTACACATACAAAAATCCAACATGATCAACAAATGATGCGGTAGTCACATTTGTTAAGAGATCAGGCATGAAAAATCTGAATGATGGTTGCAGTTGAGGATGCTCAAAGCAGTGCAAATATGCCTAGATGAGATATATGCACATAACAAAAAAGGGAGATACAAGGGCAGTAGTGGCACAAACCAGAAATTATTGGGCAATACCAGCAGATGCAACATTTAGGGTGTTTCTTAACCAATACTGAAAGCATGAGCTGTTGACATTTACCACAAGCCACAATAAGCTACTCCAGAACTGTAACGGAAATATTGATGCAATCTAAGCCCAGATAAGATGAACTAGAGTAGACAGGGAACTTGCCATTTCTGAAAAGTGTAGCCACATGCTGATTATGTCCATTGTTCAATGAAATCACATCTGACAAGCAATTGAGTTTCCCCTAGTACTGCATATGTGCCTATTAGAAAACCCAGAACAAAACATCCTGAATCCACAGATCACCCAGCAGATCGTAGTAGGAAAGCACAACAAATTGACAATTCTGTTCCCCTTTTTTGCAATTACACAAACCTTTGCAGAACTATGTTTCTTCTTATATTTGTTTTTCACATCAAATCGGTACAAACAAACAAGTTAAACAATAAACTGTGAGACATGGAGCTAGTAATTTACTAAGCAAGGGTGGACTAGATCCCTGAATCTACAAGTATAACACGAACTAATACAACACGACGAGACGCTCTAGTGGGCGGCGACCACCATATCCGGGATGTTGAGGAACTCCATAACCGCCTCGAAGGGCAGGTCCGGACTCGGCAGGGAGAAGAGAGTGACCCCCTTCGCCGCGGTGAGCTTCTTCCGCCCAGGGCACCGCGGCGCGAGGAGCCTCGACACGGGCACGTAGTAGGGCAGGAAGGGCCCGCTCTCGCCGACCCCGGCCGCGGGAGCGGGAGGGGGAGAGGGAGACGGCGACCCCGGCGAAGGAGGGGCCGCGCGGGAGGCTGCGCGCTTGCGACGGCGGAGCCTGGCGTCGCGGAGGCGGGCGAGGGCGCCAGGGCGGAGGAAGCGGAGGTGGTCGGCCGCCGCGGCGGCGGACGGAGATCGGGGCTTGCGTGTGGCCGCCATGTGGGTCCGGGCGGTCGATGAGTGGTGGATTTGGTGGCTAACGGGAGGGGGGAATGTGTTACTGGAGACGGAGCGGGCGGCGGTATTTGAAGCGGGGTTAGGGTTGGGCGGGAGGCGCGACTCCTGGGAGGGAAAAGTTTTCGGGAAAATTCGTGTGCGTTTACATACAAGTTTGTCGATGGTGACACGTAGGCGTATATCAGGTGGGGCCATGTGATGCGGCTTGCCCAGTGGGGTGCCACCGTCCAGTTGCACAAGACACCAATGGTCGGGCGATGTTCTTTGTAGCCAGCGATCTGGCTGTGCTTTCTGGTTAATGGAAAAGTGATTTTCAGCTAAAGAAAACTACTATTGGGTCAAAGGGAGTATATTTTCTTTGTCTAGAAATAATTGATTTGGGTTTATCTAAATTTAAATTTATTTTTATACATTAAAATGCGTCTATATACATTTAAATCTAGACAAACTCAATTTAGTTATTTCTAGACGAAGAGAATATATATGTTTTTACACACTAACTATACGTTGTAATGTGTTCTATAAAGGTCTTAATGATAAAGTTGGTTAAGAGAACAACACCTACAACAAAAGAGTTAATAGCATAAAACTACCATATTTCGGTCGAATATTCGAACAATCACCACCTTACAAACAAATCGCAAAAAACCACCACTTTTCGGCAGATTTTTTGCAATTCACGCTAAAACCCGATTTGCGGTCGATTGACAGCGTTTCTGATAAGGGGGGCCACCAGGATGATGACGTGGCAAGTGGTGAGCGGCTCTGGCGACGTTGCCAGACGTTAACGGTATGTGGGGGCCGGTGGAAATGTCCGAAAGAGGGACGGTGGACTAGTTCGCCCCGCCCGCCCTAGCTCGCTCTTGTGCCCCACCCCGCCCGCCACTGCGTCGTCGAGGCGTCCTGAGCGACCACCGTTAAATCGCCATGCCATGTACTGGGACGACAGTGACTCGTCGAGACACTCCCTCCTTGGGGTAAGTTCCCAAATTTCTAGGGTTCAGGCTAGATCCAGTGATTTGGGATTTTAGGGTTCCTCATCGATTTAGATCGATTAAACCAGTTATATCTATAATTTAGGAATTTGTGGACATGGACTACGCCCCAGATACCTGTGAGGATCCCGAATTCCATGGTGTGGCATTGGATTCTCCAGAAGTATGTCGTTTGCATGGGCTGGCGCCGCAGAAATGCGTCGCCTTCGAGGGCACTAACAGCGGCCATAGATTTTACATGTGCCAAGTTGGAAATGTAAGTTTATTAGTATTGTCTACCTTATTTTGTGCATTGTTTTAAGTTATACTTATTAACTGTGATTATTTCCTTTATTGTTTATCTTATTGAAAAGTTGCAGTGATGTATTAGAAGCACATTACTATCTTATTGAAACATAGTGATGTATTAGAAGCACATTACTCTAGTGGTTTAGCCAGTGGTTTTTACCAACTGTGATAAAAAGCTGCAGTGATGTATTAGAAGCACATTATCTTATTAGCAATGGTTTTCAACAACAAAGGTTATACTTAAGTTATACTTTAGCAATGGTTTAGCATAATTGCAGTGATGTGTCTTGTTTTGACAGTGCTTTAGCAGTAGCTTACATTAGCAAGAACAAGACAGTGAGGTTTTTATCCAGACATGCTTATAATTTTATTGGATTGTGCATTGTAGCAAGTCATGAACTGTGGATTCCACTCCTGGATTGATAAAGAAGAGTGGCCAGAAACTATGCAGAGGGCTTTATCAAGGCTTTGGGGCATGTACAATGAAGCCCATGATGGTAGAATCAATGACAGGTGTGAGCAAGCCATTATGTTGAAGCAACTGTCGGAGGATAAGCAGAAGTTACAGAAGAAATATGATTCTCTGTTAGACAATGTGAAGAAGTTCATGGATGAAACTGAGAGGAAGGTGCTTCTGGAAAATTATCAGAAGTTCAAGGAAGAAAGGAAAGAAAGTGTGGCTGAGCAGAAGAAGGAAGTGTTGGAGATATGCCCTATAGGCAATAATAAATTTAGTTATTATTATATCTTTGTGTTTATGATAAATGTTTACATTCATGCTATAAGAGTATTGACCAGAAACATTAATACTTGTGTGATTTGTAAACTAATTTAGAGTCCCTAGTAAAGCCTCTTCATAATACTAGCTTGTTGATTAATAGATGATCATGGTTTCTTGATCATGAACATTTGAGATGTTGTTAATAATAAGGTCATGTCATTAGGAGAATGATATGATGGACATAATCCTATAGATAAGCGTAGCATAAAGATCAAGTCATTTTAATAGTTCAATTTCTATAAGCTTTCTGATACATAGTAACCTAATTCCTTCGACCATGAGATCATGCTTATCACCATCACCGGAAGGATGCTTTGATGACATCAAACACCACACCAGAATCGGGTGGCTATAAAGGTGGCATTGAGTGTTCGAGAAAGTATGGGTTGAGACACATGGATCAAGAGTGGGATTTGTCCATCCATATGACGGATATATATACTCTGGGCCCTCTCGGTGGAATGTCATCCAATTAGCTTGCAAGCATGTGACTGGCTCACAAGGGATCACATATCACGGGAATGAGAAAAGAGTACTTATTGGTAACGAGGTTGAACTAGGTATGCAGAGATACCGACGATCAAAACCTCGGATAAGTAAACTATCGCGAGATAAAGGGAAATTGGTATCGTATGTAAGTGGTTCATTCGATCGCAAAGTAATCATAGAAATATGTGGGAGCCATATGAATTTCCAGATTCCTCTATTGGTTATTGATCGGAGAAGTGTCTCGATCATGTCCGCATAATTCACGAACCGTAGGGAGACACACTTAAGGATTTGATGTTGTTGAGTAGTTATGGAATGATGAGTAAGAGACTGAATGTTGTTCGGAGTCTCCGATGGAATCCGGGATATCACGAGGAGATCCGAAATGGTTCGGAGAATAGGATTCATATAAGGAAAGTCCTGTTTCGGAGTTGGGGAATGATTCCGGTGTTTTCATCGGGAATGTTCTAGAAGGTTCCGGAAGGTCCGACACTCCGGAGGGGAAGGGTACATGAATGTGTCATGACAGTGTGGAATGGTTGCATCATGTACTAGGTATCATGGCTGGGCAAAATAAAGGTAGAAATCAAATCCTAGTTTGAAAAGTCAAACGCCAATTTGAAAAGTCAAACGGCAAGTTTGCTTGGTGGAGGGAGAGTAGGAAACCTACTTGGGGAGGAAGTCCTCCTCCCTCCACCCGCCGGCCAAGGAGGCCGAGTTGGAGGAGGACTCCCTCCTCCCAACCGGTGCCCTCCCACCTATAAAGAAGGGCGGGGTGCCCTCTCCCTACCACCCAAACCCTAGCCCTAGCCGCCGGCCTCCTGCAAGTCGCCGCCGTCCCTAGGGCTTCTCCTAGCCGCAGACTTAGGGCTTCTCCAAGCCCTAGCCGCCAGCCAAGCTCCGCCCCTTGGTTCCCTCTAAACCCTAGATCGCCAAGGCCTCTCTCATAGTCCACCATACTCGCTCCGGCTTAAGGCGAAGCCCTGCGAGATCTCCCCTCTACTTCCGGTTCCACGCCGTCGTCTTAGGAATCACGAGAGTGCTACAACCTCCGTCTGCTTTGGAACAAGGGAGAGGAAGGTCTTCATCAGTACCGAACGATGTGACCGATTGAAGCGCTGCTTAACGCAGCCGAAGGATCGTCTACGTGATCTTGAGATCGGCAAGAGTACGACTACATCACCCACGAGAATCTGCTCTCGTTGACCGCTTTGGAATCTTCGAGGGTGAGTTCCTCTATCGACTCGTTGCTACAATCTAGTAGATAGATCTTGGCTTGTTTGTTTGCATGCGGTTGAAATTTTTTGTTTTCCATGCTACGAACCCCTACAGGAGGAGCACACAGTTGCTCTCAATAATGAAGTTCAGGTCTTGAAGAATGAAGCGGCTGAGCTCAAAGAGATACTGAAAACTCAAGCTGATGTAATGAAGGCCAAGATGTAGAAATGTGAAGATGAGAAGCTGGCCCTCAAGGATGAGAAAAATAAGCTAGAGTATATGATTTTTGACCTCTTCAATGCCAAGGATAGTCTCCGGCAGAAGGTGAAGAAGATTAAGGAAATTTGTGATGATGAGTGAGTTGAATGAATGTGTTGATGTAATTCTGAGCTACTGTTCATGTAATGTTGAACTACTGTGGTAGATTTGTTGTTGGAAGCAGTGCTGAACTACAAGTGATGTATGTGTTGTTGAATTTAGTGTTGAACTAATTGAGATGGAACCTTGTTAGTTTAACGGATCTATCTATGTTAAAACCTTATGTGTTATTGTTATTAGAAATGCTCTCCCTTTATATATTGTCATTTGAAATTAAATACCTTTGTTATTTCAAATGTGTTCCTTTGTAACCTTTGTGATCATTATTAGAGTAGTTGGTTAGGGTTGTCGAGGGTTCTCAACAACCTTTGTGATCATTATTAGAGTAGTGGTTTAGGTTTGTCGAGAACCCTCGACAACATATGTAACCATTTTTATAGTAGCTGGTTAGGGTTGTCGAGGGTTCTCGACAACCTTTGTAATCATTTAAAAGAATAGTCTTACAATGCATCATAGTAAAAAGGTACAACATAGATTCCACAGGAACATAGTTTTCCACATAATACATAGTTTTACACAATATCATAGTCTTAGACTCTAAGTTGGTTCCAATCATCAACATAGTCTTGGACAGGAACATAGTTTTGCACAGTAGAGATAGTTTCAAACACACAAGAACATAGCATAGATAGTTTCATACACAGAAACATATTCACTCCTTGGAGCTGGAGTTGTTGGCCTTAGTATTTTTGTTGTACCCCTTGTATATGGTGTGCTTCCCAGCACTGAGGTAGCCCTTCATCTTGTTTGTGAGCTTTGGTTCTCTGCCACTGGTCCTAGGGATCACATTTGATGAATTTGTGGCCCTTGGAGCTGAGAAGGCCTGTCTTGCCCTTGGAGCTGGAGGTGTTGGTGCTGCCCTTGGAGCTGGAGGTGTTGGTGCTGCCCTTGGAGAAGCCACAAGAGTGCTCTATGATGTAGAGCAGTCATCTGTGTTTGTCTTGTTGACCTACAAACACAAATAAATATGAGTATTGCAATATGAGAAGGCACAACAGTACATGAAAGAGTATTGCAATATGAGACAACCTTCTGTTGTGCTTTCCTTACAGCTAGCTCAGGCCTGAGCTTAACAAGACAAGATGTGTACCTATGACCCAGCTGATTACAATTACTACAGGTGATAGTGGCCATCCTAGAAGTATCTCTAGGTGCAGGTACCTCAAATGCACCCTTCCTCCTCTTAGTTTGCTTTCTGCCAGGCTTTTTTCTGAAAACTGGAGGGTCTATGTCTGGGTAAGGTGTCTTTGGCCAAGCATCAGACCTAGGGATTGGATAGATAATATGTTTGTAAGCTTCCTTATACATGGGTTTCTTGAAAAAGTCATGCACGTAATCCTCTGGAAACTGTCTGAGCTTCATAATGACAGAAATTGCATGATTGCAAGGAATTCCTATCACATCCCAATATCTGCAACCACAGGTCTTTGCTCTAAGATCAACAGCATGCACTCCAGGCCCACTTGTGCCAACCTGCCACAGACCAATAGCAGCATTTTTAGGACTACATGTTCTTGAGAACTTTTTAGCTGTTTCTAATTTATCTGAGTAGAAAGGTGTGATTTCCCATCTTGTAAGCTCTGCCTTCTCCCTTTTTGCACTATACTTGACCATCAACTTGTCAATGATGCCCTTGATCATGGACTGAATAGGCTTGCCCCTTACATCAAGTATCATATTGTTGAAAACCTCACTTAGATTATTGACAGTGAGGTCTGTCTTGCAGTTGGTGTCAAATGCATGTCTGGCCCAAGCTTCCACAGGTATTTGCATAAGCCAATTATAGGCAGGCTCACAACCCCTTTGAATCTCCTCCATTGCAGCATCAAATCTAGTCTTGGTCCATGAGTAGCTAGCTTGTAAAATCAACTTCCTAAGCTCTTCCCCATTAAATCCAACTGATTTGAAGTTGGCATAAATATGCATGAGATAAAACCTTTGAGGAGAATTGGGGAAAACATGGGAAACAGCCTTGAGCAAACCCTGAAATCCAGCCTTGTTGTTAGAAAACAAACATAAAGCTGAATGGGGAAAACACATAAATACAAAGCCTTGTTGTTAGAAAACTCACCTTTTGCCTGTCAGATATGATGGTGTAATTCCCAAATTTCCCTGACATTCCTATGCAACATTTGAGCTGGGTAAGAAACCACAACCAGCTAGCAGTATCCTCTTTGTCCACTACACAAAATGCCAAGGGAAATATATTGTTGTTCCCATCTCTCGAAAGGTACCAAAATTTGTTGCCATTGTTTGTTTAATGAAGCATCCATCCAGACCTAAATTAATTACATAAAAGCATGTGTAAGATGAAACATGACCAAAGACTAGCAACATAATTCACATTTTGACTACAAAGAAACACATGAACTAACCTATGAAGGGCCTGCATCCATCAAGAAAACCTTGTCTAGAAGCACCTAGACAGATAAATAGTCCATGGAACCTGGGATTTGCACTAGGATGCTCCAACAACTCTTTGGTTGTAACAATACATCTGCTACCAGGATTTGTGTCCAAGATAGCTTGCAGGTAATCTCCCAACCTTGTGTACTGCTTCTTCTGATCACCTATGACAGCACTAAAGGCCTTTTGCCTTGCCCTGTAAGCCATGCTCCTTGGCACATTCACTCCAGAATTTATCTTTGCATTATCAATGAGTGTGTCAACAGTTGTACTTGGATCTGTTCTAATTGCTTGCTCATACTGAGCTGCCAGCCAATATATAGTGACCTTGGTCTTCTCTCCATGAGGGATGCAAGTGTGCAAAGGGTTAAACTTTCTTATGCATAATGTATTCTCATTCTTAATGATGGAGGCAGACAAAAAGAATGGGCATCCTAATTTCATTCCATCTTTAGTACATTTGACAATGATTCTGTCAGGGTGGTTTCTGTGGTAACCATAGTTTCTAAGCTGAGCAATGTGATAGTTCCTAAGAGCTATCCTAAATTGGTAGACATCTGTGAAGCACAATTTCAGGGCAAACTGCTGGTGTGCATCAGCCCTAGACTCATCATACCAGACCATCTTCTTTAGTTTCTTCACCCTCCTCTTCTGCCCACTTGGCAACACCCACTTTGGCACAAAACCATCATCATCACTGTCAGGCAAATCATCTAGGCTACTGTCATCATCACCTGAAGGTATGAAATAGTAGTCATCAACTACCTCTTCTTGATAATGTGATCTGCTTGATGTGGGGCCTTTCTGTTGGAATTATGCCCTAGAGGAAATAATAAAGATGTTATTATTATAATTCTTGTTCATGATAATGTTTATATTCCATGCTAGAATTGTATTAAGCGGAAACTTTAATACTTGTGTGGTTTGTGAACAACACCGTGTCCCTAGTACGCCTCTATGGACTAGCTCATTGACTAATGATGGTTAAGGTTTCCTAACCATAGACATGAGTTGTCGATTAATAATGATATCATATCATTGGGAGAATGATATGGTGGACAGACCCAAACTAAGCGGAGCAATTAGATCGTGTCATCGTGTTCATCTTTGCGAAGCTTTTCTTATGTCAAATATTGTATTCCTTAGACCATTAGATAATACAACTCCCTGGTATCGGAAGAAATCTTTGAGGTCCTCAAACGTCATCCTATGAGAGGGTGATCATAAAGGTGTCTCTCAGGTGATCGGAAAGTACCTTTTGGGTTGTATGTATCGAGATGGGATTTGTCCCTCCCAAGTCGGAGAGAGATATACTTCGGGCCCACTCGATAATCGATATCAACACCGCTTGCAAGCATGTGGTTAAGGAGTTAATTACAAAGTGATATCGGATTACGGAACGAGTAAAGTACTTGCTGTGAACGAGATTGAACTAGGTATGACGGTACCGACGATCGAATCTCGGGCAAGTAAAATATCACGAGACGAAGGGAATATATATATGGGATTGATTGAATCCTGGCATCATGGTTCATTTGATATGATCATCGATGAATGTATGGGAGTCAATATGGGTTTCCAGACCCCGCTGTTGATTATTGATAGAAGATCATGTCTGCATATTCTCGAACCCGAAGGGTCACAGACTTAACGTGTCTCGACGCTAGGATAGATTGGATAATTGGTTTATGAGTTTTTATTCGGAGTCTCGGATGGGATCCGAGACATCACGAGAGGTTCCGGAATGGTTCGGAGAATAAGATTCATATAAGGCAGTGCAGTTTTTGGAGTTCAGAATTGTTCCGGATTAATCGATATTGTACCGGAAGCTTCTAGAACCTTCCGGAAGGGGACCAACGTGGACCCACCTTCCGGGAGGGGGCATGGGCCTATGAGGGAGTGCCCTGGCCGCTTTGGGCCAGGGGCACAAGGCCCCATAGGGCCCAGCCGGCCAAACTAGGGATAAACCCTAGTTGGAGCTTCTAGAAGGGGGGGGTTCCTTGCCCCCCACTCCTCCCTCCTTGGCCGCCGATTTTGGGCTTGGGGGAGGGGTTAGGGCTTGCGCCCACCCCTATATATATAGAGGGATGGGGCGCACCACCCCACACATCCTCCTCAACCCTAGCCGCCCTGCTGCCCTCCTCTCTCTCTCCTCCGATGCGTGTGGCGAAGCCTCGCTGAAACTCTCCACCAATTGCACCGCACCGTCGCGTTGTAGATCCAACCCATCTCTCCACCATACTTGCTGGACCAAGGAAGGAGGAGACGTCGAGGTGCTGCACGTGTGCATCTCCCGGAGGCATCGCCACTTGCGGTGCTAGATCGGATCGGATCGCGAGGAGGAGAAGCGAGTACGACTACATCACCCACGTTCCGACGAACGTTCCGCTGTGCGAATCTTCAAGGGTATGAAGATCCAATCTAATCTCTCTCGTTGTTTGCATCTCCTAGATTAGATCTTGGCCTTTCCGTTCGCATCCGTAGAATTTTTTTGATTTACTATGCTGCGAAACCCTTCATTTTCCCCTTCTTATCCTTCTCAGAAATAAACTCCTCTTCATCCACATCCTCTGGTTCCCTCTCTTCCTCCTCCTCTTCTTCTTCCTCATACAACTCTTCCACATCAGTTTCCCCTTCAAAGTGTACAGGAGATTCTCCTCTCTTCTTGTTATTGTGCCCATCATGTCCACCTTGTCTCTTCCTCTTCAATTCCTTTATGTACTATAGCTATAATGCAACAGCCTTGTCATGATCAGCTTTCTAATCATGCTGCAGCTCATGCATCCATTCATCATCAGAATCCACTTCATCAACAACCTTGTCATAATCAGCTGGTTTGCCCAGCCCAAAATTGCAGCTCTGTTGTGTTCCTATATAGAGGCATTCTAACATATCCATAGCAACTGGATATACATTCTCCTCCTCACTAATATATGACACTCCATCTCTGTCCACCCTTAGTATCAATGGGTCTTGTGATGGGATGTCAGCCTCAGTTTCTTCTTTATTCAGTCCAGGTGGCACATCTGAATTGTGTCTGGTCACTATCAAGTTAAGAACTTGTAGCACCCCGGGTAAAACCACCACTAGAAATCGTTGTTGTTTGTATTTGTGCATCATCATGCCTGCATCGTCATGTCATCATGCATATGTTTGTCTAAAACTATTTCCAAAAAGTCCTATTTGGTTTTCTACAAATAGCCTCCTCTCTATTTCAAATATCAAACCCCGGTCATTCCGGATATTTTAATGTAAAAACTAATTGCAAAATGTTTTGTTTTAAATATAAATAATAAAATATTTTATTTAAAACCACAGAGAGCATACAACCGCCAGCCCAATAGGCCCAACCGGAGTCCACCTATAGCCTAGATTTCTAAACCCTAATCCCCTACCCAACCCCAAACCCTAGACCATCTATCTACCCAACCCCCACCCTCCCGCCACGGACACCCCATCCCAGTAGCAAGACGCTTCACGTCCACCCCGCTCAACCACCCCTGGCCCACCCCTTTTCCCGACGCGGTCAACCACTCACGTGCGCGGCAGCATGACTCACGCAACCCCACCTCCCTGCTTCTCTCCTTCCACCCGAGAGACGCCGCCGCCAGCGGGCCTCCTCCCGCTCGCGAGCAACCGTTGCCCGACCCTGCTCCTCCCCGCTACAGGCCTGCGCATCGGCACCTCCCGCTGGACCTCTCCTTCCCCGGCCACCGTCACCCCTCGCCGCGTCCCCGAGGCCACTCCCCGAGGTCCCCAAGCTCCACCACCGCACGCCTTCACCCCGGCTCCTTCCGACGCCCAGCGCCACCTGCGATGCCCCGCCTCTTCCTCCTAGAGCTCGTGCCGGCTGCGCCTCCTCGGCCTGGGTTTGTCGCCGCTGTCGTCGACCTCATATTCCGCCCGCTGCAAGCGACCTCTGTCGCCCTTCCTCCTTGAACCGTTCTCTGCTCGCAGGTCGGCGCCGCCTGCAGGAGCCACTCCGCCGCCGGCCTTAGGTCTCCACACGCCTGTAGGTTCTGCCACGCCCAAGGCCCCTTCCTCTGCGGCCACCGTAGGCTCTCTCCTCCTCGGCGTTTCTCTCGGTAAGGAGGTGATGACCGCTGTGTGTGGCCGTTTTCTGTTCAGTCATGTGGTCCTGCCGGATGTGTCTAGATGAAGTATTGGCATATATGTGTGAGTTTCTTCTTAGATACAACCTCAGGATGATGTGCTAACCGTTGGCTACTGTTGCCATTGTTCGGGACCTTTGGTGGGATCGCTTGGCTTCGGTGTCGACGAGACATAAGAACACAACCGTTTCGATAGGATTTTCCTCATCGTCAAGACCAATTCGATGTCGTGCTATGGACGTCAAGATCTACTTCTGTTTGCGTCGACCAGTGCTTGCAAACTGTGAACGAGTGGGAACCTCAAGCTCGCCTTCACGGAATCCGAACTCTCGGCACGACAAAGCCCCGTCCCCGGATCCAATGGTTGAGACCCTGAAGACCGATTCCCCAAACCCTCGGAATCCCAAGATCGCCATTCGATGTGTGACCCCTATCCGAGACCCTCATATTTTTATAATATATGATATTGATCTTGTTGCATATTAAATGAACATGTTGCATACATATTGTGAGTGTTTGGGGGTATCTAGATGATTCACCTAAATTAAATATGGAGTCCATATGTGGGCGAATCTAGTCTTACATTGGCTCCAATTAAATTTCAGTAGCGAACCGGTGACATATTTTGCCTTGCTAATGCAACATTTAAAATGCGGGCTAGCTAAACAATATGAACCTATTAAATTATTGTCAGAACCCTGGTTCCGCTTAATATTGCCTAATTGCATCGCATCCTTGCCATGCCATAACATCATACATGCATCATGCCCGATCTTTTCCCGTAATATTGAATAGTGCATCCGGTGTTTCTTCTAGTGCTTTGCTTCTTCACGGATTAGGCCGATGAGTTGATGCGATAGTCGACCCGATCTTCGGATAAACCTTCGGCAATGTTTTTCAGGCGAGCATTCTCCCTCTTTCTACCTATTTTACTTTATAGTCTTTATTTCCTCCTGTTGATCTATTGCTATCTATGTTGCGATGCTCTATTTTTCGTACCCGTGATATCCCTTGCAGCCTTATATTGCCTTGGACACATCCTATTACCTGTTGTTTGGTAGATAGTTGGACTTGCGCGTCCTATTACCTTGAAAACACCGGAACCATTCTCCAACCCCGAAACAAGACTTTCCTTATATGAATCTTATTCTCCGGACCATTCCGGATCTCCTCGTGATATCCCGGATCCCATCCGAGACTCCGAACAACATTCAGTCTCTTACTCATCATTCCATAACTACTCAAACAACGTCGAATCCTTAAGTGTGTCTCCCTACGGTTCGTGAATTATGCAGACATGATTGAGACACTTCTCCGAACAATAACCAATAGAGGAATCTGGAAATTCATATGGCTCCCACATATTTCTACGATTACTTTGCGATCGAATGAACCACTTACATACGATACCAATTTCCCTTTGTCTCACGATAGTTTACTTATCTGAGGTTATGATCGTCGGTATCTCTGTATACCTAGTTCAACCTCGTTACTGATAAGTACTCTTTTCTCGTTCCCGTGATATGTGATCCTTGTGAGCCAGTCACATGCTTGCAAGCTAATTGGATGACATTTCACCGAGAGGGCCCAGAGTATATCTATCCGTCATATGGATGGACAAATCCCACTCTTGATCCATGTGTCTCAACCAATACTTTCTGAACACTCAATGCCACCTTTATAGCCACCGATTACGGTGTGGTGTTTGATGTCATCAAAACATCCATCCGTAAAGGTGATATGCATGATCTCATGGTCGAAGGAATTAGGTTACTATGTATCGAGCATATAGCAATTGAACTATTATAATGACTTGATCTTTATGCTACGCTTATCTATAGGAGTATGTCCACCATATCATTCTCCTAACGATATGATCTTGTTGTTAATAACATCTCAATGTTCATGATAGGGAAACCACAATCATTTATTAACCAACAAGCTAGTATTATGAAGAGGCTTTACTAGGGACTTTAATTTAAGTTTACAAATCACACAAGTATTAATGTTTCCTTGTTAATACTATTATAGCATGAATGTAAACATTTATCATAAACACAAAAATATAATAATAACTACATTTATTATTGCCTCTAGGGCATATCTCCAATAGTCTCCCACTTGCACTAGAGTCATCTAATCTAGATTACATGGTAATATACCGAACACCCATGGCAGTTTGGTGCTGGTCATGTTTTGCCCTCGGGAGGTTTAGTCAACGGATCCGCCACATTCATCTGTGTGTACTTTGCAAATCTTTATGTCCCCATCTTGGACATGTTCTCGAATAGCGTGAAAACATAGCTTGATCCGCTGACTTCTTGTGTGACCTTGGTTCTTGCGCATTGGCTATGGCGCCCATGTTATCACAAAGAGATAGACATTGGGTCCAACAAGACTAGGAACCACACCCAGCTGGAATGAACTCTTTCATCCATATCGCTTCTTGTGAAGCCTCAAAGCAACCATTTATTCGATTCAGTTGAAGATCTCGCCACAACGCTTTGCTTTGCACTCCTCCACTAATTCTGCACCATTCAAAGTAAATCATTATCCATTGTGATTTAGAATCATCCGGATCGGTGTTCCAACTAGCATCTGTAACCATTAACAACGAGTTGTTCATCACCTCCATAAGAAAGAACCATATCCTTAGTTCTTCTCAAGTACTTAAGGATGTTTTTGACCGCTGTCCAATGATCCACTCCTGGATCACTTTGATATCTGCTAGTTAAACTAACATCATATGCAATGTCGGGTCTAGTACATAGCATGGCATACATTAGAGATCCTATGGCTGAGGCATAGGGAGTCTTACTCATCCTTTCTCTATCTTCTGCCATTGTCGGACTTTGAGTTTTACTCAAGGTCGTATTGGGCAACATGGGCAAGAACCCTTTCTTGCTATCTTCCATTCCAAAACGGGGTTTTGATCATCTTGTCCATGAGGCATGGTTCGCATGTGTCAAATGATTCAAAATCAAGAGACTCCAAAAGTCCATTAGAATGGAGTTTCTTCATGCGCTTTACACCAATATGACCTAGACGACAGTGCCACAAATAAGTAGTATTATCACTATCTACTTTGCATCTCTTAGCCTCAATGTTATGGATGTGTGTTTCATCCCTTTCGAGATTTAGAAGAAATAAACCATTCACAAGAGGTGCATGACCATAAAAGATGTTACTCATATAAATAGAACAACCATTATTCTCCGATTTAAATGAATAACCGTCTTGCAATAAACATGATACAGAAATAATGTTCATGCTCAACGCAGGCACATAATAACATTTATTAAGGTTTAAAACTAATCCCGAAGGTAAAACTAAGGAGGCGTCTGCGGGCCATCACATCAACTCTTGATCCGTTGCCAACGCAGCATCGTCACCTCATCCCGCATAAGCCGTCTCATTCCGTAGCTCTGCTTCGAGTTACAAATATTAGCCGAACCGGTATCAAATACCTGTGCACTACAACGATGGCTAGTAAGGAAAACATCAATAACATGTATATCAAATATACCTTTGATGGTGCCGGCCTTCTTGTCCGCTAAGTACTTCGGACGATTGCGCTTCCATGACCCTTGTCCTTGCAATAGAAGCACTTTCGGTCCGGCTTAGGACCAGACTTGAGCTTCTTCTCAGCAGGGGCAACGCTCTTGCCGCCGCCTTTCTTGAAGGGCTTCCTTGCACCCTTACCTTTCTTAAAGGTGGGGGGCTTGTTGACCATCAACACATGATTATTATTTTTGATGTTCGCCTCCACTACTTTCATCTTAGCAAAGAGCTCAGTGATCATATCAGTGGAACCAATCTGATTGTGATCAACTACAAAACTTTTGTAGCTAGGAGTGTCAATCTTGAGCTCCTCTGGAATCATGCAGTCCAGTTGCTCAAGGCGTTGAGTGTAGCCCGACATCTTAATGACGTGCTCACTAACGGAACTCCCTTCCTCCATCTTGTAGTTAAAGAATTTCTTAGAGATCTCATATCTCTCAGAACGGGCTTGAGTCTCAAACATGTTTTCGGCTCCTCGAGAATCTCAAAGGGCCCGCGAACTCCTCAAAACGATTTTGAAGATCCGATTCCATAGCATACAACATGACGATCTTAATCAAATCATAATCATCCTTGGACCGATAAACAGCTTTTTCATCACGGCGCATCTCTGAGGGTTACCTAACGCTTTCTCAAGGACATAGTCCTTTTGTCCGCCGATGTAATGATTCTTAGATTGCGGAACCAGTTGGTGAAGTTAGACCCATTGTTTCTAAGCTTTTCTTTCTCAAAAACGTTGAAGTTGAAGTTGGACTTGGCCATTGGATCTACAGTATTTGCAAGTACAATTTAGACTATGTTCATGATAAATAGTTCAACTTAATCAAATTACTAGATGAACTCCCACTAAATTCAACATCCCTCAAGTTCTTTAGTGAACACGATCCAAATTCACCACACCTAATCCGATCATCACGAGAAGAGATGTGGTTTCAATGGTGGACAACAAAGTGTCTATCATATCATTCATATGACTCATGCTTAACCTTTGGTTCTTGTGTTCCGAGGCCATGCATACATGCTAGGCTCGTCAAGCTAGACCCAAGTATTTCAGCGTGTGCAAAAACGGCTTGCACCCGTTGTATGTGAGTAGAGTCTATAGCACCCGATCATCACGTGATGCTTGGACACGACGAACTTTCATAGCGGTGCATACTTGGGGAGAACACAGTTTTATCTTGATCTTTAAGTGAGGAATCATCTTATAATGCTACCGTCGCGATCTAAGCATAATAAGATACATAAAAGGGATAAACATCACATGCATATAACTTTATGTGACATGGTATAGCCAATCTTCGCGCAATGATCTCCATCTTGTGCATTCCGGCATGATCTCCATCACTCCACCATGATTGCTTCCACCATGAATAGCAACTACAACTATTGCTAACTACTTAGCGATAAAGTAAAGCTATTACATGGCGTATAAGAAGTTGAGTCGCAGGTCATACACAATTATAAAGACAACCATATGGCTCCTGCCGGTTGTGTACTCATCGACATGCAAGTCGTGAAACATTACAAAACATGATCGTCGCATACAATATACACATCACATCTTGGGCCATACCATATCACAGAAAACACTCCCTGCAAAAACAAGTTAGACGCCTCTACTTTGTTGTTGCATGTTTTACGTGGCTTATGGGAGTAGATGCTAAGAACGATTCTTACTACGGAAAGCCACAACGGTGATATTATGGTTGCCAAACTCCGGTGTTAATCCCATGACAACTATAGTGAGAGCGACATCCACCCCGCATGTGTGGTACAAGCCACACGTCAAGTGCGGAGTCGGTCTCATGACGACGTCGCGTAAGGTTGGCTGGACCGCTTCAATCTCACTATCCCGTCATAAGAAGAACACAAACAAGAGGCTTGCAGCGAGAAAACATCAACGCCCGCAACAACCATGTTGCGTTCTACTCGTGAAACACATCTACGCATAGATCTAGCTCGATACCCTTTGAAGGGTTTCGCGGCATAGTAAATCAAAATTTTCACGGATGCGAGCGGAGGAAAGCCAAGATCTAATCTAGGAGATGAAATCAACGAGAGATTGGATTAGATCTTCATACCCTTGAAGATTCGCAGTGAGCGTTAAATCGGAGCGTGGGTGATGTAGTCGATTCGCTTCTCCTCCTCGCGATCCGATCCGATCTAGCACCACAAGTGGCGGTGCCTCCGTGAGATGCACACGTGCAACACCTCGACGTCTCCTCCTTCCTCGGACCAGCGTATGGTGGAGAGATAGATTGGATCTACAACACGGCGTGGTGTATATGGTGGAGAATTTCTGCTGCAGGCTTCGCCTACAAGCAGTCGGGAGGAGAGAGGAAGATAGCAAGGCTGCTAGGGCTTGGAGGAAGGTGTGTGGGGAGGCGCACCACCCCTCTATATATAGAGGGGGGGGGGGGCGGCCGGCCCTTGCCCCTCCTCCAAGCCTATCTCTAGTTTAAACAATTTAAACTCTCCCTTATCTAGAAACCCTATTTCTGGTTTAAACAATTTAAACTCTCCTTATCTAGAAATTCTATCCGAGATTTAAGAGTCAAATCTCTCTAGAATCGGCTAGGCCCTATGGGGCCTTGTGCCCCAATGCGTCGAGGACACTCCCTCATAGGCCCATGCCCCTCCCGGAAGGTGGGGCCACATTGGTCCCCTTGGAAGGTTCTAAAGCTTAGGTACAATATCGATTAACGGAACAATTCCGAACTCCAAAAGCACTGCCTTATATGAATCTTATTCTCGGACCATTAGGAACCTCTCGTGATATCCGGATCCCATCCGAGACTCCAAACAAAAATCATAAACCAATTATCCAATCTATCGTAGCGTCGAGATCGTTAAGTGTGTGACCTGCGGGTTCGAGAATATGCGAGACATGATCTTCTATCAATAATCAACGGTAATGCAGGCACCCATATTGACTCCACACATTCATCGATGATCATATCGGATGAACCACGATGCTAGGATTCAATCAATCCCATATATATTCCCTTCGTCTCGCGATATTTTACTTGCCCGAGATTCGATCGTCGATGCTCATACCTAGTTCAATCTCGTTCACGGCAAAGTACTTTACTCGTTCCGTAATCCGATATCACTTTGTGATTAACTCCTTAACCACATGCTTGCAAGCGGTGTTGATATCGATTACCGAGTGGGCCCAGTATATCTCTCCGACTTGGGAGGGACAAATTCCATCTCGATACATACAACCCAATGATACTTTCCGATCACGAGAGACACCTTTATGATCACCCTCTCATAGGATGACGTTTGATGACCTCAAAGCTTTCTTCGGTACCGGGAGTTGCATTATCTCATGGTCTAAGGAATACAATATTTGACATAGGAAAAGCTTCGCAAAGATGAACACGATGACACGATCTAATTGCTTCGCTTAGTTTGGAGTGCATCCATCATATCATTCTCCCAATGATATGATCTCATTATCAATTGACAACTCATGTCTATGGTTAGGAAACCTTAACCATCATTGATCAATGAGCTAGTCCTTAGAGGCGTACCAGGGACACGGTGTTGTTCACAAACCACACAAGTATTAAAGTTTCCGCTTAATACAATTCCAGCATGGAATATAAACTTTATCATGAACAAGAATTATAATAATAACATCTTTATTATTGCCTCTAGGGCATAATTCCAACAGTATGTCCACCATATCATTCTCCTAACGATATGATCTTGTTGTTAATAACATCTCAATGTTCATGATAGGGAAACCACAATCATTATTAACCAACAAGCTAGTATTATGAAGAGGCTTTACTAGGGACTTTAATTTAAGTTTACAAATCACACAAGTATTAATGTTTCATTGTTAATACTATTATAGCATGAATGTAAACATTTATCATAAACACAAAGATATAATAATAACTACATTTATTATTGCCTCTAGGGCATATCTCCAACAGTCTCCCACTTGCACTAGAGTCATCTAATCTAGATTACATGGTAATATACCGAACACCCATGGCAGTTTGGTGCTGGTCATGTTTTGCCCTCGGGAGAGGTTTAGTCAACGGATCCACCACATTTAGATATGTGTGTACTTTTCAAATCTTTATGTCCCCATCTTGGACATGTTCTCGAATAGCGTGAAAATGTAGCTTGATCTGCTTCAGCTTCTTGTGTGACCTTGGTTCTTGCGCATTGGCTATGGCGCCCATGTTATCACAGTAGATAGACATTGGGTCCAGCGCACTAGGAACCACACCCAGCTCTGGAATGAACTCTTTCATCCATATCGCTTCTTGTGAAGCCTCCGAAGCAGCCATGTATTCTGATTCAGTTGAAGATCTCGCCACAACGCTTTGCTTTGCACTCCTCCAGCTAACTGCTGCACCATTCAAAGTAAATCATTATCCAGTTGTGATTTAGAATCATCCGGATCGGTGTTCCAACTAGCATCGGTGTAACCATTAACAACGAGTTGTTTATCACCTCCATAAGAAAGAACCATATCCTTAGTTCTTCTCAAGTACTTAAGGATGTTTTTGATCATTGTCAATGATCCACTCCTGGATCACTTTGATATCTGCTAGTTAAACTAACAGCATATGCAATGTCGGGTCTAGTACATAGCATGGCATACATTATAGATCCTATGGCTGAGGCATAGGGAGTCTTACTCATCCTTTCTCTATCTTGTGCCATTGTCGGACTTTGAGTTTTACTCAAGGTCGTATTGGGCAACATGGGCAAGAACCCTTTCTTGCTATCTTCCATTCCAAAACTTTTTAGAACTTTGTCCAAATATGTACTTTGTGACAATGATATTAGGCGTCTCGATCTATCTCTATAAATCTTTATGCCTAATATGTAAGCTGCTTCGCCAAGATCCTTCATTGAAAAACTTTTATTCAAATATTCCTTGACACTATTAAGAAGGTCTACATCATTCCCAATCAACAATATGTCATCTACATATAGTATTAATAATGCTACAGAGCTCCCACTCACTTTCTTGTAAATACAAGCTTCTCCATAAGTTTGTATAAAACCAAAACTTTTGATCACCTTATCAAAACGTTGATTCCAACTTCGGGATGCTTGCTTCAATCCATAGATGGACCGTTGAAGTTTGCATACCTTGTTAGCATCTTTAGGATCAACAAAACCTTTGGGTTGCATCATATACAACTCTTGATCAATGTCTCCATTGAGGAATGCTGTTTTGACATCCATCTTCCATATCTCATAATCATAATATGGAGCGATTGCTAACATAATCCTCACAGACTTTAGCTTTGCTACCGGTGAGAATGTCTCATCGTAGTCAACTCCTTGAATTTGTCGAAACCCTTTTGCGACAAGTCGAGCTTTATAGACAGTAACATTACCATCAGCATCTGTTTTCTTCTTGAAAATCCATTTGTTCTCGACAGCCTTCCGGCCATCCGGTAAGTCCACCAAAGTCCATAATTGGTTTTCGTACATGGATCCAATCTCTGATTTCATGGCTTCTTGCCATTTATTGGAATCTGGGCTCATCATCGCTTCCTCATATGTCGTAGGGTCATCGGTGTTGTCCACCAACATGACACTCATAACGGATCATACCAATTTGGAGTGGTAGTTGTCGTTGACTGCGAGGCTATAGCAACTACAACCAAGTTTCATGATCATCATCATTAGCTTCCTCTCTTATTGGTGTAGGCACCACAGAACTTCGGTCAAGCGCTACTCGCAATTTCGAGAGAAGGTTCGACAACCTCGTCGAGTTCTACTTTCCTTCCAGTCACTTCTTTCGAGAGAAATTCCTTCTCTAGAAAGGATCCATTCTTGGCAACGAAGATTTTGCCCTCGGATCTATGATAGAAGGTATACCCAATAGTTTCCTTCGGGTATCCTATGAAGACGCATTTTTCCTCTTTGGGTTCAAGCTTGTACGGCTATAACTTCTTTACATAGGCTTCACAACCCCAAACTTTAAGGAACGACAATTTAGGTTGCTTCCCAAACCATAATTCATACGGTGTCATTTCAAAAGATTTAGATGGTGCCCTATTTAAAGTGAATGCGGCTGTTTCTAATGCACAACCCCAAAATGATAGCGGTAAATCTGTAAGTGACATCATAGAACGAACCATATCCAAGAGAGTTCGATTACGACGTTCGGACACACCATTACGCTGTGGTGTTCCCGGCGGTGCCAATTGTGAAAGTATTCCGCATTTCTTGAAATGCTCGCCAAACTCGTAACTTAGATATTCACCTTCACGATCAGAACGTAGAAATTTAATCTTCTTGTTACGTTGATTCTCTACCTCACTTTAAAATTCCTTAAACTTCTCGAAAGTTTCGGACTTATGTTTCATGAAATAGATATACCCATATCTACTCAAGTCATCCGTGAAGGTAAGAACATAACGATAACCACCGCGCGGTGCTACACTCATTGGTCCACACACATCAGTTTGTATGATTTCCAATAGGTCCGTAGCTCGCTCCATCATACCAGAAAATGGAGTCTTAGTCATTTTACCCATCATACATGCTTCGCATCTTTCAAGTGATTCAAAATCAAGTGATTCAAGAAGTCCATCGGAATGGAGTTTCTTCATACGCTTCACTCCAATGTGACCAAGACGACAGTGCCACATATAGGTCGAGTTATCGCTCGATTTCAAACGTTTAGCCTCAATGTTATTAATATGTGTATTTCCACTATCGAGATTCAATAAGAATATACCATCTATCAAAGGTGCATGTGCATAAAACATATTACTCATATAAATCGAACAACCATTATTCTCGGACTTAAACAAGTAACCGTCTCGCAATAAACAAGATCATGATATAATGTTCATGCTTAACGCAGGCACCAAATAACAATTATTTAAGTATAAAACTAATCCCGATGGTAGATGAAGGGGTAGCGTGCCGACCTCGATCACATCAACCTTTGATCCGTTTCCCACGCGCATCGTCACCTCGTTCTTCGCTAGCTTCCGTTTATTCTGCAGCACCTGTTTCGAGTTACAAATATGAGCAACCGAACCAGTATCAAATACCCAGGCACTACTACGAGTACTAGTGAGATACACACCAATAACATGTATATCGGATATACCTTTCTTCTTGATGTTGTCGTTCTTCAAATCCGCCAAGTACTTTGGGCAATTCCGCTTCCAGTGACCTTGTCCCTTGCAGTAAAAGCACTCAGTATCAGGCTTAGGTCCAGCCTTGGTCTTCTTCGTCGGCGCGGTAAATTTCTTACCACCCTTCTTGAAGTGTCCCTTCTGCTTAGACTTGCCTTTCTTGAATTTGGTGGTCTTATTGACCATCAACACTTGGTGCTCTTTCTTGATCTCCACTTCTGCAGATTTTAACATGGAGAAGAGTTCTGGCAACTGCTTATTCATGCTTTGCATCTTGTAGTTCATCACAAAGTTCTTGTAACTTGGTGGTAGTGATTGGAGGACACGGTAAATCCCCAAAGCATTAGGAATCACTATACCCAAGCTTTGAAGTTTGTTTGCGTGCCCAGACATCTTAAGCACATGCTCACTAACAGAGCTACCCTCTTCCATCTTGCAGTTAAAGAACTTTTCAGAAGCCTCATAGCTCTCAACTGCCGCGTGAGTCTCAAAAATCAATTTGAGTTCACGAAAAATATCATGTGGGTCTGAATTCTCAAACCTTTTATGAAGCTCCGATTCCAAACCATACAAGATAGCACACTGAACTGTGGAGTACTGATTCTTCCGAGCGAGGTAAACGTTCTTTAATTCATCGGTAGCATCAGCTGCAGGCGGGTCACCCAGCGGTGCATCCAGCACATAGGTCAAATTACCAGCTGTGAGGACAATCCTCAAATTGCGGAACCAATCCGCGAAGTTGCTTCCATTGTTTTTCAACTTTTCTTTCTCTAGGAATGCATTAAAATTGATGGTAGGGGCCGCCATTGATCTACAACATATTTGCAATAGTTTAGACTAAGTTTATGTCAAATTGAGTTCTAATTAATAGTTAAATTAATCTAGGTGAACTCCCACTCAAAACAATATCCCTCACATTGTTTTAGTGATCACACGAACCAAATCCACCACATTAACACCGATCATCACGAGAGTTGATATAGTTTCAATGGCGAACAATCGACATGTTCATCATATCTTCTATATGATTCATGCTTTACCTTTCGGTGATCCGTGTTCCGAGACCATGTCTGTACATGCTAGGCTCGTCAAGATCAAACCTTAGCTTCCGCATGAGCAAATTTGGCTTGCTCACGTTGTATACACTTGCGGAATCTAACACACCCGATCATCATGTGGTGCTTCGAAACAACAAGCTTTAGCAACGGTGCTAACTAAGGATGAACACTTTAGAACTTGAAATTCATGTTCATGAGGGATCATGTTATCATGCTACCGTCGTTAACTAGGCAATACAAGATGCATAAAGGATTAACATCACATGCAATTCATAATATGTGATATGATATGGCCTTTCTTCTTTGTGCTTCCGATCTCCATCTTCAAGCACGAACATGATCTCCATCATCACCGGCATTGCATCAAGGTCAATGACGCTTCTCCATGGTTGTCGTCCACCGGCTTCAACTATTACAACTACTTTGGATAGACACGCCGGTCTTAACAAAAAGACAACCATATGGCTCCTGCCGGTTGCCAAGTTACAATAAGGAACATTGCATACATCAAATATAATCACAATCATGGCTGTAGGGTTCGCAGCATAGAAAACAAAAATTTTCCTACGATGGGAACAACTATGTACCAAGATCTATCTACTAGATACAAACAACGGGCGGATGTATATCCGTAGAGAACATACCCTTGAAGACCGACAAAGCTTAACGATTCCAAACTCGTGGTTGATGTAGACGATCTCTTGCCGATCTCAAGATCGAGAGGAAGTCCTAGCGCCGCAAAACAGCAGCGCATCCGTGCTCGCACACACGTTCGAGGCACCGAGCAACCTCCGCCTCCTCGCTCGGCAATGTGGAAGCACAACTCTTTCTTGCCGAAAAGCCACGGTAACATGTATCTCGCTAGTCGAGACCATGGGGATAAATTCTAGAGGGGAGAGATCCTTCACGAGGAGGTGTAGTGAGAGGAGGAGAGGGGGTCCTTTATAGGGAGGGGGCACCCAAGGGGCATGGCGCCCAGCCATGGGGCTGCCCCCACCTCTTCCACATTCATGTGGGTGGAGCTCCCACTCAAAATGAAAAGCCTCCACTCAAAAATCCACTCACATGCATTAAATTTCCACCAAAATTAATGCAAGATCTCATTTAAATAAAACTCTTTTATTTATTCAGAATTTTGTTAATTACTTTAATTAACAAACATTCACATAAAACCCCTTGCTAGTATTCCATTTCACATGCATAACCAGTTTCATAATTTCAACCAAAACTTTGATTGTCTAGTGAAATAAATTCCTGCGCTTTCCTTTTCTTTTTGGCATGAAACTTTTGCTCCAATTGGATGTCGGTGTCTCTTAAGTGTGTCACCCTACGGTTCGTGAATAATGCGGACATGATCGAGACCCCTCTCGAATCAATAATAAGAAGCGGGATCTGGAGACCCATACTGACTCCCACACATTCAACGATGACTTTCTTGTGATCGTCGGAACCTTTTACGCTAGTATCTTAATCCCTTTGTTTCGCGATATATTACATGTCCGAGATTCGATCATCGGTATCTCCATACCTAGTTTGATCTCATCGACATGCACTCTTTTCTCGTTCCGTGATATAACATTCTAGTGATCAAATCACTTGCTTGCAAGCTAATCAATGTGATATCACCGAGAGGGCCCGAGCATATCTATCCGTCATCGGGATGAACAAATTCCACTCGATCCATGGGCCTCAACATAACACTTTAGTAGTTGAATCCATCTTTATAATCACCTGTTACGGTGTGACGTTTGATGTTATCAAGAAACTCTTACGGTGTTAGTGATTGACATGATCTCATGGTCTAAGGATTAGGATCACTTCGTAAGTTGTTATAGCAATATAAACTCAATGACTTTGATCGTAATGCTATACTTCGGATGAATGTTCATCACACCATTACACTAATGTTGTGACCTCGTTATTAACAACATCCAATGTCCATGATCAGGAAACCTATGATCATCTTGTTAATCAACGAGCTAGTTTATAAGAGAGGCATAACTAGGAACTACCTTTTGTTTATTAAACACACATGTATTAACGTTTCCGTATTAATACAATTATAGCATGCAAAATAAACATTTATCATAAATAAGGAATACGATAGTAACCACTTTATTATTGCCTCTCGGGCATATTCCCTTCAATGGCCATATCACATCACAGCACACCCCTGCAAAACAAAGTTAGACGCCTCTACTTTCTTTGCATGTTTTACGTGGTTTGGGGCTTTCAATAAGTGTCGTTCTAACTTACGAACATGAACCACAACATTTATACTAGTATTGACAATCACCCGTTGTAAATTGAATCTTAACTATCTTTGGAGAAAGCACTTAAAGCCACTTATGCAATACAAGTTGCATGTCAAGCGTGGAGCAAGTCTCATGAACGATGTCATGTAAAGTTAGCCCGGGCCGCTTCATCCCAACATCCCGCAAGATGCAAAGTACACAAGAATAAATCGACAATAAAAGCATCAACGCCCACAATGACCATTGTGTTCTACTACTGCAATGATCTACATATATACACGGCTCGATACCCTTTAGGGTTTCGTAGCATGGAAAACAAAAATTTCTACATACAAACAAACAAGCCAAGATCTATCTACTATATTGTAGCAACGAAGTCGATGGAATAACTCACCCTGAAGATTCCAAGTGTTTAACGAGAGCGGATTCGTGGGTGATGGTCGCACTCTTCCGATCTCAAGATCGCGTGAGCGATCCTTCCGGCCTGCGTTCGTAGCGGCTCCATGATCGGTCACTGCGTTCGGTACTCGACGAAGACCTTCCTCTCCCTTGTTCCAACGGCGGAGGTTGTAGCACTCTCCTCGCGATTCCGGCAACGGTAGTGTACGGAAGTAGAGGGGAGATCTCGCAGGGCTTCGCCTTAAGCCGAAGCGAGTATGGTGGACTATGAGAGAGATCCTCGGCGATCTAGGGTTTAGACGCACCAAGGAGGAGGTGATAGGGTCGGCGTCTAGGGTTTGGGGCTTGCCCAAGTCGGCGGCTAGGGGAGCCCTAGGCGGCAACGAGGATGGCGGCACGGGCTAGGGTTTTGGGTGGAGATCTTGTGTACTAGGGCAGCCCCCTCCCTTTATAGGTGGGAGGCGCCGGCCAAGGGGAGGGGAGTCCCTCCCCAACTCGGATCCCAAGTGGGCCGGCGGTGGAGGAGGAACTCCTCCCCAACTCGGTTTCCCACTTCCCCTCCACTTCCCAAAATAGCCGTTTGACTTTTCAAATTGGCGTTTGACTTTTCAAACTAGGATTTGATTAAACCCTTTATTTTGTTCAGCGATGACACCTAGTACATGATGCAATCATTCCAACTTGGTATGAAACATTCATGTACCCTTCCCTTCGAGTCGGACATTAGGAACCTTCTAGAACATTCCCGATGAAAACACCGGAACCATTCTCCAACCCCGAAACATGACTTTCCTTATATGAATCTTATTCTCCGGACCATTCCGGATCTCCTCGTGATATCCCGGATCCCATCCGAGACTCCGAACAACATTCGGTCTCTTACTCATCATTCCATAACTACTCAAATAACGTCGAATCCTTAAGTGTGTCTCCCTACGGTTCGTGAATTATGCAGACATGATCGAGATACTTCTCCAAACAATAACCAATAGAGGAATTTGGAAATTCATATGGCTCCCACATATTTCTATGATTACTTTGCGATCGAATGAACCACTTACATACGATACCAATTTCCCTTTGTCTCACGATAGTTTACTTATCCGAGGTTATGATCGTCGGTATCTCTGCATACCTAGTTCAACCTCGTTACTGATAAGTACTCTTTTATCGTTCCCGTGATATGTGATCCCTTGTGAGCCAGTCACATGCTTGCAAGCTAATTGGATAACATTTCACCGAGAGGGCCCAGAGTATATCTATCTGTCATATGGATGGACAAATCCCACTCTTGATCCATGTGTCTCAACCAATACTTTCCGAACACTCAATGCCACCTTTATAGCCACCCAGTTACGGTGTGGTGTTTGATGTCATCAAAACATCCATCCGGTAAAGGTGATATGCATGATCTCATGGTCGAAGGAATTAGGTTACTATGTATCAGAAAGCATATAGCAATTGAAATATTATAATGACTTGATCTTTATGCTACGCTTATATATAGGAGTATGTCCACCATATCATTCTCCTAACGATATGATCTTGTTGTTAATAACATCTCAATGTTCATGATAGGGAAACCACAATCATTTATTAACCAACAAGCTAGTATTATGAAGAGGCTTTACTAGGGACTTTAATTTAAGTTTACAAATCACACAAGTATTAATGTTTCCTTGTTAATACTATTATAGCATGAATGTAAACATTTATCATAAACACAAAGATATAATAATAACTACATTTATTATTGCCTCTAGGGCATATCTCCAACACGAGGATCATACTCGCAAACGATCACGGAGCTCCAGCGAGTGTTTGGATGCTTCGACTCCTCCGACTCCTAGGAACCCACTGTGTCTTGAACGTCACAGTGGTGGGCATGGAGACTCTTCCTCTCCGATTCCTACCCTTCCCGTACGGGCCGTAGCGCCGCACCCGCCAGCGAAGCGGAAGAAGGAAGAAAAGAGGGAAGAGAAGAAAGAGGAGAAGAAGGTCCGGAGGACTCCTCCTGTCTTCAACTTGAGCGAGCTTGACTCGTAGGTTTTCTTTGCAATGTGTTTTCTTTACTGTTTACTTTGTACTTGTACTAATTTGTCTGTGTGCAGGCACTCTTCCAATGACTCCTCTAGCGATGGTGCTCGGGAGATGATGGGGGAGTCGAAAGTCGCGTCTCCTCCTCCTCAGACGGTGGCTACCTCTGAGGGCGCTGCTCCGAACCCTCCTCCGCAGGAGGTTTAGGTGGTTGCGCCTCAGAATTTTGCTAGCGGACCTTCGGCGTCGTCATCGAATCATGTAAGTAGTTCTATCTCCTGCCACAGGGGGAGCCCCCAAGCATTTGTAAAAGAGTTTTCTTGTTTTGTTCTTCCTTCGAGTCTCTGGGGGAGCCCCCGAGCGTTTTCGTGTGTGTATTTTGCTTATGTTCTTTTCTGTTGGGCATAGCACCCGAGTCCTTTTCCTGACTAATAGGTCTTCTTCCTGCAGCCCTTTGTGCAGGATGCCAAGCGACTGGTGCAGGAGCACCTGGTGCTGGAGGCCAGCCTCAAACAACTTCAAGGTGCTATTATGCCTTTGATGTTTTTCTTCTTCGTGTATTCTTGTCCTGTTATCTGACGCTTGTATTTTTTTGAATGCGGAGGAGCATAACACCTCCCTTCGTGAGATTGATGCTCTCAAAAAGAGCCTCGGTCAAGCGAAGAAGAAGGCCGAGGTCGCCGTTGGTGCGAAGGAGCGCCTTGAGCTGGAGCTGGCTACTGCGGCCGAGGCTAAGGAGCGCCTACAGCGAGGCCCGCGGACATGAGAAGCTTGCCACTGCGATCGCGTGAAAGAGGTGGTTGGCAAGCTCATGGCGGCTGCCAAAGCTGTTTCGGGTGAGTATCTTCCCTTGCATCTTTTTTGGTTTGCTTGTCTTTCTTCTGCGGTGCTTTGTTCATTCCTTCTCTTTATTGTCTCAGATGCCGCGGGCATCGAGTTTGACCGCGGTGCTCTGGAGCACGAAAGTGCTCTGGATGATGCTACTGCAGCACCGTCGTCAACTCGCTCGCCAAGGCCAAGGAGGTCCTTGAACGCTTCTACAAGGAGCTTGTCCCCAAGGGCGCGACCCTTGATGATGTTGACGCTCTGGCGGAGGCGTTGTCAGCCGAAGCACCTACGGTGTACAAGCGCAAGCAGAAGGGCATCGACGCATCCGTCGGGCTAGCCATGGCTTTGGCTACTGGAGCGGAGCTGGATCTTCCCCAGATCACCTCCCGGATGCCGACGACTGCGGATGGATCCGAGGTAGCCTTCGCTACCTATTCTGCTTGTTGTAAGCGATATTGGCCAAAGCTAATTGATCTGCTGGCCGAGTACGCGCTGCGGCAGCAGGGGGAAGCCAAGACGAGGCAATCCGGCTCCGAGGCTACTCAGGGTGCCGCATCCTAGGCGTTGTAGCTGTAGGATAGTTGTAGTATCTTTTGTTGTAATTATGTTGATGAACAAATCCTTGTGCCACGTAGTGACTTTTGATGCACTTAATGAATTCGTTGGGTTGTGTGCTTCTTCGTCTGAGTGTTCACGTCTTTGCCTTTCTGCTGATCTAGGGTCCTTCCGGTGCTGATCCCGTTGACACCTCGCCTGCCGCGCGGCTGCGGCCCTCTCTAGATGATTCATCACAGCTTGCTTTTCTTCGGGACAGTGTTCGTAGTCTCGAAAAGGAGTTACTTGGGGTGCGTGGCCATGCCGATGTTTGGAAGTCCAAGGCGGATCGCGGTGCTGCCAGAGAGGAGTACTTGATGGCGGAATTGCTTCGGTTATCCGAGCAGCTTCAGTGTAAGTTTCTTCGAGTTGTTGCCTATTTTTTCGGATGCGCCTGCTGGCATTACATCTTACTTTGTGCAAGTATTGCAGGTGCTAACCTTGCTCCAAGGGAGGAGAAGGAGCGTGTTGCTGTTCGGGTCAATTGTTTGACTCAATAGGACATGGAAGCCGGTGGGTTCTTCTGGATGGATCGTGACCGTGCTATGGTCCTTGCGACGGTAAAAGATCGCGTTCACCAAGTGTCGCGGGTGCTTCGTCAGGTGCAGACTTCGCTCGCGTCGGTTCTGTATGTGATGTTTCCGTTGGATGCTGAGCCGGCAACCCTTTCTGGTCTTCTGTCGAAGTTTCAGAGCGTGAATCATGTCAAGGAGTTGGTGCGGCATCAGCTCGTCGCGGGAGTGAAGGCTGCATTGTCCCTTGTGAGGCTGCATCGGCTTGATGTAGATCTGTCCGCTGTAGCGGCTGGACCACCCCCTCGACCAGATGGTGGTGTGTGGGATATGCGTCCGCATTACGCGGCTGTAGGGCAGTATGCCGAAGAGATTGTAGATCTATTTGAGCAGCGGGCTCAGGTTATTCTTCAGAATAGGTAGTGCCTGTAAAAGATATAAATGTAAAATTTTTATATAGTTGACTGGGCGTGTTTTGCACTTTGTTATAAATGTTTGGTTGTTGTTTGAGCACGTAGTGCTTTGTTTCTTATACGTGTCCTTTTCGTTAGCCTGACGTTGTCAGCTACTCAGGCGTACACGTGTTATCCTCAGTCGACGAAATCGTGACGTTGCCATAGTAGAGCTTATTGTAACAGACAGACGAGAAGTCATCGAACTAAATCCATGAAGGACCAGCACACAAGAGAAGCAACCATCACCATTGATGACAATAATACATTGGAGGAGACTGACCTCAAAACACACGACCAAATACAAAAACGGACTGGATCCCGCGAGATCCACCGGACATACAACTCCACGCGCCCTCCACCGACGGTAGATGCACGACCAAAGCGAGGATAGAAGGGGAAGACCTTATTCTGACTTTAGGACGTAGCCGTTGTTAGCGAGTTAATGTTGTCACGTAACATCAAGTGTACAAAGGTAGAGATAGGGTTGTTCCAATTTCATTGTAAACGATCTAATATCTTTATGAGGATTAGATCGATATCCCTTTTATCTCTTCCTCTCGATCAGATACGATCGTTGTAACCTCTCATGTAATTATGTTAGGCATTAACATATATAATTTACACATAACCAATGCTAACTCCATGCATCGTTCACCCCTGGCCATTATATGGTATTAGAGCCTAACCTTCCATAATTCCATCTATGTGCCTAGCAACATCCAGCTCCTCCACGATGGCCAATCCTCTCTCCGGGCAAGGTGTGACCGAGAAGCTCACAAAGACAAAATCTAGACACTTATGTTGGATTTTTTGAAATAGATGTCTAGTTCATAATTTTTGTTAAATTTATGTAACTATTTGAAATGGAAGCATGTATTTTAATTTCCATTAACTTATCTCAAATTTCCATAAAAATTATGTGAAAACCCCATTACAAACCTGCTCAAATCGTGAGTACATAAAAAATACAACAATAATCTACCATCCAAATTAGCTATAAATTAAGGCATGTTTACCATTTATTGCTCACTTTTAAATCTTTTAGAGGCCGTTTTGTCTCCCTAAAATTTCTCAAGACCATACACATGATCTTTATGCAGTAAATTAAGCGGAAATTGGTTAGCGTTTTTCTGATTTGCAGGCGGTCGCCATTTTTCTGCTGTGTATCTTTACGACGGCTTGCATGCCTAATTAAACGGCAATTGATTCACGTTGTTAACTCTGAAAGAGATATTTCCGCTGATTTACCTCCCAATGTACTCTTATCTAATTATGGAGCAGTTAAATGTTGAGGATATTGTTTATCGTTAATTTCTCGGTCGGCCTAAAATTAGCGATTTTCTGTATACCGACCGATTTATCGGACGATAGATCAATTTATCCGAAGATAAATTGATTAATTGACTTATCGGTCACCCAATGATAAGCGATAAATCGCTCGATATATATCGAACAATTTTTTAAACAGTGGTTAATACCCTAATTAGTTAGATTTAAGGAGCACCATGCAACGAGGGAAGGATAAGAGATTAACCGAGGCATGCAACGAGCGGCAATGGGAGAGAATCGAGGAGTCCGATTACATAAAGAAAGAATTAATGAAAAGGTTAAGATATTAATTGGGGCATATTTGAAAATAAATTTCCATGCATGCTCTTCTTAGACTGGTCATAGTGGGAGTATTATAATACTAGTATCATACATGATACTATGTCTTTAGTGCATTGTATTATATAGTAGTATCATAATAATGGTATATTTATTGATATGTAAAATTTTTATGTAAAATATGTGTATAAGATTTACTTGCCATTATGATTTTTAATTTTACGTGCTATGATACGGTATCTACCTATGATATTGTAATCACTTCTCTCTTTATTAATTATGACGCCATATTAGATTTTTGCCAAGTTAACATGCATGATACTGCACACCTTATGATAGTAGCACTAGAACCAGCCTTAATTTAAGGGCAGTACTGCCCCAACGTAATTAACTAGAGAATTAATTCATAACTAATTTGGATGCTCTTCTTAATATACGCTCTCCTTAATTGCAAGCTTTGGAACCCCTCAAGCGTCATTAACTAGAGAATTAATGGGAAAGGAGAGACGTGTGGCAGAGAGGGGGACCAGTGTGGGGCGGGGCCTGTTTAGGAAAAATAATCTGCTGCTCATGGCACAAATGGAAAGGAAATAATGACAGCAGTTGATACGAATCTCTGCTGTTGGAACATCCCTGTCAACTGGCCGGTCTTGAGGCATTCTGGCATCAGAAGAAGAGTAGAAGTAGGGCTTGCATTCTGGTAAATGGCACAGGAATAAAGGGGAACTTTATTGATTTTTCTCTCGGTAAACTCCCGTACAGTGATTGCTCCTCTATTTATAGACTAAGGGGATAGGATACCCACATGGGCCAACCCTAGCCTGACCAGCCCAGTTTCCCAACACTCCCTCTGGGTATCTTATCCGTATAACCATGGCTTAAAACTCCGAAGAACCCAGTGGGAAAAATATGGAGAAATACACACAGTATACTTCTTGCTATGTTGCACGAATTGCCTCATTAAAAACCTCATGTGAGAAACTTCATAAAAACTCACTAAGGGAAAAGAGTACAATTCACTTAACTATAAAGTTAAGCACTCAATCATCGGGATCAAGATTTCAGCGATGAGTTTGTGAAGATTCTCCCCCTGAACCTTGCATCTCCCTAAGTCTCATCATGCCGATCCCACGGACACATCTCTTGAAAGAAGATGCAGACAATGATTTAGTGAACAAATCAGCGAGATTTTCACACGACTTAGTATGCAAGACTTTCACTTCGTTCATCTTTTGCAACTCATGTGCATAGAAGAACTTGGGGTTTATATGCTTTGTGAGATTGCTCTTCACGTAACCCGTCTGGACTTGTGCAACACAAGCGGCATTATCTTCATAGATAATTGTTGGGGTTTGTCGTGTTCATCCACATAACATCTGGATGTGGTGACTACTCGTCAAGCCATACACATTCCCGTGATGCTTCATATAATGCTATGATTTCCGAGTTGTTCGTCAAGTTGACACAAGATTTTGCTTAGACGATTTCCGGAAATAGCTTTCCACCACAAAGAAAACATATCCGGTGCATGACTTGGATGTGTAAGGGTCAAAGGTACCCAACATCCGCATAGCCTACAGATAGGTCTTGGTTCTTTTGGTAAAACAAGCCAAGGTCCTTTGTCCCTTGTATGTACCTAAAGATGTCCTTAACGCCTTTCAATGCCTCTTGGTAGGCTCAGAATCAGACCTTGCAAGCAAATTGACGGCTAATGCAATATCTCGCCATGTACAATTTGCGGTACATCGATCATCAACTGCACTTAAGTAGGGAATTCGGTCCCAATTTCCTCCCCTCTTCTTTAGGCTTGAACGGGTCCTTGTCTTGTCAAAGATCTTTCGACCATCGGGGTCTTAGAAGGATATGCCTTTTCAAACCCAAATCGTTCCAACACCTTCTGGGTGTAGGCCGACTGGTGAACTAGAATCCCAGCAGGGGAATGGTCAAGTTGCAGACCCAGGTAGAACTTGGTTTTGCCTAAGTCTTTCATCTCAATTCCGACATCGTAGGAACTCGCTTCCTCAATATCGTCGGTGTACCGATTATATTCAAATCGTCCACGCATAATCGAGATAATCTGAAACCATCCTGGGATCTCCGTATAAAAACACATGGGCAATTTTCATTGCTCGCGTAGCCCTTCTGATGAAGGAAATCGCTTAAACGATTATAGCATATCCTACCCGACTGTTTTAATCCATACAATGACTTCTTAAGCTGAACACTGTATAAGCTCTTATTTGCTCTATCCTGGTTCGGGACAGGGATACCTTCTGGTACTTTCATGTATATGTCCGAATCCAAGTTACCATATAGGTAAGCGGTGACAACATCCATTAGTTTCATTTTTAAGTCCATGTTTACTGCCATTGAGATCAAGTATCTAAAGGTAATTCCATCCATGACTGGGGAGTAAATTTCCTCAAAGTCGACACCTGGTCGCTGAGTGAAACCTTGAGCAACGAGCCTTGCTTTGTACATTACTACTTCATTATTCTCGTTTCTATTTCGAACAAAAACCCACATATGGCCAACGGGGCGAATGTGGGTAGGAGTTAGACAAACAGGTCCAAATACCTCTCTTTTTTTCAATGATAATAATTCAGCAGTAATTGCCTTCTGCCAATCTTTCCAATCCGACCTTTTCTTGCAATCAGCGAGCGTGTTAGGCTCGTGGTCAAGATATATGATTGAGGCAATTTTTTTGGCAAAATTAACGTCGACATTTGCCATGGCTCGGTTGTATGACTCGCCCGAATTAACATAGTTAATGGTCATTTTTTCATGGAGTGCATCAGGCACATCCTCTTGCTCCACCGGATTTCCCAATCCAGGAGCTAGGTCCTTTAGTGTTCCCGCTCCGATGTGTGCGCACACAACTTCGTTGGGTATTTTCGACATAGGAAAGTTCAAGTCCGGAATTTCGTGCACTGAAATATCCGTACTTGTGCCAGGTCTCAACTGGCTCCCCTCAACAGGGGTAGACTGTAATAAATCTCTCTGATCCTTTTTCTTCGGGCGTCCCCGGGTACTTGGGATTTGAGAAACCGGAATCCGCGTCCTCTTAGGCCTTGGAGCAGGAGCGGGTATACCATCATTTTTCTTCGGTATTTCAACCCTTTCCGGTGCATTGCGTGCATGCACATGCGAATTTGTCACAGTCTTTCAATCACTAAAATGATCGGGCAGTTGATTCGCTAGGGAGTGCAAATCTAGTATTTTTTGGACTTCTCTATTAGTCTCAACGGTCGCTGGTCATGAGCGTGGATCCCGTGGCTTTCCACGTGATTTCTCGACTTTTATCATCCAGGGTTGATTACCTCCCCAAAGTCGGAAAGATCCTCAAAAAAATGCAACAAAGAACGGCCGTGTGACAGTCACCTGTCAAGGGGTCCAAGAACCTGATTATGGACACAGTCTCATAACCAACGTATATCCCCGACTTACGAAGCGGTCTCATTGCTGATCGCTGGGGTGATGTTATAGGTACATATACCGGCAGAACCTCGTGGGTGGGAAATTTCGGTCGACCTTGCAAGTTGGATAGGAGAGTGGATGTTGTAGGCGATGGTGAAAGTTGATGAGATTAGCGGCGTGTAACACCGCGTGTCCCCAACATGTAGTTGGTAAATTACAACCACAAGGAGTGCGGCAATGAATTTAATCCTTTTAATCAATGCCTCCGCAAGTCCATTTTGAGTATGGACATGCGATGAGTGCTCAAGTTTGATTCGGTTGCCATGCAATAATCATCGAATGCCTTTGAAGTAAATTCTCCGGCATTGTCCATTCGAATAGACTTTAAATGATAATCAGGGAATTTATTCCTTATTTGTATGATCTGAGAGATCAACTTTGCAAAAGCATGGTTCCTTGTTGACAACAGACAAACATTGGACCATTTAGAGGAAGCATCGATGAGCACCATGAAGTACCGAAACGGCCCGGAGAGGGGCTGAATTGGACCACATATATCCCCTTGAATACGTTCCAAGAACGCGGGGAGTTCATCCTTCACCTTTAGGGGGGACGGTCTAATGATCAATTTCCCCATAGCGCATGCGGAGCACACGAAATCATCGGGATTCGGGAAATTTTTCACATTAACATTATGACCATTCGAGTTGTTAATTATATTTCTCATCATCCTAAGACCGGGGTGGCCTAACCTATCATGCCAAAGGCAGAATAGTTTGGAGCTTCTAAAGACAGTCTTAAGGGTAGTGTAAATAGGTGGTGCTACTATCTTAGTGTAGTACAACCCAGTATCTAATAAAGGGAGTATTTCGACAACATGTTTACCATTTTCGTCGCGCTTGGTAATGAGTAGGAACTCCTTTCCATTCTCATCATCATCGGTTTCTACATGGAAACCATTGGCGCGGATTTCTCTAAAACTCAAGAGAGTACGAGTCGACTCCGGATACAACAATGCCTCTTCAATGATCAGAGTTGTTCCATTTGGGAGTATGATAGTTGCTCTTCCGGAGCCAACTACATTCGGACCACAGCCGGCGATCGTCATTATGTTACCGGGGTTTTTGGTAATGGACTCAAAATACTTTGTTTCTCTCAAGATGGTATTTATGGTGCCGCTATCGCCAGCGCGTTTCTCCATTTGGCGCCGCACGCGTTCTAAAATATAGTGCTGTCGTGAATGACCACGGCGAGATCTTTCTGCAATGAGTAGTAGAAACGAGGGCAAGGCGGCCAGCCATCTGCGGTGCGAGATGAGGGCAAAGACACGGGGTTTTACCGAGTTCGGCCCGAGGTAAAGACCTACTCGCTAGATTGTATTATGGAGGTGTTTACAATGGCGAACTCGGCGACTAGGCGGCGAGTTGCTTGGGTGTATGAGGGAACGTCTCTACTCACCCCATAGGGAGGTTTATATAAGCTCACCTCCCTAGGGTTTACATATCTCAACCGATTTGGTTACAACCTGTAATCATTCAACCTAGTCCGATTGGGCCTATCTCGCTCTTTGGGCCTTCAACTTCAACCGCTGGTACCTCATGGGCTTTGATCCACTGCCGTTATGCGGGCCCACTCGCCACCCTTGGGCGATCGGAACGTCCGGCGAGCATACCCGGTGGCGTATCCCCATCGTAGTCCCCGAGGCCGTTGATTAGGCGTGGTGGCCTGGCAATCGAGTATACGGCTTTAAGTTGGCATCCATCGAATCATCGGGCTCTGTATAAAGGAAAAATCCGTAAACCGAGTCGCGTCCGGGCGAGTCGAGCCAACGGACGCGGTTTCGCGAGTGACTTAACGAGCCGAGTGGCTAAAGTTGGACCGTCGGCGTGGTCAAACTAGCCGTTAAGGTAACTCAACGGTAACTTCGGCGTAATCATCGGCGATGGCCCCCCGACTTGGCGGGCAACTCCCACTATATAAGAGGAATGGTAGGCTATCGTAAAGCCAACCGCCCACCATTTTCTCCGAGTACGCACATCTTCCTTCCTTTGATTCCACGATCCAATCGACCCGCAATCCTCCGACCTCCGAACAGATCCTCAGCCATGGCCCTCTCCAGCGAACCTTGGGGTAGATCCAAATGCACCAGGCGCGGTGGACTCCTTCGAGGCGGAATCTCTGGCATGGCTGGCGCATCCGGCAGCGGGAAACCACCCCAACCCGCGAGAGAGTTAAATGCCTTCACTAGCCACCTCGGCGGGGTTAGGGTTCCCCACATCCTTGTTCTTGGCTTCCGGCGCCTACTACGAGATCCAGCCCTCGGATCTGGTCCCCATAGTATCGAGCGGCTCGCCATCTTCGTGGCGTTGAAAAGTGCTATGCTGCCGCCCTACTTTCCTCTGTGGCAAGATCATTCCACGGACGGATCAGCCGCGAGGAGGCGAGGCCCCAATGCTAGCCGCGGCTTGACCTTCCAACTCAAATCCAAAGCCTCCTTCTTCGACCGATCTCGCCACCAAAGCGGCAAGCGACTGGAAAAAGTCATGGTTCTACGTGACGAGGCGACTCGGGAGGCGGCGATCCCGCGGTACTCGGCTAATCGTTCGAGCCACGCCATCTCGGTCGGCAAGCTCCCGACGACCAGCGGATGGTCGTTGACGAGATGCTCCGACCATCCGCGGTCTCAAGAAGAAAGGGCTCAGACGGTAACCTGCACAATTGTTGGCTTGGCGACGGCTCGTTCCGCCTAACGCGATCATTACATGTACCAAAGACACGGGCGAGGAGACCCGACGAAAGCCCGCCTGAGTGGAAGCCGGAGGATTACCTCTCGGCGAAGAAGATCACCCAAGCGACATACGTGGGCGCGCAGTGGGTGCCTCCTACACACCAAGCGTCCGGCCCGACGGTAATCCTTTATCTTGTTCGCAGATCGCGTGTGCAGTCGCGGTAACTCTAACTCCGCTTCGTGTTTGGCGAACTGTTCCAAGTGGTGGAAGGGTGGTTACCACCCGCGACGCAGAGCCCCGAGCCATCCGCCCAGGACAAGCGAGTCGCCTCCGCCAAGGGTAACGAGGACGACGAGGACGAGTCCGAAGAGGAGATTGCCCCACCGGCGAAAGACCCGGCAACGTCGGTAGAGATCGAGGCGGCAGAGCCTCGGCGTCATGGCGATGACGACGAACTCCCGAGACCACCTCGGCGTCGTACTCCCTTGAAGAAGAAGAAGGAGAAGAAGGCGAGGCCCCCGAGAAGGAAGATGAAGCCGCCAAGGTGGCTTCACCGCCACTCAACGAGCAGCTCGATGCTCGAGCTCGGCGTGACGCCAGGATTCAGCGACCGCGCTAGATCGCCCTCTCTGAAGCTCATGGCCTCACTGCCTCCGCCATTCGCGTCGGTTTCCGGGCTAGGGAAGGCTCCGGTCGTGGCGACTTCACCTCGCAAGGAGGTCCCGAGCGCGGTGGTCTCGCCCCGCAAGGAAGTTCTGGCCGCGGTGGCCCCAACTCACGAGGAGGCCGCCGCCGAAGGCGCCCCGGAGGCGCCAACCGCTACGTCAACATCGAAGAAGCGTCGTATCCGGCCCCGACGTCCCTGGAGCTGGGGCGCATGATTAGGCCTCGAATGGAAAAACCGGTGGCCGCATGTGGGCTGCGCTTCATTCCATCGCCATGAGTGCATTGGCATTCCTTATTTTCCTTTGGTACTTTGATTGTCCATTATTGATTTGACTCAATGTGCGGATCGGAGGAAAAAGATGGGTCACCCGACGTGGCTAAGGTATCCTCTCGCTGTAGGGAAGACCCTTCCGCAAGAGGAAAAGTAGCGAGGTTGCCGCCAACGGAGGCGCAAGAGAAGGCCAAGGGCTTACGACATCGTCACCGTCTCTGATGGCTGGCGGCGCCCGCTGGACGGATGGAGGCAACCGCGTCCACGAAGGCGTTCCTTGCCCGCACCGGAGGAAGCGATTTCCTTGGGCGCCTCGGTTGCTACCTTCCCGTTTGACCAAGGCCCACGGCGAGTGGGCTGCGACCCAGCCGCTCCGGACCGACGCTGAAACCGACCAACGTCGCGGGCACACGCCCGGCGCTGCTGCGTCTGTGGGCGGTACAACTTCACGGCATGCTTGGTGCGGCCATCCGGTACCTCCGGTCCCGAGGATCAGTCGGTGCTTAGCGGCGGCTTGATTCTTATAATTACTTGCTTTGTACTTTCAAATCAGTCCCGAGTGCATATGCGCTAAATTTTAGCGGGTATGCACCGAGGAAATTCGTGGTCGCCCGGTCCTAGTGCGCACCGCTAAATTTTAGCGGGTGGGCATCAAGAATTTTCGTGATTGCGGTCCGAGTGCGCACCGCTAAATTTTAGCGGGTGTACCGAAAATTTCATGATTGCCGGTCCCAGTGCGCTTCCGCTAAATTTTAGCGGTGGGCACCGAAATTTTCATGTGTCGACTTTGAAGATGTCTGGTCTGCCGGTGAGTCGGCAGAGCGATTGGCTATGACGCGTCTTGAGAAGGCGCCGCTCTCGTAAAGCCAACAAGGAGCTTCAGGTTGTTGCTTTAGCGAGAGGTGGCTCGCCAGAGCTTGTCCTCTTTGGAGAAGCTGAGGCGGTCTTCGCGTTAGGCACCGCCGGCGAGATCGCCGACCTCGGCCTTGAATCGGGAGGCAAAAGAAGAAGCGAGCTCGGCGAACGGGCGAGCGAAGGCCGCCATTGCGGCCGCGGAGGATGACCGAAAGGCGTCTGAAGCCCTTATTGTTGGGCTTCAGGACGATCATACATCGCTTCAAAGTTTCATCACGGCACTCGCCCGCCCATTGCTTGGTGAGTGTGTCTTCCCTGTCTTTTGATTGTATTGTTTGTGGTTTCCATGGTACTCATACTTGTCTTCTTCTCGCAGGTCGTGTTATTGGCTGCCAAGAAGAAGCGAACTCTCTTGATGAGAGTGCGTAAGCATGCTCGTCGACTCGGCGGCTTCGGCGACCTGCATCCGCGCCTACCTCCAAGAGATGTCGCCCCGAGGTTATTCCTGACCTCGTTGAGGTGTGGGAGTACTTGGAGAAGCGCCCGGTCGAGAGTTCATGACGGTCGGCGTTTCGTCATGAGCGTCGACAGCCTTGAGCCTTGGACTCGCCCACTTCCCGAGGACTTGATCTCGACGATGTGACGAGTGGGTATCCTTCATCGGCGCGGTGGATCTTTCGAGGTTCTCAAGCTGCAGAACGCGTGCCGCATACTCGAGCGCGTGGGCGATGGGCGACCTCCTTCCTTACCGAAGCGGTCGTCGCGCGAACGACCCGAGCCGCCGCATCGCGACTTCAAGGTTGAGCAGCCTTTCCGCTCGGCGATGGCGGCGGTGACGACGTATCCGTCAAACCCGTACGCGTTCATCCGTGGCGCCGGGATCTTTGGCGCCTCGTCGTCGAAGCCCGAGTAGTTTAGTTTGCCTAAATGTGTTAGCAGCGATTCTGCCGAGTAGGCATATTTTGTAATGTAAGACAATGCGATATGCGATTGAATGGAACGTTGTGTTCATTTTGCTATTTGTTTGCGTGTTTTGGATTGATTTTGGGTGAGTCCCCGAGCGCGTCCGCCCTTTTGTGGGGGTCACCTTATATATGAGGTGTGGTTGTTTATCATGTGTGTGGGTGGTTGAGTCGTCGCTTGGAGAGCCGCAAGGCGACTCCCTTGAGTGCTCTGTACTTTACCGTTTTCCCGTACGCGAACGGGGCCGGGTGGCCGAGTCCCCGAGCGTGGTACTTGGTAGTTCAAGGCGCGACTCGAGGGTGGTTGAGGACTGAGCGCGTTGGTGTGAGCGCGTCACTCCTGCCTGGCCCGGTGGGTCAGTCGCGTGGCGAGTCCTAGGCACGCTCTCTTACTTGGCGTTTTCCCTGTCCGATCGAGACGAACTGGTATTCAGTCCCCGAGCGTGGTACTTAGCCGTTCGAGTCGCTATGCCTAGGATGCGGAGGACCAGGGTCGCTGTGGGAAGCGAGGACAGATGTCTTGGTTCGTAAAACCAGTCGAGCTAGGCGACTCCGATGGGGCTCCGGATTGGCGTTTTTCGTGGACGATGCAAGACCTGAAATGACTCAGTGCTCTTACATCGCACTACTTAGCCGTGCCGGTCGCTGTACCAAGGGTTGACTTCTGTATTTTAGCATGACGCTGTTAATTACAGTCGAGTGGCACAAGGCATGGAGAGTAGCAATTTTATGTAACTGCTTCTTTTATTCATAGCGTCCGGAGAGTACATATGTGGGGTTCTAGGAATAGAACTTCCGAGGAGATTTACATTCCACGGTCGCTGATCGCCGAGTTCGGCCCCGCCGGACGTCGACGAGTAGTAGGCGTCGTTGCACGCCCGATAGCGAACGGGCCTTCCACGGAGGAGAGCTTGTGCATGCCCTTCTTGTCCCGGATGAGGCGAGCACCAGGTCGCCTTCTGGAAGGTGCGGGTTTTCACCCGTCATTGTGGTAGCGCGGAGTCCTTGCCGATAGATGGCGGTCTTGGCGATCGGGCGAGGTCGCGCTTCGTCGAGTTGATCGAGCCCGTCTTGGCGGGCCAGCTCGTTGCTTCAGATAGTGGACGACCAGCGGCGAGTCGTGTTCGAGGTCGGTGGGCATGACCGCCGCGCCAGAGACCATGAAGAAGGGAGTGAATCCTGGCCGACCTGTTGACCGAGGTGCGGATTCCCGGATGACGGAGGAGCGTCAACCCAGCATCCAGTGATGCGCTCGAGTGGTACTTGAGTCGCGCTTCAGGCCGTGGAGGATGCTGGTTGCCTTCCGCTGGCCATTGGATTCGGGTGGGATCGACGCGAGGTCGAGCCGGATGTGGTGCTCGCAAAATTCGCCATTGCTCCTTGGCGAAGTTTGTGCCGTTGTCCATGATGATGTTGTTGGGTAACCCGTAGCGGTATATGAGCTCGCGTAGGAACTTAGTGGCGGTCTTCCCGTCGCATTTCCGGACTGGCTTGGCCTCTACCCACTTCGTGAATTTGTCGACGGCGACCAGCAGGTGGGTGTAACCAAGAGGGGCCTTCTTGAAGGGCCTACCATGTCCATGCCCCACAGCGAATGGCCAGGTGATGGGGATTGTTTTGAGCGCCGAGCTCGATACGTGCGTCGATTGGTGTACCGGCATCGGCGCATCGCTGGGCGATGTCGACGTCGGCGTGCGGTGGGGCCAGAGAAGCCGTGTCGCATGGCCTTGGCGACGAGGAGCGGCGGCGGCGTGATGGCCGCAATCGCCGAGTGGATGTCGGAGGATTTTGCGTCCCTCACCGGTTGGACGCAACGTTGGAACTCGTGACGCTGCGCTTGTGTAGCTCGCCGCCGATGATGGTGTAAGACTTGCATCGGCGGGCGATCATTCGAGCATTTGTTTCTGCCTGTGCGCAGTTGCCGCCTGTAGGCGATGTAGGGCTTGGTCCATTGCAGCTCGGTGATGAGTGCGACCAAGCCTGGTTGGAGCGGGACTCGATGTCGATCTCCTTCGGGGAGAGACCGATGGCGTGAAGATTGTGTCGAGGAACACGCCGGGCGGGTGGTGCGAGTCGAGCCGACCACGCGAGAGAGCGTCGGCCTCCTCGCTTTTCCTCTGCCGATCCACTCGAGTAACCGGTGAAATGGCCGCCCACCTTGTCCACCTCTTGGCAGACGCCGCCATGGGGGGAGACGGTCGCAGTGCCGCAACTTGCCCCGCAACGAGGTCGGAGTCTCCGTAGCATCGGCGATTGACGCTCATCTCCTTTGCGGCTGCATGCCGGAGTAGGGCCTCAGATTCAGCCATGTTGTTGGTGCAGGCGTGAATTCGAGGCGAGGATGTAGCGGAGCTTGTCGCCTTTGGTGAGGTCAAGACTATCCCGCCTCGCCGTCGCGTTCTTGGACCCGTGGCGTGCTCGATAATGGAGGTACGGCGGCTTCTCCGCTGGGCCTCCTCCCACGGCGAGGAAGTCTGCCAGTTGCCGCGATTTAATCGCCGTGGCTCAGATTTAATGTTGTGGACGCCGATCTCGACGGCCCACTTGGCGACCCCGGCCGCCGCGATTGCGGATGATATCTTGTAGTGGTGCCGAGGAGGCGACCGTGATCGGGTGCTCGAAGTAGTGCGGCGCGCCGAGCCAAGACCGCGATACCAGTTTTGGTGCGTGGGTATGTTGGCGCGACTCGGTGAGGACCTCGCTGATGTAGTACACCGCCGCTGGACTGGGCGCTCCTTTCCTTCCTCGGTCGTTCGACGACCATTACGGGCCGACGACGTTCGGACGCGCGACGTAAACCAGCATGGGCTCTTTGTCACCGTGCGGCGAGTAGTGGTGCGCGAGTAGCACCTTTTTGAGGTCGCGAGCGCCGTCCGCCTCCTTGTCCCACCGGAAGGTGGGGTTCTGCGCATCAGCGGTATAGGGGCATCGCCTTTTCGCCCGAGCGGGATGAAACGACCGAGAGCCGCTACTCGCCAGCTTCGACGCCGCAGCACTCGGGTTTTGCCGAGCCGCGATCGTGTCGATCTTCGTGGTTTGCCTCGATCCCTCGCTTGGAGACGACGTATCGAGAGTTGCCCGCGGCGCCGAAGGTGCACTTGTTTGGATTGAGCTTTATCTTGTACCTTCGCAGATTGGCGAAGGTCTCGCTAGGTCGGCGAGTAGGTCGCCTTGGCAGCGGATTTCACGACCACGTCGTCGATGTGACGTGGATGTTGCGCCAATTTGGCTCGCGAGGCATTCTTGCATGCACCGGTAGGTTGCGGCGTTCTTGAGGCCGAAGGTCATGGCGGTGTAGCGTATATTCAATGGCGTGATGAACGCCGTCTTCTCCTCGCCTCGGCAGCCATTTTGATCTGGTTATACCTGAGTAGGCGTCGAGAAACACAATGACTCGAACCAGCGGTGGAATCGATTATCTGATCGATCCGCGGGAGGACGAATCTCCTTTGGGCGGTATTCAGTTTGTGTAGTCGATACACATTCTCCGGTCCCGTTCTTCTTCTCGACCAGGACTGGGTTTTCCAGCCACTTGAGTATTTAATTGGCGGATGAAGCCAGCGAGTAGATGCACTTCCTCGGCGATTGCGGCGGCGTTCTTCGTTGAAGGGCCGTAGCGATCGCTTGACTGGTCGCACTTTGGGGTCGGCGTTTAATTTGTGCTCAGCGAGCCCCTAGGGACACGGGCATGTCGGAGGGGTTCCATGCGAAGATGTCCCTGTTCTCACGGAGGAACTCGATGAGCGCGCCTTCCTATGCTGGGCTCATGCCTGTCCCGATCGTCACCGTCTGGCTGGAGTCGCCTGGGACCAGCTCAACGGTGCGAGTGTGCGTCGTAGCCTCGAAGGTTGAGGTGTTTGCGCCCTCTGAGTTTGGCTTCTTGAGTATCGTAAATGCGTTGTTAACCCGCCAGATTTGGCGAGCTCGCTTGCGTGATTAGTTTACGCGCGATGACGGCGTCGGCGAGTTCGCTCCTTTGGCCTCGCATTCGCGCCATGTCGGGTCGCCGTTGATGGTGATGACCGCATGGCCCGGGATCTTCATCGCGTTATGCAGCGTAGTGGGCGCCGCCATGAATTTGGCGAACGCTGGCGCCAGGACGCGATGGTAAGGGTCGAATGGCACCAGTCAAGACGATCCGCGGTGCGGAAGTTCGCTGGAGTCAAGGTGACGGTAACGTGACCTTGCCGATCGGGTACGCCTTCCGACCGGGACGATGCCGTGGAACGTGGTGTGGTGGTTCGATCATCGATCGCGGGAGCCGCAGCCGCTGAAGGTGTCGAGGTAGAGGATGTTGATGGAGCCGCCGCCGCCCATCGTGTCTTGGGAGCTTTCGCGACCTTGGGCTTGACCACCAAGGCGACTCGTCCCGGGTACTCGATGCGTGGCGAGTGGTCTTGCGGCCTGTGTGATGGCTGTTCCGACCAGTTGAGGAACCGGGGACGTCTGTTGGGCCACCGCTGACGGCGACGGCGGGCGATGACCTTCTTCGCTCGTGTTGAAGCTGTGAAGGTATGGAGCCGGCTACTTTGCGAATTTTCCGCCGTCGGTCGTTGTCGGTGTCTTCCAGCGTGCCGTGCCTTCTCGATCTCCCCGAGGTGTGGCGATCGGCGGTGGTGTGCGTGGCGGGCTTTCCTTCCTGCCGTGAAACGCACACGGTTGGCGAGGGCCGCGATCGAACCTGGCTTGTTCTAGTTCCCGCCGCGTCGTTGCCCTCCGCACGGGCGGTAGCTCTGGGGTCGCCAGCGTGCCCGCGTTGGCGACAAGTCGACTCGCCCGTCGTTGCGCGCTTGCTCGTGAGGCGAGTGCCGCCAGCGTAGGTCGGTTCGGCGCCACCGGCTGCCGCCTGCGGCGTGCTCCGGACTCGTCGACGCCTCTTGGTTGGGATCTTCCTCGGCGCACTGCTTGGCGATCTCGAGGAGGTCGGGGATGTTGTCGAGTGTGCGTGTCGCTTGAGCTTGGCGACTAGAGGCTCAGAGCGCACGAGGTCTTGAAGCAATGGATCGCGGTGTCCGGTGGATGCCGACGCGTTATGCCGAGCTCTTGCCACCGTTGGACCCATTCTTGGTCGACTGGGGTCCCCGGACGACTGCCCAGTGTCCTCGATGGTGGTGGCGCGGTGTAGGAGCACTCGAAGTGCCCGACGGGCTCTCGCATTTCCTCCTGTGAGTCGACATCCCCGGGGAGCGTGTTGATCCATTGCCTGCACGCCCTCCATCATCGGGAGGTAACGGCGGCGAGTAGGTCGTGACCCGCGATCCCCATTGCCATGAGGTATGTGTCGAGCAGACCGCTGGGTCGACGAGGAGTCGATTTTTCGATCTCCTTTGGCGCCTTGAAGTTGGGTGGGTACTTTTACTCGGATCATTGGTCCGAAGCACTTAGGCCCTAGTCGATCGAAGCGACCCCATAGGCTCGCCATCGCGCGTAGTTAGGTGTGCCGCAGTCCTCGGCCAGCGGCGCGCCAGTTTTGGTTGTTGATGATGTGAGTGCGGGCGTCGATTGGCTCTCCATTAGCGGCGACGAAGTTGGTCGCCGGCCTAGGATCGTTGGTGGAGAGTGCCGCATTTGCGGGTCGGCGTTGGATCTGCAGTGGCTCTGGCGGCGGGCAATTGAGGGTGTTTGCCACCGCTGGACGGCCGCTTGAGGCCGCCCTGCTTCCCGAGGAGCGCGAGTATACTCGCCCTTGCGAGTCGGCGCCTGCTTTTTGCTGTTCCACGGCCTTTGCGAGTAGGGCCCTGACGTACTGGATTTGTAAGGCGCCGTCGCCGGTGGCCGTGATGCTATCGTCGCTGCTCGCTCGCCACGAGGTTATCCATCGGGTGGAGAACGATGGGAGGCCGTTAGCGTCTCGCTCCCGTGAGGAGACGACTATCCGCGCTGGTCCTCGAGGTGCGGTTGGTGGTGGAGCACCCATCGCCGATCTGGCGAAGCGGTTGCTTCCTCTGGTGGCGCTGCTTCGCAGATCGCGCGGCGGCTATGCACCGGTCGTTGCTGCCGGTTCAGGGCGCCGAACGGTGGGGTTCAGCGTGACTCGATCCGCTGGTAGCGTGATGGTTCCTCGCTGTCACCCGCCGAGGCGAAATTTTTCGCGCCGCTCGCTTGCATCTTGCCCGCCAACTTCAGCGGAGTTCTCGACTCCGTCGTGGCGTTAGGAGGGATCGGGGTGGAGAAAGGGTCCTCCGTGGATCGGTGCCGTGGCCATATAGGTCGCGGCAGACTGCACCGTCGTGGAGGTCGGCGGAATTTTTCGACCCGAGTCGAATTCAAGATCCCGAGGATGGAGGGTCTCGAAATCTCCGCTGGAGACCAGTCGATGGAGCCCGCGACGAGGCCGCGGTGATGGATCCGCGAGTGACGCCGGTCGCCGAGTCGGCGTCGGTGAGGGCCGCGTCTTCCGCCGCCGAGTTCTGGCCACGTTCTTTGTGGGCGAGGTACTCGGAGGCAAGGCGGTGGATCGTGGCGGATCGGCTCTCGGAGAGCCGATCGCGTGGTGGCGACTTGCGGATGCGAGCCGAGTCCTCCGAGGTGATGACGCCGGGTTACGAAGAGGCTAATCGTGCGATGCGTGATCACGCCAGGTGACGGGTCGCGCCGCCGAGACGTAGCTACCGGCAAGATCTGGAGCATCCGCCGATCGCTATCATGCGGCGGTGGCGACTGCCTCGCTGATGGGCAGATTGATCTCGCCAGAACACCGCCAGACCGCCAGGCCCCACGGTGGGCGCCACGCCGTGGGAATGACCACGGCAGATGCTGCAATCGGCGAGTAGTAGAACGAGGGCAAGGGCGGCCAGCCATCTGTGCGAGATGAGGGCAAAGACACAGGGTTTTACCCAGTCTGCCCCGAGGGTAAAGACCTACTCCCGCTAGATTGTATTATGGAGGTGTTTACAATGGGCTAACTTCGGCGACTAGGGCGAGTTGCTTGGGTGTATGAGGAACGTCTCTACTCACCCCATAGGGAGGTTTATATAAGCTCACCTCTAGGGTTTACATATCTCAACCGATTTGGTTACAACTTCGGTAATCATTCAACCTAGTCCGACTGAGCCTATCTCGTTTGGGCCTTCAACTTCCAATGCCAGTACCTCTGGGCTTTGATCCACTCGCCGTTATGCAGGCCCACTCGCCAGCCCTTGGGCCAGTCGGAAACGTCCCGCTGAGCATACCCCAGTAGGCGTATCCCCATCAGTGCCTAATTAATATAATGGAGCGAGGAAGATGCTACATCAAGTAAGTAAAACACATAAACATTTCAGAACATCACACAACAAAATAATGGAATAAATGAATGAAATAAATGTCATTCAATCGCCAAAAACAAATAAATGTTATGCTCTCATAGAGCTTACAACCATATCGAAAAATTGTATCTGATTATTTGCGGACAAGAAATCATCACAACAAAAAGGAGCTCAGGTGGATTCTGCAAAGAAACCATCAAGCTCAGCCTGTATCTCAAGGTCATGAGCTTCTCCGTTATCATCATCGAGGCAGAGATGTCTAGCCGAGGCGGGGGGGCAATGTGCTCAACCTCCATGGGCTGTGGCAACGTGGGAATCACCGAAGGTTGCCACTTGTGTTACGCCATGCGCCACTACGGGCGTGATTGCTCGCGACAGCACCGCCCCGGCGCCCGGTGGTGCCTCAACCTGGACAAGGTGCGCCTCGCGCGCCTTCTTGTTGGACTTGAACGCGTCCACGACGTGTTTAGGGGCCAAACACTGCCTGGAGAAGTGAGTCTTGAAGCCACAACGGAAGCAGTCCTAGGGCCTTGCCTCCCCCTTGCCCGCTTTGCGTTGCTTGGCCGGGTTGGAGGAGTTGGGGCCCTTCTTGCCCTTCTTGCCCTTCTTGCCTCTCTTATTGTGGATGGGCTTGCGCACCTTGTAGGCACCGGCATTAGCCTCATGACTTGGGCCCCACGTGAAGGGTTGCGCGGAGAAGTTCTTTTTCAGAACATTATCCTGCGCCTCGGCCACCTGGAGACATCAATAAGTGCTGCATATTCCGTGAATCCTTCCTGGCGAAAGTTTCGCGAGGACTGGATGTTGTCCGGATGGAATGTGGAGAGGGTTTTGTCTATCTTCTGCTGATCGGTGGTACTGGTCCCACACAGGTGAAGAATCGACAAATCCGGCAAGGAGTTGTACTCTCCCACCGCCTTGAAGTCCGCAAACCTCAGATTTAATCCAATCGCCTGTGGTTGAATGGTGTACTTCAGCCCAGAGATCCGCTTGTTGAGGGCGGTCCAAAGGGCGTATAGTCCTCGCCATGTACTCGTTCTTGAGAGTCTCACACATGTGATGGCGGAGGAAGTGCAGGGTTTTGGCATTGTCCGCCGGGATGGTTTTGCTGGGGGCCGTTGGGGTCCCCGCAATCAACGCATCCTTGATGCATCGGCCCTCGAGGACGATCTCAACGTCCGAGGCCCAAGTCAGGTAGTTAAGCCCATCCTGGGTCAACTCCGGGAACTCGCGGCTGACGATTCCGGTCATCTGCAATTTATGCAAAATGTGTAATATTACAGCAGTTAATCGGTTGCATAAATGCGATAATCGATACAATAATTCAAATATGACGGCTTTCCAAAATTTAATGTAAAAACGGTACAAGCTAACTATGAGATACAAAGTATTAAAATCATGCGATAATTAATGACTATAGTAAAACATATTACAAAAGCTTGTGTAAAATCGGACCAAAAAACAAAGCCAAAAATGGTCCAACAATCCCGCAAACTAGTGCTCCCACGCCCCAGAGTTTTTTTTTCGGGGGTATTTTTCTATGGGCCAAAAACGGCCCAAAACGCGCGGTCTTCCGTGGGCCCGCCCACTCCACACAGTCCCTGCCCGAGAACGGGGGACAGCACGGTGTTCTCGAGTGGGCGGCGACGGCAAAGAAAGCCGCCGGACGACGGCGGGCGCGAAGCGGATGCGGCGGCATAAGGGCGGGCGTGGCTGCGGTCAGGGCGCAACAAGCATACAGGGTGAGCGCGGCGGCAGTTGGGACGCTACAAGCATATGCGGCGCCAACGACGAAGCGCCGAAGAAGGCGGCAAGGCGGGCGCTGGCAGCGCCTAGCACGCCAGAGGCGGTGGCTCGTGCACGGGCGGCGGGTGCCGACGCTGGCGGCGAATACGCGGCCGGCGGCAAGCAGCAGGCGCAGCGCAGTCGAGTTGTATAGCTAGCAGAGTTTTGGGCTTGGGCTGGGCGGCAAGGGCGCTGCCGGCGCGGCGCCGTGGATCTTGCGCGTGGCGCAGGGGCGGCGGCGAAAGCTGGCGGCGGCGGCGCGACGGCGGGCTGCGGGCCTCGCGCGCGGCGACGCGAAGCTGGAAGCGGCCAGCGGCGGGCGCGCCGCGGCACGGCGGCGAGCGCGCCAGCGCCGCCTAGCTGGGCCTTTTGGCGGCGCGGCGACGCTGCCGTGGCGATAGCCAAGCGCGGCGAAGCGGTGCCGAAGGCCGCTGGGTAAATACATGCGTCGCCCGCCACAGGGCGTGCGCGGCGTAATACTAGCGCGGCGGCGAAAGGGCGGACGCGACGCTGCCAGCGTGGTGGCAGGGCTTTCGGCGACGGCGCGCGGATGTAGCGCAGGGCTCACTGGCATGGCTGCAACGGTCGGCCAGGGCGCATGCGCGGGCGCCGAAAGGCGGCGCCGCTGTTGTTACCGCCAGCGTTTTCGAGTGCATGCACAAGTTCATAGACACGAACATGAAAGAAAATCAGATCTAATCGATCTACTAACTAAAACGCCAAGATCATCCGATCCGATAAAAAATTTAGATCGGCACAATGTGAACTGCACGGTCAACAAGTTTCTGATCCGGGAGTGATTAAATCGACATTGGTCGGCGACAGCAAGTCAACTCGACTCCCGGGAAGAAAAATCCGTACCCCAGATGGGATCTGATCTAACATCTGAACGCAAATCTTGAAGGGAAATCGAGAGACGAATCCATTTTTGCGGTCAGATTTGGATTACCTCTAACGAAAGTCTGCGTGATGCAGATGACATGGTTATACCCTACGGGTACCCGATGTTAGCCTACCTGGTCTAGCCCGATGGAAGGCCCACTCGACGACCTGCCAGGGACCAGGACGCCTATGACGGTTCAGCTGGTACGAAGCCATATGGACACGGACTCCCAAGCGCACAAGACAAGTAAATCTCAAGACTAGAGTTTGAATACAACTTGTAACCTACTCGTATCGGTACCTGAGACCTAGCCTCCCCATATATAAAGGCTAGGAGGGTCCAACAAGGAGGACACGACCTACACACGCCATAACCCCCGATAGACTAGACCACAATAGATCTACAGATTTACAGAACTCAACTCATACTTTCGCACACGCATCCACGCCAGATCGAATCTGCGCACCCTGTAACCTTTGGTTCCGCCGTAATCAAAGAGCAGACAAGCAGGAGTAGGGTTTTCCCTCCGGGGCCTGAACCTGGATAAATCTCGTGTCCCCTGGTTGCTTGTCTGTTAACCGTGACACGATCTCCAGCATCCCCATCTTCTCCAAAACCCAAGTCCATAACAATGGGCATTGACGAGATTAAACCTCGTCAATTGGCGCCGTCTGTGGGAACTGGGGACGCTGATTGTGCGATCGTGACGGTTCCATCCACCGCGACCTACGATTCGTCAGATGATGAAGGCTAGATTTGCTTCGGCTCCCTCGTCATCAACGGCAGTCAGATCACATCTGACGTTCGCCTATGCCGCAGACGCGGCTTCGTCATCGACAAGATCAATCGGCTGATCCGCACATATGCAGCTCTACAAGGTCGACAGAGGGCATACGGAGGCTTGCCGCCGGTCGCCACGAGACGTGCAACGAAGCCGAGGCCAACTCGCCTACTTAGGCTGTAGCATCTCGGAACTCCTAAAGATGTTGACGTCCGTGCCACAAAATACAGTCCCGTTCGTCACGCAAATCTATGCAAAGTTCTACAAGCATATCGTCACATCTATTGATCCAAGATAAGCATGATTGCATGCGGACAAAAGTATGTCGCATCTCTTCGGTGGGTCAAGTCCAGGCCAAGCAAGGAGCATTGGAGTGGAGCCTGAGGCATTACATGCATCGGATTATACGATGAGGGTCCAGGTTGCAATCGACAATCCGCGAAAATAACAACGTACGCGCGATCAACTCAGTCGTCGCGTCAATTTCCGTCCGTCCACTACCCGTTCGTCGCTCCGTCGACTCCGCCCGCTACATCGGTTCTACACCCGGGGTTGCGCCAACTCCGCTTCGCGCGACCTGCTGCAGTTTTCGACTCCGGTGATCACCTATGATCTTCGGCTCCAATGATTCAGGGGCTTCCTCGGCATCAGCGACCCGATGCGGATTTCGGCTGTGGCGACCCGCTGCCACCATCTTATACGGTGATCCGCTACAATCCTTGACCACGATCCGCTGGTTGCGTTGGCTCCCGCGATCCGTCGATCGCATTGGCTCCCGCGACCCGTCCACCTCGTCGACAACCAACAAAGCTAAGTTTCCCTCTACTCGGAGTTGATTCTTTTATTTTTAACTCGCACTCGAAACACTCGGGGGCCGCGCCCTCTTCGAGTAACCTAATGTGCCATCGGCTCCACGCACTCGAGCACCTCGAACGCGACATCCCGAGTAGCTGATTCTGCCTGACCGTCGAATCCTTGAACTCCGAGTGCCTCGGCAAGGTACTGAGACTAAGGGTAATCAGGCTAACGAAAAGGCCTAGCATACAGTGCAAAAGTGTCGAATCGATCGGCACCAGAATCTTGCTATACAAGCCGAAAGGCAAATATTCTTTACAAGATACAAGTACTTCAGAATTCGTCATGTTTTTCTGCAGCTTAAAAGGATGTCAAATGCACCGAGCTATTCTATTGGGTCCTCCAACGGAGTTGACTGCTTAGTCACGTCAACAGACGCCAAGACACAGTCAAGCATTCCTGATGACCAGATCAATCATCGACAAAGCGGCCCGCCAAGACCCGACAGAAACGGCGACTTCACCCGCAACGTCGAGTCCTTCCGGATAAATGTCGCGACTCCGCTTCGTCGACTCGGATCCTTATGTGAGAGCCTGACTGCACTTCCGGTCGATGGTTTCTCGCATGAGTCTCCACTCGAGTCTGCGACTCGACTAGACACTCGGCTACTCCCATCGAGCGCTTGTCGCGCACCGATGTACTTCCTCGTCAAGGTGCGCCTGCGAGATTGTCGACCGTGTCTAAGATACAAGACTCGAGTCTACTTGAGTCCACGACCTCCGCACACTCGAGGGCTACTCCAAACCGGAGCTACCGGCGCACAAGATCTTGAGTCCCACGTCGAAGCCCACGACTCCACCACGGACTCGGGGCTACTCCATAGGGAGGATGGATTCAAGCATCCGAAAATTTGTGTCCTACGGACCTAAAAGTCAACAAAGACTGAATTAAAGTCTCTGCCGAGTTCACTCGAACAAACACTCGGGGGCTACTCCCATAGGGAGCGCTGGTCGCGCACCCTATGAATTCTTCGAATGCGATCCTTCGGATCAACATGCAAAACTTTTCGGCAACTCTGCCCTAATTAACGCTAAGTGAGCAACTGTTATCGCCATATTTTGGCCAAAGAAGGAGATGGGCCGTGATCAAGATGGGCTTGGAAGATACATATATTCAACGTGTTGTTGGATCGGCCTAGTGCGTGGATTTGGGCTAAATTGCCCGTGTATCTTGTATCATAGTAGGTTTCGTTTCAGTTTAGGTTCCGTTTCAGTTTAGGTAAAGATAGAGTTGTAGAGTTATTCCAAAGGTAGGAAGTCTCCAGACTATAAATATGTACCTAAGGTTATCGAGAAAAGAGGACAACCACGTTCACAACAAACACAATCTCGGCGCATCGCCACCCCTTGTTTCTAGGGTTTCTTTCGGTAATATGTCATCGCCTAGATCGCATCTTGCGATCTAGGCGATTTTTACTTATCGTTATTTAGTGTTACTCGTCTTAGCCTTGTTGATGGCGAGTAACACTACTATCATAGATTTGTTGAGGCTAGCATCGGTGCTTTTCGCTATAATTGTTTAAAGTTATGCTGCCTCTAGTTACCTCGCTACCTTTGCACCTTTTCCCAAGTGCGAGGGTAGCATCTTGCTTGATCTTTATTTAGCTGATTCGATCTGTTATGGTTGTGCCTTGTTCGCCAAGGTTTAGTTTGATATCTACGTAGCCAGGCCTTACAAACGGGTTGAACGATCCAGTAGTACGTAAGGACGTAGTTTACTCGCTCTAGAGAAGTTGTTCCGGTAATTGACTTTACGTTGGTTATTAGGCCTCCTCTAGGGTTAGTATTCTTCGTCTTTTGTATATACCAGGCTCAATTACGTGTAGGACGTTCCAGTTACGTGGTGAAAACGTTAAACTATCGTAGATCGATTTAATTTGTAATGATAAAGCAAAACCCCATGTTATCGTAAATCTAATGCAGAACCATGGGATAATCGGCTCTAGGAGCCGATTCACGGGAAACCGGGAGCCGTCACGCTCGAATTTTACGATACTTGTTTACCATGGAAATCAATCGAGCAATCCTTCACCTTCGACCGGTAGTCAGGTGGCACCGAACCAAGCCGGACGTGTGCCGGAGTTTTGCGGCCGTTGCCCGAGGGACCAGGCCCACCAGCAGTGGGAGCCTCCGGCTCTTCGTGTTGCTCGTCGCTTTCGCCCGGTGAGTTTTGGCAGGCAAGAATCCTCCTTGTACCCAAACACCTCCGGTGATAAACATTCGATGTGTCTGCGACACAAAGATAAGACCTCTAATATCATCGATGGCTCGGTAACGCATACACGCTACGCTAGTAAGAATCTGCGCAGAGCACGATGAAAAATCCCGACGGACGCGTTGGGTACATCATTTAAATTCACTGGAATTCCACTCCTGTAAGTCCTCCGCGGCCTGAGTCGAAGTACGCCAGCATATGTTCCGGATTCGAGTCGAGGGACTCGAATCTGAAGAAGATCGTGTTGTTTTGTCCTAAGACAGTTAACTGACCCTGATCCGTCGGGAGAGTCAGGCACACGCATCAACAATCTCTACACACTCAAATAATTCTCTAGAAAAACAGAGATAGCTGCACCCGAAGGATTGAATACTCCTCAGCCAAATCTACGATTCGACTGAACACTCGGGGGCTACCCGATGTTAGCCTACCTGGTCTAGCCCGATGGAAGGCACACTCGAAGACCTGCCAGGGACCAGGACGCCTATGACGGTTCAGCTGGTACGAAGCCATATGGACACGGACTCCCAAGCGCACAAGACAAGTAAAGCTCAAGACTAGAGTTTGAATACAACTTGTAACCTACTCGTATCGATACCTGAGACCTAGCCTCCCCATATATAAAGGCTAGGAGGGTCCAACGAGGAGGACACGACCTACACACGCCATAACCCCCGATAGACTAGACCACAATAGATCTACAGATCTACAGAACTCGACTCATACATTCGCACACGCATCCACGCCAGATCGAATCACAAGACCAGAACCTTCGGCCGCCGTAATCAAAGAGCGCATACAAGCGGGAGTAGGGTTTTTCCTCCGGGGCCCCGAACTCAGGTAAATCTCGTGTCCCCTGGTTGCTTGTCTGTTAACCGTGCCACGATCTCCAACATCCCCATCTTCTCCAAAACCCAAGTCCATAACAATGGGCATTGACGAGATTAAACCTCGTCAGCAGACTCGACGGTGGCTTGACTGAGGCTCGACGGAGAGACACGTGCTGATAACGTGTTGGAACACCCTTGCCGACTGGCCGGTCTGGAGGGGGTTCTCCCCCGAGGGTGCTCTTGATGAGGTGGATCTGTCCTTTCCTTCGGAGGAGCGCACCAGAGCTCTACGACAGGAAGTCAACTACATGGTGGCTCATTCTCTGCACCGCCATTCTGAGAGCCTGGTGAACGCTTTCGAGCGGGTCGCGGTTCGCGTAGTTCAGGAGATCATGAAACATCGATTACTCTCCGCTTGGGCCTACTTTAGGGACTCACCAGGAGAAAGACCGCCAGACTGTGCCACACTGCCATTCACACTTGCAGCCAGAGCCGCCGGAGCAGCACAGACGTCGTCACAAGGTTGAGGCGACCCAGCGATTACCAATTCTGTTGAGCCACCTAAAGAAATCCCACACGGATATGTATGCACCTACGTGCGGACTGCAACAACTCGCCACGCACCAACCAGGTTGCAACCGCAGAGTTTCATGCGGGGTTCTCGGGGAGCTCCAGGAGCGAGCATTTCGAGCGGCGATATGCGGGATGGACGCCGACAAACAGCGTGGCTAGCCAAGTATGCCACCGAACAAGTCATGAGAATCTAGCCCTGCAGCTCAAACAGGAGCAAATCCGTACCATCTTGAGAGACCAGTTGACCGCTCGCGTGCGAAGAGAAGGACAATCGGCTATTCAAAGCCGTACAACGAGTTTGATCTGATTCCCGCCACCCAAGTATCGGCTCCCGAGTTCTCAAGGTTTAGGTCGAATTAGGGTCGAGCTCGATCGAGCACATAAGCCGATACCGCGCAGCTAGGCATGATTTCGCATCGGATCAGTTGCCATGAAGGTTTTTTGCGCAATCCCTCACAGACTTTTTGGGTGGTAAACCTCACGCCACCGATTCGATTCAGACTGAAGCAATCGGAAGAGCAGCCCACATCCAATATCATTCAGAGGCTACCGAGGTCGGCATTGCACCGGCAAAAGTGCGGGAGAGATCGAGCCGAGTACATCCAGCCAGACCGCTAAGAACCGGCGTTACTCAGCTCGTTTAAGCGAGAAGGAAGCGGTCGAGGCGGTGTTGGGTCTCTCAAAGACCATCAAGGATCTCGCTTTCCAAGTAGAGTATAACTCATTGGCGCACATGGCCCAGAAACTAACGATGTATGAACAGCGCCACCCTGAGTTGTACCAAGACAAGTTCAAACGTCCGATAGGCCTGGTCGATACAGAAGAAGATGATCCTACACAAGACCAGGAGGTGGCCGTGGCTGAATGGGCTCGGGGGGCAGATCCTGTATCCTGCAAATGGGTGAAACAGCAAGGGCCTGCAAAAGGGTTCGACTTCGACGTGAGCAAAGCTGAGCAGATCTTCGATTTGCTGCTGAAAGAAAAGCAGCTGAAGTTGCCCGAAGGCCACAAAATCCCCACGGCTCAGGAAATGAACGGGAGACCATACTGCAAGTGGCATCACTCGTTCACCCACACCACCAATGATTGCAAAGAGCTACGTCGCCAAATCCAAATGGCGATAGAACAAGGCCGTCTGATCCTTGGGCAGTTCGCCATGAAAGTGGACACAAACCCATTTCCCGGCGTCAACATGGTAGAACTTCAAGCTCATGAGGCGTCACCTGGATTTTCGCTCGTGTTAATATGGCGGTCCGGGTACCACCATGACACGCATAAGGAGGAAGGTGGTCGCTTCGGGCAAAGAAAGAAAGGAGGCTGGTCCATGCGACCGCCCACAATGACAATGACGGTACTTAACAGAGGAACAGGTGAGGAGAGTGCGGTATCGAAGCCACATTCCACGATCTCCTTAACAAGTATGAGTCAAGATGACCAACGCCGCCGGCGCGAGGGAGACGATAAGGGATATGAGCACCTCGCTAGGGGACCGTCAAAAGAAAAGGAAGGCGCAAACAAACATTGGGATTGTCCCTTCTTCAAGTATTGCTGGGACGCGGGAATGAGCCGATTACCTACAGTCGACAACTGCCCGGAATGCGGACAGCAGAAGGAGGACACGAGGCCAGTTTCAGTGTTCAAACGTCTAGGGCCTCTCCCACCTCAGAGCCGTTACAGGGAGTCCGCTCGAGCAAAGGACCTCGAGAAGTCAAGGGATGACAAGGAAGAAGACAGATATCACCGCCCAAGGTGGTGTCCCGACGGACTCAGACATACCCAAAAGTGTAGAGTGCAGCTGCAGAATTGGAGGAAGCCAAGCGCAGATTCCACGCTTTAAAGAAAGCGCCCGACCTGGCCAAAATTAGGCGAACTTGGAAACGGAGACCGCCCAACAAGGAGAGAGTGGCGCCTAAACCAGAAAAGCCGATGCACGACATCGGTGGCACAAACATGGTGTTCATACTTCCGACTCGCGCGCCAAGAACCAATGAGCTATCGATGCTTACGATCGCGCCCACACGGTTATCTTTGAGAAGCCACGTGAGAAGGGTTACAAACATCTGAAGGCCACAGACTCTACGAGGTTACATCAATGGGCAACCTGTCGAAGATGTTGGTGGACACCGGAGGGCAACAATATCATGCCATACTCCATGCTACGACGCTTGGGACGCCCACCGCAGATCCGATCAAAACCAACGTCACGTTAAGACTTCAACGGTCGACTTGAAACACAAGGCGTCTTGAACGTGGATCCGACAAGGCAGGAAAACCATACCCACGTCATTTTTCGTCGTGACACAGAAAAGCACCTACGTTGTTTTGCTAGGGAGAGATTGATTCACTGACCGCATTCATCCACAATGCACCAAAGGTCAATACAATGGGATGGAGATGAAGTGGAGGTCATCCATGCAGATGATTCTATCGAGATCTCCATAGGCATGAACGTCAGGAAGCGAAGACCAAGAGCCGATCTCGAATCAGTCTAGACGGCTGTGAGCGCATTGAAGCTACAAAACGGGGTGAGGCTGGTCTTATCCATCGCCCCGACAGAGTAGAAAAGACCACGGTCATTAGGGTATGCCGATCCTCGCGATCGGCCACAAAAAATAAAAAGCAGCAATCATACGACAAGCAGATCACGTAGTCGTCGCAGGGAGATGCCCTGCCATTGTAAAACAATAAGGTGTAAACCATCCCTGACTAATGCAATCAAAAAGGGGGCCGATTCAGGCAATCGGCCCAAATTATTTTTGTTACCCTCACCTACTGTTTGCCCTGTGTTTAGCATCGATTTGACAGGTGACGGAAAGCTAGGGTATGGGTTTACATCCGCTGATGAACTAGAAGAGATCGACATTGGTCCTGGGGATAAGCCACGACCAACATTTATCAGCAAGAAGTTAGATCCGAGTCTGCGGGGTCCGATGATAGCCCTGTTGAAAAAATATCCAGACTGCTTCGCCTGGGACTACACAGAAATGCCTGGGTTAGACAGGAGCATCATTGAGCATCGACTACCGCTTAAAAAGGGATTTCGGCCGTTCCAGCAGCGAGCACGACAGATGAAGGCCGAAATTCTGGAAGAAGTCAAGAAGGAGGTCGAGAAAATGTTGACAGCCAAGTTAATCAGGCCATGCAGGTATGCTGAGTGGATTTCTAGTATCGCATAGAGAGAAAAAGGATGGCCGTTGGCGTGTTGCCATAGATTTTCGGGATCTCAACAGAGCTACCCCAAAGGATGAGTATCCGATGCCGGTGGCAGAGACGTTAATCAACGCAGCGGCTGGTCATAAGATTTTGAGCTTCATGGATGGCAATGCCGGTTACAACCAAATTTTTATGGCTCCGGAAGACATACACAAGACGGCGTTCAGAGTCCCAGGTTCGGTGGGGTTGTTCGAGTATGTAGTCATGACGTTTGGACTGAAGAATGCCGGCGCCACGTACCAAAGAGCCATGAATTACATTTTCCATGATCTGATCGGCAAGTTAGTGGAAATTTACATCGACGACGTGGTGGTCAAGTCTGCTTCGGTGCAAGGACACTTGGGCGATCTGCAACGCGTCCTCGACCGAACAAGAAAATTCGGGCTACGGATGAATCCAAAGAAGTGTGCCTTCGGGGTGACGGCCGGTCAGTTCTTGGATTTTTTTGGTGCATGAACTAGGAATTGAGATCGGCCTAAAAAGTCAGGAGGCAGTACGGACAATGAAGCCACCTACCACGAAGAAAGAACTGCAGTCTCTAATCGGCAAGATCAACTTCGTCAGAAGATTCATCTCCAATCTGTCAGGAAGAATAGAACCATTCATGGGACTGGTGAAAATTAAATCTGACGAGGAATTTCGCTGGGGGGCAGAACAACAACGAGCCTTCGACGAAATCAAAGAATATCTGACGAAGCCGCCAGTGTTGGTCCATACCGGATGCACCGTTCTACATTTACTTGTCGATGAGTGACACGCCCATCGCCGGTGGTGGTGCAGGTTTATGATGGGCTGGAGCGAGTCGTATTTACATAAGCGTATGATGCCGGATGCGAGACAAGGTATCCCGATATCGATAAGTTGTGCCTTTGCTGCTTTTTCACCGCACTAAGTCGCGCCACATTTTGCTATCGCAGAGATCATCATCATATGCAAATCGACGTCATAAAGCACATCTTTGTCGACTCCTATGTTGAAAGGCCGATCGGGCAAATGGATGTTTGCATTATCGAGTTTGACATCCGTATCAACCCGCGAAGCGCTTAAGGGACGTTGGCCGACCTTACGCTGAAAGGATCAACACTAACATAGCAGCACTGTCTATAAGAGCGTGGGCTATGTTTTTCGATGGGTCGGTTTGTGACGATGGCTGCGGCATCGGCATTTTACTCGTGTCGCCCCGGGGGGCAACATTTTCCTTCTCCATCAGATTATCTACCTCTCGCACCAACAACGTCTCTGAGTACGAGGCGATACGCAAGGGCATGGAGTTACTCCTCGAAGCCGGAGCAGAAGCAGTGGAAATTTTTGGAGACTCCAAGTTGGTGATTTCCCAACTCACGGAGGAGTACAAGTGTGAGAGCGAGTCCCTCTTCCCATTATGGCTGCCTTTGCGAAATGATGGCGCAGCTCCGGTACATAAACTTCACCGATCCCACGGGCAGTGAGAATACCGAGGCGAATGATCTTGCACAATGGCTTCTACAAGGATGTAGCAGGGAGCCGATGTTCGTGCATGCCTCGGAAGTCGACGATCGAGAGCCGATATCTTCAATTACTTGAAGGATTAAACCTGGGGCACCTAAACGGATAAGGTACAAGGCCATGAAGTATGTGCTTATTGGGTATGACATGTTGTACAGGACGCGGGAAGGGTTATTACTCAAATGTCTGGGGACAGCCGAGGCCAATCGGCTCCTACACGAGGTACACGAAGGCGCCTGTGGAACTCACCAATCGGCTCACAAGATGAAATGGTTGATCAGGCGATCAGGGTTTTATTGGCCCACCATGCTTGAGGACTGCTTCAAGTACTACAAAGGGTGTCAAGCATGTCAGAAATTTGGAAAAATTCAGATGGTACCCGCGTCAGCAATGAACCCCATCATCAAGCCTTGGCCATTCCGAGGTTGGGGCATGGATATGATCGGCAAAATCAATCCTCCATCAAGCAAAGGCCACATGTGGATTTTGGCCATCACTGATTATTTCACTAAATGGGTGGAGGCTGTCCCGATGAAATCAGTAAACTCAAAGGATGTTATCAATTTTGTGAAAGAACATGTCATCCATAGATTCGGATTCCCAAACTATCACGACGATGGAGGTTCGGTCTTTATTTCTCAAGAGTTTAGGAAGTTCTGACACGAGGATCAAGTGATCGGATCATCTCCATACTATGCTCAAAGCGAATGGGCAAGTCAAGCATCCAACCGAGCCTCATCAAGTCGATCAAGAGAAAAGTCGATGAGCACCCTAGGCTGGGCACGAGGTTTTGTCGAGGCATTGTGGGCTTATCGCATGTCGTGCCATGGGCGATAAAGACCTCGCCATACCATCTAGTATATGGACAAGCGTATTGCCGGAAATTACGGCTGATTGAGACGTGTCACTTTTCAGACAATCTAACAATCAAGAATATGCAACCACGATGAGTGGCTTTGAGGATTTAATCGAGCTCAGTTGTGGTCGCTTGAGAAGATCAAAGAGAACAAGGCCAAGGTAGCTCGCATACAACAATAAAGTGAGGCCAAAGGAGTTCCACGTTGGTGATCCGGTATGGGAAGTCTGTGTTGCCGTTAGGGACTAAGGATGCAACATATGGTAAATGGTCTCCAAATTGGCACGGGCCGACAGGTCGATCAAGTTTTAAGAGGAACGATACATGCTTGAGGAGCCGACGTGAAATTCCCGATAAGGGTCAACGGTCAACATCTCAAGAAATATTTCCCAAGCATGTGGGATGATGGACAAGAAAACATGGGGGCGATACATGAAATCGGCCAGTAAAAAGCACGTGAGACGTTAGACAAGAAAATGGGGGCGATACGAAAATCGGCGAATAAAAGAAAAATATATAGCCGATGCACGGTCATCGACTCTAGAGGTTCACACATGTTACAAACAAAGCGCCATACATACGAGCCATCAAGAAATGCTTGAAGGCGGAGCGTCAAGACGGACACGATCCACCTCAACGATCTCGGCTTCGTCATCTTCATCCTTGCCCGTCACCAGCTGCTTGTTCAGGGCGCGGATTTCTGCCAGATCGGTCTTCAGCTGGGCTTTGAGGCTTTCCGCCTCATCTTGGGAGCGGGCGATGGATTCTTCTTTGTCGCGGATGAGCTGTTTAGTCACCCGGACCTTCTCTTCAAGATCTTCCAACTCCCTTTTCAAGGATGCGAGCTCGGCGATCTTGAGGTGTCGGTTTGGCATCGAGACGCCTTTTTCTCGTTAAGCTGTTGGCATCCGTCTGCGATATTGGCCTTGATGGAAGTTGGGCGTGGCAGATCGATCCTCTCACGAGCTAACTTCACCCTTGACCCGTAGAAAGACAGGGTTACAACTGGCCAAAGTTTCACCTGCAATGCTACTGGGAGCTGGTCCTTTATTTCAGCCAGAACGCTCTTCACCTCCTCAGAGCCCTCGATCAATTCTTCGATTGGGGAGGACAGCAGGGTTTTTAGACGCTGGAATTGAGGTGGAACAGCCCTGGCTCGTGGCTCATCATCAGCAACGGAGGGAGTTGGTTCGATGGATTCAGGGTCGAACGTCAGCAAACAGCTCTGGCAGCCCGAAAAGGCGTCAGTGTGCATCCAAGCATGTAAGGATGAGCCGAAAGAAGCTAACATACCTCTCCTAAGATCGGGGGGATAGCCGATGAGGAGACGATCGGCTTGTGTATGGTTGCCGGGGGCTGCGCCAGAGTGGTAGCCGTTGCATCTGCACCTTCGGGGATTGCTAGGTCCGGTTTGGCTAAAGGCATCGGCACTGCCCCAACTTTCCCGCTAGAAACATCAGTCGTCTGCATGGAAGGTGTTTAGCCGATGGAAATAAGGATTAATCGGCAGATCAAAAGAAACAAGTAGTAAGAGCGTAAAGGATGATGATTTTCGAAACCTCCTGGCTCGACGAAGAAGCTTGCAATCCTTTGCGAGCTCTCTTAGGACTCCATGGCCCGCCTCCGACCGGTGCTCGGGTGAGGGTTCAGGAAAAGACCTTTTTCTGGAAGCCGATGGTGATGAATCTGGCTGGCTCGGTGCGATGGTCCTCTCCGAATCTGTGGGGTCCAGTTCTCCTCGATTGGTTTGAGTGTTCTCGCTGGAGGTGTCTTCGACGGAAGCTTTGTAAAAAGGAGAACTAGTGAGCACAAGCAGTCTGCAAAGATGGAAGAATTAGAAGGATCGACCAAGGCATAGATCACCCTACATGCGAGCTTTACGGAGAAGGGCCCGGCTTCAAGGTCTTCTGGCAGCTACCTTCCTCGTCGTTCTTGTTTTAGTTGGAACTCGAGGGCAGTGGCTTAGAGGTTCTTGGTGCTTGGAAGCCGATTGTGGTGATATCGGTTTACGCATTATGACCTTTTAGAGGTGGCGAGTTTTGCGAAAAGAACCACGTGAGCTGGCGGAAAGAACTCAAGGGGATCCATCATGTGCGTAGGCTCAGGGCCATCTTGTTGCTGCAAAGAGAAAGAATGGATTAATAAAAGGATCGATTGCAAGTGCATCAAGAAAATTTGCAAGTAGTGGTACTGCTCCACGGGATGTCATAGTCGTCGAGTTGTTTCAAAGAACGGTCCCGGAGCTCTCTGGCGTGAGTCTTCCACATCGACCACCAGTCTTCAAAGCCATCGGTTGATGAGGCAAAGGTGAGGTCGTTGGGAATTGGGATGGTCGAGCATCAAAAAGGAATAACACCTTTGGTGGTGAGAGGATCAGTGTCGGCTCGCTCTGTAAGGTGATGGAGAAAGAAGGGGAGCTACTTGTCCAAGGCCAAATTGGCGGGCCACTACGATCGGCTGGTAGAATTCATACCTGGTTTGATTATTACATTGGATGTACTCATGCCAACCGGAAGGAAGCAGGGACGAATCACGGTGGAAAAGAGCTGCCGAGTGCTAGTGTCATCGGCAAAATTGTCCACCAAGGAGAGTGGATTTTCAAAGTGTTGATTCCTCCATGTAAGGGAAGAAGGTAGGGTTGTCTGGGCCTTGGAAGAAAGTCTGAACCATTTGGATGCCTCTGAGGGTCAGTTCTTGCTGGTCGATACAAAGCTTGGCCATAGCCGGTGCATCGGATCTGCCTTTTACATCCGGAAAGGTGCAGCTCCAAAGGGGGAAGTTTGGGATGTGATTGTGAAAATACTGATTGAGCCCATAGCTGAATAAACCACCAAGGACCACCTGTTTGATCTTTACACGGAGGACAACTTGACAAACATCAACTGGAGATATCGATAGACTTCTCCAAGGAACAGTTTGCCGAGGCCAAGTTGAGTACCTTTGGCCAGTTCATGGGCTAAAGAGAGATAGTTTTTGGTGGGAGCAAGAGAAGGGCCACAAAATATGAAATGCTCCAGCCAGAAGTTGAGAAAGGCTGTGTGTTCTTTTTCTGAGACAGGGCCCTTTGTTTTCATATGGCGTTGGAGGTAGGCACCCAGTTAAATGCGATACATTTTAGAAGACAGTTTGTAGGGGACTTTGGTCGGTTTAAAAGGCGAAGGGCGGTGATGTAACATCGGACGTAATCATCACCACATCCAACGAGTTGGTGACATGGGGCCATGACCGAACATGAAGCGATTGAGCATCGGACGAAATAGCCGATGGTTTTGAGAAGATTCTCGTGTTTCTCAAGAGGAGACAATGATAGATGCAAGGCATCGGTTATTCCGTAGTTTCCCATTGGGATTGGTAGCTCGCTACCCCTGAACCAAGAAACCCAATGTTCAGGGGGATTAGGCCAGGCTCGCAAGCAGTCGGCCCAAGAGTTCAGATCTAGGTCTTGGCTTACGAAGGGGATTCTATTTGCTTCGCAAGAAATCAGATGGGCAGGACTAGAATCTGTACGAGGGCCAAGACAGAGGGAATTTGGGAGAGAAGGATGCGGCAGCAGGATGTCTGAGACCTAGAAAGTTTAATGGTGGAATAAAGACATTAATTCAGGTGTTCGCCATTAAATTCTAATCGCGTCATCGCGAGGAGTAGGCGTACCTTCGCACGGAGACCTCTGGATTGGTGTTGACGATTCCGCCATCTAGTTCTTGCCGGAGATGGATCTATGCAGTTGAGGATTGAGGGTTCTTGTTGCTGTGAGCTCAATCTCGTCGGTGGGCAATTGGAGATCTGGGTCGCCCTTTTTGAAGAGGGTCGCAGGTTACCGTTTGAGGCTGGAAAATGGCCGTTTGAGTTTGCCTAAGTATGCGACCAAGTTTTTGACCTTGTCAACGTTTTTGGGAAAGCCGATGTGCATCGGCTCGTTGAGCTGTGGCTTGGTTGACTGTATGAACGTAACAAGGTGAAAGCCGATACGTTGCCACCATCTTATACGGTGATCCGCTACAATCCTTGACCACGATCCGCTGGTTGCGTTGGCTCCCGCGATCCGTCGATCGCATTGGCTCCCGCGACCCGTCCACCTCGTCGACAACCAACAAAGCTAAGTTTCCCTCTACTCGGAGTTGATTCTTTTATTTTTAACTACTTTCGAAACACTGGGGCCGCGCCTCTTCGAGTAACCTAATGTGCCATCGGCTCACGCTCGAGCACCTCGACGCGACATCCCGAGTAGCTGATTCTACGACCGTCGAATCCTTGAACTCCGAGTGCCTCGGCAAGTCTCGAGACTAAGGGTAATCAGGCTAACGAAAAGGCCTAGCATACAGTGCAAAAGTGTCGAATCGATCGGCACCAGAATCTTGCTATACAAGCCGAAAGGCAAATATTCTTTACAAGATACAAGTACTTCACAATTCGTCATGTTTTTCTGCAGCTTAAAAGGATGTCAAATGCACCGAGCTATTCTATTGGGTCCTCCAACGGAGTTGACCAGCGCTAGTCACGTCAACAGACGCCAAGACCTGAGTCGAAGCATTCCTCGGATGACCAGATCAATCATCGACAAAAGCGGCCCTGGCCGCGCACCCGACAGAAGAAACGGCGTCGACTTCACCCGCAACGTCGAGTCCTTCCGGATAAATGTCGCGCGACTCCGCTACGTCGACTCCTGGATCCTTATGTGTGAGACGCTGACTCGATGCACTTCCGGGTCAGTGGTTTCTCCTCGCATGAGTCTCCACTCGAGTCTGCGACTCGACTAGACACTCGGCGGCTACTCCCATCAGGAGCGCTTGTCGCGCACCCGATGTACTTCCGGGTCAGCGGTGCGCCCGCGAGATTGTCGACCGTGTCTACAAGATACAAGACTCGAGTCTCTGCCCGAGTCTACGACTCCTCCAGACACTCGAGGGCTACTCCAAACTGGAGCGCTGGTCGCGCACACACAAGATCTTCGAGTCCTACGTCGAGTCTACGACTCCACTACGGACTCGGGGGCTACTCCCATAGGGAGGATGGATTCAAGCATCCGAAGAATTTGTGTCCTACGGACCTAAAAGTCAACAAAGACTGAATTAAAGTCTCTGCTCGAGTCTACGACTCGAACAGACACTGGAGCTACTCCATAGGAGCGGTCGCACCCTATGAATTCTTCGAATGCGATCCTTCAGATCAACATGCAAAACTTTTCAGCAACTCTGCCCTAATTAACGCTAAGTGAGCAACTGTTATCGCCATATTTTGGCCAAAGAAGGAGATGGGCCGTGATCAAGATGGGCTTGGAAGATACATATATTCAACGTGTTGTTGGATCGGCCTAGTGTGTGGATTTGGGCTAAATTGCCCGTGTATCTTGTATCATAGTAGGTTTCGTTTCAGTTTAGGTTCCGTTTCAGTTTAGGTAAAGATAGAGTTGTAGAGTTATTCCAAAGGTAGGAAGTCTCCGGACTATAAATATGTACCTAAGGTTATCGAGAAAAGAGGACAACCACGTTCACAACAAACACAATCTCTAAGATCGCCACCCCTTGTTTTAGGGTTTCTTTCGGTAAGTGTCTTGCCTAGATCGCATCTTGCGATCTAGGCGATTTTTACTATCGTTATTTAGTGTTACTCGTACTGAAGCCTTGTTGATGGCGAGTAACACTACTATCATAGATTTGTTGAGGCTAGCATCGGTGCTTTTCGCTATAATTGTTTAAAGTTATGCAGCCTCTAGTTACCACGCTACCTTTGCACCTTTTCCCAAGTGCGAGGGTAGCATCTTGCTTGATCTTTATTTAGTGATTCGATCATTATGGTTGTGCCTTGTTCGCCAAGGTTTAGTTTGATATCTACGTAGCAGGCCTTACAAGCGGGTTGAGCGATCCAAGGTATGCGTGGGGCGTAGTTTACTCGCTCTAGAGAAGTTGTTCGGTAATTGACTTTACGTTGGTTATTAGGCCTCCTCTAGGGTTAGTATTCTTCGTCTTTGTATATACCAGGCTCAATTACGTGTAGGGGCGTTCGATTACGTGGTGAAAGCGTTAAACTATCGTAGATCGATTTAATTTGTAATGATAAAGCAAAACCCCATGTTATCGTAAATCTAATGCGAACCATGGGATAATCGGCTCTAGGAGCCGATTCACGAGAAACACAGGAGCGGTCACGGCTCAATTTTACGATACTTGTTTACCATGCAGGAAATCAATCGGAGCAATCCTTCACCTTCCGACCAGGTATAGGGTGGCACGCCTCGAACCAAGCCGGGACGTGTGCGAGTTTTGCGGGCCGTTGGAGGGGCCACCGGCCCGGGAGCCTCCGGCTCTTCGTGTTGCTCGTCGCTGCTCGCCGGTGAGTTTTGGCGAGCAACAACGTCCTCCTTGGCCACCGAAACACCTCGGTGATAAACATTCGGATCTTTATGCGACACAAAGATAAGACCTGGATATCATCGATGGCACAGTAACGCTGCACGATTGCGCTTCGCTAGTAAGAATCCGTGCCAGCGGCGATGAAAAATCGACGGACGCGTTGGGTACATCATTTAAATTCACCGAATTCCACTCGTAAGTCCTCCGCCCGAGTCGAAATACGCCAAATATATTCCGGATTCGAGTCGAGGGACTCGAATCTGAAGAAGATCGTGTTGTTTTGTCCTAAGACAGTTAACTGACCCTGATCCGTCGGGAGAGTCAGGCACACGCATCAACAATCTCTACACACTCAAATAATTCTCTAGAAAAACAGATAGCTGCACCCGAAGGATTGAATAGTCCTCAGCCAAATCTACGATTCGACTGAACACTCGGGGGCTACCCGATGTTAGCCTACCTGGTCTAGCCCGATGGAAGGCACACTCGAAGACCTGCCAGGGACCAGGACGCCTATGACGGTTCAGCTGGTACGAAGCCATATGGACACGGACTCCCAAACGCACAAGACAGGTAAAGCTCAAGACTAGAGTTTGAATACAACTTGTAACCTACTCGTATCGGTACCTGAGACCTAGCCTCCCCATATATAAAGGCTAGGAGGGTCCAACGAGGAGACACGACCACATGCGCCATAACCCCCGATAGACTAGACCACAATAGATCTACAGATCTACGAACTCGACTCATACTTTCAAGACATGCATCCACGCCAGATCGAATCTGCACCTCAGTAACCTTCGGTTCCGTAATTAAAGAGACATAGCGAGTAGGGTTTTCTCCGGGGCCGAACCAGGTAAATCTCGTGTCCTGGTTGCTTGTCATAACTGCTTAACGCGATCTCCAACATCCCCATCTTCCAAAACCCAAGAATAATAATGGCGACGAGATTAAACCTCGTTAGCAGACTGACGGCATTGATCGGCGCTCGACGGAGACAGCGTCTTAATAACGTGTTGGAACACCTCGCATTGCCTGGCGCTGTTTACACCAGAATAACTACTGTATGTAGAATCGCCGTGTTCGGGAGGGATCATATTCTGGTTGGCAACGTTTTTTTTAAGACTTGACATGCACCTAGTTAACAGATCGCGCGCCCGCAAGTGTCACTATATGTTCTGTCTCGATCGGCGACGTACGCTGTCCCGATCAAGCTATAGCTCCTGGGTAGCTAGCAGCTCGTCACCCATCGGGGCAGGCACGTTTAATAGCGATCGGGAACTTGCACTAGTAGGAACCAGCACGTTAGATAGCGACCGGCCGGGCGCGGTGCTATATATCCATCCGTGGGCTGTGACTGTGACTGTGACTGTGACTGTGACTGTGACTGTGACGAGGGAGATGAAGCCGCAGGAGAAGGTGGTGTTCGCGCTGAACGGGCGGCGGTACGAGCTGGGCGGCGGCCAAGTCCACCCATCCACGACGCTGCTCGAGTTCATCCGGACAAGGACGCCCTTCACGGGGACAAAGCTCGGCTGCGGCGAAGGTACGTGCCTATATATGCCTATGTCCATGCATGCTGCATAACTCTTTGCTAGCGCGCTCCGGCCGACCATTTGCTACTCCTCCGGTTGCTAATTGCATTCTCGGAATGAAGCAGCAGATTCAATGCCTCCTTGTTGAAAAATATACTTACTCCTTTACGTACGAGCGCTTCGACGCAGATATTAGTCGAGTTATTACCACCTGTCAAACTCCCCCTGCAAACGGACGGGACCTGTCCGCTTTCTAATCCGTTTCACCCTAAATGGACGAAAAATAATACCCCCGTTTTAAAACAGATGTCTTAGTTTTATCAAAATTTAGATAAATCTATATACTAAATAGTGTCTAATTCATCCAATTTTTGTCAAATCTGAGTCATCTATTTTAGGACAGAGAAAGTAATTTTTTTATTTTCCTAAAAATGGGAAGGACGGGATGACTATCCGTTTATGTCCATGAGACACCCGCAAGGCCGCAAAACAGACCAAATTGGATACTTTTGGTGCCGGATTTGGGGACATCGTTAGAGTTCTCCTTGCATACTATCATAACCTAGTGTTATAGTGTCATCTTATTTATTCATTTATGAAATCATAATGTGAACTTCTGTATAAAGATCCATTTGTTATTAAACTTCTCATATATCATGCTAAAAAATTGTGCTATGATACGGTATCATTTCATTGTCATAGGTCAAACATCTTTAAGCTTGACAAAGTATATACGTACATCAAATAGTGCTAAAAAAATAGTGCTAATATCTACTACTTCCTCGGTTCCAAAATATAAGATGTTTTGATAAGATATTTACCAAAACATCTTATATTTTAAAAAAGAGGTAGTACTTCAAGTATATATTGATAAAATCAACTATAACTAATTTGGTTCCTAAGTATTGATATTTTTTTCTACTGATTTGGTCAGATTTAAGTATCTTAATAAACCTAAAACAAAGGTAGACCGTTAATAAATTTGATGTGGAGAAAGTAGCAGGGACAACTTTGAGAGCGAAAGACACAGTAGCATTTGACAAACCTTGGCACATCAACTGCCAGTCAGATCGGTTACGTTCTGTCAGACTAACTGTGATCTTCCTTTCACGTTTCCAACTTTTCACGCCACACGCATCTAATTCAATCAGCGCACGTTTTAACCCCCAAATTATTGTTGTGCCGTAACGTAGCAAAAGTTTTAGCGAGCCCGCGTAGATTTGGCTTTCTCGCTCAAATTCTCATCTGTCCTCGTCAAAAGTCATAACAAGTACTCACAAAAACACAAATTCATTGGCTATTATAGATACTATCAATAGGGTGGTTCGGAAGATAGCACATCTCTTTCTTAAACTACTGTAGTGGTTGATGCATGTCCTCTTCTCCTCTTTGCCAAGAGTGGATTTTAAGAACATGTGGACTGGTGAACTCAGCTCCTAAGTTACGTAGCACTTTTTTTCCTCCCTCTTTTTCAAACTTTGACAAGCAGAAACTCGATACCAATTTGTTTCGAAGACCATACGAACCCACCTAAGCCTATATGATTTGCTTAGACGTATAATCATCGTATACGTGTCTATGGGAGATGGAAATCGGGAGGTATATAGCCACGGCAACACAATTTTTAAAACGTGAAATGCAAAGACGTAGATCGCGCCAATTTTCAAAACGTGAAATGCAAAGACGTAGATCGCGCTAAGGGAAACACTAAGGGGAGGTGGGATCAGCCGGGTTCCTTCATATACTGTTTATTCAGAACTTGTTATTTTTGTCTAAGCTATATACTTTTGGCTTTTGGTATGTGACTTGGCACTCGGCGTCCACTGCATGCAAACATTTTCTACAATTTTTTGAGGTCTGGAAATATGAGTTTTAGGCCGGTTTCAAACTTGGGTTCATGAGTACCCATGTTCCAACTAAACAAAATATAGGGGCGCCGACATAAAAAAAATAGCTTCTAGCCGTAGCTCCCAAATTAGTTTTTCATCCAGCAATGACACAATAGATACCCGGTGTCCCAAGGTCATAGGGAGTCGACCGGGGGTGTCGGCTAACCAGAAACGCTCTGAAAACACGCCACATGCCAGTGAGGACCACAATTTCTCTTTCTCTTTGCCACCTACCTAACGCACATGCGCTCCCACCTCCTCCTCCGTGCTCCTGGCTCCTCCTGCACTGCTGGTCGACTCCAGTGGCACCCCAACCTCCTCCTCGAGCCTACGGAAGACCGCGTCCCATCTTCCCGAGCTCTCCTGCCGTGGCCTCCTGAGCCTCCTCCCAGCAAGGAGGCGCTCTCGGCAACGCCCAGCCTCCGAGCCCTCCTCCGTCCCGCCACCAGTCCCCTAGCGCCTCCTATATCTCTGCCACGATTCTGAGTTGCCTATTTACTCATGTAGAGTTGCTCTAAGCCCGTTGGTGGAAGATTTGCATCGGTTAGAATTTCTACTGACAAGAGTCATTGATCGCTTTAGCGGGGCATTGTCTTTTTTTTTTCCTTTTTTCTTTTTTTTTTTTAAATTTTTCGGCTGCATATATGCTTAAATGTCTTGGCTAGCTATTGACATTATGTTGTTGCAGAGGTCGGTTGTAACTGCTATCATTTGATATTAACATTGCGTAATCTAGCCTCGCCACCATGTGACCCACCTAGAGCTATCGCACGATGAAGAGGGTGGCGGACCCGTTTGAGCTCATCCACGCGTCGTCGAACGCCCCTAGCTGCACCTCTCCCCTCGATGGGGCCAAGATGAGGAGGTGGAGCATGAGGCATGTATGCTCAAAGCGATAGAGAGCACCCTAGCTCACCGTCCACCTCGGCTCCCCCCTCTGTGGCGAGCCCCTTCCCATTCTTAGCTTCGTGTCGTGCAAGGAGTGCTCTGGCAGCTACAAAAGTTCCGGTCAGGTCCTACGCACGGGCAACCCATGAGCCACTTGTCCATGATGGCAACCTTATATGTATTTTTTTAGTTTAGCTATGTTCTTTTCTATGACTCGTAAATAGTCTTCGGGACGATAGGGGGCTAAAGTACAGGCCCATCCCTTGCCAAGTCGGAAAATACAGGGCTAAAGTATGTTATTATAAATAGTCTTCGGGAGTATATCAGTAAATACATGGCTCTACCGCGGCCGAGTGACCCCGTAGATGAACCTCCAAAACATATTCGACGACTATAAATTGTGTGTCTCGATATACGGAAGTGAGTAATAATCTAAGTTGAGTGGTTGCATCGGCGGTCCTATTTCTTTTTGGACACCTTTAGTTTAGTCCTAAATCTATGAAATTGTACATCTAAGTTCTAAATATTTTGTAACTGAAATTTCAAAGATTTAGAACCAATATTGACTTCATCTAACAAGAAGAAAAAAAAGGAAAACATCATCTCCTCCCCCGCATCTTCTCTTTTCGCCGGTAATGGCGGCGCGCCGCACCCCCATGCCCCACCGCGCCTCCCCGCCGTATCCCTCCGCAGCTATCTCCTCCGCGTCGCCCTGCCTCTGCCCGGTCCGCGCAGCGGCCTCTCCCTGGACGCCCAACTGTGAGGCAGCCGCTGCTCACCCCCAACCGTTCAGCCTCGCGCTGCTCTCCCCGCGCCGCCGCCATCTGTGGCCGCGCGGCCCTGCATCAAAGCCTCCCTTTGATCCCATGCCCCGACCGGGCCACCCGATTCGACTTCGACGGCGTTCACTCCTCGTGCTGCAAGGAACGGCGACAAGGCCACAATTTCCAGAGCCCTCATCGAGACGGGGCGGCTGGTGATTTCGACAACGTCTTAGTTGGAGACGTCGAGGTGCCACGTGGCGGGCAGTGCGTCTGGCTGTTCGGCGTGGACCTCGAGCTCGCCAGCGCCGAGCCCCCGCTGGATTTACAGCTATCTCTGAAGAGATGATCCATATTCTCGTGCAGTTATGCTCCACTAACGAATACTTCCGACTCGACAAACTGAGGTGCAGTTTTATACTTAGCAGATTATATAAATTAGTATCCCTAAACTCCTGATTAAGTACCTGTACCTATTGTTGACCATTAGATAATGAGTTATTGATTTCGAGTTAATCTCCATCTAATTTCCATTATTTGAAGAATTGATTTTGGTTTAGCCTCTCAAGTACCCACGAAAATATTGTCCAGTTTAACCTTAATATTAACTAGCCGCTGATCACAATCTTATGTACCCACGATTGAATAAGTTCAGTTATATCCTAGCTTAGTTTAGCTGCTGAAATGATGCTCAAATGGAGCTGTTCAGTTCTTTCAGTTTGACATGGTAAAGGCATTTGTTTGTCTTCCTTTGGGAATGCAATAGCAATAAATTTGGATATGTTTGTTCAGTTCTTTCAGTTTGGCGAGTTGCTCCACACCTATGATGAGAATAGGAAATTTGCTGCATTCTTCTTATAAAAAAGAGGCGGATATAGCATGTCAGAACTAATTTGTATTATTGTGCTCTATTGCAGGTGGATGTGGAGCTTGTGTAGTCCTTATAGCAAAGTATAATCCCACAAAAGATGAAGTGACTGAGTTTTCTGCAAGTTCATGCTTGACACTAATTTACAATGTAAATTTCTATTCAATTATCACCACCGAAGGTCTGGGAAATATACAAGATGGCCTTCATGCTATTCAGAAAAGGATATCCGGGTTCCATGCTTCTCAATGTGGTTTCTGCACTCCTGGCATGTGCATGTCCATTTTCACTTCTCTTGCCAATGCTGACAAATCCAACAAGCCTGAACCACTAAATGGGTTCTCAAAGTTAACTGTATCTGAAGCAGAAAGGGCCTTCTCAGGCAACTTGTGCCGATGTACTGGTTACCGACCAATAGTTGATGCCTGCAAAAGTTTTGCTTCAGATGTTGACTTGGAGGATTTGGGTCTTAATATCTTCTGGAAGAAAGGCGATAAGCATGCTGATGTTAGCAAATTGCCAACTTATACTCTTGGTGGTGGAGTCTGCACTTTCCCAGACTTTCTAAAATCTGAGATAAAATCTTCTCTTGATCACCTAAATGTTCGAATATTACGATCTCCGGTGAGGGATGGTATCATCCTAAAAGTATTGAGCAATATTACTTACTAAACTCTGACATATTTGGTGACTGCTGTGTCAAAGTAGTCGTTGGAAACACAGGTGCTGGTGTATACAAGGACCAAGACCTATTTAACAAGTATATTGACATAAGTGGCATTCCAGAACTGTCAGAGATTGTAAGAAAAGATAATGGCATTCAAATTGGAGCAGCTACACCAATTTCTAAGACCATCGAGATACTTGAACAAGAAAATGGATCTATATTAGTTCGAATGGAAGTTTAGTTTTAAGAAAACTTGCCGAGCACATGAGCAAAGTGGCTACACCGTTTGTCCGCAACACAGCAAGCCTTGGCGGAAACATAATTTTAGCTCAGAAATACCCGTTTGCCTCAGATATTGCAACCATACTTCTTGGTGCTGCTTCAACAGTTCGTCTTCAGGTTGCTTCACAAACACTAGAGGTTACTTTGGAAGAGTTCCTGGAGCAGCCTCCTGTTGATCCTAGTACTTTACTTCTGAGCATATTTATTCCACATTGGACACCAGATTCTCAGACACAAATTAATGTGGTCTTTGAAACTTATCGAGCAGCACCACGCCCTCTTGGCAATGCTGTTTCATATATTAATTCTGCTTTCCTGGGACTTTTCTCCTTGAATGAACCATCTGGTGGTCCTGTATTGAGTAACCTACACTTGGCTTTCGGTGCCTACGGGACAGAACATGCTATTAGAGCAAAAAAAGTTGAACAATACCTCACTGGAAAATTGCTCACTCCATCTGTTGTGCTTGAAGCAGTTCATTTACTTAGAGAAACAATTGTACCAATGGAAGGAACATCACATCCCGAATACAGAGTCAGTGTGGCTGTTGGGTTTCTCTTCAGTTTCCTATCTTCAGTTTCTAAAGACATCAAAGGGCCTGGAAAAGCACTGAACATTAGCTCTGTTAGTTCTGTAGATACATTTGATCTCCGTAACCCGCCATTGTCTTCCCGTAGAGAAGCACTTTCCAGTGATGACTATAAACCAGTTGGTGAACCAATTAAAAAGTATGGAGTTGAGCTTCAAGCTTCTGGTATGTTAGCTTACATCCTCAAAATTGCTAATGAGATGTAGACCTTCTCTTTCTATCCAAATAATCATCTGTTAGTATTTTGTATAGATTAATAAACTTTTTTTTCTGTAATGCAGGGGAGGCAGTATATGTAGATGATATTCCTGCTCCAAAGAATTGCCTCTATGGAGAGTTTATTTACAGCACAAAACCTCTTGCATATGTCAAGAGTATTAAATTCAAGCCTTCTTTAGCATCGGAGAAGATCCTGACAGTTATTTCTGCGGAGGATATTCCAAGTGGGGGGCGAAATATTGGATCATCATTCATGTTTGGGGATGAACCACTTTTTGGTGCTCCAATTGCTGAGTTCGCTGGACAAGCTCTTGGTGTCGTGGTATTTATCTTCTCTTCTTGATATTCAAATGAGAATAAATTATATTATATAATAATAAAATAGTGATTTGTAAATGTTTGCTTCACTATTACGTTTTGTAAAAATATTAGTGGATGTTAAGTTTGTAGTTTTGAATAACGAGGGGCCAATCTGCACAAATTAAATACCTTAATTTCACACAGTTGTTCATCTAGCCTTTTAGGTCTGCAAATTGGTCACACTTAGGGCAGGTACCTCCAGCCCTATTTAGTTCAAACAAGTTCATTTGATTGTACTAAATTGGGTTGGTGGGTTTCCTGATGGTCATTAATGTACACCTCTATGTTCATGCAAAAAATACATGTATATATATCTGTATCAAGAGTTTTTTTTGTACAATACCATAAGGAAACCCCTATCAGTTGAATGCCTACAAGATTTTCGGCGGTAGGGGTACTATGCGCTTATGTCTGATTCTCTGTTTCACGTTTTAATATAACAAGATTGTTTCAAATTTAAACATGGAGTAATCTTGTGAAATTAAACTATTAATTGTTAGTGAAAACTGAAGATTTGCCCCTGACAAGAAAGCATTAGTTGGCTTTTGCTTTACGGATCATAAACTTGTTACTTAGTTTTGGAATTCTGTATTTCTTAAACATACATGTCACTGAAATTTGGACTTTACCTCAGATTGCAGAAACTCAGAGATATGCCGACTTAGCACGAAAACAGGTTGTTATTGAATATGACACAAAAGGTCTGAAGCCACCAATCTTAACTGTAGAACAAGCAGTACAAAACAACAGCTATTTCAATGTTCCTCCAGAGAGGAATCCAAAACAAGTTGGTGATTTTTCCAAGGGCATGGCAGAAGCTGATCACAAGATCCTCTCAACAGAAGTATGCTCATTTCAATTTCGTTGAGATATTTTTGTAACGACATCTTGCATTGCTGAGAAATTATTGAAAGTATTTATACTTTTTAACTAAGATGTATTTATACTTATCTACTTACATTTCAATAGTCTCTATTTTGGAAGTATATATACTTAACTATAGAAACTTCTAGTTTTTTTCGATGCTCTCTATTTTTATCTCAACCATACCTATTATTACGTTATATTAATATAGAAAGATAACATCATATTTGAGCAAGCAGAAGCAGATATTGACCTATGAAAAAAAAACTCTCCTAATAAACGCCTCTTTTAATTAACTTATGGTCTAGTATGGAGTATGTATTCAATCGGACTATTCATTTTTCTTTGAGAGGTACCATTTAATTTGCACACAAACATAGCAACTGTATGATAGTTTGATTTTTTGTGGCGAAAGTTTGCCAATATTATGTAATAAATTTTGCTCCCTGCAATGTGACTTCATGGAACCCCACATAGAATATGTGCCATGTGTTAAATTAACTAATATGTATGACTCTGGTGATCGCAGGTAAAACTTGCCTCACAGAACTACTTCTACATGGAAACACAGACAGCACTAGCAATTCCAGATGAAGATAACACCATGGTTGTCTACAGTTCATCGCAGTACCCTGAGCTTGCACAGAGTTCCATAGCTAAGTGCCTCGGCATTCCATTCAACAATGTGCGTGCCATTACAAGAAGGGTTGGAGGAGGCTTTGGTGGAAAGGCAACTAGATCATTCAATGTGAGTAAGATTATACAAAATTTGAATAGGTGTCTAAGTGATTAGACACATTAATTTGAAGTTGTGAGTTCACATGCATGACCTTTTGATTAGCTTTGAGACTAGCTGTTTCAAAATGTTTTTGTGCCCATTTGCAGTTATCCAAATTTTGAGGACCTGTTTTGTCAGAAATCCGATGTGGTACAACTGAATGTATTGTTACATTCATATGTTTAACTGTAATAGCTTCATATAGGTTCGTGATATAACCCATTGATAGTTTCAATTTTACTTCTAGTACATGCCTATCTAGAACACGAGAGCGGTAAACACAGGGGTACATTCTGTTGGAACTAATCTTTGTTAGTTAGTAGTTCACCATGTTTAAGTTTTATTCATGCATGTATTGGGTCCAAGATAGCATGGTAGGCTGCAGCAAGTACATACAATAGAGGGTGACCTTGTGTGTACATGCAAGCTGATGGTTTAGTTGATTAGCATTAAGTGCATGCAGATTAGTGAGTACTAGTACACGTCCATGGCAGTTTAGTCGTGCCAAGTTGTGAGTGTTGCATTACACCATGCATGTGGAGCAGTGGCACACACACATGTGTGTGTGTGTGAGCGTGCCATTGGTTTAGTCTGATCTGCACAGATATGTTAAACGTTTGTGTTACAATTGCGACAAGAAGATAACGAAGAACGAAAACGAAAAACGCAGCAAGGGGACACAGATTTAACGTGGAAAACCTCTCCAACAAAGAGAGGAAAAAACCACGGGCGCCAGCCAGCGAAACTTCACTATATCGAGTGTTTACAAGCGGGGATTTCACAGATGCAACTCTCCCAACCGGCGGCTTACAAGGGGTTTATATATCGGTGGAAACCTAGGTCTTCGACGATCCGTACCGTACCGCGGGGGGCTGTCGCCCCCCGCACCCCCCACAGGCGTCCCCGTTGGGCACGGTGTGGGCCAACTTCAGACTCGTTACACTCGGCCCAAGCCTCCCGGCGACGGGCCTCGCTCCACTCGTCAGAAGTTGGCCTATACTTTGTAGAATTTGGATCAACATATAACAGTTTGTGCTAGTGCTGTTAGTGGAGTAATTAGTGGATCAAGCCGTTAGTAGCTTGACCGTGTTTGTTGCATGCAGAAGTGGTGTGCGTGTGTGCATGCTAGGTAGGGGTGGTTAATGGGTGTGTTTTAGCTGTTTGTCTGGCTATTTGATCCCATGTAATCCTATTCGATTTTAAGAGTAAACAAGAGGGAAAGCACAAGTGTGTGTGCAGAAACTCTGTGTGCTCTACTCCAGTGTGTGGATGTGTCTTCATGATGCAAGATCCTGCGTTTTATTTTCTTTAAGGGGATTAACATGAGTTTGGCCATTTTGTACCATTCATTCAACTTCCAAGGAAGCCAAAAACATTGACAAGTTGATCTGTCTCTGCTAATTGGTCCAATATATGCTTTTGTAGGTAGCAACAGCAGCTGCTCTTTGTGCGTACAAGTTACAGCGTCCTGTTCGTATGTATCTCAATCGAAGTACTGACATGGTCATGATTGGGGGTCGGCACCCAGTGAAAGCATATTACTCTGTTGGTTTCAAGTCTGATGGGAAAATTACAGCCTTACATCTAGAAATACTAATTAATGCTGGAATTTCTCCAGATGTGAGCCCCATGATACCAGACGCTATTATATCAGGTCTGAAGAAATACAACTGGGGTGCTCTCTCATTTGACATCAAGGTCTGTAAAACAAATAATACATCCAAATCAATGATGCGTGCTCCTGGAAATACACAAGGCTCTTTTATTGCTGAAGCTATCATTGAGCATGTTGCTTCAGTGCTCTCACTGGACGCTAACACTATCAGGCAAAATAATTTTCACACCTATGATAGTCTGGTGTTGTTCTATCCAGAAAGCACAGGCGAAGCCTCTGCATACACGCTACATTTTATTTTTGATAGATTACTGTCAACATCGAGCTACCTGCATCGAGCTAAATCCGTCAAGCAGTTCAACAGTTGCAACAAGTGGCGGAAGCAGGGTATCTCTTGTGTGCCCCTCATTTTGAAGGTAGCACCAAGACCAACTCCTGGAAGAGTTTCTGTGCTCAATGACGGTTCCATTGTGGTTGAGGTTGGAGGTATTGAAATTGGGCAAGGACTGTGGAGAAAAGTACAGCAGATGACTGCTTTTGCCTTGGGACAGTTGTGGCCTGATGGGTGTGAATACCTTCTTGATCGAGTGCGTGTTCTTCAGGCTGATACTTTGAGCTTGATCCAAGGAGGAGTTACTGCTGACAGCACTACATCGGAATCTAGTTGTGCAGCAATCCTTCAGGCCTGCAACATGCTGATTGACAGACTGAAGCCAGTCATGGATAAGAGCAAACAGCAACTCGGTGCTGTTTCATGGGACTCCTTGATTTCTCAGGTTATTTGTTTATTACCCTCTGGTTTTTCTTCATGCTACAGAGAGTAGAACGTATATCTACGGAAATTGTTATCTTCTAATGTGCTCATACTTAATTTGCATATGATTCAATGTTCCCACATAGGCCACTAAAGACAACGTTAATTTGTCTTCAAGTGCATACTGGGTTCCTGGCGAAGAATCCGGTACCTATCTGAACTATGGAGCTGGTATAAGTGAGGTGCACAAAGTTCTATGCTAAATGTCAATCACACAAGTGTAGTATAATTACACTTAGATTTTCTATGGACGACAATGCGATACGTCTCTCATTTCTATTCAATTCTTATTCTGAAAAACACAGGTGGAAATTGATGTTCTTACAGGAGCAATAACTATAGTAAGGAGTGATATTATCTATGATTCTGCGAAGAGCTTGAACCCTGCAGTGGACTTGGGCCAGGTTTGCATAAATATTGCCCATCATGTTACATTTCCACTACTGAAATCGTTATTGGGAATTTAGCGGGAGTACATGACAGTCCTGACTAGTTTCTCTAAGTTGTAGTGCATGGTGGCATCATATTTGACCCTCTCTCCTCTGTCTTGCAGATTGAAGGTTCCTTTATACAAGGAATTGGTTTCTTCATATATGAAGAACACGAGACAAATATCGATGGCCTTGTTGTGAGTGACAGCACATGGGACTATAAGATACCAAGTGAGGATACCATCCCGAAGCATTTCAATGTCGAGCTGCTGGATACTGGATACCATAAGAACCGTGTGCTTTCTTCAAAAGGTAGAATGTGATTTTGTTTAAGGAAAAATGGATATGTGACTTTTTTCCCGGGTGGAAATTTGTCGTTGGTTCAAGTAACTTAACTACTTCTTCTGCCAGCTTCTGGGGAACCTGCCATACTTCTTGCATCATCGGTCCATTGTGCAGTGAGAGAAGCCATCCGAGCGGCAAGACAGGAGTTCGGAAGCTCAGAGGTCACATTCCAACTCGATGTCCCTGCACCAATGACAGTGGTGAAGGAACTATGCGGTTTGGATATCGTGGAGAAGTACTTGGAAAATCAATCTGTAAATCAGTATGCAGCTGGAGCATAAATAACTATATAGGAGACTCTGATGTTTTCAGCCTGCACCACGGAGTGGTGTGATCATATTGTGTTCGGTGTGATTATATATACTTAAATGTTCGAAATGCTTACAGTATTCGGCGATGTGCTTGCACAGTTGTCTAATAATTCTGGGTTGATTCTGATCGAACCAGCTGAAGGAATGTAAAAACAGCAAGTTGTATACCTATCCAGTTATAGTAATTCAGCGTGAACTCTGTTGCTAGGACATACAGTAATGATCGACGCCTGGTCCCTTTTTGGGAACCAAGCAGCGAGGATAAAGATACGTCCCTTGATGACAACAATTTGCGGCTTTCAAGGAGCAAAAAACATGTACGTAGTACCAAAAGCAAAGTGGAGACACTCTGAAAAGGCTAAACAAAAGTGCAATTTGCCTGAACATGGCTGCTCGTTTATGTCTATATTACATCATGATGTATCTTGCCGTAGCCTACCAAGATGGAACCATATCCCAGAACTACGGCAGGATACAGAAGCAGCAGGGCTCCAGTCCGACCCACAAAGGCCGACTTGATCTATTTCAGTACTTTGGTACAACAATTACAACTTACAATTTGACCCTAAGACAGGAAAAATACAGGTGAACCTACGACAAGGAAAAAATGAAGCATCGAAGTAGTTCTACAGATTATTTCTTGGATTAAATTCTAGGCTTGGAATGTTTCACCTCGTGGGGTTCTGGCAGTTCTAGATCTTCTGCTTGAGCACTTGGCGGAGCTGTACCTTCTGGCTCACCATCCGCGCCTCGATGAGCTTCTCTTTCAGGCTATGCTTCTGGGACGTCCGCGGGTACTCCATGCATCCCCTGAACCCCCGGTTGAATTGGATGTTCATCGAGTCCGGTGAGCTCCACTGATCGGCGCTAGGCGGACTGAGGCCTATCTCGTGAGTGCCGCTTTCGATGGTGGAATGTGTCCCGACCGATAGCCGTACATTTGATGCTCTACCGTTTAGTGCCTCCATGGCGTCTTTCTTGGAGACATCACTGTTCTTTGGACGAGACGACTTCCAGAGCTTTGAGATGGCTGACTCTTTCTTCTTGGGCTGGGTCATGGTTGTCAGGTATGCGTCGGCCAAGTCATCCTTTAGCTTCTCAATCTCCCCATACTCGAAATCAGTTCTGCTTGTCCAAGAAATGCTACCGTCGAAGATCTTGTTGACCGATGACTCGCTTCCCTCAGGTGAACCACTGGAGCCTTGCATTTCCTCATGGGTTATCGTTTCCCAGCTGCTGGCATCCCCACTGTCACTCCCATTGTGAGGGTTTTTGTTGGAGTACACCTTGGCTGGCTTTTCCAGGAACATATCTGTCATTGGGCTAGCCTCTTGGATTTCTGATTCACATACGGTGGAGCTGTTCTTGTAGCACTGCTCGATCTCCTTAATGACGGGCTCTTCTTCACTTGGACGCAGCTCTTCAAAAATTGAGAATATGTCCTCTGATGCTGCTGGCGGCTCATACCTGAATTCAACATCCTGTGCTCTGACTGACTTGATCACCTGAATAATGTTCTCTGCTTCTTCCACTACCCTGATGTCTCCTCGAGAACAATTGCATGCTGCAATAAAAGCCTCAACATCCTCTTGAAGTTTGCTCAACTGTGTATATTTGGCATCCAAAGTGACTTTTGCATCGACAAGCTTCATCTGCACCCGTTCTTCACGCCACACCTCAGCCATCTGTAGCATCTTCGCTCCTCATCCACCTCCTCTCGCAGCTTCATGGAGTCATGTTTCAAGGCCTCGATCTCCGCTTTGTCTTCCTCCACCTCCCTTGCTAGCTCGTTGCACACCTCCTCGGTGAGCTCACGTGTCTTCCTCTCCTCATCGTACTCTTGCAACAGCTGGTTTGCTGACATCTTGGTCTCTTTCAGCTCGCTGACAAGCTTCATGTTAATCATCTCCAGCCGCCTCCTGTTTTTCTTCTCATGATCGAGGTTTGCCTTCATGTCTTCAAGAACAGCACGTACCTTCTCGTGCTCTCTACTCTTCCAAGCTGCTTTCTCTTCCGCAAGTTTCTTGAACAAGTGGTCAAGTTTCTTCTTAGTTGACCGCGCTCACTTTCCAGCTCACCAAGCCGATCGCGTGCTTGCGGAGTTCCAACTGGAGGTTAGCAACATAGGATGCATCTTGCTGCTCGTTCAGAAGATTTAGTTGACTGGCTATCAGATAGGCATCATGTGATTCCATTCCTTTCATGTTCTCAGGCTCCCATTTGGTTGCTTTCTCCATAGTGGTGACAGGTAGCATAGGCGAAGCACCATGAAACTGCACCTGGAATTAAACCCGTCAGATCTTACAGACGAGTTTACATGCCAGTACATGAAAAGTAGTCAAGACTATAGTTGGCTCGTGACTCACCTTATGGAGCTCTTCACTCTTCGGCTCCAAAACAGAAATGGGGCTTGAAACCTCATTCTTAAGATGCTGGTGACGACCCACCGTATTCTGTTTAAGGAGCTGGACTTGTAGATGTCTCGGATATGCTATCATACAACAGATACAACAAAGTTAGCCACAAGAGAAGAAAATTTATCATTACAATAAAATTGTCGGTACATGTGCACTCCCTGTTCAATGATTAAGCAAATCCATCCAGAAAATCTCCCCAACCCTCAATCAACCCCAAAAGAAAAACAAAGATGGTCTGAATATATTCATGTTACTGTTTCTCACTGTGTGGCTGTTCGAAAGAGACACAAGAGGCTCCCACCATCCATGTACAACCAAAAAGGTGAATTGATCGAAAGAGTTCCTCGAAAGACAAAGAGAATCTAAAGGGGGAGCACAAACTATCATCACATGCAGCTGCAGACCCCTCTCGAATGAGAGCATGTACAGTGAGTTCAAATTCCAACCTACATGGCTACATCTACAGTATAGTGAACATCCATCGCCTTTAACCTAAGATTCAATAAAAATCATCTGGTGTAGCAAGAACAGTCCCTAATTGGATGAGACAACAGACAGGCACCCTAGTGGCTTACACAGGACATCATAGCTGAACCCAGGATGCACATGTCTGCTACTGCACGGCATACTAGCACGGTCCAATCATTCAGGCCAAATCGTGTGCCTAAACAAACAAAGATTTGGACCGCAGCTCCACCAATCCATTATGCAAGATCCAAATTCCAATCCGTGCTTCTTCCCACAAACCATCCGTCTGAGAGGGAAATAAATGGCTCTTACATCACCGGCAAAAGGGCAAAAACATAGGGACGATGCATTTGTGGTCGCACGGGCGCGGAGGAGAGGGGATCCTATGACTGGGCCCCCGATTCGGGATCACATGACGAGATCCGAACCCAGAAAAATGCAAGTGCCTTTTGGATCAGTAAATTCATGGGACCGCGAATGATCACGGCCATTTCTTCCCGGTGGCTGGCTGCCTCCATTAAATGGAGCTGTGTGTGCTTCAGCGCGACGCATCCTGCGTTAAGACGACCACTAAATGCGTCGACGCTAGTACACAATGGGTAGGAGGAGTACTGCCGATAATGCTCGAATGAGGAGAATCCGAGGATGGGAAATGGATTCATAGATTTGACTGCATCAAGCGAGCCAGGGCAAACTAAGCAGCTAAAATTAGCAAAAAAAAAATGTAAACTGATTGGTGGAGAAATCACCCAGAAAATCCCCGAAACTACTGCAAGAGATCTGTGGCCGGGGCTTCATTTTTTATCGAAAAGGAGGGAGGGCCCTCGGCCTCTGCACCGATTGGTAGCCAAATATTATTGCAGAGCATCATGTCGCTCCATGGAGGAGTATGTTTTGACCAACAATCTCTACAGTTTTGCTAGTGACGGATAAGCAGAACGCAAATGTACGGGTGGCCAAACTTGTATGTCTGGTTTGAGCTAAAAAAGACCATCAAATCAGAACGAAATCTACGAAACTGTGCACACCTTTCTAGCTGTATTTGACTAAGCCGATTCACTAAAACACGCAATATTCATCTACTAAATTACAGAACAGAAACGAACTGTCGGCAAGCAAAGCGGCTCGACGAATCGTAGGAAGCAGGAGTTTCCAGTGAATGGGTACGTCGCCAATCAGCTGTAAACGAATCGAAAACGAAAACAGAGTAGCTGAAGGTAGCGCGCACCTCGAGTCCCACGTGAACCCTGCCTTCCCCGGAGCCGCCACCCGAGCCACCGACGACCGCCTCGGGGGGCCGCAGCCGCCACACACCGGCCGCGAGCCTCCTCACCGACACATCTCTTGCCTTCTCACTGGGGCCAGGGACGGGCCCGACCCCGGCCGGTTTGTCCCCGCGCTTCTCGGCCGCGCCATTGCCGTTGCCGGCGTCCCACCTGAGCAGCGGCGTGGCGGGCCCGCTCCGCCGCCCGCCTCCCGACGCGGGGGCCTTGAGCGCGCGCCGGCGGAGCCGTCGCGGCGTCCGGACGGACGGCGCGGCCGGGCCAGCAGGGGCAGGGGCGGCGGCGGAGCGGTTCCTGGAGCTCATCTTGTGCGGCGGGCAGGGCTTGGCACGGGGAGCTGCCGCGACATCGGAGAGAGGAGCGCGCGGCGCGGAGGCGGGGAACAGTGGAAGAGATGGTGGAATGGGAGAGAGACGTTGGGGTTGGGGTTGGGCAAGTTGGAGGGGAGCGAACGGAGGCGTTGGGAAACGGGAGGTACGGGGTGGTGGGGTGGAGTAAACTAGAGTCTAGGACGATGCCGCAGCAGCGCAGTGGCGTGGTGTTTTGGCGTGGGGGAGGAGCGTGGGGGCGGAAGCGGAAGGACGGATCTGGGCCTGGCCGCCGCGCGGGGTGGGAAATGGGAAGGGGATACCTCGGCTTGGGTTTCACTTGTCCTGTTGTGGGTGTTCCGACCTCCGACTCCGCTCGATCGTGGGGGCGGACCTGATATTATCTGAGGTCATGAGCCGTGACTTGGCCAGTGCGCCGCAGGCTACGGCCGCCGTGCGTACTGGCGTACCGCACTGCACGAAGATCACCGAGATATCATGTTCATGTGAAGGGATCCGTCCGTCCTCTGAATAAGAGAGATTTTATTGCTCTTCTCCAGCCACTGTTGTGGTCATTACATTTGGTGCGTTTATGTGCATACAAATGTCATCTGGTAGTACTGTAGCTGTTGTTTTTTTACTATACTACTAGTTGTTACATCCCACGTAAAAAAATGTTGTTACGTGAGATTGAAAGAGTGTATATATAGCCTTAAAAAATTTTGTAAAAAAGTTAAACTGAACCATAAACTCATAATCCTAGAATTGTCACACTAAACACTTATATCCCGGTCTATTTTAAACCCCTGGGCAGTTTTCATCTAGGATTAGTCAACATGAAAAGCCAACCTACTTGCATTACTATTATTTCCTATTTCTTTCTTTCTTTTACCGTGCATATGCTCTCATGCCTGCTCCGTGACCTCCGGACGATCATTTTTCTTCGGCGAGCCTATGCAGAATTGAATTAGATCGATGATGTGCAAGTAGCACAACGAGGAGACTGCTCGGAGACGATGGAGAGAGCTAGGAGGCTTCTGCATGCTCTAATGGACTCCATGGAGCAATGTAGGCCGGTGGTGAAGGTAGGTACGGGGCAGAATCGATGGCGACTGTGCTCGGCCATCCGTGGGGAAGGCGATGTTTGGGCTCTCGATTCAAAGCTTCTCAGGTAGATTCCTCCGGCATGGAGGGTCAGAGCTGCGAGGCAGAGCTATAGAGGTCGACGACGGAGCTGTGAATTGGCTCAAATGGCGAGGCACGACGAGGGTAGCCAGCGGCCTTGGTTCAATGCGAGTAGGATTTTAGCAGGAAAAGAGAGAGGATGACACTCAGCTGGGCTGTGCTCGATGGCTGCTATTGTGTCTCGACGTGCATCACCATCTCGGTCGTCGGTGCCTATGCATCGTGTTTTTTCCGGACACCAACGATGCGACAGGGGATAGATATGAACCGGGGGTCCTAAATTGTCAGTGAGAGTAGCGACGTATCCCAACCGGGATTGTAGCATTCCCACTGCGCCAAACAGGTTTAAGGTCTAAAATAGATCAAGATTGACAAGTTTAAAGTGCCAATTTCGATGATTATGATTTCAGAGTTCAATTTAACGTCGATGAATTCAATGTTTGTTTTTGTTGGGGATGACATCAGGTAGGGTCAAGATAATGGAAAGAAGGAACGAACCTTTCTTACCATATGCCGGGTTATAAGCTGATTCGGCCGAGTTATGCAAGGATCGGCCGAATAAGGCATGGCTTAGCCAGGGTCGAGCGATTAATATCTTACTCGACCGACGTATGAGCTAAGTCGGACGAATAAGGTTGACCAGCTCATACGCAGGTAAGGGTCGAGCCGAGTTACGCGAGGCGAGGCCGAGTAACGGGAAGCTTGCAGAAGAAGGAGACGGATCCCAGAGTCAAACCCTAGCTATTAACTAGGAGGAATCTGCACAGAGCCAAGCGCTAGAGACAAAGAGCAGAGCCGCAGAGGGGCAGACAGTGGGCAAGCCCGAGGCTCACATGTGGGGGTTCTAGGTCATTGTCGTTGATGGAAGGGGGACACGAAAAGAGGTCTGCCGAGTTACCACTTTTAGGACGTATTTTAGAATTGTCATCTCGTCTCTAGAAGAAGGAAAAAGGGCCCCTTTATAAGATTATTGTATCATTGTTTTTCTAGAACCAAGGGCCCCTTTATAAGAAGGGACACGGCTTCCTGGAGAAGGGATTGACTCATTTGACACTAGAGAGCTCATGTTGTAATCTTCTTCTTTCTCTCTCTGATACAGCTCAAGAAGCACTTGTAATTTGATCGAGGAGAAATAAAGATTTGAATTCTAGCGAGTGGTGTGTAGAAATCACTATTTCTTCCCTCAGATCCCACCAGCATCCATTAGCCTCATACTTTAGTCTATCTATGGCATTTGCCGTGCCATCACAACGACAATTTTGGCTCTTCAACATGTTTAGTCACATTAGGGATGTGGAGAAAACAATGGCGTTTTTTTTTCTTCTACAGAACAATGGTGGCTTTTGAGATACAGCAGGGTGCTGCGCTGCAAGCCTACCAGCAAAACGTACAATCAGCGAGCGTCATCATCTCAGCCAAGATGCCATTGAAAGCCGTCCCATCATCTCAGGGTGCGGGATCCGTCCACCCAATCCAGTTACGCTCCAGATGGCCAGCACACCCACCACGTCGTCCGACCTGCATCCATCGCGCGCCGTGTCGTGGCCGCCGCGCCCCCGACACGACAAACTTTGCCAGTTTTTCGCGCGAGTTGTTTGTGTTTGAATCTGAAAAAAATTGCCTCGCATAGTACGGACAAATGGGTCGCGCCACTGTGTGACTGGCCGGACAGATCGGACCCCTGGCTAATCGACCAGAGCCCGACCAAACGGACAAAAACGAACCATTTGGAATGACGGTATAGTTCGGCCCCATGAAGATGCCCTTAGTGAGAGTAGCAACATATCCCAACCGGGATTGTAGCATTCCCACTGCGCCAAACACGTCTAAGGTCTAAATAGATCAGGATTGGCAAATTTAAAGTGCGAATTTGGTGATTATGATTTCAGAGTTCGATTTAACTTCTGTCGATGGATTCAATGTTTGTTTTGGTCGTTCTACATGTTTAGTCATATTGGGGATGTGGAGAAAACAATGGCGGTTTTTTTTTAGAGAACAATTGTGGCTTTTGAGATACGGACGGGGTGCTGCACTGCAAGCCTACCAGCAAAAGTAACAATCAGCAAGCGTCATGATCTCAGCTAAGACGCCATTGAAAGCCGTCCATCTATACACGTCCTAGATTAGAGCATCTCCACTCGCCTATCCAGGAGGCCGATCCAGACGCCGAATTTTGCTCCGGACGCTGAAAATCGGCTCAGTCGTGTAGCAAGGACTTGTTTTGCCGGATTTCGGCCATATTGTCGGACTACGGTAGAGCCGGAGTTTCAAGCACGCCTGGGACGGACCAATGATATCAAATCAAAGCAGCGCGTGGACCCGCCGAGTCAGTGAAGGAAGTCGAGTCGTCGTCATCCTCGGAACGCGACCTGTCCGAGGGCAATAATCGCTTGTCGCGTCGACCACGCTGTCGCCGATTCTGGCGCCAGCTATTGCCGCTCACAGCGGACCGGTCACTATGTTCCCGCCGTTTCCACTTTTCCCGCCCTCGCCGCTACACCCCTCCCGCCATTTTCCGACCTATATAAAGCCGTACATCTTGTCGTCTCTCTTCACAGTTCCTCACACCACCACAACTCCGACGAACTTCGGACATTCGCACATTGCCTCCTCGCCAACTCCGCCGAGAAGCCATGGCGGCCGCGACGCTGCCGCCGGAAGCCCTGCCTCCGGAGGCGCTTATACGGCTACGGACACTCGCCTCTCCGAGGTGGACACTCAGCCGACGGATCCTGTTACGGTGCACGCGGGCAGACCGCCGGAGAGATACAGGCTACTATCGCCGCCATGGAAGACCCAGACCTCGTCGGAGAGATCCAGGCCGCTATCGAGGCCATGCAAGACCCGAATCTCGAGGATCAGGGCAACTTGGTCTTCGAGGCGATTTTACCGACAGCGCCGAGAACACGCCGACACGACGGACCGCCGGCTCGCCGCCACGTAACAATATGGCCTACCGCCGGTGGAGCGTCAGGCGCATCGCCGAGTCATAAGCACATCGAGGCCGGTAACAACCCCCGCCTCGGCCTGTAGTTGCGGCGTCCGGCGGCGACCACGGCGGCATCTTTAGTAGTTAAACCGATGTACTATGTCCCCTCGCCTAATTTAATGAAATTCCGCTATATTCGTCCATATTCGCCGAGTTTAAGTGAATTTAGCAAACCTGGGAACGCGGCCTCGATACGCGAGTGGGCCCAATCCAAAAACACAATTCGTCCGGCTTATCACCTATGGCAGCACACGAGTCTACGTCACCGACTCGGCGCTCCACGTGCCTCCAGGACGGAGGGGCAGGAACGGAACAGCGTCTCCCCCTCCCGCCATGCCTCCCGTCCCGCGGGATCCGTCCACCCGACCCAATCCAGTCACGCTCCAGATCCAGGCCTGGCCAGCACACCCACCACGTCGTCCGACCTGCAGCCCTCGCGCGCCGTGTCGTGGCCGCCGCGCGCACGTGCGCGCCCAACCCCAGCTGTTGGGGGTGTTCGGAGGGGACGCGGGCGATCGAGAAGGGCATCCGAGGGGCGGAGCACGAGGAAGCGCTGCCGTGTCACGCCGGACGTCGTCGGAGCTGCTGCTGGACCTCAGCTGTCAGGATCAGCGCACGAGGGGGCACGGGAAGACGACGCCGTGGGTTGGCCCGTGCGTCCCTGTCTGTCTCTGTCCCATCTGGTGCGTCTGCTGCGAGCAGCGCTGTAACTTTTGCAGCGCCACCGAGCACTGTAAATCTGCCGACGGAACAGTGTAAAATTTGAAATTTAAACCGATCGGCGACAGCGCGACGGTAAAAACCAGGCGGCCCGTATCGCAAGTCATGCGACGACCCACGCCCGGTTGCCTGTCGAGACAGACTCCATGATACATCACCCGTCCCTTATATTTTCTACTAGTAGTACGGTATCGTTCATGGTGTTGGGAAGGAGACAGCTAGCTGTAAACAATGTGGAGGAAGCCTAAGAGAGAATACGATGTACGTAGCCCGGCAGGCAGACAGGCCCAAGGGAATACGATGTGGGTGCACGTACGCAGCGCAGGACAGGGCAGGTGAACTGGACTGAAGGGAATACGATGTGAGTTGACGTCGGTAAGCGCGCGTATTTAACTAACTGTGGATGCTCTCGCTCCGCATGTGCGATGTCGAGTATCGACTGACTCCCGAGAGTTTTTCAGTCTTATCGCATCGTTGGTGTTGGGTCGGCCGGCGTACGTTGGCTCCGTAATTGTAGATCTGAGTCAAGCGTCCATGTTCAGCTGACCGCCCGATCGATCGATCGACCGACATGCTGGAGCAGGAAGTTGGAACATTTTGTTTGAAGCGTGGTGGTTAGAACTTAGATCCATCGCGAAACGGTACTAGTACGTGGTAGTTGAGCAGATCGACAGAGCAGGCAAAGCCGCACGGAGTGTAGTGCGCCTCAACTCTGAAGACAAGAGAAGTTCTTACGAGCATCAGTCGTGTGCAGTATGCGTTTTGTGGTGGGAGGAATGATACGATCATGCCGTCCCTCTCTGCGGGCAGGCGTCGTAGCATCTAGAAATCAATAGAGAAGAAATAATTATAATTCAGCTTATTTAGATTTTTAGAGTTGAAGATAACGCTGCAAATTTTTAACTCGCATGATTGGATTTCGATTGACATAAAAGGTAAAATATACAGATGTTACTATTGAAGCCACTAGCTTGTACATATTCTGTTTTCACAGAATTTCATTTAACCTATGCAAGTTCTAGCAGATCATTTTAAGGTAATTACGGCACCTATGGTTGCAAAGAGACCTTACTTGAAGTTTATCCCCTAGCTTCGGATAACCAACTATGGTATGGAGAAATTTCATGGATCATCCGAAGCCTCCTGGACCTATTTAGTCTTTAAATGAGTTACAAGATCGATTAGTTTGTGTAAAACATGGTCAAAGAGGGCCTCAACTCTTATAGGTGAGATGAAGTTACCAACGACCGAGAGAAAGCTACTCGGTCCGGGTGCAATCGAGTTTTTCACAATGCATGCTCAACTTTTTATGGAATTTAAGAAACCTAGTCGTCACCTCTAAGAAACCCAACATCTCCCTTGAGCGACTCCGGAAGCTCCCTCCCTCAACCCAAAACCTATCCCCGATCCATGTCCTCCTAGCCGTCGCTGCTGCCGATGTCGGCGACGATGGCGGCGCACATCTTGTTAGGTCTGACGGTGGGAAGGGGAGGTGTCTAAGCCGGCACTGCATGATGGAAGGTGGGGCGCCGTTGGAGGGAACTAGGCGGCGCAGACGGGGCCACCGGAGAGGCGATGAGGAGGAGGAGGCGCGTCGCCGGGTAGACGTTCTGGCGAGGAGGAGGCGGCGCGATCTGGGCCTGGGTGACCAAGATCTGGTCTGATCTGGGTTGATCGGTCCAGCAAGGGCTTCGGTCGCAAGTTCTGGCGGTGACCCCGGTCACGCCGATGATTCTGCAGCCAAGTGCTTGTTGGCCTCTCTTATTGGATGATGATTGGTGGCGTGGGGGGTTGTGAGTCTTGTGAATAAAGGCGAGCGGTCCTAGGGTTCCTTCAGAGCCAAGATGAAAATCTGCTTGTTGCTTACCCTCGTTGATCTGATCTGGACCGGCATGTTTCGGAAGACTCCGCCGACGAACTCCCAAGAGCGACTATGCCTGGAGATTGCTGGATCGGAAGGTATTCGGTCGTGTGTACCCACTTTTTCTGGCTGTTCGTCATGTGTTTAAGCGGGAGCATTGCAAATCTTGCTATCTGTTACCATCATGTGTCATGTCTTCGACAATCCATGGTGAAGTCACAGGCATAGAATGTCAAGAAAGCAGAAACATGAGGGCTGCGATGGTGGGTTGCATGATCTGTGACTCGCACCAGCGACTGTTTATGGGGGCTACAATACATGAGGAGTTTCCGGTCTTACCTTGCAAGGTGAATCCATAGCCTTAATTGGTTGTGTCTGGCAATGGCCTTATTGAAGGCATTGTTTTGCGAGGGAGGACTTTCTCCTGGGTGAAATCTATGATTTTTTATCGGATGACCATGACGCATAAGTATTGTTTACTTCTTCAAAGCGTTGATATTGGAGTGGTTGGACTACTGGTGTTGTTCTGATGATGTTAGTGTCGTTGCTTTGTGGAACTGTTCTCTATAGCGAGAATTTTTTTGGTATTTTTTTTCTTTTTTCTAGGTTGTGTACATATGTAAGGCCGCTAGGGCATGCGTTGTTATAAAGACTGGGTGTAATTGATATCTCCGTGATATCAATATATATTCTTTTCCAAAAAAAATGCTAAACTTTCATAAATCACGCCAAAACTCAAATTGTGTGTGGGCTTGCATAACGGTTAACACCAATCGGATTTTAAAAGCCAACTAATCAAGTATCTGAGGAATTTTAAACATATACAATAAGTGAATTGTTTTCTTTCCCAAATTCCACTATCTATTAATAATTATCAATAATAATACAATGAGTTTGGAAGTAAATAAAAGTTACAAATAGGTCACTCGACCACCTAACGATGACTATAAACACTAGTATAAGCCGAAGGTGTGCCATAGTCCTCGTCGCTGCATCACCGGAGCTAGACAAATCTTATCTTAATAGAGAAACAAAAAGTCATCATGCTAAGTCACCAAATGACATAGCCGTCAATAATGACAATAGTAGATTAAAAAAGACTAACCAGAAACCATACCAACGAAAGTGAAAAAGAACTATGGACAAAAAATTATTAGATAAAGTAAATGTGAAACATTACACAAACTATGGGGTAAAATGATTGCGCAATTTTTAAATCACGTGATATGTGTACGCTTCAACAACATGTATATAAATGATGAAAGTTGCTATAAAAGTCACTATTTTTAAGTTTTATTAAATCATGTGATTCTCCACTCGGCCACGTTACGAGCCCATTGAAGATGGCCCATGGACCATGGCTGCCAGGCCCAGAATACCTCCACGCACGGGTATGACCAGATCCATCCGACCGTATTTTCTAAAAAAAAAAGAAAAAAAAAACAAATCCGACCAAAGTCGCAAATCATCTACTAGAAAGAATTGGAGTTGATAATTAAAAGTGTGGAAACTTAAGTTTCTGAAAAGTCTGACATAATTCATGGGTGCTAAAGAGGTTGGCCAGCCAAGAGCTGACGACCTCGGTCTCGTTTTATGCGGATGGCGTGGTGATATTCTGTCATCCGGATGGGTCGGACTTGCACGCTGTGCGAGGCATTCTAGAGGTCTTTGGCCACGCCTTCGGGCTGCGCACCAACTTCGCTAAATGCTCGATGTCTCCGATTGCCTGCTCGGAGGATGTCGCCAATGGTGCATCGTCGCCGATGGGTTGCCAACTGGCACCCTACCCTGTCAAGTACCTAGGCACCCCCCCCCCCCTTGCCATTCGGCGACTCCCGCCAGAAGCGTTCCAACCGGTGATCGACCGGATTGGGGACAAGTTATCGACCTGGAAAGCCTCGATGATGCCAAAGGCAGGACGGCTAACCCTAATTCGTTCGGTGCTCGCTGCAATCCCTTTACACCAGCTGATGGTGCTCTCCCTCAACAAGAGAGACCTCAAACAGGTGAACAAGTTATTGCGCGGCTTTCTTTGGGTGGGGAGGAAAGACGCCGAGGGTGGACACTGCCATGTCAACTGGGTCAGAGTTAGTAGGCCCATGTGCTTTGGAGGGCTGGGCATGCCAGACCTCGACCGTATGGCCATCAGCCTCAGGACCCGCTGGATGTGGAGGATGTATACTGACCCGCTGCGTCCATGGCGTGGGCTGGACATGCAATTCTCCCAGAAAGAACGACAGATTTTCTTTGCCTCCACCTCGATGGTGCTAGGCGACGGATCTTCTGCACTATTCTGAGAGGACAGGTGGTTGGATGGGAAGTCGGTATGTGAGATAGCGCCGGATCTATTAGCGCTAATCCCTAGACGACCTAGGAAGCGTCGTACGGTGAGGCAGGCGCTAGCAGATCACAGCTGGATAACTGACATTTTAGGGGCGCTGATCCCCCTAGCGCTATGGCAGTATGCCCAGTTGTGGAGTAGGATGCAGGGTGTGCCTTTGGGCAAGGAGCCGGACAAGATCCTTTGGCGGTGGACCCCAGACGGTCAGTACTGTTCCAAATCATGCTACAACGCCCTCTTCCAAGGGTCTCTTGTCTCAAGATCTTGGGAACTAACATTACTAGGAAAACGGCTATAAGTAATCAGCACATCTGTGGCTTACATGGTTGAAGTGTCCCACGGCTAAAACAGGCGTGGCCCACCTGTGGGCAGTGCCCTACTAGTAACTAGAACAACCGTGGCGCACATGGTCATAGTGCACCACAAATATGTGTGGGCCAGGGCCCTGCTGGCCGCATGCCGCGTGCCCATAGCGCACATGGGGCAGGTGCGCTACGGTTGTTAGGGATAGCCGTAGCACACATGTGGCAAGTGCGCTACGCCTATGTGAAGCCCCCTCTGCTCCTTAAATGGGCAAAAACATCCGTGTCGCACTTTGGCATGTGCGCCACGGATGTGATTTTTCCCAGTGGCGCACTAGGGCCATGTGCGCCACGGATGTGTCGACCAGTATTTTTTTGGCAGCTCCACTTTGTGCACACGTGTGATCATCCACCACCCCACACTTCACTTTCCCCTTCTTCTTCCTCCTTAGATCTAGTCGGGATCCTTCTCCTTCCCACCTCAATTTCTCCACTCATTCACCATTCTTAGCATGTGGAACTTGCCTTGGATGTTACATACGTAATAGAGGAAGCTCTTCGGTCTCTCATCTCCTTCTCCGGTCTCGCGCGCACCTCTCCTTTCCATCTTCTCGCGATCGCGGTCTCTCATCTCGGTAAGTTGTCCATGTAAGGATGTGTTCATGTGTATATGGATGATATGCTCGTATGTATGTAGATGATTGATACTCATGATGTGTGTATATGGAGAGGATCGATGGTCATGTGTGTGTGTATAAATGGAGAGTATCGATGCTCATATGCATGCATGTGTGTGTATGGAGAGGATAATGATATGTTCATGTGTGTATGGATCGGTCTCTCTCTCTCTCTCTTGTGTTTGTGTGTGAACAAGTTGCCATTTGTTTTGCCAAAATGTTGATTTATTTCCATTTTGGCAAGACTTTGGCATTTCGCAAATGTCCTAATTTTAGGATAGGTCATGCCGAAATTTTCTATCGACCATTGCATGCATGCATTCATTATGTGGTTCTAATAGACTTCTAATTGTACCGTGTACACCGTGCAGGCAAAAATGGTCCGCATAACGAGCGAAGGCATTGTGGCTAGATTTTTGAAATGTGCGACGACCGACATGATACGAAATAACAAGACGGAGATAAGATGTCCGTGCAGAAGATGCAAACTCAACTGGGTGATCGACCCATTCCGGAATAATCTGCGCACTCGCCCGCCATGGTTTCATGGATGGATACACTCGTTGGATAAGCGATGACGAAGACGATGGAGACGGTGAAGGTGGGTAACATGACGATGATCATCACGGCGAGGACGGGCAAGATGATGAAGAGTCTCCTGGAGATGGCGAAGGTGCGGAAGCAGACTGGGATGATGATGATCTAGATGCCGGAGGAGCAGACGCTGATGGAACAACGTTAGGCTGGGTGCATGACCCTTATGTGCAAGAGCTGCTTCTCAAGCAGACGAGTAACGCCGGGGCTGCCGCTAGAGAGAAAGCCAAGCTTGCACAACTTGAGAAAGATGCGGTTACTCCATTGTATGAAGGATGCAGGCCCGATGATACCCGGTTGAATATAACGCTCAAGGCTATGGAGATGAAGGCAAAACACAAATTGAGCGACGCAAGCTTCGACGATATGATGACATTCTGGCACGATCGTCTCCTGGAGGGGAACACGTGTCCAACTAGTATCGAGGACGCCAATAAAATCGTATGTCCTCTCGATCTACCGCACGTTATATATCACGTATGCATCAACAATTGCATCATTTATCGGGGCGAGGACACGGAGAAAACCACATATCCGGTGTGCGGCGTGAGTCTATACAAGAAAGGGAAGAAAGCACCTCGAAAAGTAGTATGGTACTTTTCTATCACTCCTCGTCTGCAGCGCTATTTCGCGGACCCTAAGGAAGCGAAGCTCATGCGATGGCATGTGGAAAGGAAGAATCCAGGAGATGATGATAACCCCGAAAAGGATGAGCTCCGACGCACCTTGATTCTAGCTTGAAAGCATTGGACCTCGAATTTCCAGAATTCGGTGGAGATTCGAGGAACATCAGGCTTGGTGCGAGCACCGATGGACTCAATTCGTTCGGTATCCAGAGCAGCACGCAGAGAACTTGGCCCGTGTTTGTATGGATGTACAACCTCCCTCCATGGTTGTGCATGAAGAAGAAGTACATATAAATGAGTATTCTAATTCAAGGGCCGAAACAACCTGGTACCGACATCAATCTGTATCTCGAGCTGTTGAAAGAGGAGCTAGCCACGTTATGAGAATCTGGAGCCAATACTTACGACGCCGTCACACAAGATTATTTCACTATGAGAGCCGCGTTGGTCACTACGGTGCAAGACTATCTAGGTTGCGGGTATATCCGAGGGCAGGTTATCCAAGGATTCTGCGCATGCGTTAGGTGCATGGATAACACAACCTATCTCCAACTAGAGAAAGATCCAGGGTCTTCGAAAACCGTGTTCATGGCGCACCGGAGGTGGCTCGGCAAGAATGATCCATGGAGAAAACGTGGAGACCTATTCGATGGCAAATCGAGACCCGAGGAATCCCGAGCGAAGGAAGCGAAGAAGTGGAAGAGTTCTTTGAAAAATGGAAAGATTGTCCTAAGCACGAAAGAAGCGAAGAGGCTGAAGACAAGCCGATGAAGGTATGGAAAACAAGGTCTGCATTTTTCGAGTTGCCATCTCGGAAGTTTCTCCAAGCCTCATAGCTTCGACATCATGCATATCACGAAAACGTGCGAGAGTTTGGTCGCCACCATAATCAACATGCCGATAGGACGAAAGATGGTCCGAAAGCAAGGCGACACGATATTCATGGGTATCAAGGAGCTTCACGAGGACGACTACTCCGATGATCGAAGATGACGATGATGATCATGAGTCGGAGATGACACAAGGTCGTCGGAAGGGTAAAAAGTTCAAGAAGAATATTACCGCCTCCTTCTTGCTTCACTCTAAGCCGTGATGAGATCAAACAGTTTTTCAAGTGCCTTCTAGGAGTAAATTTCCTTACCACTCTGTGAGCAAGATAAGCAGATACCTAGACGAGGCGGCAGAGGTTCGATGTACGAAGTCTCACGCATCGCGCCGTGCTAATGACGCAGGTACTTCCGGTTGCACTAAGAGGGATAATGGACGAGCACGTCCGTGAAACGTTATTTGGCCTCTGCAAGTTTTTCGACGTCATCTCTAGGAAATCGATTGGCGTGAATCAGCTCAGGAGGCTACAGGAGGAGATCGTGGTGATACTATGCGAGTTTGAGGTCTACTTCCCGCCTGCATTCTTCGATATTATGGTGCATCTGCTGGTCCATGTCGTGGAGGACATCGTCCAACTCGGGCCGATGTTCCTCCGCAGCATGATGGCGTTCGAAAGGATGAACAAACACATCAAAGGATACGTTCGCAACAGGTCCCGTCCAGATGGAAGCATAGCCAAGGGCTTTCTGGCCGAAGAGTGCATCTCTTTCTGCACGAATTATCTAGACATCGAGAACCATGTCGGTCTTCCCGTCAACAGGCACCTTGGCAAGCTCGACGGATCTGGTCACCGAGAGGGTCATCGCATACTGCATGCATACTTCGATTTTCGACGCGCAGACTTTGATCGAGCAAACCTCGTCGCGCTACAACATTTAGAACTAGTCAATCCTTGGGTATAGAAGCACAAAAGGTTAATCGAGAAGAAGTACAGTGACCGGGGCATACAGAGGACGCATGGAGAAATAATCAAAGATCACAACTCAGATTTCACGCGTTGGTTTAGGCAGACGCTCCTTGATAATCCCCTGCGATCGCATTATTTTGACACGGAAAAGATCATATTCACCTTGTAGCAGGGACCGATGCAAAACATGGTGACCTATCAGGCGTATGATATCAACGGCTACACATTCTACACAGAGGAAAAGGACAACAAGTGTGATTATCAGAACTCAGGCGTAACGTCGGAATTCTACACCGATGACAACATGAAGGAAAGATTCTATAGAAGAATCGAGGAGATCTTGGAGCTCGACTACTGTGAAGAAAAGGTGCCGATGTTCTGCGTCAGATAGGCAAAGAGCGTCGAACGAGAAGACCGGTATTTCACAACCATGGTTATACCCGAAGCAGCCAAATCCAAGGCCGCGGTCTTAACGTGGCATGAAAAATGAACCGTGGTACTACTGCAAAGTGGACCAATGTTTTTTCATTACCGACCCGACAAAGCCTAGCCGTGTTGTCGTGAGGAGAGGAAAAAAAAAATCATCGGAATGGATGAAGTCGCCAACGAGCAAGACTTCGACTAGTACGGCGATCCAAAGATTGAAGATGACGACGACTACGATGCAGTAACATACATCACAAGAAGAAAAAGGATAACCCTACCCAAAAAAGGTAGCCCACTCGAAAGAAGAAACATTGAAGTGTCGGGGCTAAATTATTCAGCCGTGACAAAGAAGGGAAAAAAGATTGTAAAACGCTAGCTCAAAAAATATTGTAAAACGCGTGGTCGAAAAAGATTGTAATATTCATGAACAAATTATTATGAAATTTAGTTATACTTTGAATAATATTTGTACCACTTTTATGACATATATTATCATTTTTGGGTATTTTTGGAATATTTAAAAGTATTTTAAAAACAAAACAAAACTTTTATGGCATATATCACCACTTTTGGGCTTTTTTGGAACATTTAAAAGTATTTTTAAAATTAAAAAAAAATGGGGCACTAGGATTCTAACCTGGGTGCTCACAAGTTTAGAACATAGCAATGGGTAGAACCAATGGGATAGGCTAGTGTAGTTGTTAGACAGTGGAGTTATAGCCATCTTATATAGTCGATAAATGCCGATAGGCGTAGCGCACTATGCCCAAGTGTGCTACGCTTATCTGGAGAACGGCTGGTCAACGGCGCCACGTCCGCCTCCATCTCAGACACCATCTCAATCAAGCCCGAGCCCGAGCCCTGTGCCACCGCGCTCTCGATCCGTCGTCGCGCTCTCGAAGGAGGCCGTGGAGCAGGAGCAGGAGGAGGCCCGCCGCCGCTCGAGGAGGAGGCCCGCCAGCCACCATCGTCCCTCATCTCGGCGAAGGCCTCCTCTCTCTCCCCTCTCTCTTCTCAGATTAGAGGTTAGGGTTCAGATTAGAGGTTAGGGTTCAGATAAGGCCATAGTTAGGGTTCAGATTAGAGGTTAGGGTTCAGAGAAGTGAACGATTATCGTAGCATTTCTGCCCATGATTTGCTACTAGTATATTGTTACGACATAGTAGTATGAGTCATTTGGTTAAAGGTAGAGACAACACCACTGATTTAGTACTGAATGACTATACTACTGCTATTACTACTACTACTACTAAAACCCTGCTCCTAACTTCGAACAGACCTTCTAACCCCTTAATACTTGCTCTAAATTATGAATGGTGAATGATAGTACTCCTATATAAATGTTGCCTCAAAACTATAGTTTGTGCATCAAAGCCGAAAGAAAATAAGCTCCATGATTGTGCAGTGTTTTTTTTAACATTCTGACCAGGGTATTATTCCACAATACAAACTTGCTGTTTTGCATATATCAGAAGTTCAGAACGCTTAAGTCCTATTGATTATGTTCCAGATTTTCCAACGGGACTAGAGGAGCTCAAATTATCAGACTCGGAGAAAAGTAAATAGTAATAACAAGCAAAATGTTTGTATAACCCACATAGCACAACTTTACAGCAAGCCAACAAGACATGAATTTTATATGGCATATCTCTGTCCTCATATATGTTTGATTCTCTGATATGTAAATTACCAAGTGTCAACAAATCCCATATTGCAAGTTTGCAACAATTGGTCTACATTATAATTTGCGCATATGTTGATAATTATTTATGTAACGATTAGGGTTCAGATTATGTTCTGTGAGAGGCATACGCCGATCATGTAATGTGCATGATCAGCCATTGTCACATACTACTAATATGTGATCACAGTCACACTTGATATGGCCAACACTTGGCTAACTGTTCCGTCGTAGCATATTCCTGTGTCCAACGACCTAGCTAGTTATATATGAGGCATTCTTTTTGAGTTACTTTGGTCTTTTTCGAGAATAATGCCGATGATTGAAATGTCGTGGCACACTATATATGTGAATGTGTTGTGATGGGATTGTAAGCCTTGTGTTATGCACAAGTCCAGATGTTGTGCATCCTACTTGGCTTACGGTTCCATCATAGCATATTCATGTGTCCAACGACCTAGCTAGTTATATATGAGACATTCTTTTTGAGTTACTTTGGTTTTTTTTGAGAATAATGCCGATGATTGAAATGTTGTGGCACACTATATATGTGAATATGCTGCGATGGGATTGTACGCCTTGTGCTATGCACAAGTCCAGGTGTTGTGCATCCTAATTGGCGTACAGTTCCATCGTAGCATATTTCTATGTCCAACAACCTAGTTATATATGAGGCATGATTTTTGAGTTACTTTGGTCTTTTTCGAAAATACCGATGATTGAAATGTCGTGGCACACTATATATGTGAATGTGCTGCGATGGGATTGCCCGACTTGTGCTATGCACAGGTCCAGGTGTTGTGCATCCTACTTGGCAGACGGTTCCATCGTAGCATATTTCAGTGTCGAACAACCTAGTTATATATGAGACATGCTTTTTGAGTTTGGTATTTTCGATTTAGGAGTATTTTCTATAAGTGTATGTTCATATACGACTTTAATTATACATGTTTTTTTCAATCACCGGTTAATTATTATTGTCAACTTGTAGATGACATGGTACGTCGTATACAAGGGACGAGTTCCCGGAGTCTACGATGATTGGGAAGACAACCGGAGACAGGTACACCGTTTCAGCGACAATAGCTACAAAGGGTACAACACTATGGTAGGGGCGGAAGCTAGATACACGCGCTATCTAGCAGGAGTTAGGACGAGGAACCGGATGAAGACCCACAACTTCGTCGCGGTGATCATGCTTATCGTCTTTGGTTGTTTATCCCGCGTTTGTGTCTAGCTAGTTTAGATGTCTAGGCGAGCTTCCGAGCTCTAACTTATTCGAGACACATGTATTCGCATGTCATCAACTACTTTGTAACTTGATCGAAACAATGTATAACTTATGTATTCATGTATGGGATTTATATATATGTATTTGTTTCAATCTTGTTTTGCGAATTGTGTATTTATATATATAACTGTATATCTTATATCCGTGCGTATATCTGCATGTAATATTGTATATAATCTGTATTGTATATCATCTGGCTCTGAAATTTTAAAAAACATCCATGACGCACATGACCTAGTTTTTATGGCGCACTACATCTAAAACGCACCTGCTAAGCTTAGTGGCGCACTGCAACGTGCGCCACAGAAGATCCAAAGCGTAGAGCACCTGCCCACATAGCCGTCACGCACTAGCAGGTATGCTACGCCTATCTCGACACAACCGTGGCGCACCAGGAAGTGCGCCACAGCTAGGAGATAGCCGTAGCGCGAGGCCCGTGGCGCACTCCTAGTGCCACATATGCTGTTTACAGGTGCGCCACAAACGACTTATTTCCTACTGTGTAAACTGGCAATCCTGGGTGCCACCAAGGGTGAAGTTTTTCATCTGGTTGGCCTGCATGGACAGATGTTGGACGGGCGAGAGGTTGGCACAGCGTCACCTACCCCACCAGCCGTGTTGCGTGCTTTGCGACCAGTCGGAAGAGACAATGTCGCACATCCTTACGGGATGCCCGTTCTCAAGGATTGTGTGGCACGAGGTCCTATCTTGGATCCGATCGGTGGCTGGCCCCCCGGTTATCGAGGGTGATTTCGCGGAGTAGTGGTCACTGGTGGTGCACTCCATCCCACGTCCCATGCGCAAAGAAACCTCATCGCTAGTCATGCTGACGGCTTGGTGTATTTGGAAGCACAGGAACGCGATTACCTTCAATAACGAGCGCCCTTCGGTGGCTCCACTCGTGGACACGATCAAAACAAAAGCTAAGGCGTGGGCGGAGGCTGGAGCTCGGGGCTGCGCCAATTACTCCGTTAGTCTAGATGCCTTGGGTTGAGTTGTACGGCGTGGATGTTATGCCGCTTTTGTGGACTTGTACATGAATCTTCTTTGTCTATCAATGCATCGAGACGCAAGGCTTTTGCGTTTTCGCAAAGAAAAATAATTCATGGGTGTAACGCAAACACACAAAGTTTCAATATCCAGTTTCATCTGTGTTATATGAAACAAGAATTGTTTCGAAAAAAAAATGAAACAAGAAAAAATAGCAAGCTGGGGTATATTCTACTACTCCTTCCGATCCATATTAATTAACTTTGATTTATCAAAATTTGGATAAACCTATATACTAAATAGTGTCTAGATTCATTCAAATCTAGAAAATTTGAGTCAATTAATATGGACCGAAGGGAATATCAAATAGTAACACTATTCATGCCTTTTCCACTCTAACGTATGTATGCCATGCTGACATATATGTTCAACAAATGATAGTACAGTACTCCCTCCGTTTAGAAATATAAGATGTTTTAGGTTTGTGAAGGAGATGTATCTAGACATATTTTAGTGTATAGGTTCAAATGAATCTAGACACTAAAATGTGTCTAGATACATCTCCTTCACAAACCTAAAACATCTTATATTTCCAAACGGAGGGAGTACCATTTATCAACTAGTTGTTTTGCTTTTGATGATTATTCCAAGGGCAATTTTTTTTTAAGAAGAACACGATCGACACCCCAAATGTTAATGAAATCGGTCAGAAGACAGGGAGGCACAGGCACTAACGATCGGTCAACCTGAAAAACTTCAAACTGGATAGTTTTCCAACTTACACGTGTTAAAATTCAAAACACAGTTGACAGTGAAACAGGGTTCATATCTCTTGACCTCTTCATGGAAATCTGTGCTGACTCACTAACTGAACCGGAATCGACCGGCGGGCAGTTGGTCACTAGTTTGATACTAGTATGCTTTTCATTTCGGATGATTTGGTTTTGTTTTCCTTAATTCTCACAGCATGCCCATACTAGGTGTAGCATTCTACAATATCAGTAACTTCAGGTTGCTTCATGGGCTTCAGACAAAGCTCACAGTTGATCCAGCGAGTGAGGGTTCAGAGACATGAGGGGTAAGGATGGATGTCTTCAGGTTTAGGAAACACAACATAGACGATCTCAGAAATGGACACCTCAAACAGTTTGTTTAAATTAAAATGCAGCATCATGTTTTCTTACAGAGTGTAATGTTAACCTGACTGATATGGTATGTATGTTCTGTAAGTTTGCTCCGTAATTGTAGACGTAGATCTGAAGTCAAGCGTCCACATGCATGCTTATCTGACCGGACTATGGATGGACTTGCTGGAGCTGGAAGTTGGAACATTTTGTTTGAAGCATGGTGGTTAGATCAATCGGGAAACGTGGTAGTTGAGCATATCAACAGAGCAGTGCGGAATCTAGTGCTGCGTCTGAACTTTGAAGAGGAGAAGCATATACATGTGCCGTGTGCACTTTGTGGTGGGAGGAGCGATCATGCTGTCCCTCTCTGCGTGCAAGTGTAACATTCGAAAACAGAGCAAAAATAACACATTTCTCTTTTACTTGTGCCAAAGTGTCGAAGATTGTCTTACTGAAACTTTGCATCCTCTACTTACGGTTCAGTTTTGTTCTATTTCACGTTCTATCTCGTGCGGATATTTATTTATTTTTGCTTTCGACCACCTAACAAAACAATTCAACAGTTTGTTCCAAACCAGTCGGGCGAGTCACGTGCTCGCTGGATTGGAAATGGTTCGCTCGCTCGTCCCCCCGCGGGCGACGGGCGAACGCTAGCCGCCACCTTCCCCCAGGCCCCTTCCCCTCCTTCTTCCCGGCCACTGCCGCCAGCGTAAGTCGTCGGGCCTCTCCCGCGCGTGGCTGGCGGCGACGGGTCGTTCTCTACCCGCACGCGTATGGAGGGCGGGGTCTCCCAACGGCACCTGAGCTTCTCGGCGGTGGATGGCCCGACTTGGCGGCTTGATTCCCGCGACTCGGTGGCGGCGTGGTGGTGGCGTGGCCGTTGGCTGCAGGGACGGCGAGCGCAAGCGAGCGGCCGACAGCGCCCAACCAGCCCAGATCTAGGCCCAACTAGGTTCCATCTGGGCCTGGGCGGGCCGTGCCTGGCGTGGCTGCGGCGTCCTCGGTGGTCGAGTAAGGAGGGTGAGGGCTTGGGTTGGCGGCGGCGGTACCCCTGCTGCAATGTTGCGGCGGGACTTCACGGGCCCTCTTGGGCTCGGCCGGGCCGGCGGGCCTGGTGTGTCATGCTGCTACACCCGGCCGGCTACCACCTCCTGGCGACGGAGGCGGTGGAGGTAGTTCCCTCCCGGGTGGCGCTGTACCACTAACCCTCGTTGGGTTCCTTGCTTCTCGTCTTTACCGGCCTCGTGACGAGGGCAACAGTGAGATGGCGTTGGTGATTGCAAAACCGTAGTGGCACGCGCTGGTGGGCGGCAAGTTTGGTAGACGTTTCGGAGGGCCCGAAGGTGTTTTTTTGGGGGTCGGGAGAAATCCCTGTCTCGACAACGGCGCGGTAACTCATGCGAGTGTCATCTTCCTTCCTGAAGGACGTCAGCAACTCCTCTTCCCCACCCCCGTTGTGGACCAGAGGAAACCCTAGGACGTGTTTCGAGGATATCCCTAGGAATGATCTGGGCAACAGCGTCGTTGTCGCTTACCTTCCTAGGAGGTGTTGCTTGGTGCACGGCGCTTCGGAGTGATAGCAGCATGGTGGGAATTCGTCGGAGGACGCATCGGTGCAGAATCATCTCCGTTTTCGTCGAACCGCCATTTTCAGCATTGTTTTCTCTTTCTTTCTTTTTTGTTTTCTATTGGGCTCAGATTGTGCTATTTTGTCCCAGCGGTGGTCCTTCTTGTATCAGTGGTTTGCTATATTAATATAGCGGAGCGAAAGATTATTTTGAGGTTCCAAACACTAGTCGATCTACCTCATCCTTTAGTATATAATGCGGTGACCCAGCATACCACTGCATGATGTAGTACACTATAGTCGTTGACATAACACCAATGAAACACCATTTACTAGTATTACATCACTCAGAGTGGTACAACAGAAACATAACATGCCCAAGACATGACTATAGGTTACAACTCAACTCTTCACACAAGATCCAGAGAACACTCTAGGTTAAAGAGAGAGAAAGAAACTTCTTACAAATAAGAATCAGGAATAAACAACTCAAAAACTATCATACTAATAAGACTAATATCTGAACTATTGGTCTGGCATTGTTGTTATTGCAATACACTAAAGATATAGGTTCTATGGCTAGATATTATATTCCTATCTAATCAGTAACTTTGTCTTCACTTGAGTTGATGTATATGTTGACTTTCTTGACCTCATTTAAGAATGTTAGCTTCTACTGATGATTCCTGGAGCATAACTTGATGTAGACGTCGTCTGTACTGGCTTTAGAACCTAGCAAGGGTTAACAAGATATGTTGAGTACGAGTGTACTCAGCAAGTTCACTAGAAAAGGAGTGTTTGATGCACTATATCTACAGCCACAGACCATAGGTCGTAGGCAATGCAGGTTTTCGTAAACATTTCTTCAAAGGTTGCTTTTATTCTGAAAAGCTATGTCCGTCAGCCTTCACGGGTTTATCGGAACTTTCAGGGAGTTCCTTTCCCGCCGCGTTCGCAGCTCCTTCCCGGAACAAGGAGTAACAGGTTACAGTTCTTACACTCTACAGAGGTGCGTTACTTTACCCATGAGAGATCAAATCCTTGTTGCACAACCGGGCGATCTTTTCCGTCCACACTTCCTATGGTGTGGGGCCTAGTAGATGATCCAAGCCAACCACTGCCCACTTCGCGACCTCGCATGCCTCCTTGGTGTACACCATGCCCACATATTGGATTACGACAATGGCTTATACAAACCGTTATATGCCGGAACTATCGTGGGACGTTGAGGGTTCCCACCCATATGCTACATTTCCTCTAGGAATTACCAATTAATATGCACGCTACGAGTGATAACAGCCACGACCTGCATATCCGGATACATGCGAGAGGAAGAAGATAGAGCTGACTTCTCCATCCTATTCTAAATCTCATGGTTAACGCGTGATATACGGCGCAATAATCACTTGCGACATTGGTTGTTAAGTCTTAGATAATATGTTACTTTACCACCGGAACTTTCATAGTAGGTTATTACCTCATGGTAAATAACCTATAATCACATTATTATGAAAATAGTGTTTTCGGACCTTTTTTAAATGCAGGTGATGACAACACTGGATTTATAAAATACTTTACAGAAAATAACCAAAGGACATGAGCAAGTGTGAACTTGCCTTTTGTGATTGCAAGATTATGCAATCACGGTCTTCAAGACAGTATAAAGGATCCAATATCTGAAATCAGCATCATTGGTCCGGTAAGGACTAATGTTTAAAGAAGCAAGATGCTATTATGCATATGTAATGTAATGCAATTTGATAAACTCGAATCCCGGGAATAACGTTGATCTAGGGTTTGGATGCTGGAAATGGTTCCTTCAGAATGTGTTGTACTTTTAGGTAAGTTTCACACTTATGCTTCTTACTAAGGCTTGTGAGTGGGTCTGAACAACATGAAATTATAACACCATACAATAATAAGACACACAATTGTGGAGTGCTACTCAAAGACTACTTATATAAGAGTTGTTTTATCGTTAAATCTTACTTTATAAGCATTGGCATTTATAAGGAATTTAAGTGTTAATAATCCTAATATACAAGTAAAGTTTGAAACAATGTGATTATGATTAATTGTCATCTGTTGATTAAGATGAGAGTTCTTGAATTTAATTTGTTAAGAGTTGAAAATATTATTATAAGGTTTGTTGATTGAAGTGGCAAAATGAATAACTTTTGAAGAAAAGATTCCTTTTCTAAGGTCTAAACAATCTTCGTGGTTAAACAAATGTGGTCGATGTTGTTTGTGCTTGCTTGAATAGTTTGGACTTGAGATGCTTTATGACTTAACTATAACAAACCAAAGTTAACTATAAAACACATAACAAAGTCTTTAGTATAATATTTAAAATACTGTAGACTAAAGTTAACTTTAAAATATAGATGGACTTTAGGTGTAATGCTTATTATATTTATACTTTGTTCACTTCATAATGTTTCCTTAAAGTTACTTAAGAATGGTTATACTTTTATTTGAGTAGTGGTTTCTTATCATTATATTGGAGTGGAATCATTTATCTTTTCATAAAGATGTGGTTATGGTTTGTGAATAAGTAACCCATGTTAGTGACTACTTGTGAAGTCACTATAGTGTTTTAGTATGATTATAATCTTGTGGTTAAATCAAAGGAATAGGTTTTTTTTCACTACAAATTATTTTTGGAGATTTTATATTAGATAAGGATCCTTTTATATAAAATAATCTACACTTATGGTTGAAGGATAATTCAATAAAATTGTATTTAAAATGTGTTAAACCATTTTGACTTCATACTATCAATAATTAGGACTAATACTATTTATTGGACTTTAATTGGTTATTTTTAGAATATTAGCAAATTTTATTTACCCTTATATGAATTATTGACTAAGGAAATACGTTTAAATTCAAGTTATGAAGTTTTAAAAGTTTATTTAACTCAAAAGTGGAATATCATATTTTTAACATGTAGGTATTATTTTTGTGATCATTTTGGTATTTTACATTTATTTTTGTGATTTATAAATAATAAGATATGATTTTTATAAGGTTTATTACTTTATAAATACTTAATAAATAATAAATATTTATTTAAGGAAAATAATAATGCATGATTATAGTTTTAAATTATAGTTCTTATTTTTCTAAGATTTTTGGTATTTTATTTATATTTTTAATAATTACTAATTTTAAAATATGAATTATCCAAGTTTTATTACTTATAAAATCTTTATTAAATAATAATTATTTAAGTAACTAACATAATAATGTTTGATAATAATTTAATGTTATAGATTTTTTTTCTATAAAAATTCATATTTTATACACATTTTTCTGAATTATATAATAAAAGTTATTGATTTAACAAGATTTAATCATTTTATTTCATTTCTAGAATATTAAATGTATATTGTTTTATCAAACAAATAAATAGGGAATAATTTTTGTACCGAGCCTAACCTAGACATAGTCACTGACGGGTGGGGTACTGGCCACGTTGGATGCCACATGGACAATGGACTAGTCAATGGTGGACCTGGTCAAAGATGACGCAAGCGTGATGCCATGATGACATCAGCACAAACCCAAAATTCTTGTCACACTCCTAGCTAATCTAGTTAGAGACACGAATAGGTGGGGCTGTGGCCACATCAGCTGCCACATGCGCTCGCCGGAGCCTCACCGGAGTTGTACTGGAAACGGTGGGAGAGAGGTTTCTGGGAGATGCGGTTAGAGGGTTTCGACGCAGGGGGTTTGCGAAACCCAATAGTGGCAGCGCCGCCCCCTAAAGGTCATCGGAAAATGGTCGGCGACGAACTCACACGGTGGCGCTGGCAGATGGTCACTCCGGTGATGATACAAGAAGCAAACAAAGGCTACTGGAAGATCGATAAACTCACCATGGTTGCGATGATACGGTCGGGGAGGCCCGGGAAAGTCCAACAACGGTGAATCGACGGTGAACGGAATCGGAGACGAAGCAAACTCCAGCGACGATTCGGTTCGAGCTGTGACGATTCCTTTGGCAGAGATGCTCAACACGACGAGGCGGATCTAACCGTGGTCTTTGATGAGCAAGGGGGGCTCGGAAACGGCGGAGCCCTGGAAATCCGACGAGCTAGGGTTCGGGTGGATAAGAACGAGAGGAAGAGAAGAGAAATGGAGTTCGTTCTTTTGTGGATTGGGCTTCTTATAGACGACAAGAACAACGGTGGCTCGAATCTTGGCGGAGCGATCATCGTGACGACGGCGGACGACGGACGAGGCGCCAGGCAGCAGCTTGCGTCGGCGTTGCCTTCTGTCAGGAGGAAGAAGAAGGAAAAAGAAACGAAGGGGTACGTGGGCTGGCATTGGGCCGACATGGGCTGCGGTGCAGTGGGTGCAACCCTGCAAAACTGCACGCGGGTGACGAATAGGTCAGTGAGGGAGTGGGTCGTGGGCCGCGTTTGCTGACTAACTCTTTTTTCTTTAGACTTTTCTGTTTTCTGTTTTTAGATTTGAATTTGATCATTTGATTTAAATTTCCTTACAGGGTTTATTTGCTGAATACTTGCAGCGGCAAATAATATTTATTGAAATTTATTTTGTGAACCTTTATAATTTATTTTCTTTATTCCATTCATGGAAGTCAATTTTTAATTAATGTTTTGTCAGGGCTATTATTATTAAATTTTCTTTCAATAATAATCCATGAATTTATTATAGAATATTTCCTTATCTATTTACAAAATTTTATTTTTAATGAATTTATAGTTTGGAGATAAGTTTGATCAAATGATCCTATAACATTATTTGATGCATGATATTCTAAGGAATTAATATGGCTAACATTATTCCCTTAAATCTAGAAAATTCCAAGGTATATATTTTATTATACCTAATATAGGAGTTAGGTTTTGAAATTATAAGTACTCATCATGAGTTTTTAGGAGATTTAATATACTTAGATTCTTTTATAAATATGGATAAAAATTAATGGTTAAGTCACATTGTCCTCATGTTTGTTTTCATGAATGGTATCACCATCCATGATAAAATAGTAGAGTTGTTCTTTCGGCTAACTTATGAGAAAGAATTAATTATGGTAGTTCCTAAGCACTTGTGATTATGATAGTTGTAAAGAACAAAGATATGCTTAAGTGATTTTCTATAGGAAAATGTTCCTAACAAGTATTGGGAATATAATGATGGATCAATCATATGAAATGGATTTTATCTCTGATTAAAGATTTAGGGTTTAGTGTTTACCAAGAATTCCTATCTTCTATAATTCACAATCCTGGACTTCTAATTAAGGAATTCCTTTCCTAGATATACTACTTCTTCATATCCATCATCATGAGCTAACATGATGAGCTTTCCTTCACAAAAATATTCTTATCCACCTTTTATTCTTCTAAATCCATTTGTAAATCCAATGAGCTTATCACTAAGGCTCAAAACACTTCCCTCATAGAAATACCTCCCACTTCTAGAATGACTCCAAATCCATTTGAAGGATCATTCTTTTTCTTCATAAATTACTTTGTAATCTTACTTATAAATATTAGGAAATTGTCACTGATGCTTTTCATAATATTTTCATATATATTTGGTTTTATCCACGAATCTACTGGTGACAACCTCCAAGCCAACAAGTAGTTACTTCTAACTCCATTCATATACTTCCTTAATCACCCACCACTAATATTACTCCAATAGATGTATATATCAAATTCCACTTTCCTCAAAAGCTTACTATCCTTTAGGAGGAATAATACTATTCCATTAACTCCATGTTACTCTAGCTTTAGCTTAATCATACTATCTTATATCTACTTAACTCCAGTATCTTATATTCAAACTTCACATCATATCATGGTGACTTGTCATGGCTATCTTAGAATAACATATATATACTAGGGTTCAATCATGTTCTATTCACCAATGTCACTTATACATGATATAAGCGTTCAATCTTGGTGACTAAAGCATGATCATTATAATCCTTTGATCATTTAGGCTTTAGGTTTCCAGTTGGCTAATCAAGGCTTCATCCATACAAAATTACAGTTGTATTATAATTATCTTCTTTTTATCTCTATTGGACTAAGAGATATCATTCATTGACTATACCTACTTGATCCAATAGGATTAATCCTGGTAACTTCCTTCAGGATTCATCCTTGTAATCTACTTTATCACCATATAATTATAGGTTCAATATAATTCTTTTATCATTTCAGGAGTGAGTTAACTCCATCAATTATCTCATTGATCCTATTCTCTTCCAACACCCCCATTCTATAGATGCTTATTTAAATCTAGCATTACTATTTACCCCTTCTTACTTATTTCTTTATAGGCCTTAAGTGAATGCTATGATATGGTCAAGAGTTAATAGATCAAGAATTGATAGGTTAAGAATTGGTGAATCAATAGTTGATTACTCAACATTGATGAACAACCGATATTAGAATAAGATTCGATAGAGATGATAATGATATGTGGTGAATGGTCTTGAATTTCTTTCCTTCCTACTCCATATAACTAAAGAGTTAGGATTAAGTATTACCATGATCCACATGGTAGAATTGGATAAGAATAAGATAGGTCAGGATTAGTTATTACATTCTTGTTACTTAAATTATATCCATAGCTTGGTATTCATGAGTTATTGTAATGAATACTATGATATGATCACCTAAGGATCAAATATAAATCATTAAGAAATGTACTAGGGTTTAATTTTTTACATTTGATCTACCCTTAGATCAAATCATGTTTACCCAAAAATGAGGTTTTAGCAAAGTTCATATTGAAACTTATCATAGTAAACTTGATGATCTACTTCTATTCCATCAAGTTGAGAGAAGCTTCAATCACTTTGACAAGTTTTGTTCAAAAGTGCAAAAATTATTCACATTTTCTATGCATGAATGTAATGCACACATTTGTGTTCAGCTTATTTCTAAGTTCTAATGTTGGGATGTTACAGACTCCTCCCTTAAAATAAAATTCGTCCCCGAAGTTTGTAAACTCTCACGTTTCGGAGTAAGGAATTAACTTGTGTTGGTTACGACATTTCTCATCTCCATGGTAACCTCAATGGAAATAATTGTAATATCCCATATCCGAATCTTTTCCTTGAATTCTCATCATACTCAACAATATTTATCCTGGTGTCTCTAGTACTCCAAAGTTCCTTTTACTTTAGTCCCTTAGGAATATATCCTTATTACTAATTCCTTTTAATAGGGGTCTCTTATTTAGTTCATTTCCATGATTAGGTATCCTAATCCAACTTCTTTACTTGATCATCGAACTTTCTTATTATACTATGCAAGGTCTAGGAAGTCTCACTAAAATAGGGTTTTTCAATTCTATTAGATAATATTTGTGGCCAAAAGACTAATCTTTCATTTGTGATTGTATGAGTTGTACGAGTAGTCCTTCTGAAGATTAGTGTTGAACACATTTAGTCCATACCCATTGAAATTTCTTGTTTCACTACACATGTCCAGTTGGATGTGATTATTCACTCTTAAGGACCACTTAAGAGTTGTTTTCTCTAGACTTAGTCTATTAAGATTAATCTATTTTATCACCTTCAAGATTTTACCTTATCAAGCTTTAGATAATCTTTTGTTATCACCTTAAGTACTTCTTCAACTTCCCTTTATTAATCGACTTAAGGTTTGAGCACTACTACCTTAAAACAAACTTTGATCTTTCATCCAGACATACTTCCGAAAGTACTTTAATAATGATGAATTCTTTTTTCAAACCTTTTGAAAATAATGCTTAATGTTATTATAGATTAGTATTTCTTCTCCAACCTTTACTCTGGGAAGTTAAATAACAGTACTTGCATTTACTGTTTACTCTCCCCCTTCGGGTTTAATAATGGTCTCTAAACCGTGTATAAATTAACCATTGGCTTTATAATTAGAATGTTGGTCTTTATTCAGCTTATACTTTACCTAGTTAGGGTCTTATGAAATATTGTATGGTGTATCCACACAATTTTGGATCTCTGAAGTGAATCTTTCAGCATTATTTGTCTTACTTACTATTTGGACATTTTTGCTTTGATAGGTCTAACTTCACGAAGCCCCTTGAAAGACGGTCTCTTTAATATTTATACTCCTTCATGCATTCCTTAACTTAGGCCAAGTTTTATGCTCTTTATGCAACCATTAAGATGATCTGGTTAACTATGTCAACCAACATCGGCTGCGGATAAAATACCAACTGTGGATCTTAATACCAACTATGGATCAAATATCAGCTGCGGATCATCCTAGGTTGTAGGTATTACCCTACGGCTTCCAACATCCATATGAAATTTTATCTAAATTGTCAGAGCTTGAATACCATTTTAGTTCCAAAACTTCTTCTTTGCACTTATTCATGATGCTTCCATGAACTCGGTACAACTACTCCATTACTTCTTAGCAATATTACCTATTTTGGTGAACTTAAGTTCATTACTTCTTGTTGCTTTATATACTTTCTACATTAATCTTCCTTCTTATTGTTGTTTAGTAAGTATCTGAACTTGATCCATCCTTCAAATTGCGTTGATACTCCTTATACTTTGCTTCATTCTTAATGTAAGTCTTCATCTTGGTCTTTGAAAATCGTCACTCCCTTACACGAATTCCTATTCCTATCTAGGTCTATAACATCAAGTAGTAATTGGATGGTGCAACATGCATTTGCACACCAAGTCAAACTTCATGTATAGATCTAGTAAAACAAGAAGATCCAAGAAAACCCAACAAATTCAAATATGGTACATATAGCACACAATATTCTAATCCCGGAATATAGTAGTTGAGTATAATATCTCTAGAATTCAGGCTTAGTTGTGTAGTATATAACACCTCCTCATATAGGTTCACATTGTGATACTTAGCACATAGGGGTCAAACTATTTCTTTGTTTCAATATTTACCCGAATTGCTCAATTGCAACAGGATAATTCTAAACAAAATGATCTCAATTAGTTTTCGACTAACCTTTTGTCTCACTTTTGGAATGATTAATTGTAACCAACCTTTCTTTACTAGTAAACTAACCTCACATGATCACTCCAAATGACTAATCAGGTTCTATTTACTAACTTAAACCTAAGATTATGGGAATTTTCTAGCATCTATGACTTCCATCATAGTTCTACCATGTTATTCTCTTATTGCTACTTTAGAATAATTTACTAATTACTTGTCATATTTATACCTACATCATGGTTTCGGAGCTAATCTCACCATGATCTTGTTATGTTTTACCTATTTATCATGATTCAAAAGCTAATCTAACCCTGATAACTTTACTTCTCATGTACTATCATTGATTCATATCATAGTTTTACTCCATCACGGGAATTATAAAATAAATCCCACATGATTTCTACCCATTACATCAATATTAATCCCAATGATATTCATCATGTTGTCTTTGGTTATCAATTAACAATAAAATTCCAGTGTGCTACTTAAATTCTAGGTTTAGGCTACACCATTAAGAGTACTTCAATTGATGTCTTACACTTGATCCTAATCTACTGTGGCCGATTAACTTTCCTACAGTATCTTGGTGGTTTTTGTCTCCTTCGGAAGACACTAAATAACACTATACTGAGAAAGGATAAAATAATTACTCCTAAGAAAGAATGACTTAAGTATCTAGTGACAAAGTTATCCTCAAGTGGATACTCATCACAAGTCATGAGAATATTTGGTTTAGATAAGATGGCTTCCTACAGTCACTATCCAACCTACATATATTCCTAAAAGGGTTTTAATCCTAAGGTCAAAGCATATGCTCTGATACCAACTACGGTGACCCAGCATACCACTGCATGATGTAGTACACTATAGTCATTGACATAACACCAATGAAACACCGTTCACTAGTATTACATCCCTCAGAGTGGTACAACAGAAACACAACATGTCCAAGACATGACTATAGGTTACAACTCAACTCTTTACATAAGAGCCAGAGAACACTCTAGGTTAAAGAGATAGAAAGAAACTTCTTACAAAGAAGAATCAGGAATAAACAACTCAAAAACTATCATAATAATAAGACTAGTATCTAAACTATTGGTTTGACATTGCTGCTATTGCAATACACTAAAGAAATAGGTTATATGGCTAGAGATTATATTCCTATCTAATCAGTAACTTCGTCTTCACTTGAGTTGATGTATATGTTGACTTTCTTGACCTCATTTAAGAACTTTAGCTTCTGCTGATGATTCCTGAAGCATAACTTGATGTAGACGTCGTTTGTACTGGCTTTAGAACCTAGCAAGGGTTAAGAAGATACGTTGAGTACGAGCGTACTCAGCAAGTTCACTAGAAAAGGAGTGTTTGATGCACTATATCTACAGCCACAAACCATAGGTCGTAGGCAATGCAGGTTTTCGTAAGCATTTCTTCAAAGGTTGCTTTTATTCTGAAAAGTTATGTCCGTCAGCCTTCACGGGTTTACCAGAACTTTCATGGAGTTCCTTTCCTGCCACGTTCGCATCTCCTTCCCGGAACAGGGAGTAACAAGTTACAGTTCTTACACTCTACAGAGGTGCGTTACTTTACCCATGAGAGATCAAGTCCTTGTTGCACAACCGGGCGATCTTTCCCGTCAACACTTCATATGGTGTGGGGCCCAGTAGATGATCCAAGCCATGTAGGGTTCGCAGCATAGAAAACAAAAAAATTCCTATGATGGGAACAACTATGTACCAAGATCTATCTACTGGATACAAACAACGGGCGGATATACATCCGTAGAGAACATACCCTTGAAGACCGACAAAGCTTAACGAGTCCAAACTCGTGGTTGATGTAGACGATCTCTTGCCGATCTCAAGATCGATAGGAAGTCCTAAGCGCCAAAAGCAATGACGCATCCGTGCTCGCACACACGTACAAGACACCGAGCAACCTCTGCCTCCTCGCTCCAGCGATGCAGCGGAAGCATAACCCTTTCTTGTCGAATAGCCACCGGGAACATGTATCTCGCTAGTCCGAGACCACGGGGGATAAACTCTAGAGAGGGAGAGAGATCCTTCACGAGGAGGTGTACTTTGAGAGGAGGAGAGGGGGGCCTTTTATAGGGAGAGGGGGTCAGTCCAAGGGGCATGGCGCCAACCATGGTGGCTGCCCCCACCTCTTCCACATTCATGTGGGTGGAGCTCCCACTCAAAATGAAAAGCCTCCACTCCCATAAAAGAGCCTCCACTCCCATAAAAGAGCCTCCACTCAAAAATCCACTCACATGCATTAAATTTCCACCAAATTTAATGCAAGCTCTCATTTAAATAAAACTCTTTTATTTATTTATTCAGAATTTTGTTAATTACTTTAATTAACAAACATTCACATAAAACCCCTTGCTAGTATTCAATTTCACATGCAGAACCAGCTTCAGCAATTTCAACCGAAACAGTTTCGATGTCTAGTGAAATAAATTCCTGCGCTTGTTATTCTTTCCGGCATGAAACTTTTGCTCCAATTGGATGTCAGTGTCCCTTAAGTGTGCCACCCTACGGTTCACGAATAATGCGGACATGATCGAGACCCTTGTCAATAAAAGATACATCATTTCTAATCAACAAGATGTCCTCCACATAATGTATTAGAAATATGTCTTAGCGCTCCCACTTAATTTCTTGCAAATGCAAGCATCTTCACCGTCTCCAGATGAAAACTCCTTTTCCATCACAGTGAAGATTCCAACTCTGTGATGCTTACTTCAACCATTGAAGTTTGCATGCCCTTTTAGCATCCTTTGAATTTAACAAAACCCTTTGGACCGTGTCATGTACACGTCCTAGGTAACCGTTCTATTAGAAGAACTTGTTTTGTTTATTCATCTACCATATACCAAATTATATGTAGTGGTTGCTACTTTAATCCGTCTAGAATAAATATCGCTATGAAAGATTAAATCTTGTCATAGTCAACTCCTTGAACATTGTCGTAAAAGCTTTACCGAAATGTCGACTATTTCATAGATGTGAAACATCCATGTCTGTTTCTTTATAGATCCAAATACGACCGATAGGTTTTTACACCTTTCCGGAGGGTCTTCCAAGTTCAAAACTTGATTTCTCGTCTATGGAACTATCACGGATTGTATGGCTTCAAGCCATTTGACAGAGTCAGGGCCCATCATCGCTTCTTTGCATTTAGTCGGTTCATCATTGTCAAACAATAATGATTTACTCTGAAATCTCACCATTTGATTGTTTATCCGACCGACTTGGTTCAATAAGAACTTAGATCTCCGTGACCACAACCTTTGAGTCACATTATGAGCATTATGGCAGCCTCCAGGATGATTTTCGGCGCTGCGCAGCTCAGCACATTTAGCTAAGGTTCGTTAACCTTATCAAAGTTCTATTGTTCTCCCACTTAACTTTTGCGAAATATTCCTTTTTCAAGAAACATCACATTTCAAGCGACAAACCCTTTTGTCCTAGGTGTTATGGAGGAATAACCAATTGTTATTCAAAATAACCTACAAAGACTGTTGGAATTATGCCCTAGAGGCAATAATAAAGATGTTATTATTATAATTCTTGTTCATGATAAAGTTTATGTTCCATGCTAGAATTGTATTAAGTGGAAACTTTAATATTTGTGTGGTTTGTGAACAACACCGTGTCCCTAGTACGCCTCTATGGACTAGCTCATTGATTAATGATGGTTAAGGTTTCCTAACCATAGACATGAGTTGTCGATTAATAATGAGATCATATCATTGGGAGAATGATATGATGGATAAACCCAAACTAAGCGGAGCAATTAGATCGTGTCATCGTGTTCATCTTTATGAAGCTTTTCTTATGTCAAATATTGTATTCCTTAGACCATGAGATAATACAACTCCCTGGTATCGGAAGAAAGCTTTGAGGTCATCAAACGTCATCCTATGAGAGGGTGATCATAAAGGTGTCTCTCAGGTGATCGGAAAGTACCTGTTGGGTTGTATGTATCGAGATGGGATTTGTCCCTCCCAAGTCGGAGAGATATACTTCGGGCCCACTTTCGGTGTCGATATCAACACTTGCAAGCATGTGGTTAAGGAGTTAATCACAAAGTGATGTCGGATTACGGAGCGATTAAAGTACTTCTGTGAACGATATTGAACTAGGTATGGATGCAAGCGATCAAATCTCGGCCAAGTAAAATATCGCGACGAAGGAATATATATATGGGATTCATTGAATCCTGCATCGTGGTTCATCCGATATGATCATCGATGAATGTGGGAGTCAATATGGGTTTCAGACCCGTTGATTATTGATAGAAGATCATGCATGTTCTCGAACTCAAGGTCACACACTTAACGTGTCTCGGCGCTAGGATAGATTAGATAATTGGTTTATGAGTTTTTGTTGGTCTCGGATGTGATCCGGGACATCACGAGGTTCGGAATGGTCAGGAGAATAAGATTCATATAAGGCAATGCAATTTTTGGAGTTGAATTGTTTTGGGTTAATCGGTATCTGGAAGCTTCTAGAACCTTCGGAGGGACCAACGTGGCCCCACCTCCGGGAGGGCATTGGACTATGAGGGAGTGCCCTGGCCGCATTGGGCCAGGGGCACAAGGCCCCATAGGGCCCAGCCGGCCAAACAAGGGGAAACCCTAATTGGAGCTTCTAGAAGGAGGGGGGAAACTTGCCCCCCACTCCTCCCTCCTTTGGCCGCCGGCCTAGGCTTGGGGGAGGGGCTAGGGCTGGCGCCCACCCCTCTATATATAGAGGGCTGGGGCGCACCCCCCCACACACACCTTCCCCTCAAGCCTAGCCGCCCTGCTGCCCTCCTCTCTCTCTCCCTCCCGACTGCGTGTAGGCGAAGCCCTGCTGCAGAAACTCTCCACCACTTGCACCACGCCGTCGTGCTGTAGATCCAATATATATCTCCATCATACTTGTTGGACAAAGGAAGGAGGAGATGTCGAGGTGCCTCACGTGTGCATCTCTAGGAGGCACCGCCACTTGCGGTGTTAGATCAGAGCGGATTGCGGGAGGAGAAGCGAGTACGACTACATCACCCACATTCCGACGAACGTTCCGCTGTGCGAATCTTCAAGGGTATGAAGATCTCATCTAATATCTCTCGTTGTTTGCATCTCCTAGATTATATCTTGTCTTTCCTGTTCGCATACGTAGAAAAACATTGATTTACTATGCTGCGAAACCCTTCAAAGACATGCTCATCCGACTTTGGTTGTAAACATCTTACTTATGCTTAGCATACCAAAATTTAAGAAAGGACAACTTGGGTTTTACCCCAAAACATAACTCATATGGTGTCATTTCAACGGATCAAGATGGAGCTCTTTTCAGTGTAAAAGCGATAGTCTCTAAAGCTTTTAATCTTTTAAAACATAATGGTAGTTTTATAAATAACACCATTGATCCAACCATGTCACACAAGGTTTCATTACAAATCTCAAACACTCCATATTCCTATGGTGTTTCGGGAAATGCAAATCTAGTTTTTTTGCTAAACTTGTAACTCAAATAAATCCCTTTATGATAAAATCATAAATCATTTATTTTCTTGTTACGCTTGCAACTCAAATAAATCCCTTATGATAAAATCATAAACCATTTTATTTCTTGTTACAATGATTTTCCAGTTCATCTTGAAAGTCTTTGAACATTTTCAAATATTTCATACTTCTTTCTCATTAAGTGAATATTCACTCAAATTTCCAAAGAAAGCATATGAAGTTGAAATCCATCACTTACGACTACACATAATAGACTACATACATCGATATGTATAAATTCCAATAATTTAGTCGGTCGTTCTTCTTTGGCCTTTGAACGAAGTTTTAATTATCCCGAGGAAAATCTCACAAGCATCACTTGATCAAATCGAAGACTCCAAAAATCCATGAAAATGGAGTTTCTTCATGTTTTCTTTCCAATATAATTTAAACGGCGATGTCACTTCGTAAGTGATCTTCCAATCATTTGTCTTGCGACATTTTAGCATTAGCTTTATGGATGTGATTTCTCCAACTAGATTTATAAATCATCCATCTTATATGGAATACGGTAATTATCCTTTGTTCTCATAATACCTGATTTAAATAACAATTATGAAAACAAATCTTGAAGTCAAGCTTTGATGTCAACGAGAAATACAAACAACGGTTTGTTTGTTTTCGATGAACATCATCACATATTCTCTTGCTAGTTACTTAGGCCATTGTGGTTTATGAATTGCGTCGTTCCGTATGAAATTTCATATCAACCAATTCGGTATCCAGTACCCAAGAACCACATTGTTTAACAAGCTAAGAATACAACGATAACATGTATATCATCTATATACCTGAATTGGATATTTCCAATCTTTTATTTTCTGCCAAATATATTTTATAGATTTTCTTTCAGGATTTTCTTTTTCCTTTTAAAAGAATCTATCAACATCAAAAGTGGCACCATATACATGACACATAGTCCAAAGCGTGTATATTCAAATAATAATACCTTTGGACTTGCACTTTGAAGTAGATCACCATCATCAAATGATCGGTATTCTTTCAAAATCCATTCTTTAATAATCTTTTTAGTGTAGTAAACACTTTACATACATATTCTATTCACCCTTATCATGACTACTTTCATGATCAAGCTAATGTAGCTTATAAAGGAGAATCGTGAGTATAACATTACTTTCCAAAACCCTTTTGGATGATTAGGATGTCTAGCATCTGCAACCTTTGCAAATTCTCATCCAATATGAGAACATATATTATACTCTATCATATTGCAACCAAAACATTGTTTCAGATATCGTTATATCTGCCACACATCATGGGTTCTGAAACAATTCTTTCAGCTCCTAGATAAACTTGATATTAAAACAATCAAGAATCATCGAGGCAAACATGATACTTAAGATACTAACACTAGAATTGTTACTCTCGATTTAATACTAATTATTAAACTTCACGGAGTAAACAAAGTTTGTTGAAAGTTTGCAATAGGACTTTAAAGTTTGATTGACACTCAACACAATACGATACCAGTTTGTAAAGTAAATATCCAGAATTCTATAGTTCTATTATATCAATTATAACTAAGCATAAGGTGGTGAACGAATGCCAATGACTACAACAAATTATGCAAATTCACTTTAATTTAATTTATGATAAATTGAGTTCTACTAATACAAATTAGAAATGAACTCCTGTGGCGCCCCGCTAAATCCAGTACTAGAAAATCGCCTGTTGTTTTTATTATGTGCATCATCATAACATCAGTATGCATCTGTTTGCCTAAAATTATTTTCTAAAAGCCCGTTTTTGTTTTCTAAAATATCCTCTCTCTATTTCAAATGTAAAACTCTTGGTCCGTCCGGATCTTTTGTTTGCCTAAACTATTTTACCAAAAAGATATTTAAAACTAAATAAAATAAATAAAACGTTTTTGGCCAGGAAGGCAGTTCGACCGATCAGGCCAGAGGCCCAACCGGCCCAGACTACCTACAACTCGGCCCACCTAAATCAAACCCTAGTCCAACCCTAACCTGATCCCTCCCCAACCACCTACTCCCTCCATCCGCCGCCGCACCCCTTGTCCCTTGGCAGCACGCAACACGAAACCCATGCACGCACGCCACACCCCACGGTCAAACCGCGTCGCTGCCCACCCCGACCCAGCACTATGCCCGCTCCCCCTCTTGTCGCGATCCGCACGCCAGCTCCCCTCCATGATCCTGATTCCTGAAACCGCCTTGACCCGATCCCCACCCTCCTGGCCCGACCCCCACCGCCACCTGCTCCCGATCCCACCTTTCCCGCGCGGCCCCACCACCTGTCCCCGCGTCTCTCTCTCCCTCACGCAATCCCCCCCGCCTCGTTGGACTCCCGACGCCACCGCGACGCCCCTCTGCTCCTCCTCGTTGACCTCGCGGCCAACGTCTCCCCCTCGACCCCACGTCTCTCTCCCGGCCGCCTACCTCGCGACCTCCGGCGAGCCCCCTGTCGCCAACCTCTCACCGCCTTCCTGCATCGAGCGCGATGTTCTTTGCTGACGCCTCCATCCCCGAGCTCGCCTACCCCTGTGGCGTTCTCGCCGCGTCGGCCTCGTCCTTCCGCCCGAGCTTCCCGCCTGTCCTGCCGTCCCACCTCGCAGTGGCCGATGACCGCACCACCAGAGACCGCGGCAACTCTGGAACCAGCGGCTATGAGGAGGCCCGGCCCTTGGCGCATACCTGCCTCCGAATGCCAGGCCGTGGAACTGTGCCGCCCCCTCATGGATTCGTCCACTTCGTTTCCTGCCGTGATTCGATTTGGTACCCCTTCTCCCTTTCTCCCTCTCTGTCGCTCGCTCACTGTACGTGCGTGCGTCTATGTGTACTCGTGTATGTGTCCCAGATCCAGGGTTTTGCTGGCCTCCGGTTCCAGATCCCACCTCCTAGGGGGCCTTCTCCGACGAGCAAGTTGGGCGCTGGGAACCCTAGGGAGTAGGGATGGAGCGAGTGATGTATCAGTGGGAATTCTGGATACTTGGTGATGATGGCGTGGAGATGTTGGTGTTGTTTATCAAGACCTCGGTGTGAACAAGTACCAAGTTTGGGCAATGATAACGATGCTGCTCGGGCCCCCATGCCAAGATCTTCCGAAGAACATGCCATCCGACAAGTTCGTCATCGACCACCATGACGCCAAGGTCGTCTACACAGAACGACAAGACCTCCTGCCCGTACCGATCCCGACCTCGTCGAGCCGTTCTTCCGTCAAACCCTGAGACCGATCCCCCCGAACCCTCGGAACCCCAAGTTCGCCGAACCCATGTGTGACCCTTATCCGAGAACCCTATTTTATAAATTGCCATCTATATAAATTGTTGCATATTAAATTGTCATATTCGCATGCATATTGTCATGTGGTTTGGGGGCCTTATGCCGATTCACCTAAATTAAATATGGGGCCATATGCGGGCGATTCTAGTCTAATATTGGCTCCATTTAACTTTGTGTAGCGAACCGGTGCTATCTTCTGCCTTGTTAAGACAACAATTAAAATGTGGGGTATCTAAGCAACATGAACCTAGTAAATAATTATCGGGACCCCGGTTCCGCTTAATATGACCTAATTGCATCGCAACTTTGCCATGTCATACATCATACATGCATCATGCCCGATCTTTTGTCGTAGTATTAAATATTGCATCCGGTGTTTATTCTAGTGTTTTGGTTCTTCGCGGATAAGGCCGTTGAGTTGATGCGAGTGTCGACCCGATCTTCGGTTGAACCTTCGGCAATGTTTTCAGGCGAGCACCTCCCCCTTTCTACCTATCTTACTTTTATAGTATTTATCCCTCCTGTTGATCCATTGCTATCTGTGTTGCGCTGCTCTAGTTTTTGTACCCGTGATATCCCTTGCAGCCTTATATTGCCTTGGACACATCCTATTACCTGTTGTTTGGTAGATAGTTGGACCTGCGCGTCGTAGTCGCTTGCTCAAGTGCTGTTGCGTGTCGTCAAGTACCACAGTTGTTGGAGTATTGTCGTGTGTTTATTGTTGGAGATGATCAAGACTTTAATTATTGTTTAACAACTAAAATTGAAGTAGGTAAATGCAGAGGCATAGGTGGGCAATAGATGTTATTTGGTTGTTAACCGTCCACTTGTGTCCCGTAGGACCCCGAGTACTTGATACATGTTCCTTGAATATTCGCGCTATCCACATCCGGAAGGATTATGGGACCCTGAGCGAGCTTGATTCATTCTTATTTATTGGGGCCACAAACTAGTTTGAGGTTTTATTTACTATCCATACTTATGCCATGCTTTACTACTTTATTTAAATTGTGCGATGTCGCACCTGTAATGTTTAGGATCGGGACACGATTTGGCATGTCGACAAGCCCAGCCACACTTTCGGTTCCCGATCGTTCTACCGTCCACCCAAACCTTGAGTCCGTTTGAGTCGGCTAACTTCGTTATGGGTAGCTTAATGGGGTGGCCTGAAATATTCTGAATCCTATGATTGCTTTGTCGTGAAAGCCTCGTTGGGTTTTGATTTGGTTTTCCGAGGTTGATCAGTGTGTGTTGCTATTTGTGCACCCTGCAGGGTAAAACTTCTGAAAGCCGTGTCCATGATTATGGACGACTTGGAGCCGATATCGATCATAGACAACTATAACTAAAGTAGTGCTATAAATTTGACTTTATAATGACTATTAATCAGCTTCACTATGATGGAATGGCTAAATAAAACTGCCAACAATTGCTGTTTGGGTTGTCGCACTACCATTGTATGTCGACTAGTAAGTATTGCAACTACAACGAATGGCTAAATAAAAGTACCAACAAGCTCTTGGGTTTGGGATATCTCATGCTAAATGTATCGACTAGTAAGTGTTGCAACTTCTACAGAATGGTTAACTAAAAGTGCCCCGCTTATTTTATCGGGATGACTATATATACCGACTAGTAATTCTTGCAATGATAACTGAATAAATAAAGCGCCAAGCGGTGAGTTCCTCGATTGACTTCCTCGTTTGGTCTCGAGGAAATACCGGGATGGGTATGTTTGGTGGTAGTATCGAGTTGGTTCGGATAGGTCTTTCTTGCCCTCTCGATAGCCGCCATTGTATCGAGTCTCTATAGGTTGTTTAGTGCATCTCAGCTGCCGATCCACCATACCTATGTAGGCGAGGGGCCGATATAGCCTCGCCGTGTCTTGGCCTCGATCTTGACCGCTCTCTCTTTTTCCTTTGCCCTTTGTCGGCACCCTTTTGTTTAAGTAGGTTTTGAGATCGGCGTCGTTAGCGAGGTTACCCTTAGGCTTGGCACAGGCAGGTTATGGACGCCATTGGTTATTCTTGTGGCTCTTAGCCCCATTTGCATCTTGTCCGTAGTTGGACGCTCTATCGTTTTCAAGGTGATTTGGATCTTTGTTCTGTATATCTGTATTCTTGACTCATGGAGTCGTGTTGTATATATATCTGTTCTGTGGGTCCCATCGAGGGCTGTTGTGTAATGTTATTACTTCGTTTTCCACCCACACGCAAGTGCCTGGTGGGCACCTTTGAATCGTTTCTATGCGGTTTTGGCGGGAAGCGCTAACACTTGCATAGGGTCGATTCTGAGGGTGTTACAACTCCCACTCAAAAACGATATCCCTCGTGTCTTTTTGGTGATTGCATGAACCAAATCCACTACACCAAGTCCGATCATCACGTGAGTCGGTGTAGCTTCAAAGGCGAGCATCCATATGGTCATCATATCAAAACATATGACTCATTCTTAACATTTCGGTCCGTGTTCCAAGGCCATGTCTGTACATTCTAGGCTCGCCAAGTAAGAACCTTAGTATTCGCGTGTGTAACTGTCTTACACCCGAGATATTCTCGTGGATTCAAGTACACCCGATCATCACGTGATGTCTTGAAGCGACGAAATATTGTTGGTGCATACTTAAGGAAGAACACATTTTATCTTGATATCTAAATGAGGGATCATCTTATTATGCTAACAAAACGCCAAACAAGCAATATAAGATGTTATCAAACATCACATGTTTATTAGTGAAATGATATGGTTCCCGCATATGATCTCTATCATGTGCACCGTGGTATGATCACTATCATACCTTTATGTGTAAGGCCAAGGTCTATGGAACTTACACGTTATGTATGTTGTAAGGGTATCATCTCATACTTCTACTTACAACATCACCATATCATAACACTAGCCCAGCAACAATCTAAACTAGACGCCTCTAATTTATCCATTGCAAGTTTTATGTGGCTTAGGGCTTTCGAATATAGAAACGTTCTTACCTACAAACATGAACCACAACGAGGATAACCAAATTGTTGACAACTCGTTGCAAATTAGATATTGACTATAGTAGGAGAGACAGACACCCGCTAGCCACTTATGCAAAACTAGTTGCATGTCAAGCGTGGAACAGGTCTCATGTGTGAGGACATGTAAAGTTTGTTCGGGCCTCTTCATCCCACTATGCCACCAATATCTAAAGTACAACTAAGAAGCAATAAAATGATCATCATCGTCCACATACTCATATGTGTACTATCCGTGCAAAGCATCTACGCATAGATCTGGCTCTGATACCACTGTAGGGTTCGTAGCATAGAAAACAAAAACAAAAATACGATGGGAACAACTATGTACCAAGATCTATCTACTAGATACAAACAACGGGAGGATATACATCCGTAGAGAACATACCCTTGAAGACCGACAAAGCTTAACGAGACCAAACTCGTGGTTGATGTAGACGATCTCTTACCGATCTCAAGATCGAGAGGAAGTCCTAGCGCCAAAGCAAACGGCGCATCGCACCTGCACAAGACACCGAGAAACCTCCGCCTCCTCACTCCAGCGATGTAGTAGAAGCACAACCCTTTCTTGTCGAATAGCCACCGGGAACATGTATCTCGCTAGTCCGAGACCATGGGGGATAAATTCTAGAGGGGGAGAGAGATCCTTCACGAGGAGGTGTACTTTGAGAGGAGGAGAGGGGGCCTTTTATAGGGAGAGGGGGGCACCCCAAGGGGAATGGTGCCAGCCATGGTGGCTGGCCCCACCTCTTCCACATTCATGTGGGTGGAGCTCCCACTCAAAATGAAAAGCCTCCACTCCCATAAAAGAGCCTCCACTCAAAAATCCACTCACATGCATTAAATTTCCACCAAATTTAATGCAAGCTCTCATTTAAATAAAACTATTTTATTTATTTATTCAGAAATTTGTTAATTATTTTAATTAACAAATATTCACATAAAACCCCTTGCTAGTATTCAATTTCACATGTAGAACCAATTTCAGCAATTTCAATCGAAACAGTTTCGGTGTCTAGTGAAATAAATTCCTGCGCTTATTATTCTTTCTGGCATGAAACTTTTGCTCCAATTGGATGTCAGTGTCCCTTAAGTGTGCCACCCTACGGTTCGCAAATAATGCGAACATGATCAAGACCCTTCTCCGATCAATAATCAGAAGCGGGACCTGGAGATCCATAATGACTCCCACACATTCAACGATGACTTTCCTGTGATCGTCGGAACCTTTTACGCTAGTATCTTAATCTCTTTGTTTCACAATATATTACATGTCCGAGATTCGATCATCGGTATCTCCATACCTAGTTTGATCTCGTTACCGACATGCATGCTTTTCTCGTTCCCGTGATATAACATTCTAGTGATCAAATCACTTGCTTGCGAGCTAATCAATGTGATATCACCGAGAGGGTCTAGAGCATATCTATCCCTCATCGGGATGAACAAATTCTACTCTCGATCCATGAGCCTCAACATAACACTTTAATAGTTCTGAAGCCATCTTTATAATCACCCAGTTACGGTGTGACGTTTGATGTCATCAAGAAACTCTTCCGGTGTTAGTGATTGACATGATCTCATGGTCTAAGGATTAAGATCACTTTGTAAGTTGTTATAGCAATATAAACTCAATGACTTTGATCGTAATGCTATACTTCTGATGAATATTCATCACATCATTACACTAATGTTGTGACCTTGTTATTAACAACATCCAATGTACATGATTAGGAAACCTTTGATCATCTTGTTAATCAACGAGCTAGTTTATAAGAGAGTCGTAACCAGGAACTTCCTTTTCGTTTATTAAACACACATGTATTAACTTTTCCGTATTAATACAATTGTAGCATGCAAAATAAACATTTATCATAAACAAGGAATACGATAATAACCACTTTATTATTGCCTCTCGGGCATATTCCATTCAAGACAATCACTGCCCACTTCGCGACCTCGCATGCCTCCTTGGTGTACACCATGCCCTCATATTGAATTAAGGCAATGGTTTATACGAACTTTTAGATGCCAGAACTATCGTGGGACGTTGAGGGTTCCCACCCATATATTAACAACCACGACCTTCACATCCGGCTACATGCGAGAGGAAGAAGATATAACTGACTTCTCCGTCCCATTCCAAATCTCATGGTTAACACGTGATATACGGCGCAAGAATCACTGGCGACATTGGTTGTTAAGTCCTAGATAATATGTTCCTTTACCACCGGAACTTTCATAGTAGGTTATTACCTCATGGTAAATAACCTATAATCACATTATTATGAAAATAGTGTTTTCGGACCTTTTTCAAATGTAGGTGATGACAACACTGGATTTGTTAAATACTTTACAGAAAATAACCAAAGGACATGAGCAAGTGTGAACTTGCCTTTTGTGGTTGCAAGATTATGCACTCACGGTCTTCAAGACAATATAAAGGATCCAATATCTGAAATCAGCATCATTGGTCCGGTAAGGACTAATGTTTAAAGAAGCAAGATGCTATTATGCATATGTAATGTAATGCAATTTGATAAACTCGAATCCCGGGAATAACGTTGATCTAGGGTTTGGATGCTGGAAATGGTTCCTTTAGAATGTGTTGTACTTTTAGGTAAGTTTCACACTTGTGCTTCTTATTAAGGCTTGTAAGTGGGTGTGAACAACATGAAATTATAACACCATACAATAATAAGACACACAGTTGTGGACTGCTACTCAAAGACTACTTATATAAGAGTTGTTTTATCGTCAAATCTTACTTTATAAGCATTGACATTTATAAGGAATTTAAGTGTTAATAATCCTAATATACAAGTAAAGTTTGAAACAATGTGATTGGGATTAATTGTCATATGTTGATTAAGATGAGAGTTCTTGAATTTAATTTGTGAAGAGTTGGAAATATTATTACAAGGTTTGTTGATTGAAGTGGCAAAACGAATAACTTTTAAAGAAAATATTCTTTTTTCTAAGGTCTAAACAATCTTTGTGGTTAAACAAATGTGGTCGATGTTGTTTGTGCTTGCTTGAATAGTTTGGACTTGAGATGCTTTATGACTTAACTATAACAGACCAAAGTTAACTATAAAACACATAACAAAGTCTTTAGTATAATATTTAAAATATTGTAGACTAAAGTTAACTTTAAAATATAGATGGACTTTAGGTGTAATGCTTATTATATTTATACTTTGTTCACTTCATAATGTTTCCTTAAAGTTACTTAAGAATGGTTATACTTTTATTTGGGTAGTGGTTTCTTATCATTATACTGGAGTGGAATCATTTATCTTTTCATAAAGATGTGGTTATGGTTTGTGAATAAGTAACCCATGTTAGTGACTACTTGTGAAGTCACTATAGTGTTTTAGTGTGATTATAATGTTGTGGTTAAAGTAAAGGAATAGGTTTTATTTCACTACAAATTATTTTTGGAGATTTTATATTGGATAAGGATCCTTTTATATAAAATAATCTACACTTATGGTTGAAGGATAATTCAATAAAATTGTATTTAAAATGTGTTAAACCATTTTGACTTCATACTATCAATAATTAGGAGTAATACTATTTATTGGACTTTATTTGGTTATTTTTAGAATATTAGCAAATTTTATTTACCCTTATATGAATTATTAACTAAAGAAATAAGTTTAAATTCAAGTTATTAATTTTTAAATTTTTATTTAACTCAAAAGTGTAATATCATATTTTTAACATGTAGGTATTATTTTTGTGATCAATTTGGTATATTACATTTATTTTTGTGATTTATAAATAATAATATATGATTTTTATAAGGTTTATTACTTTATAAATACTTAATAAATAATGAAGATTTATTTAAGGAAAATAATAATGCATGATTATAGTTTTAAATTATAGTTCTTATTTTTCTAAGATTTTTGGTATTTTATTTATATTTTTAATAATTACCAATTTTAAAATATGAATTATCCAAGTTTTATTACTTATAAACTGTTTATTAAATAATAATATTTTAAGTAACTAACATAATAATGTTTGATAATAGTTTAATGTTAAATATTTTATTTTAATAAATAAATTCATATATTATACACATTTTTTTGAATTATATAATAAAGTTATTGATTTAACAAGATTTAATCATTTTATTTCATTTCTAGAATATTGATATTTGAATGTATATTGTTTTATCATTCAAATAAACATGGAATACTTTTTGTACCGAGCCTAACCTAGACACAGTCACTGACGGGTGGGGTACTGGCCACGTTGGATGCCACATGGACAATGGACTAGTTAAAAGTGGACCTGGTCAAAGATTACGCAGGCGTGATGCCACGATGACATTAGCACGAACCCAAAATCCTTTTCACACTCGTAGCTAATCTAGCAAAAGACACGAACAGGTGGGGCCATGGCCACATCACCGCCTGGCCTTCACGGAGCCTCACCGAGTTGTCGAAGCGGTGGCAGAGAGGTTTCTGGGAGATGCGACTAGAGGGTTTCGACGCAAGGGAGTTTGCGGAACCCAATAGTGACAGCGCCGCCCCCTAAAGGTCATCGGAAAATGGCCTGCGACGAACTCACACGGTGGCGCTGACAGATGGTCACTCCGGTGATGATACATGAAGCAAACAAAGCAGCAGAGGCTACTGGAAGATCGATAAACTCACCATGGTTGCGATGAGACGGCCGGGGAGGCCGGGGAAAGTCCAACAACGGTGAACGACATCGGAGACGAAGCAAACTCCAACGACGGTTTGGTTCGAGCTGTGACGATTCCTTTGGCAGAGATGCTCAACACGACGAGATGGATCTAATAGTGGTCTTTGATGAGCAAGGGGAGCTCGGAAACGGCGGAGCCCTGGAATTTCGACGAGCTAGGGTTCGGGTGGATAAGAACGAGATGAAGATAAGATAAATGGAGTTTGTTCTTCTGCGGATTGGGCTTCTTATAGACGACAAGAACAACGGTGGCTCGAATCTTGGCGGAGCGATCATCGTGACGGCGGACAGACGAGGCGCCGAGGCGGCGTTGCCTGTGTCAGAGGAAGAAGAAGGAAAAAAGCGAAGAATGCACGTGGCATTGGGCCGACATGGGTTGCGGTGAAGTGGGTGCAACCCTGCAAAACTGCACGCGGGCGACGAATAGGTCAGTGAGGGAGTGGGCCGTGGGCCGCGTTTTCTAACTAAATCTTTTTTTCTTTAGACTTTTCTGTTTTCTATTTTCTGTTTTCACATTTGAATTTGATCATTTGATTTAAATTTCCTTAAAGAGTTTATTTGCTAAATACTTGCAGCAGCAAATAATATTTATTGAAAATTATTTTGTGAACCTTTATAATTTATTTTCTTTATTCCATTCATGGAATTCAATTTTTAATTAATGTTTTGTCAGGGCTTTTATTATTAAATTTTCTTTCAATAGTAATCCATGAATTTATTATGGAATATTTCCTTATCTATTTACAAAATTTGATTTTTAATGAATTTATAGTTTGAAGATAAGTTTGATCTAATGATCATATAACATTATTTGATGCATGATATTCTAAGGAATTAATATGGCTAATATTATTCCCTTAAATCTAGAAAATTCCAAGGTATATATTTTATTATATCTAATATAGGATTTAGGGTTTGAAATTATAAGTACTCATCATGAGTTTTTAGGAGATTTAATATACTCAGATTCTTTTATAAATATGGATAAAAATTAATGGTTAAGTCACATTGTCCTCATGTTTGTTTTCATGAATGGTATCACCATCCATGATAAAATAGTAGAGTTGTTCTTTAGGCTAACTTATGAGAAAGAATTAATTAAGATAGTTCCTAAGCACTTGTGATTATGATAGTTGTAAAGAACAAAGATATGCTTAAGTGATTTTGTATAGGAAAATGTTCCTAACAAGTATTGGGAATATAAGATGATGGATCAATCATATGAAATGGATTTTATGTCTAGTTGAAGATTTAGGGTTTAGTGTTTACCAAGAATTCCTATCTTCTATAATTCACAATCTTGGACTTCTAATTAAGGAATTCCTTTCCTAGATATACTACTTCTTCATATCCATCATCATGAGCTAACATGATGAGCTTTCCTTCACAAAATATTCTTATCCACCTTTTATTCTTCTAAATCCATTTGTAAATCCAATGAGCTTATCACTAAGGCTCAAAACACTTCCCTCATAGAAATACCTCCCACTTCTAAAATGACTCCAAATCTATTTTAAGGATCATTATTTTTCTTCATAAATTACTTTGTAATCTTACTTATAAATATTAGGAAATTGTCACTGATGCTTTTCATAATCTTTTCATATCTATATTTGGTTTTATCCACTAATCTACTACTGATAACCTCCAATCAAACAAGTAGTTACTTCTAACTCCATTCATATACTTCCTTAATCACCCACCACTAATATTACTCCAATAGATGTATATATCAAATTCCACTTTCCTCAAAAGCTTACTATCCTTTAGGAGGAATAATACCATTCCATTAACTCCATGTTACTCTAGCTTTATCTTAATCATACTATCTTATATCTACTTAACTCCAGTATCTTATATTCAAACTTCACATCATATCATGGTGACTTGTCATGGCTATCTTAGAATAACATATCTATACTAGGGTTCAATCATGTTCTATCCACCAATGTCACTTATGTTGGAGATATGCCCTAGAGGCAATAATAAATGTAGTTATTATTATATCTTTTTGTTTATGATAAATGTTTACATTCATGCTATAATAGTATTAACAAGGAAACATTAATACTTGTGTGATTTGTAAACTTAATTTGACGTCCCTAGTAAAGCCTCTATATAATACTAACTTGTTGGTTAATAAATGATTGTGGTTTCCTTATCATGAACATTGAGATGTTATTAACAACAAGATCATATCGTTAGGAGAATGATATGGTGGACATACTCCTATAGATAAGCGTAGCATAAAGATCAAGTCATTTTAATAGTTCAATTGTTATATGCTTTCTGATACATAGTAATCTAATTCCTTCGACCATGAGATCATGCATATCACCTTTACGGATGGATGCTTTGATGACATCAAACACCACACCGTGAATCGGGTGGTTATAAAGGTGGCACCGAGTGTTGAGCGTATTGGTTGAAACACATGGATCAAGAGTGGGATTTGTCCATCCATATGACGGATAGATATACTGGGCTCTCGGTGAAATGTCATCCAATTAGCTTGCAAGCATGTGACCGGCTCACAAGGGATCACATATCACAGAACGAGAAAAGAGTACTTATCGATACGAGGTTGAACTAGGTATGCAGAGATACCGATCATAACCTCGGATAAGTAAACTATCGTGAGACAAAGGGAAATTGATATCGTATGTAAGTGGTTCATTCGATCGCAAAGTAATCGTAGAAATATGTAGAACCATATGAATTTCCAGATTCCTCTATTTGTTATTGTTCGGAGAAGTGTCTCGATCATGTCCGCATAATTCACGAACCGTAGGGAGACACACTTAAGGATTCGACGTTGTTTGAGTAGTTATGGAATGATGAGAAAGAGACTGAATGTTGTTCGGAGTCTCAAATAGGATTCGGGATATCACGAGGAGATCCGGAATGGTCCGGAGAATAAGATTCATATAAGGAAAGTCCCGTTTCGGAGTTGGGGAATGGTTTCGGTGTTTTCATCGGGAATGTTCTAGAAGGTTCCGGAATGTCCGACACTCCGGGGGGGAAGGGTACATGAATGTGCTATATCAAGTTGGTATGGTTGCATCATGTACTCGGTGTCATCGCTGATCAAAATAGAGGGTTTATTCAAATCCTAGTTTGAAAAGTCAAACGGCTAGTTTTAAAGTCAAACGACAATTTTTGGAAAGAGGAGGAGTGGGAAACCGAGTTGGGGAGGAGTTCCCTCCTCCAACCGGCGACGCCCACCCAAGCCGAGTTGGGGAGGGACTCCTTTCCCTCCCCTTGGCCGGCCGGCCCCCTCCACCTATATAAGGAGGCGGGGCTCCCTTGACACACAACTTCCACGCCTCAAACCCTAGCAACTGCGCCACCATAGCCACCGCCCCTAGGGTTTCTCGCCTAGCCGACTTGGGCACCTCCAATCCCTAGCCATGGCTAGCACCTCTTCCTCGTGTCTAAACCCTAGATCGTCGAGGACTCTCTCATACTCCACCATACTCGCTCGGCTTGGCGAAGCCTGCGAGATCTCCCTACTTAGGTACCACACCGTTGTCTTGTGGAATCGCGAGGAGAGTGCTACAACCTCCATTGCTTTGGAACAAGGGAGAGGAAGGTCTTCGTCGAAATACCGAACGTGTGACCGATTGCGAGCGCCGGAGCAAGCCGGAAGGATCGTCTGCGATCTTGAGACCGGGAAGAGTACGATTACATCACCCACGAGAATCCGCTCGTTAAACACTTTGGAATCTTCGAGGGTGAGTTATTCTATCGACTCGTTGCTACAATCTAGTAGATAGATCTTGGCTTGTTTGTTTGTATGCGGTAGAAATTTTTGTTTTCCATGCTACGAAACCCTACGGTGGTATCGAGCCGTGTCTATATGTAGATCTGTTGCAGTAGAACACAATGGTCATTGTGGGCGTTGATGCTTTATTCGATTGCTTCTTGTGTACTTTGCATCTTGCGGTATGTTGGGATGAAGCGGCCCGGGCTAACCTTACATGACATCGTTCATGAGACTTGCTCCACGCTTGACATGCAACTTGTATTGCATAAGTGGCTTTGTGGGTGCCTGTTTCTCCTAGCATAGTTAAAATCCAATTTACAACGGGTGATTAACAATACTAGTATCAATGTTGTGGTTCTTGTTCGTAAGTTAGATCGACACTTATTGAAAGCCCCAAACCACGTAAAATATGCAAAGAAAGTAGAGGCGTCTAACTTTGTTTTGCAGGGGTGTGCTGTGATGTGATATGGCCATGATTGTGATTATATTTGATGTATGCAATGTTCCTTATTGTAAGTTGGCAACCGGCAGGAGCCATATGGTTGTCTTTAATTTATGTTAAGACCCACGTGTCTATTCAAAGAAGTTGTAATAGTTGAAGCCGGTGGACGACAACCATGGAGAAGCGTCATTGACCTTGATGCAATGTCGGTGATGATGGAGATCATGTTCGTGCTAGAAGATGGAGATCGGAAGCACAAAGAAGAAAGGCCATATCATATCACATATTATGAATTGCATGTGATGTTAATCCTTTATGCATCTTGTATTGCTTAGTAGACGACGGTAGCATTATAAGATGATCCCTCATGCACATGAATTTCAAGTCATAAAGTGTTCACCCTTAGTTAGCACCGTTGCTAAAGCTTGTTGTTTCGAAGCACCACGTGATGATCGGGTGTGTTAGATTCCGCAAGTGTATACAACGTGAGCAAGCCAGATTTGCTCATGCAGAAACTAAGGTTTGATCTTGACGAGTCTAGCATGTACAGACATGGTCTCGGAACACGGATCACCGAAAGGTAAAGCATGAATCATATAGTAGATATGATGAACATGTCGATTGTTCGCCATTGAAACTATATCAACTCTCGTGATGATCGGTGTTGATGTGGTGGATTTGGTTCGTGTGATCACTAAAACAATGTGAGGGATATTGTTTTGAGTGGGAGTTCACCTAGATTAATTTTATTATTAATTTGAACTCAATTTGTCATAAACTTAGTCTAAACTATTGCAAATATGTTGTAGATCAATGGCAGCCCCTACCATCAATTTTAATGCGTTCCTAGAGAAATAAAAGTTGAAAAACAATGGAAGCAACTTGGCGGATTGGTTTCGTAATTTGAGGATTGTCCTCACGGTGGTAATTTGACCTATGTCTTTGGATGCACATTGGGTGACCACTGCGGTGATGCTACCGATGAAGTAAAGAATGTTTACCTCGCTCGGAAGAATCGTACTCCATAATTCAGTGTGCTATCTTGTATGGTTTAGAATCAGAGCTTGAGAAAGGTTTGAGAATTGAGACCCATATGATATTGTCGAGGATCTCAAATTTATTTTTGAGACTCATGCGGCAATTGAAAGCTATGAGGCTTCGAAAAGTTCTTTAACCGCAAGATGGAAGAAGGCAGCTCGTCGGTGAGCATGTGCTTAAGATGTGCAGACGCATAAACAAACTTCAAAGCTTGGGTATAGTGATTCCTAATGCTTTGGGGATTTACTGTCCTCCAATCACTACCACCAAGTTACAAGAACTTTGTGATGAACTACAACATGCAAAACATGAACAAGACGTTGCGAACTCTTTGCCATGTTGAAGTCTGCGAAGTGGAGATCAAGAAATAGCACCAAGTGTTGTTGGTCAATAAGACCACCAAATTCAAGAAAGGCAAGTCTAAGCGAAGGACACTTCAAGAAGGGTGGTAAGAAAGTTACCACGCCGAAGAAGACCAAGGCTGGACCTAAGCACGATCTTGAGTGCTTTCTTTGCAAGGAGAAGGTCACTTTGGCGGAATTGCCCAAAGTACTTGGCGGATTTTAAGACGGCAACATCAAGAAGAAAGGTATATCGATATACATGTTATTGATGTGTATCTCACTAGTACTCGTAGTAGTGCACGGGTATTTGATCTTGGTTCGATTGCTCATATTTGTAACTCGAAGCAGTCTTTGCGAATAAACGGAAGCTAGCGAAGAACGAGGTGACGATGCGCGTGGGAAACGGATCAAAGGTTGATGTGATCGCGGTTGGCACGCTGGCCCTTCATCTACCATCGGGATTAGTTTTATACTTAAATAATTGTTATTTGGTGCCTGCGTTAAGCATGCACATTATATCGGGATCTTGTTTATTGCGAGACGGTTACTTATTTAAGTCCGAGAATAATGGTTGTTCGATTTTATGAGTAATATGTTTTATGCACATGCACCTTTGATAGATGGTCTATTCTTGTTGAATCTCGATAGTGGAAATACACATATTAATAACATTGAGGCTAAACGTTTGAAATCGAGCGATAACTCGACCTATATGTGGCAATCATCGTCTTGGTCACATTGGAGTGAAGCGTATGAAGAATCTCCATTCGATGGACTTCTTGAATCACTTGATTTGAATCACTTGATAGATCTGAAGCATGTCGATGGGTAAAATGACTAAGACTCCATTTTACGGTATGATGGGCGAGCTACGGACTTATTGGAAATCATACATACCGATGTGTGTGGTCCAATGAGTGCAGCATCACGCGTTGGTTATCGTTATGTTCTTACCTTCACGGATGACTTGAGTAGATATGGGTATATCTATTTCATGAAACATAAGTCCGAAACTTTCGAGAAGTTTAAGGAATTTCAAAGTGAGGTAGAGAATCAACGTAACAAGAAGATTAAATTTCTACGTTCTGATCGTGGAGGTGAATATCTAAGTTACGAGTTTGGCGAGCATTTGAAGAAATGCGGAATACTTTCGCAGTTGACACCGCCGGGAACACCACAGCGTAATGGTGTGTCCGAACGTCGTAATCGAACTCTCTTAGATATGGTTCGTTCTATGATGTCACTTACAGATTTACCGCTATCATTTTGGGGTTATGCATTAGAAACAGCCGCATTCACTTTAAATAGAGCACCGTCTAAATCCGTTGAAACGACACCATATGAATTATAGTTTGGGAAGAAACCTAGATTGTTGTTCCTTAAAGTTTGGGGATGCGAAGCCTATGTAAAGAAGTTACTGGGACAAGCTTGAACCCAAAGCGGAAAATGCGTCTTCATAGGATACCAAGTAAACTATTGGTATACCTTCTATCATAGATCCGAAGGCAAAATCTTCGTTGCCAAGAATGGATCCTTTCTAGAAGAATTTCTCTCGAAGAAGTGACTAGAAGGAAAGTAGAACTTGACGAGGTTGTCGAACCTTCTCTCGAAATTGCGAGTAGCGCTTGCGGAAGAAGTTCTGTTTTGCACCAATTAGAGGAAGCTAATGATGATGATCATGAAACTTCGATTGAAGTTGCTCTGAGCCTCGCAGTCAACGATAACTCGTACCACTCCAGTTGGTATGATCCGTTATGAGTGTCATGTTGATGGACAACACCGATGACCACGAGACATATGAGGAAGCGATGATGAGCCCAGATTCCAATAAATGGCAAGAAGCCATGAAATCCGAGATTGGATCCATGTACGAAAACCAAGTATGGACTTTGGTGGACTTACCACATGGCGGAAGGCTGTCGAGAACAAATGGATTTTCAAGAAGAAAGCAGATCTTGATGGTAATGTTACATCTATAAAGCTCAACTTGTCGCAAAGGGTTTCGACAAATTCAAGGAGTTGACTACGATGAGACTTTCTCACCATGTAAGCTAAAGTCATGAGGATTATGTTAGCAATCGCGCCTATTATGATTATGAGATATGGCAGATGGATGTCAAAACAGCATTCCTCAATGGAGACATTGATGAAGAGTTGTATATGATGCAACCCAAAGGTTTTGTCGATCCTAAAGATGCTAACAAGGTATGCAAACTTCAACGGTCCATCTATGGATTGAAGCAAGCATCACGAAGTTGGAATCAACGTTTTGATAAGGTGATCAAAAGTTTTGGTTTTATACAAACTTATGGAGAAGCTTGTATTTACAAGAAAGTGAGTGGGAGCTCTGTAGCATTCTTAATACTATATGTGGATGACATATTGTTGATTGGGAATGATGTAGACCTTCTTAATAGTGTCAAGGAATATTTGAATAATAGTTTTTCAATGAAGGATCTTGGCGAAGCGACTTACATATTAGGCATAAAGATTTATAGAGATAGATCAAACGCCAAATATCATTGTCACAAAGTACATATTTGGACAAAGTTCTAAAGAGGTTTGGAATGGAAGGTAGCAAGAAAGGGTTCTTGCCCATGTTGCTAATCGACCTTGAGTAAAACTCAAAGTCCGACATCGACAAAAGATAGAGAAAGGATGAGTAAGACTCCTATGCCTCACCATAGGATCTCTAATGTATGCCATGCTATGTACTAGACCCGACATTGCATATCTTGTTAGTTTAACTAGCAGATATCAAAGTGATCGAGTGGATCATTGGACGGATCAAAAACATCCTTAAGTACTTGAGAAGAACTAAGGATATGGTTCTTTCTTATGGAGGTGATGAACAACTCGTTGTTAATGGTTACACCGATGCTAGTTGGAACACCGATCCGGATGATTCTAAATCACAACTGGATCGTATTTATTTTGAATGGTGCGGCGATTAGCTGGAGTGCAAAGCAAAGCGTTGTGGCGAGATCTTCAAGCGAATCGGAATACATGGCGCTTTGGAGGCTTCACAAGCGATATGGATGAAAGAGTTCATTACAGTGGGTGTGGTTCCTAGTCTTATTTGGACCCAATGTCTATCTCTGTGATAACATGGGCGCCATAGCCAATCGCAAGAACCAAGGTCACACAAGAAGGAAGCACATCAAGCTACGTTTTCACGCTATTCGAGAACATATCCAAGATGGGGATATAAAGATTTGCAAAGTACACGAGATCTGAATGTGGCGGATCCGTTGACTAAACCTCTCCAGGGCAAAACATGACCAGACCAAAGCGCCATGGGTGTTGGTATATTACCATGTAATCTAGATTAGATGACTCTAGTGCAAGTGGGAGGCATTGGATATATGCCCTAGAGGCAATAATAAATGTAGTTATTATTATATCTTTGTGTTTATGATAAATGTTTACATTCATGCTATAATAGTATTAACAAGGAAACATTAATACTTGTGTGATTTGTAAACTTAATTTGAAGTCCCTAGTAAAGCCTCTATATAATACTAGCTTGTTGGTTAATAAATGATTGTGGTTTCCTTATCATGAACATTGAGATGTTATTAACAACAAGATCATATCGTTAGGAGAATGATATGGTGGACATACTCCTATAGATAAGCGTAGCATAAAGATCAAGTCATTTTAATAGTTCAATTGTTATATGCTTTCTGATACATAGTAATCTAATTCCTTCGACCATGAGATCATGCATATCACCTTTTACCGGATGGATGCTTTGATGACATCAAACACCACACCGTAACTGGGTGGTTATAAAGGTGGCACTGAGTGTTCAGAACGTATTGGTTGAAACACATGGATCAAGAGTGGGATTTGTCCATCCATATGACGGATAGATATACTCTGGGCTCTCTCGGTGAAATGTCATCCAATTAGCTTGCAAGCATGTGACTGGCTCACAAGGGATCACATATCACAGCGAGAAAGAGTACTTATCGATGTGAGGTTGAACTAGGTATGCGAGAGATAAAGATCATAAACTCGGATAAGTAAACTATTGTGAGAAAAAGGGAAATTGATATCGTATGTAAGTGGTTCATTCGATCGCAAAGTAATCGTAGAAATATGTGGGAGACATATGAATTTCCAGATTCCTCTATTGGTTATTGTTCGGAGAAGTGTCTTGATCATGTCCGCATAATTCACGAACCGTAGGGAGACACACTTAAGGATTCGACGTTGTTTGAGTAGTTATGGAATGATGAGAAAGAGACCGAATGTTGTTCGGAGTCTCGAATAGGATTCGGGATATCACGAGGAGATTCGGAATGGTCCGTAGAATAAGATTCATATAAGGAAAGTCCCGTTTCGGAGTTGGGGAATGGTTCCGGTGTTTTCATCGGGAATGTTCTAGAAGGTTCCGGAATGTCCGACACTCCGGGGGGGAAGGGTACATGAATGTGCTATATCAAGTTGGTATGGTTGCATCATGTACTCGGTGTCATCGCTGATCAAAATAGAGGGTTTATTCAAATCCTAGTTTGAAAAGTCAAACGACTAGTTTTAAAGTCAAACGACAATTTTTGGAAAGAGGAGGTGGGAACCGAGTTGGGAGGAGTTCCTCCTCCAACCCGGACGCCCCAAGCCGAGTTGGGGAGGACTCCTTTCCTCCCCTTGGCCGGCCGGCCCCTCCACCTATATAAGGAGGGGCAGGGCTCCCTCCTAGGAGACACAACTTCCACGCCTCAAACCCTAGCAGTGCCCGCCCATAGCCGCCACCGCCCCTAGGGTTTCTCCCTAGCCGACTTGGGCACCTCCAATCCCTAGCCATGGCTCTAGCACCTCTTCCTCGGCGTGTCTAAACCCTAGATCGTCGAGGACTCTCTCATACTCCACCATACTCGGCTTAAAGGCGAAGCCTGAGATCTCCCTCTACTTGGTACGCTGTGGTTGTCTTTGCCAGAATCATGAGAGTGCTACAACCTCCATTTCTTTGGAACAAGGAGAGGAAGGTCTTCGTCAGTCCGAAGGCGTGTGACCGATTGGGAGCGCTAGGAACGCGTCGGAAGGATCGTCTACGCGATCTTGAGATCGGGAAGAGTACGACTACATCACCCACGAGAATCCGCTCTCGTTAAACACTTTGGAATCTTCGAGGGTGAGTTATTCTATCGACTCGTTGCTACAATCTAGTAGATAGATCTTGGCTTGTTTGTTTGTATGCGGTAGAAATTTTTTGTTTTCCATGCTACGAAACCCTACATCTTATACATGATATAAGCGTTCAATCTTGGTGACTAAAGCATGATCATTATAATCCTTTGATCATTTAGGCTTTAGGTTTCCAGTTGGCTAATCAAGGCTTCATCCATACAACATTACAATTGTATTATAATTATCTTCTGTTTATCTCTATTGGACTAAGAGATATCATTCATTGACTATACCTACTTGATCCAATAGGATTACTCCTGGTAACTTCCTTCAGGATTCATCCTTGTAATCTGCTTCATCAGCATATAATTATAGGTTCCATATAATTCTTTTATCATTTCAGGAGTAAGTTAACTCCATCAATTATCTCATTGATCCTATTATCTTCCAACACCCCCATTCTATAGATGCTTATTTAAATCTAGCATTACTATTTACCCCTTCTTACTTATTTCTTTATAGGCCTTAAGTGAATGCTATGATATGGTCAAGAGTTAATAGATCAAGAATTGATAGGTTAAGAATTGGTGAATCAATAGTTGATTACTCAACATTGATGAACAACAAATATTAGAATAAGATTCAATAGAGTTGATAATGATTGATATGGAAAGAAAGATATGTGGTGAATGGTCTTGAATTTATTTTCTTCCTACTCCATATAACTAAAGAGTTAGGATTAAGTATTACCATGATCCACATGGTAGAATTGGATAAGAATAAGATAGGTCAGGATTAGCTATTACATTCTTGTTATTTAAATTATATTCATAGTTTGGTATTCATGAGTTATTGTAATGAATACTATGATATGATCACCTAAGGATCAAATATAAATCATTAAGCAATGTATTAGGGTTTAATTTTTTTTACATTTGATCTACCCTTAGATCAAATCATGTTTACCCAAAAAAGAGGTTTTTAGCAAAGGTCATATTGAAACTTATCATAGTCAACTTGTTGATCTACTTCAATTCCATCAAGTTGAGAGAAGCTTCAATCACTTTGACAAGTTTTGTTCAAAAGCACGAAAATTATTCATATTTTTTATGCATGAATGCAATGCACACATCTGTGTTCAGCTTATTTCTAAGTTCTAATGCTGGGATGTTACAATAAATCCCTGAAATTCACATATCAGCATTTTGCCAAAATCTTTCCTGTTTAATCCCTGAAATGCTATACTAAATACCCTTGACTTGAGGTGGGCCCGCCCCTATCGTGCTCGCTTGTCTTGCCTGTTTAATTACCTTAAAATATGGTTCATGTTTGGAATGCAACTATACTTCAGTATCTTGATAAGTTAGATATCTTGAATTCCAAGTTTGCGTTTGAAAATTAAAACCCGCTTGTAGAGTTCAAAATAACATTAGGATTTTATAGAGGAGAAATGATTCGGATCTAGTTTATTAAGATTTTCTCAAAATCATTCTGATCTGTTTTCAGATTCAGATTTGAATTCATAAAATGCAAAGTTGCATAAACTACATTATAGTTGTACAATTTGCCCTATTCATAATAAGTATCACTCAAATTCAAGTTTCAATGCGTGAACTATATGTTTATTTTTAATTCATGCAATTTTGTTTTTCACTACGTGTTAATGTGCCATGTGCGGCATCCTAGCTAGTTAATTGTCACATGGGCTAAAGAAGTGGCTCCGTGGTACCGAGACAAGGGGACTCATTAGATATTTCACAAGTATACATATACATAGAGTAAAAGGAGGATGCAAATTTTAAATCACATGGCATTGGACACTTTGACCAACATAAAAGACAAAAGTTACTATAAAAGCCGCTAATTTTTACATATTTTTATTGAACTTTGTTAATCATTGAAATTTTCAATCACACAAGTCTTCGCTAAATATGTTCAAGTTCTAGTGGATGAATTTATAATAAACACGACACATGAGGCCGATCAATTTATGTAAAACATGGTGAAGTATTACACAACTATGGAGTAAATGATTAAGAAAAAGTTTAAATCATGTGATGTGATATTATACACTTCAAGCAACATGAAAGTAAATGTGGAAGTTACTATGAAAGTCACTAGTTTTTACATGTTTTGTCAAAGATTGAATTTTAAATCAGATGAAAATTTCCTTGAAAACTTGTTCAAGTTCTAGCAGACCTGTTGAAATTAAACACGACAATTAAAGTCACAAATAAACTTTAATTTAAGTATATCCCCTAGTTGTATATAACCAAACGCACTTTTGAGAATTTGATGAATTGCCATGAAGCCTTCCGAACCTATTTAAGTTTCATATGCGTTTCAAGACCAATCTATTTGTTAACAACATGGTTAAGAAGGGTTCATCGCTTTTGGTGTTGGAAGTGCGACATACCACAACCCCTCGACGACGAGAGGGTTCTTGTCCTTATTTTTTTTATAATTTCAATGTCTTCTTATGGTCTTAGAACGACGACTTTTCATATTTCTACTATAACAAGCTTTGCATGACTATGTTGATAGAGGGACGGGAACACGGTGGAACACCTCCAGCTTGCTCTAGAGCGTGTAGTCGTCGCTACGTTGTCGAATGATCTATTTGTAATTTTTATTTTGTTTTTAGGATATTTTATACTGATGTTAACAATTGTTAATAGATTGATTGACCTTTTCGCAAAAAAGGACTTGCAAGAAATAACACAAAACATTTAAAATTAATACTTCAAGACATGAACACAAGTACACAACATAACATAAGTTGAGTTGAGACATCAGGACCCACCATTCAGCAAGAGTAGGGAGGGAAGAAGAGATAAGAGCGTCCACACGTTGGAGAACATTTCAGTCACTTTATTCCGGTCTAGCTGCACTAATTGGATAGAATGACACGCATAAAACCTTCTACACTCTAAGCGTTGTGATAGGCTGAGAAACGCCATTTGCAAGAGGATAATACTGGCATCGATGCGATTTGAGATCTCTCCAAAGCAAAATATTCCTTGGAAAAAAAAAAGTACAGTATGAAAAGAGAATGGGGAGGGTCAAAAAGAAAAGGAAAGCCGCCTCGCCTGACCTGTCACGACTCACGACCTTAGCCGTCCCGTCCCGAGTCTCTAGACCCCAACCTGGCCGCTTCCACGGTGCTCCTCCTGCCACCGCCGCCCGTCCCCCCTCTGCTCCTCCCAGCGAGCCGCCTGCCGCTCCTCCCGAGGCTCCGCCTCCCTGCCGCTCCTCCCCGCCCCGCCGTCCGCCGCGCCTCTCCTGCCGCGCCGCCCTCCCTCGACGACGGCATCGGTTGCGGCACGTCGGTGGTCCAGCGGCGGCGGCGACGACGCGGCCCGGCTGCGCTGGTGACCGCGACTTCCAAGGTACCCGCGCTACGTTTTTCCTGTTTTTTTTTCCGCCGGCAGCGAATCGAACGGCGAATTCAGGGAAGAACCCCCGATCTGGATCGATCGATCGAGACGAGGGTTCTGCGACGGTGTGAACGAATTCCGTAGCCGTGGTCAGCAATGTCAACATGTAGCTGTAGCATTCTGTTACCTGGAGAAATCCTATTACATTGTATCTGAGAGAGTATTGCTCCATCAATCTGTGAAATGATGTAATGATTTTACAGGAATCCCGAGAAGGATACTCATCTCATTTAAGGAGCTGCCACTTTACTAGCTGTTGGTACCTCCTGACCTCAATGGCGACGCCGTCAGCTAAAGAGGGGCCATCGGTGTACCTGTACATCCCTAATCTCATTGGTAACCCTCTGGATGATTGATTGTTTACATGTCACTGTATTACTCTGTTATATGGACTATAAAACCAGTCTGATAATGATATTTTAGAATAGTCATCACTTCTGCGCTCATTATGTGACTTACACAAGTCCACATTTAACTTTCCTGGATGATTCTATTATGCCATTTGCAACTGGGAACACTATCACTTTGCTACCGCTGTCTTGCTTTCCTCTTTAATCTAAGTTCTTATATGCACATCAGATGCATCATCTTTTCTTGCACCATTTTGCACTAAGTAGCGTGGTGTGGAATAAGTAGCACTGAAAGGAAGGAACACATAATAATAAAAACTAATATGATAGAATGCATGCCATGGAATATTTGGATAGGTGCAACGTTTTCCACATGCAAATTCTTGCTGCGGTGTGGATTAAAAGCCTATGTTTTAACACACGATAACTGTTACTTTGCAGGATATCTCAGGATCATCATGAATTTCATTGCATTTGCTGTGTGCTATTCCAACAGGACACTCTTTGCTATTCTGTACTTCTTCAGGCGAGTGTCATAAATCTATCTAGGATCAGTTGTGTTCATGATCTTATGCAATTGTTTTATCTCTATGATTCTAACATCTCTGGAAAATATCAGCTTCTTCTGTGATGGCTTGGATGGGTGGTTTGCCCGGAAGTTTAATCAAGGTAACAAGTTGCATCCCTTGTTTGTTAAACCACATAGCCTGTCCTTCGGCAGAGAAGAGTAATTTTGCGGCTTTTTTGTATGTTGAAACTTTGGCATTTACATGGGGCCGAACTTCGTGGAAGTAAATTCCAAATAATGATCACAGGAAAATCTGTTTATGCCCTGTTTGAATGAGTTTTTTTTTAAACGGGGAATGAGATTTTTGTTATTTAATTACCTGTATATAACATAGTGGATATGTTTTTGAAACTATTTGACCAATTTATCCTATTCCATGTATCAGCATCAACATTTGGAGCTGTGTTGGACATGGTAACAGATAGGTACTCCTTGAATAAATCATTTAAAGCTGTATAAGCCAGGTGCAAATATTCTGCAGCATGAAATAGTTTCATTTCTCATATTGATCTACTTCAGGGTTAGCACTGCTTGTTTATTGGCGCTTCTCTCACAGTTTTACAGGTAAATAAAAGTAGAGCTCAAAACACTTCAATTACTGTATGTTGAATATCGATACCTGCATTAATTTCGCTCTAGACCACATTGTCCCTTGAAAGTCTATTGTATGCAATTTTGTTTTCAGACCTGGCTTGGTTTTCATACTGTTACTTGGGTTGGACATTTCAAGCCACTGGTTTCAAATGTACAGGTTAGTTTTCTCCACCAATTTTGTACAACTCATGCCATATTTGACCTTTGTTCTCCTAGTAGGCACCCAATCCTGTCTCGTAAAACATAAAAGGAAGATAATAAATACAAACACCAACTATGCTAACTGTGCAAGTATTTATATGGTGCATACATTATGTGCTCGTTCAAGACTTTCTTATGTTCTATTTCGTTTCCTATCTCTGCTGACTTATACATCAATTGCTAACAATCTGATGATGTATAATTTTTGTACTAGTTCTTTCTTATCAGGTAAAACTAGCCACAAGGATGTGAAGCACACAGGGAATGGGCTTCTGAAATTATATTACGGATATCGGCCATTCATGGCCTTCTGTTGTGTTGCTTCTGAGGTATATGGCTTAAAACAGCTTACATGATGGACACGAATTAAGGAAATACAACATGAGTGCTGTTTGGGATGGTATTTGGTGGGGTGAGCTGAGGGATAGATGGGCCTTAGCATGCATACATATGGGTTTTAAGATCTTGATACAGGACATGTTTATGTGACCAACGCCAACCCAATGAACAAGCCCATTGTGTATCTGTAGTTATGCACATGAAAGTGACAGAACAAACATTATATGTCCATCCAAATGCCATCTCGGCAATACCCAGCACTTGTTTACACATTTGACCAACTTGCTTCCATATATTCCACCTTACCTACAAAGCTTTCAACTTTCAGGTTCTGTACATTATCCTCTTTCTCTTTGCTGATGAGAAGAACACAAGCTTGCTCAGTGTAAGTTGCCATCATCGTTATAGCTGTCTTCTTTAAATCAAGCAGTTAGCATGCAAGTTGCTGAGCATCTGCCATTCCTGTGTGCTACAGGTGTGCAGAGGTATTCTGAAGGAAAGTCCCCTTATTGTCTTCATGTTCATTTCAACTCTAATTGGGTGGGCACTGAAACAAGTGATCAATGTCATCCAGGTAACATCTTTAGGCAGCTAACTTGTATCTGCACATATGAATGTATCCAGGTTGAGCTGTAACCATGTCATTGCTAGATTATTAGATGTAGAACAGCTGTTGCTGAAGTAAATGCCTTTTTTTTTGCATTCTTGTACTTGCTGACTTATATTTGACGTTGATATGGCTATAACATTCTTGTACGTGCTAGATGTAACTATGTCATTGCTAGATGTAGAACATATATTGCTGAAGTAAATGCGTTAAGAGTTAACTTTTTTTACGTTAGGCACTAACAGTCTTTTAGCTTTGGACTAGTTTTAGGTATATGTACATTGCTAGAACAATGGGTTACTCCCCATGATTCTGACAGATCTCCTTAGCTCAAAACATTGACATTCATGTACCACCTGATTGCAGATGAAAACAGCTGCAGATGCTTGTGTCGTGTATGATGTGAAAAGAGGCAAGTGAGCAAAAAAGGACCGATGTTTAGTTTTTCATTTGTGTTGGCAACTTGGCATAGCCAAGAAAAACATACCGTCAGGCGGGCTTGGTTGTAAGGCACATATGGTAGCTCCTTGATGTATATCTTTAACATGCCTCTGGTCCGAGGGTCGACACGCTATGGGTAAAGCAGCATGATGAAAAGAAAAAGGGAGAAATGCTTTTAGGGAAAAGCAAGGAGTTTGGGGTTGGCAAGTTCTGTAATGTGCATGTCTTTTTCTACATGATTCGATCTTTCTTTCTGTATACCAGCGTGTGATGCTTTGTGGCCAGGCAGAAACGATGATAGTGCCTACCTCCTGTACTGGTCCACTGACAACATTTAATTGCTTGTTTTGTTGGAGGTTTCAGATTTGCTCCATCTCATAGGCCGATCGGCATTTTTTTTCTTCTTCTCTCAATCAGTTTCATGAAAGTTTTAATATGGAAATTTTCTGTGAAAGTCATGCATTTCAAACATGCCATAATGCAATGATGCATCATGCATGCGTGTCAGGTTTTCGTTCCGGGTCATCGTCTCACTGTCCCAGCAATGGTGAAGTTGGTGCTGGTTAAGAAATGCCGTGACTCAGCTGAAACATGAGATACGAAGTACTGAACACAGACACGCTGTCAAGTTTAGCACCTTGAACAATATGAAGTCAATAATTGGCAACAGAAGATGTGAAATGTCCACAGTAGAAACCAAGGAGCTTGATCGGTGAATTGACCATCGCTGGAGGAGCTTGATCGGTGAATTGACCATCGCTGGAGGAGCTTGATCGGTGAATTGACCATCGCTGGAGGAGCTTGATCGGTGAATTGACCATCGCTGGAGGAGCTTGATCGGTGAATTGACCATCGCTGGAGGAGCTTGATCGGTGAATTGACCATCGGGAGGAGCTTGATCGGTGAATTGACCATTTGGAGGAGCTTGATCGGTGAATTGACCATCATGGAGGAGCTTGATCCGTGAATTGACCATTCCTGGAGGAGCTTGATCGGTGAATTGACCATCGCTGGAGGAGCTTGATCGGTGAATTGACCATCGCTGGAGGAGCTTGATCGGTGAATTGACCATCGCTGGAGGAGCTTGATCGGTGAATTGACCATCGCTGGAGTGGCTGGTGTCCGACGGAGTTCCCTCTGAAGCGACCCTGTAATCCCACGCGAGGTTTCAGATTAACTCTGTCTGCGAATGGTTTTTCCACCAAGTTTGATGGATCTTCTGGGTGCAATTTTTTTTGCAAAATCCTGTATATCGAACATGTCTTAATCCAGCGATGCACGTCAAATTTCCATATATTTTATAGGAGGAGGTTTCATTTGGGACAGGGGGGATAAGGTCATACGTACCGTAAAGACCACTCCTTTGATCGGAGACGGACTTTGGCACGTAGTTGCCCGTGTCGACGACGCAGTCGCCATAGGCGAAGATGACCTCGCGGCTTTCTGCAGCAGGAGAGAGCTGAGTACTATTGTGTTGCATGGATCGATCAACCCCTTCCCTCCGTGACCGTGCGTGATCGTACCGCAACTCGTACGTACAGCTTCGCTCTGCTTTCAGAAAACAAAACCGTGCTGACTCTGCAAATTAGCCCGTACTCTAGGTAGTCTTCTACCCTGCTTTTCCTGACAGCGACATTTAAGGATTTGACTAATATCCAGTCCCCATCGTCCACGCAAACAGTCACCATCACCACACCTTGCCACATGCTCTACGTCTCTTAATCCCCGAATAACCCTCCCCAAATTCCAAACACTCTCTAATTGCCATGGCGTTTCCCAGACCCAATAACCTCCTAATTACACCCTCTAATAATCTCACGCTATAAAAGCATCGGGCTCATGCCTCTCTTCAGCATCATCACAGATTCACAGGACATCGCACTATATCCACTATCACCGACCCACCCATAGCATTACAGCACTAGCTAGCTCCGTCTACGCGACACACGAAACAGCAACAATGGCTCTGGCTCTCGCTACCTGGAGAAGCAAGAAGACGTCCGAGGCCACCGCCGCCGTCCAGAGCCGGTACTTCGTCCTCGCCGGTCCCCGCGACGCCACCGCCGCCGGGAAGACCCCCAAGGGGTACATTCCGATACTGCTGGTCGGGGATGGCGGCGACGAGGGATGCGTAGTGGAGGAGAGGGTGCTGGTGCACGTCGCCATGCTCAAGGAGCCGTGCATGGAGGGGCTGCTGGAGATGGCCGCGCAGCAGTTCGGGTATGGCCAGCGGGGCGTGCTCAGGATCCCCTGCGACGCTCGCCAGTTCAACCAGATGATGGTTAGCGTCCATGGGAAATCTAGATAAACTTTTTTTTTGTTTTGCATTGTTGTGTCAGCCGGTTATTTTGGTTTCGTGTGGCCGTGTGTTTGGTGATGTATACTGTGTAGTCGAGTATTAGATAGCCAAGGCCCACCTCAATTGTATTAGTTGGTGAAAGATGAGGAGTGCAGTAGTGACTAGTGCTCATTCGAATATTTCTGATCCTCTTATATACAAAGTCAATTGGTTTATATGTGAATGGGTGCACACCAAGATGTAACCGTATATGTTTTAACAAGAGAAATTCCCGTCTATTCTTCTTTTTCTTCGAATGGAGAACAATCTATTGTTAATTAAGAAGATAGTTACCTAATAATTAACTAATGGACAACTGGATGAAAACTGTAACAACATGACCGGCCGAACTGGCACACAACAAAAACCCAAGACACACTGACCGGCAAGGACCCAAGCGCCATCGTCGTCACTCCTCCTTGAGCAAGCAAGTCCGACTTCGTCATCGATGACCATCGGCGACGTGCTCGCTGCAACAAGTGCAACAAGTATGTGAAGCCAAATTAAGAACCACCGGATGGTTGGGTATCCTTCACAGTTGAGTTGTTAGGAGATAGACATTTGAAGCCTTTTAGGCAACCCAACTGCATATAAGAGACCGCTATCCAATAGAGTTGTAAATGAAAGTCATTTTGGACTTTGCACATGAACAAATGGGGTGTTAAGACTCTCATTAAACCTCCACAAGATGGAGTGACAAAAATCCTAGGAAAACAAAGATAAGAAAAAAAATAATGTTGAAGGAAGATGTTGAGGTCAAACACCGGATGTTACCCATAAATTAAAGTTGTGAAGTCCGAATCCACTACTTTGTCTCCTTTAATAAGCATCTTTCATAATACCATTCTAACCCCTAACTCTTGTACGCTAATTATTATTATTGCATCAAAGATCTGTGATATCTTGATATATGAGATCCTCTTGTGTTCTAGAGAAGAACCTATCATATCCCACATTTTTTAATAGTGAAAGAATATTTGGGTGATTTTGGCTCGTGTTTTTCTCTCAAGTTGAGTGTTTTTTACGTAATAGATTGGTCTCTCTATGTTGAAGTTGCTAATGCACTTTTTTGCAAACACCGCATAGTACTTGTCATATATACTTGCTAAAATCAGCTAATACTTGTACTACATGTCTGTTGTTTACACACAAGACTTGTCATAGATTCAGGTTGACCCTAGCTTCTTCATATATGCTTGATGCATATGTTTCATTCACAGACAAGCAACAATACATGAATCAAATGGTGTGGAAGTTATACATTGACTCTGCTACGTATTTTTATAGATCACGTTAAGTGTGCTATCTCCAATTAAGGGTAACTGGTGTCTGGTTTCCCCATAAATAACCAATTATGCCGACGATAACACAACCTTGGATTGAGGGGCGAGGTACGATGGAGAAATATAGAAAGTCAGCGTCATGAAGGATCACCGAGATGACCTGCTGTCATAGGTCATCGTTGACATCAGGTTCATCCATAACATCTTTGAATCCATGTCACAAATAGATGACTGTAATCAGGGGCACGCTGTCCGAGAGGTGACTATTGTAACTTTGTCGTGGCTACATCCTTGCACGTCCTCATGGACGGTGCTGCACACATCGTCGACGATCACCTACATGGAACACTTTTCTCTCTACCCAGATCTATATTTGAAACGATGCTCTCCAGGGGGAAAACGACACGATGTCGACATCGTCCGCTCCGAGGATGCCAGATCCAGGGTTTCCCCAAAGCACTAGGATATGGAGAAAACAACACAATGATAACGCCTCCAGCAAGGTGACGTTGTTGTGTCGTCATCGTCGAATGGACGGAACCAAGTCAACCTTCATTGGCATATTCACTTTTAGACCAAAATTGGCCGGTCCAAGTAGGGGGCTCATACATGCCATCCAATGCGCCGATCGCCATGCCACACACCTCCTGTGATTTTTATGCTAGGGTCCATATATCGGGTTCATTTCTTGCCTATTGTTTTTGGATTTTTAGCACATATTTTGGTTTTGTGTCTATTTTTTAGTTTTCTGTTTGGTTTTTGGTTTTGGAATTTCGAACAAAATATAAAATCTAAACATTTTCTAAATCTGAAAACTTTTACATCGTTTTTTTCAAAATACAAACTTCTACAAATCTGAATGTTTTCGAAATACGAACATTTTAACGATATGAACAATTTTCAAATATGATTTTTTTCAAAACCCTAACATTTTCAAAACTAGTTTTAGATCATAAAAAAGTAAAATAAAAATTCAAAAAGACAACAGAAAATAAAAACGAAGAGATAAGAAAAGGAAAAACGAAGCAAAATGCACGAACTAGGCCAGACCCATATCCCAGCAAGGGTTGTGTAGCATATGGTAGACACCAACCTAGTCGGTGTATAGACCGTCTAACTGCCTATGACCATTGCCAAACGCCCATCTAAGGAGGCCCACCCCAAGCAAGTCGGGCAAAGACACAAAATTTGAGCCTTGCACCTTGGTGGGAGGCTGATCGAGACCAACCGAGGCCACCAGAAGAGAGTCGGGTGCCAAGCTGTAGCCACGCTGGGGGCCGAAAGTCGAAGCATCACCGCAACCCCTCTACCATGTAGAAGCTGGAGCAGGGACAACCACGACTATGGCAATGAAGCCTTTCTCGAAACAACATTGCACAACCATGCCATCTGAAGGGAGGGAGAGGTAGCACACACGCTGTTGCGCTGCCACATCATTGGGGGGAGAGGGAGCGGACGCCAGGGAGACCACCGCCACACCTTGAACCTTTTGAGGATCCCCCGGTTCAGAGTCACCGCATTCACTTATTAACTCTAGAAGCTCTAATAAATGTGAGGGAACACATTTTCCCCCTATCTTTTGGCAGTATTTGTTTTCACGATAAAACATCACCTAGACTTTAAGAAGCATAAAGTTCACGCTAAAATCGAATCAGCAAGCATCTCGACTTGTGCATTCCAAACTCACATTATAAGTGCAACACCATAGACATTGCAATTTTCAATTTCAGAGCAAATGTAAGTGAACACGTCCAAGTTCACATGAAGAAACATATCATGGGAAAGAAGCTCGTTCGAGTTGTTATCCTTCTGGTTAAAAGGAGAAAACATAAAAGACACATTTATAGTGCGCGTCGCAAAAACCCTGTCTCTCCTCTATCTGTTTTGTGTTCTCGTGTGTTAGCCACAGAGAGAGGGAGATCTCAGACACACAAAATTCACCGGTGTTCATCCACGTGGTCGCGTTGAGTTTCAGTCCTACGATCCAACAGAAGAAGCATAAAATTCATGCTAAATCCGCATCAGCAAGCATCTCGACTTGTGTACAAAGTCACATTAAAAGTGATGCACCATTGACATTGCAATTTTCAGTTTCAGAGCAAAATTACGTGTAATACATCAAGTTCACACGAAAATTTCGCAAAAGAAGAAGTCAAGTTGGCCGTGCGTGACCGTACAGTAACAGCGTATGTAAAGCATTCCCCTTTAGAAAACTAATGACCTGGTGACTCCGCAATTTAGCCTGTACTCTAGTACTCCACCCTGTTTCTCTTGACAGGGACCCTTTGTGAAGGATTTGACTAATCTCTGATGTTGCATGTGATCGGGTCCCATTGTACACGTACATAGTCACCATCACCCCACCTTGTCACATAGTCCACGTTTATTAATTAAGCTGAACCATTTCCCAAACTCCTCTTGACAGGCATCACGTCTCTCCAAAACCAACCATTTCCCGAATCAACTTCTCTAATCTCACACTATAAAATCATGGATCGCATGCTCCAGAGCATCACCCACTCAACAGCACATCACCGATTGATCATCAAGCCATAAACCTCACCGTACTAGCTAGCTACGCGGCACACTGATTCAGCAACAATGGCTCTGGCTGCCTGGAGAAGCAAGAACAGCACGACCGAGGCCGCCGTCCACAGCCGGTACTTCGTCCTCGCCGGTACTGGAGACGGCCAGAAGACCCCGAAGGGGTACGTTCCGATAGTGCTGGTCGGCGACGGCGACGAGGGATGTGCAGAGGAGAGGGTCCTAGTGCAAGTCGCCATGCTCAGAGAGCCGTGCATGGAGGGGTTGCTGGAGATGGCCGCGCAACAGTTCGGGTACGGCCAGCAGGGAGTGCTCAGGATCCCTTGCAATGCACGGAAGTTCAACCAGATGATGGTCAGCATCCACAGAAAATCCGGATAAATTTTGATTTGCATTGTTGTAGAAGGTTCTTTTGGTTTCATGCGACCTTGTGTTCGATGGTATATACTTATGTAGTCGAGTATTAGAAAGCCAAGGCTCAGCTCAATTATATTAGTTGGTAAAAAATGAGTAGTAATACAATAGTGACTTGTGCTCATTCGAATATTTGATCCTCTTGTATAAAAGTCAATTGGTTTATATATGAATGGGTGTACATCAAGATGTAATGTATGTTTTAGCCAGAGAGATCCCCCCTATTCTTCTTTTTCTCGAAACGGAGGACAAAAATACCACAATCTATTATAGTATTATTAAGAAGAGAGTTGCAAAACTGCCGTTGACCGGAAGCCGGAGGAGCATGGTCGCGGCAATGACGCCTTTCAAGGGAACAATACCACGCAACCATGCCATCCAAAGGGAGGGAGAGGTAGCACACACGCCACAGCATCTCCCGGGGAGAGGGAGCCGACGTCTGGGAGACCGCACCATGCCTTGAACTTTTTTTTGGATCCCACCATTCCGAGTCCACTGCATTATATTAGGTTAACTTTAGAAGCTCCGATAGATGTGAGAGGACAACATTTGGCCCCTATTTTTGCCATTAAAACATTGTTGGCATCACTTTTTTCTTCATAATAACACATCATTCTAATTGTGAAGCAAAAAATCACTCCAAAATTGCCTAAGCAATCATCTCGAACTGTGCATTACAAACTCACATTAAAAATGCAGCACCATAGAGATTTTCAAGTTCAGAACAGAATCACATAACACATAATAAGATTCTTGCAAAAGAAAAGTCGGTATGGGGTTTAGGGACACACACCTTTTCAATCAAGGTTTACTTGCTAGACAGGCTTGGCGTATTCTCCATAACCGAAATAGTTTGTGTGCCAGGTTATTAAAAGCCAGCTATTTTCCCCATGGTAAATTTCTGGACACGGTTTTCACCTCGGAGGCCTCACCGGCTTGGAGAGGAATAGAACATGGTTTAGAACTCCTCAGAGATGGGTCCATAATGGAGTTTCAAAGGTGCAATTGGATCCCTCGGAGGATGCCAATGAGGATCACCAACACACGACACAGTACTAGAAACAGGAAATTAAAGGACCTGTTTATCCCAGGCACTAGAACTTGGAACGAGGCTAAGGTGAGGGAAATCTTTTTCCCACATGATGCAAGTGACATTATGCAAGTGAAAACTTTGCAAAAATGAGAAGATGTTCCAGCATGGCATTTCGAAAATTCAGGTATTTTTTTTGGTTAAAAGTGCTTACAAGCAAGCTCATGACCTGGCAAGAGATGCACATCTCAATAGCGCAAACAGTAACACAGGGATGATTCTATAAACATATGGAAGTTGATCTGGAAATCCCATGTGCCAAACAGGATCCGTATTTTTGCCTGGAGGTGTGCGTGTGACAACCTTCCTGAAGGGAATATGCCCTGAGAGGCAATAATAAATTGTTTATTATGTGTATTCCAAGTATATGATAGATGTTTATTTTGCATGCTATAATTGTATTAATACGGAAACGTTAATACATGTGTGTTTAATAAACAAACAGAAAGTTCCTAGTTAAGCCTCTCTCATAAACTAGCTCGTTGATTAACAAGATGATCAAGGTTTCCTGATCATGGACATTGGATGTTGTTAATAACGGGATCACAACATTAGTGTAATGATGTGATGAACATTCATCGAAGTATAGCATTACGATCAAAGTCATTAAGTTTATATTGCTATAACAACTTACGAAGTGATCCTAATCCTTAGACCATGAGATCATGTCAATCACTAACAGGAAGAGTTTCTTGATAACATCAAGCGTCACACCGTAACGGGGTGATTATAAAGATGGGTTCAGAACTAATAAAGTGTTATGTTGAGGCTCATGGATCGAGAGTGGAATTTGTTCATCCCGATGACGGATAGATATACTCTGGGCCCTCTCGGTGATATCACATTGATTAGCTTGCAAGCAAGTGATTTGATCACTAGAATGTTATATCACGGAGCGAAAAGAGTGCATGTCGATGCGAGATCAAACTAGGTATGGAGATACCGATGATCGAATCTCGGACATGTAATATATCGTGAAACAAAGGGATTAAGATACTAGCGTAAAAGGTTAAAGCGATCACAAGAAAGTCATCGTTGAATGTGTGAGTCGTATGGGTCTCGGATCCGCTTCGATTATTGATCCGAGAGGGTCTCGATCATGTCCGCATTATTCACGAACCGTAGGGTGACACACTTAAGACACCGACATCCAAATGGAGCAAAAGTTTCATGCGAAAGAATAAACAAGCGCAGGAATTTATTTCACTAGATCACAAAGCAGGTTTTGGTGAAATTACATAAAGTGGTTATGCATGTGAAATAGAATTCTAGCAAGGGTTATTGTGAATGTTTGTCATTAAAGTAATTAACAAAATTCTGAATAAAATAAAAGAGTTTTATTTAATGAGATTTTGCATTAAATTTGGTGGAAATTTAATGGGATCTTTGAGTGGGATTTTGAGTGGAGGAATTTGGAGGAGTTTTGTGAGTGGAGTGTCAACCCACATGAAGAGGGGAGGGCAAGGGGCAGCCCCATGCAAGCCACCCTTGGGGTTCCCCCTCCTCCTATAAAGGCCCCTCCTCTCACTTCTCACTCACACCTCCTCGTGAAGGATCTCTCTCCCCTCTAGAATTTATCCCCATGGTCTCGGACTAGCGAGATACATGTTCCGGTGGCTATTCGGCAAGAAAGAGTTGTGCTTCCGCTGCATCGCTGGAGGCGAGGCGGAGGTTGCTCGGTGCCTCGAGCGTGTGTGCGAGCACGGATCGCTGGCGATTTGCGGCGCTAGGACTTCCTCTCGATCTTGAGATCGGCAAGAGATCGTCTACATCAACCACGAGTTTGGACTCGTTAAACTTTGTCGGTCTTCAAGGGTATGTTCTCTACGGATGTACATCCTCCCGTTGTTTGTATCTAGTATAAATAGATCTTGGTATATAGTTCACATCGTAGGAAATTTTTTGTTTTCTATGTTGCGAACCCTTCAGTGGTATCAGAGCCGGATCTATGCGTAGATACTTTACACGGGTAGTACACATATGAGTATGTGGGCGATGATGATCATGTTGTTGCTCCTTTCTTGTGATTTTGGATATTGGTGGCATAGTGGGATGAAGCGGCCCGGACAAACTTTACATGTCCTGCACATGAGACTGTTCACGCTTGACATGCAACTAGTTTTCATAAGTGGCTAGCGGTTGTCTGTCTCTCCTACTATAGTCAATATCTATTTTGCAAGCGAGTTGTCAACAATTTGATTATCCTCGTTGTGGTTCATGTTCGTGAGGTAAACGGTTCTATCTCGAAAGCCCTACCACGTAAAACTTGCAATGGATAAATTAGAGGCGTCTAGTTTAGATTGTTCTTTGGGCTAGTGTTATGATATGGTAGTGTTGTAAGTAGAAGTATGAGATGATACTCTTACAACACACATAGCGTGTAAAATCCATAGGCGGATTTACACATATAGGTATGATAGTGATCATACCACGATGCACATGATAGAGATCATCTGCGGGAACCATATAATTTCACTAATAAACATATGATGTTTGATTGCATCTTATATTACTTATTTAGCGCTTTGTTAAGCATAATAAGATGATCCCTCATTTAAATATCAAGATAAGAATGTGTTCTTCCTTTAGTATGCACCGATTATGTTTTAAATGGCTCCAAGACATCACGTGATGATCGGGTGTACTTGGATCCTCGACCATACTTGGTGTAAGAGCAGTTACACATAAAATACTAAGGTTCTAACTTGGCGAGCCTAGCATGTACAGACATGGCCTCGGAACCTGACCAAAGGTTAAGCATGAGTCATATAGTTGATATGATGCCCATTTGATGCTCGCCTTTGAAGCTATCGACTCACGTGATGATCGGACTTGGTGTAGTGGATTTGGTTCATGTAATCACCAAAAGGACACGAGGATGTCGCTTTTGAGTGGGAGTTCATTCGTAATATAGATTAGTTGAACTCAATCTATCATACACTTAGTCTAAACTTTACAAATTCTGTTGTAGATGGCACCACCTTTTAATTTCAATGCGTTCATGGAGAAAGAAACTAGCGAGCAACGGTAGCAACTTTCTTGAATGGGCCATGAATTTGAGGATTCTCCTCTCTGCTGCACAAAAGCAATATGTGCTAGAAGCGCCGTTAGGCCCCACCTTTGACGATGCCCCGGCGAGGAGAAGAATGTCTATCGACTCGTCGGAGGACCACAACTTAGTTCATTGCGGCATATTGTATGGGCTAGAGCGGAACTTGAAAGCGTTTGAAACGGCAATGCTTTTGATACAATGGGTGAGTTGAAAATGATTTTCGACACACATCTTTGTGAGAGCTACAATGCTTCAGAAAAGTTCTTTAGCTGCACGATGGAAGAGAACAGCTCCGTTAGTGAGCATGTACTCAAGATGTCGGGTTATGCCGATAAGCTTGTGTCCTTGGGAATAACGATTCCCATTGACTTAGGCATCCATCGTGTTCTGCGGTCTCGCCACCTAGCTATAAGAGCCGTGATGAACTATAATATGCGAGGCATGAAGAAGTCTCTCCCGAGCTTACATCAATGCTTAAAAGCTGCGAAGTGGAGATCAAAAGGAACATCAAGTGTTGATGATCAATAGGAACACTGGTTTCAAGAAAGACAAGAAGGGAAAAGCGGAAGGAAGTAAGGCGGCAAGCACTGTTGCAGCGCTGAAAAAGAAACCGAGTTGGACCTAAGTCGATCGAGTGCTACTATTGTAAGAGGGCCAGCCTGAGGCAAGCGCCCCAAGTATCTGGCGAGACAAGAAGGCGGCAAGGCAAACAAAGGTATATATGATATACATGTTATTGATGTGTACTTGACTAGTGCTCGCAGTGCTTTGGGTATTGATACGGTTCGGTTGCTAATATTTGTAACTTTCGAATCGGAGGCTGGAACAGGCGCTAGCAAGGGTGAGGTCAAGATGCGTGTCGGCAATGGATCAAGTGTTGATGTGATCGCCGTCGACGCTACCTCTCCACTTCGTCGGGATTAGTCATAAACTTAAATAAGTTATTTGGTGCACGCCTTGAGCATGAACATTGTATGTCTGGATCATGTTTGATGCAAAGTGGTTTTCATTCAAATCGAGAACAATGGTTGTTCCATTTATATGAATGAAATCTTTTATGGTCATGCACAAATGTTGAATGGTTTATTTACATTGGATCTCGATGATAATGTTACACATATTCATAATGTTGATGCTAAAAGGATTAAACTTGATGATGATATATCCGCATATATATGTACTTGCCGTCTAGGTCATATTGGCATTAAGCATGAAGAAGCTCCATTCGGATGGACTTTTGGAATCACTTGATTATGAATCATTTGATACATGTGAGCCATGCCTTATGGGCAAGATGACTAAACGCCGTTTTCGGTTCAATGGAGCAGGCGGATTTATTGGAAATCATACATTACGATGTATGTGGTCCAATGAGTGTGTTGAGGTGGATATCGTTATTTTGTTACTTTCACGGATGATTTGAGTAGATACGGTTATATCTACTTAATGAAACACAAGTGCGAAACCTTTGAAAAGTTCAAGGAATTTGAATGAAGTGGAAAATCATCGTAATAGAAAGATCAAATTTCTTGATCCGACCGTGGAGGTGAGTATCTAAATTCTGAGTTTAACACTCACATGAAAGAGTGTGGAATTGTTTCACAACTCACACTGCGGAACACCACAATGAAATGGTGTGTCGGAGCGTCGTGTCGTACTTTATTAGATATGGTTCGATCTATGATGTCTCCGACGGACTTGCCGTTGTCATTTTGGGGTTATGCACTAAAGCTGCTGCATTCACTTTAAATCGGGCACCATCTAAATCCGTTGAAACGACACCGTATGAATTGTGGTTTGGAAACAAACCTAAGGCATCATTCTTAAAGTTTGGGGTTGCGATGTTTATGTGAAGAAACTTCAACGGATAAACTCGAACCTAAAGCGGAAAAATGCGTCTTCATAGGATACCCTAAAGAAACTATTGGGTATTCCTTCTATCACGAATCCGAGGCAAGGTTTTTGTTGCCAAGAATGGATCCTTTCTAGAGAAAGAGTTTCTCATGAAAGGAGTGAGTAGTCGGAAGGTAGAACTTCGAAGAGGTTGTGGAACCTTCTCTTCAAAGTATGGCGAGTAGCGCCGCGGAAGTTGTTCGGAGTTGGCTCCACCTGTTGAAGAGGAACTAATGATAATGATCATGAAACTCCGAAGAGAATACTCACCGAACCTCGCGGTCAAGCAGACGCTGCAGGCTCGAGTCACGGAAATCTGTCATAAATTTCATGGTTGATGAAAATAATGACCTGCGACGTATGAAGAAGCGATGATGAGCCAGTTCCAACAAATGGTTAGAAGCCATGAAATCCGAGATGGAATCCATGTATGAAAATCAAGTTTGGAACTTGGTGGAATTACCTCACCGAAAGGCCGTGGAGAACAAATGGATTTTCAAAAGGAAAGCGTCTTGATGGTAATGTGACCATCTATAAAGCTCGACTTGTCGCAAAGGGGTTTCGACAAATTCAAGGAGTTGACTACGATGAGACTTTCTCTCCCGTAGCGATGCTAAAGTCAGTTAGGATTATGTTAGCAATTGCTGCATATTTCGATTATGAAATATGGCAGATGGATGTCAAAACCGCGTTTCTCAATGGTAATATTGAAGAAGAGTTGTATATGATACAACCAAAGGGTTTTGTCGATCCTAAGGATGCTAAAAAGGTGTGTAAGCTTCAGCGATCCATCTATGGATTGAAGCAAGCATCACGAAGTTGGAATCTCCGCTTTGATGAGGTGATCAAAGAGTTTGGATTTGTCCAAACTTATGGAGAATCTTGTATTTACAAGAAAGTGAGTGGGAGCAATGTGGCATTTACGATATTATATGTGGATGACATATTATTGATGGGAAATGATATAGAACTTTAAGCAGTGTTAAAGTTATCTAAACAAATTTTCAATGAAGGACCTAGGTGAGCGTCATACATATTAGGCATAAAGATCTATAGAGATAGATCTAGGCGCCTAATAGGGCTATCATAAAGTACATACCTTGATAAGATTTTAAAGAAGTTTAAAATGAGCGGAAGTAAGAAGGGTTCTTACCTATGTTGCAAGGCAAGACATTGAGTAAGACTCAAAGTCCGGCTTGCGGAAGAAAGAGATAATGGACATAGTCCCTATGCTTGACCATAGGCTCTATAATGTCGCCATGATATGTACAAGACGGATGTGGCACGCTATTAGTTTGACTAGTAGGTACCAATCGGATCCAGTTGAACCTTTGGATAGCGGTCAGAATATCCTTAAGTACTTACGAAGAACTAAGGATATGTTTCTTGTATCTGGAGGTGAAGAAGAGCACAAATCGCTAAGTGTTATGTCGGCTAGCTTTGACACGATCCGGATGACTCTAAGTCTCAATCCGGATCGTTTTTCTCATGAATGGCGGGCGGTTAGTTGGAGGAGCTCCAAACAACTTGTGGTAGCGGGATCAACAACGGAGGCGAATATGTTCTTTGCTTGAGCGGCTCGAGCGATTTGGATGAAGGAGTTCATATCCGAACTAGGAGTTGTGGCAAGCACGTTGGACCCAATGGTGATCTATTGTGACAACAATGGTGCCATTGCCAATGCCAAAACCAAGGTCTCACAAGCATTCCAAGCATATTAGCGCGGTTTCACTCCATCCATGAGCATGTCAAGGATGGAGATATAAAGATTTGTAAAGTACATACGGATCTCAATGTAGCAGATCCGTTGACTAAAACTCTCCCTAGAGCAAAACATGATCAACACGAACTCAATGGGTGTTAGATATATCACTATGTAACTAGATTATTGTCTCTAGTGCAAGTGGGAGGTGAAGGAATATGTACGAGAGGCAATAATAAATTGTTTATTATGTGTATTCCAAGTATATGATAGATGTTTATTTTGCATGCTATAATTGTATTAATGGAAGCGTTAATACATGTGTGTTTAATAAACAAGCAGAAAGTTCTAGTTAAGCCTCTCTCATAAACTAGCTCGTTGATTAACAAGATGATCAAGGTTTCACGATCATGGACATTGGATGTTGTTAATAACGGGATCACAACATTAGTGTAATGATGTGATGAACATTCATCGAAGTATAGCATTACGATCAAAGTCATTAAGTTTATATTGCTATAACAACTTACGAAGTGATCCTAATCCTTAGACCATGAGATCATGTCGATCACTAACAGGAAGAGTTTCTTGATAACATCAAGCGTCACACCGTAAGGTGATTATAAAGATGGGTTCAGAACTAATAAAGTGTTATGTTGAGGCTCATGGATCGAGAGTGGAATTTGTTCATCGATGGCGGATAGATATACTCTGGGCCCTCTCGGTGATATCACATTGATTAGCTTGCAAGCAAGTGATTTGATCACTAGAATGTTATATCAGGAGCGAGAAAAGAGTGCATGTCGAGCGAGATCAAACTAGGTATGGAGATACGATGATCGAATCTCGGACATGTAATATATCGATGAAACAAAGGGATTAATATACTAGCGTAAAAGGTTAAGCGATCACAAGAAAGTCATCGTTGAATGTGGAGTCGGTATGGGTCTCGAGATCCGCTACGATTATTGATGCGAGAGGGTCTCGATCATATCCGCATTATTCATGAACCGTAGGGTGACACATAGAGACACCGACATCCAATTGGAGCAAAAGTTTCATGCGAAAAAAGAATAAACAAGCGCGATTTATTTCACTAGATCACAAAGCAGGTTTTGGTGAAATTACATAAAGTGGTTATGCATGTGAAATAGAATTCTAGCAAGGGTTATTTGTGAATGTTTGTCATTAAAGTAATTGACAAAATTCTGAATAAAATAAAGAGTTTTATTTAATGAGATTTTGCATTAAATTTGGTGGAAATTTAATGGGATCTTTGAGTGGGATTTTGAGTGGAGGAATTTGGAGGAGTTTGTGGTGGAGTGTCCACCCACATGAAGAGGGAGGAGAGGGCAGCCCCATGCAGCCACCTTGGGGTCCCCCTCCTCCTATAAAAGGCCCCTCTCACTTCTCCTCCACCTCCTCGTGAAGGATCTCTCTCCCTCTAGAATTTATCCCCATGGTCTCGGACTAGCGAGATACATGTTCCAGTGGCTATTCGGCAAGAAAGAGTTGTGCTTCATTTGCATCGCTGGGCGAGGCGGAGGTTGCTCGGTGCCTCGAGCGTGTGTGCGAGCGCGGATCTTGGCTTGATTTGGGCGCTAGGACTTCCTCTCGATCTTGAGATCGGCAAGAGATCGTCTACATCAACCACGAGTTTGGACTCATTAAACTTTGTCGGTCTTCAAGGGTATGTTCTCTACGGATGTACATCCGCCCGTTGTTTGTATCTAGTATAAATAGATCTTGGTATATAGTTCACATCGTAGGAAATTTTTTGTTTTCTATGTTGCGAACCCTTCACTTCCTACTAAGAGGAATAAGTGGCGTAGAAATCTGGAGCTCGACAGCACCTGTAATCTCTGTGGCACGAGCGAAGAGAGAAGCTACCATGCCACAGTCTCGTGCACAAAAGCTTAAGTGCTCAGGACAAAAATGAGAGAAGCCTAGAATCTTCTGTAGGGTTCGCAACATAGAAAATAAAAGTTTTCCTACGATGGAAACAACTATATACCAAGATCTATCTACTAGATACAAACAACATGCGATGGATCTTTGTGAACATACCCTTGAACATACGAGGTCAGTCAAACATGTGGTTGATGTAATCTCACCGATCTCAAGATCGAGAGAAGTCCAAACTTGCAATAACGCGTCCAGCTTTCACCTGCGTTCAGCTCAGCGATAAATCTTCGCGGTGTGCGGGGGTGCTAATGAAATAAATACTGGAGGAGGGAGAGTGTGAAAGTGAGTGCCTTTATAGGGAGGGGACTGAGGGGGTGGCATTCATGGTGGACACTCCTCAAATTTCACCAAATTCGATAAATAAAACTCCTTTTGTCAGTGCTAATGACAAACGATTCATATAACCTTGTTTGTATTCATTTCACATGCAAAACACACTTTCTACAATTTCACAGAAACCTATTTTAGTATCTAGTAAAATAAATTCCTCGCTTGTTATTCTTTCGGCATGAAACTTTTGCTCAATTGGATGTGATTGTATCTTAAGGTGCCACCCCTACGGTTCGTGAATAATGCGGACAGGATGATGCCTTCTCCGATCAATAATCGGAAGCGGGATCTGAGATATCGACTTTCACACATTCACTTGATGACTTTCTTATGATCGTCGGAACCTGTATCTTAATCCTTTGTTTAAGATATTACATAGATCGATCAATATCTCATACCTAGTTTGATCTCTTCTTGACATGCACTCTTTCTCGTTCTCCCAATGAAAATATGTTCAAATATTTTGGACCTGATTGGCTTCAAATACTTTTGTGTAGTACCCAGCAGAACAACACCCGATGATCCTTCTCCTCTTATGGCGTGTTTGGCACCTGAGAAACAACATTATCCATGAAAAGCCTCATCGGTTTATTTGCAAACTTACTTGTATATGATGAACTGCACTGGTTCCCCCTTTGACACAGGAAAAGGGAAAGGAGATGCGTTAGCCACAATAAGACAAAGTGGTTGGGATGAATACTCCCCGCCTAGCTCTATGGTTTGTTGGAGCGCTCCAGAACATGGTGAGTTAGAATTGAATGTAGATGCTTCATTCCTTCAAGATTCTGGTAAGCCACCATGGGTGGGGTCGTCAGGAACTGTGAAGGATCTGTTATTTGGTCTATGAATGATGTGTTACACAATTGTTTGGATGCGGAGAAAGCGGAAGCTACTGCGTTGCTGTTAGGCCTCCAACAATGTGCTGAGTTGGATACTCAACCTGCTGTTGTTGAAACCGATTGTGCAGGTGTGGCGAATGCAGTTAACTATCAACGTCAAGACCTGTCAAGACTATGCCACATATATAGAGAAGTCGAGAGCAGGAGAACAGAAGTTTGTAATTTTTCTTTGTCCTTAGTCAAGAGAGATTGTAATCATGTTGTCCATGATTTGACAAAATTAGCTAGAGTAGAGGGAGTTATAGGTACTTGGCATCAGTCTGTACCTGAACAAGTCATGCCCTCTGTTCTGATCGATTGTAGCCAGATGATAATGATATAAATACTCTTTTGACGTCAAAAAAAGAAAAGAAAAGTCAAGAGCAACATGAGCCCGTTCTAATTTCCATGATTCCCTCAAACAATAACAAAAAAGGCAACGGAGAGTCAACTCGTTTTGTGTTGCATGAATCGATGAACCCCTCCCGTGCGGAGTTGGCGTCTTGATGATCATATCATTGTATAAAATGTAGGTAAAGCTCTCTCCTTTTAGAAAACTGAAGACCTTTCTCGCAGGGCTCATGTGGCGGTGCCCTAGTTCTGCAAAAGAATAAATATATTATTTCTAGAATTAACAAAAACAAATATTTAAAAAATCAAATTTACAAGTCCATTACAAAATTGTATAACACATAACAAGTTCATACGAAAAGTTAGCGAAGGAAGAAGTCAAGAGCAACACGAGCCCATTCGATTTTCCATGATTTCCTCCAATTAAGAAAAACAAAAGCAGCAAAGACAGCAGTTTTGTGTTGCACTGATAATGAACCCTCCCTGCACGGCGGAGTTGGCCGTGCGGGATTGTACTGTAATTCGCTCCGCTTTTAGAAAACGAAAATCGTGCTGACTCCGCAAATTAGCCCGTACTATAGTTAGTGCTTTATCCTGTTTTTCTTGACATGGACGTCTTTTTTGTGAAGGATTTGACTCCACAAATTAGCCCGTACTCTAGGTACTCCACCATATTTGTGCTGACAGGGACTTTGAAGGACTTGACCCCTCTCCACTACTCTGCGACCAGACCATTGTCCACGTACATAGTCACCATCACCCCACCTTGTCACATAATCCACGTTTATTAATTAAGCTAAACCATTTCCCAAACTCCTCTTGGCGGGCATGACGTCTCCCAAGTCAACAACTGCCTAATCAACTCCTCTAATCTCACACTATAAAAGCATGGATCGCATGCTCCATTGAGCACCACTCACCAGGACATCACCCGATTGACCATCATCAAGCCATAAACCTCACGGTACTAGCTAGCTACACGTCACACTGATTTAGAAACAATGGCTCTGGCTGCCTGGAGAAGCAAGAAGACAGCCGAACACTAGTAGAAAACAGGCCATCCGTCCACGCCCCCTCAGAGCACTAGTCCCGGTTGCGCCACCGGGACTAATCTTCCAGTGCGTCGGTTGGAAGCGGACGCGGGCGAGGCATGGGTCCCGGTTAGTAAGGGGCATGCGTCGGTTGGAGCCACCAAGGGACTAAAGTTTAGCCACAACCACGTGGCGTGTACGCCTAGTCGATTCTTGGCTCCAACCACTAAACTGCCCTCTATAAATCGCAGCCCCTGCCTCCACTCTGTTTTTGAATGGTGTAAGGTGTGAGGGTGTGTGCTAGTTTTTCTCATGCATGCATTGAAGGTGTTTGTTGAAATGTTTGAGTGAAAAATCCGTTGAATTTCTCATAGAACAAAAATATAGAAGGTGTCCAGACGCACTTGAGCTTTCTCCTCTTTATTTCCCTCGATCGAGGTTAGCAATCCTATCTTTTCTAGGTCATTGATACAATTCATGTGTCGGTGTGAATTGGTTATTTCACTATTTACGATGTCCTGTTTTTGATAAACTTACTTATATGATGCGAGATGAGCGGTGGGAATGGATGTACGGTGACCGGCGTGGCAGGTATATCAAAGGCGTGGATAAATTTATCGATGTGGCTCGGCAAACAAAGAGAATGGATTTATCGTTGTCCATGTGTTCAATGTCGGAACAACAAGGAGTACTCTTCCTCGAAAATCATTCGCGCCACGATTATGAAAGGTTTCATGCCCAACTATAATTGCTGGACCAAGCACGGAAAGAGGGGTTATGATGGAAGATGGTGAAGAAGAAGATGATGATAACAACTATCATCATATGTTTCCTGAATACGGTGATACTGCTATGGAAGACAATGGAGGAAAAGGTGAAGAACGGGCATCGGATGAGCGGTGATGAACTTGGTAGGGTCATTTCGATGCAAAGCGAGACTGTGAAATGTAGAAAATGAGAAGTTGAAGTTAGAGGGCATGTTAGAAGATCACAAGAAATTGTTGTACCCAAATTGTGAAGATGGCAGCACAAAGCTCGATGCGACAACTTTGGAATTGTTGCGATGGAAGGCGAGTGTGGTCTTGACTCCTCATTTGAAAAGATGCTGAAAATAATGAAGCGAAGTTTCCAAAACATAACGAACTTCCGATAGTACCTACGAAGCAAAGAAGACTCTCTGTCCTCCGGGATTAGATGTGCAAAAGATACATGCATGCATTAATGGCATCCTCTACATGGTAAGGAGTATGAGAATTTAGATAAATGCCGGTATGCAGCGTTGCGGTATAAGATCGACGAGATGACCACGGTGATGTTGAGGAGAGCCCCTCAGGAAGAGGGTTCTGCTAAGGTTATGTGGTATGCTCCTATAATACCAAGGTTGAAAGCATGTTGAAACAAAGAGCATGCCAGGTTGTTGCGATGGCACAAAGAAGACCGTAAGAAAGACGGGAGTTGAGACACCCTGGCGATGGGTCACAGTGGAGAAAAATCGAGAGACTTCGGACTTTGCGGTGGCCAAAGGAACTTATGGTTTGGTCTAAAATCGGATGGCATGAATCCTTTTGGGAGCAGCTGCAGTCAAAGCACTGCCCGTGACTCTATGTATCTACAACCTGCCTCCTTGGTTGTGCATGAAGCGTAAGTTCATTATGATGCGGTGCTCATCCAAGGCCGAAGCAAACAGCGACATTGATGTGTACCTTAGGCCATTAGTTGAAGAACTCTTACGGTTGTGGGGCAAACCAGGTGTACGTGCGTGGGATGAGAACAAACGAGCCATTTAATCTCTGAGGGTTGTTATTCGTAACCATCAATGATTGGCCTGCTCTTAGTAACCTTCGGAATGACAAACAAAGGATATAAGGCATGCACCCACTGTTTAGATAAGACCAAGGTACATATTTGCATAAATGCAAGAAGGTTGTGTACCTAGCGAATCGGCGATTTCTTCCGAGCCAATCATCCGTAAGAAAGAAAGGCAAGCATTTCAAAGGTGAGGCGGATCAGGAAGAAGCACGAACTCCCGGTGGTGATGATGTATTTGGTATGGTCAAGGACATAGAAGTAATCTTTGGAAAGGGTCCGCGGTCAATCAGTTCGAACGACGTCGCTACAGACACGCACCCATGTGGAAGAAGAAATCTATATTTTGGGAGCTGCCATATTGGAAAGTCCTGCGTGTCCGCTCTTCAATCGACGTGATGCACGTGACGAAGAATCTCTGTGAACTGCTAGGATTCCTAGGCGTGTATGGGAAGACAAAAGATACACAAAGCAGGAGGACCAACAAATTATGAAAGACCCAAAGAACATGCATACAGATAACAAAGGCGGATAAAGGCGTCACTTAAGTCGTGCCTATGCTCTTACCAAAGCAGAAGGAAATCTTTTTGAAGTCCTACGGTATCAAGGTGCCGTCGGGCTTCTCATCTAATATAAAGGGATAATAAATATGGCGGAAAAAGTTCCAAAACCTGAAGTCTCATGATCACACGTGATTATGACGATTGCTTCCGATTGCATTGAGGGGCTTCTACCGAAAATGTTAGTACCCATTGTGAAGTGTGCATTCCTCAATGCAATATCTCGAGGTAATCAATCCGGATATTACGCCAAGGTTATAGAAGGATGTGGTACAATGTCTTGTTAGTTTTGAATTGGTGTTCCCACCATCCTTCTTCAATATTATAGCGCATCTCTGGTTCATCTAGTGGAAGAGATTGCCATTCTCGGTCCGGTATTTACGCACAATATGTTCCCCTTTGAGAGGTTCATGGGAGTCTTAAAAAATATGTTCATAACCGTGCTAGACTGTAAGGAAGCATCTCCAAGGGATATGGAGCAGAGGAGGTCATTGAGTTTTGTGTTGACTTTATTCACGACCTTAAGCCGATTGGTGTTTACGACTCGCGGCATGAGGGAAGACTAAGTGGAAAAGGCACCTGGGAAAGAAAAGCGATATGTAGGGACGGGATTCTTTCACTAAAGCACACTACGATTCTACATAATTCCACCTTGGCAGCTTCAGATATGGAGGAACACAAGAATATTGTACGCTCCAAAAACGGGAAGCTGAATCATGGATTCTGAGATGAACACATGAAGTCCGGTGGTTGGATGCTTGGACACATCTCTTGAATGAAACCCTTTGGAGATCGGCTATACTTGTTGGCGCGTCACCATCTTCTCTTGTATTGAATTTCCAAGTGCGAAATAAATGGGAATACATTCTACGATCGCCCAAGATAAAAAGAGCACCAACCAAAATAGTGGTGTCCGCTTTGATGCAATAGGCGAGAATGGACAAAAGGACACATATTATGGTTACATAGAGGAGATATGGGAACTAGACTATGGAGTCTCTTTTAAGGTCCCTTTGTTTCACTGCAAATGGGTCAACTGAATGGGGAAGGGTAAAGATAGACCAGTTATGCGGAATGACAACAATGGATCTCAACAATCTTGGTTATAGAGATGAACCATTCGTCCTAGCCAATGATGTGTCTCGGGTTTTCTATGTGAAGGACATGTCCTCCGCATCGAAAAAAGAAAAAATATGCAAGCGAATACATCATATGATGATCCAAAGCGTCACATAGTTCTTTCGGGAAAAGAAACATCGTGGGAATCGAGGCAAGATGGACATGTCGAAGATTATAATAAGTTTGATGAAATTCCGCCCTTCACGGTGAAAACGGCCCAAGCATTCCGTTAAGTAAAGAAGATGCTCCATGGTTACGTCTGAAGCGGTCATAAGGAATGACATATGCCAAGAAGTTCATGCTCATATTATGTAACTCTAGTTCATGTCTTTGCGGTTTGTGGCTTGACCGAAGGATATCTTCGCGGTTTGTGGCCTTTAGTCGGTTTGTAGTCTCAGTTTTAATATTAATAAATGTCTTGAGTGTTAGTCCCATTTGTGGCTGGACCGAGTGCCTCTATGACCAGTTTCTGGAGATCTTGGGAGGCCAGGCTCGTCGGCATCTCCTCGAAACTGGCCAGCGCGGTGTCCTGCTCTCGAAAACCATCTTGCAGCTTGTAACTTCACTAACTAGATCAATACGCCTCGAGCTAACTAATTTCACATATTAGGGAGTGCCTCTATGACCAGTTTTCGGAGATGCCGGGAGGACTGGGCTCGTCGCATCTCCCTCAAACTGGCCGCAGTGGTGTCCTGCTCTCAAAACCATCTTGCAGCTTGTAACTTCACTAACTAGATCAATCGCCTCGGAGCTAACTAATTTCACATATTAGGGAGTGCCTCTATGACGATTTCTCGGAGATGCGGAGGACTGGGCTCGTCGCATCTCCTGGCCCTTGATGGTGTCCTGCTCTCGAAACCATCTTGCAGCTTGTAACTTTACTAACTAGATCAATACGCCTCGAGCTAACTAATTTCACATATTAGAGTGCCTCTATGACCATTTCTCGGAGATGGAGGAGGCTCGTCGGCATCTCCCTAAACTGCCGTAGTAGTGGTGTCCTGCTCTCTAAAACCATCTTGGAGATGCCTCAAACTGGCTGGAGGTGGACTCACAAGGATGCATATTTATAGTACAAGCAGCTCGGCATAATGTCGACACTCACGACATAATGTCGACACTCACCCCTATTATTAGTCTTGACTCATCTTTAGTCGGTTGGTGTCTCCAACGGGACTAAGTTCATCTTTAGTCGGTTGGTGACACCATCCGGGACAAGGTACAAGCCATACGACATAATGTCGACACTCACCCCTATTATTAGTGTTGCGCCCACTCTGCCAATCCCTTTAGTCGGTTTGTGACTACATCCGGACTAAATGTGTCTTGAACAATGATCATGTGTGTGTGGACATTGGTATGTAGAACAATGTTGCAGAGGAAGTTTTCCTTTTCGCATACGGAAAATCCTTTTCCATTTTCCGGCGAAAAAAGCGGTCGTTTATGAAGTAACCACCAAAATGCCGTTTGAATGCTACCGTCCTATTTTCCTAAAATACTAGACCACCTTACATGGACTATATCCCAACCGGTACAAATCGGGACTAAATATGAACCTCTCTTTATATAGGCATTTCCCTCTATTTATTAGGTAACACTTAAGACATTTATTAATATTAAAAGCAGGACAAATCGGGACTAGCTAACACTGGGCCTAAAGCGCCCCTTTAGTCATAATCATGCCTAGTCCTATAGTGCAGCCTTGTGGTCTTCATCGTCGTCGTCATCATCGTCATCGTCACCGCCACTCCGGGATCCTCGGCCCATCCATGGCATATACGGGGGCCATTCCAGCCTTGGATTCACGGCGGGTGGGAGAGGGTCTCTGGAAGACGATGCGCCTGCCAAGGAGACATGTGGGGCTGTGGCGGGTGGACTCGTGGGCCGTGGCGAGGATGGTCTCCCGGCGATGTAGCGCATCACTTGATGATAATACGGTTCTCCCACCACAGACGGCGACACCGTTGTTGTTCACGGTGGCGCCATCACCCTCGTACTGGCGAGCTCCCTTTCCGCCTATTAGCGAAGAAGGCATTCCAGTGTCATAGTTGTCGGGATCCCAGGGATCCATCCGCTCGGCGTGAGCTCGTGGTAGAAGTGGTTTGTGATGGCCTGGCGTCGGAACCTTGAGGACAGGAACCCTCGGCGCTCGGCATCCGGCTGCGGCGGTACCTGTGGACAAGGGTAGTTGGGCGCCGACTCGGTCTCCTCGGTCGAGAATGGCCCAAGGGCGTTGTCCATTGTTCTAAGAGAGGAAGGTGTGGATGTGTGGATAGCCATGACGATCACCCTAAATATAGAGGAAAGGCGGAAAACTTGGCGTGAAGCTTTGGGAAATGGCGGAAATATCTTTAGTCGGTTAGTGACTACATCCGGGACTAAAAGCTCTAGTAGAAAGGAAAGGCGGAAAACTTGGCGGGAAGAGGTGGAAATGGCGGAAAGTATTTTAGTCGGTTTGTGACTACATCGGGACTAAATGTGTGAACAATGATCATGTTTCAAAAACCTTCATAAAATTACCTATCATGTTCGAGGTTTCATGGCTTTCGGTCCAAATGACCGATGTTATGTCTTGAATCACGGCATAGTTTGTGATGTTGTGCCCATATTATGCATGTGTGTGGACATTGGTATGGAGAACAATGTTGCGGAGGAAGTTTTCCTTTTTATGCACGGAAAAGCCCTTTTCCATTTCCGGCAAAAGCAGTCGTTTGTGAAGTAACCACCAAAATGCCGTTTGAATGCTACCGTCCTATTTTCCTAAAATACTAGACCACCTTACATGGACTATATCCCAGGGTACATCTCAAACCTTTTCGTCCATCCACGGTAAAAGGACAAATGTCAGAATCGGCAGGAAGTGGGTCCCGGTTTGTACTCTGGTACATGATCTATCGCCGTGATTTTTTGAAAAATCATTTTAGACTCGCAATATGTGGTTTCTTGAGAGATCCAATGCAAGTTCTAACAATGCGGTCCCTATCTTCATGCACACCGGTTCGACCATAGTTAGAAATTCAAATAATTCAAAGCGGGCATAATAAATTCAAAAAATCCGAACAATGAAAATCCTTGGCGTGGTGTCATATTATGTTACATAGTTGAAAGGAAAAATACCAGACTTGGTATATTGATCATGTTTAAAAACCTTCACAAAATGACCTATCATGTTCGAGGTTTCATGGCTTTGGTCCAAATGACCGATGTTATGTCTTGAATCACGGCATAGTTTGTGATGTTGTGCCCATATTATGCATGTGTGTGGACATTGGTATGGAGAACAATGTTGCAGGAGGAATTTTCCTTTTGTCGCATACGGAAAAGCCCTTTTCCATTTCGAGCATAAAGCGAATTCGTTTGTGAAGTAACCACCAAAATGCCGTTTCGAATGCTAGTCCTATTTTCCTAAAATACTAGACCACCTTACATGGACTATATCCCAACGGTACATCTCAAACCTTTTCGTCCATCCACGTAAAAGGACAAATGTCTGCAGAATCGGCGGAAGTGGGTCGGTTTGTACTACGGTACATGATCTATCGCCCGTGATTTTTGAAAAATCATTTTAGACTCGCAATATGTGGTTTCTTGAGATCCAATGCAAGTTCTAACAATGCCGTCCCTATCTTCATGCACACCGTTCGACCATAGTTAGAAATTCAAATAATCAACGGGCATAATAAATTCAAAAAATCCGAACAATGAAAATCCTTCATTGGTGTCATATTATGTTACATAGTTGAAAGGAAAAATACGGACTTGGTATATTGATCATGTTTGAAAAAACCTTCACAAAATGACCTATCATGTTCGAGGTTTCATGGCTTTCGGTCCAAATGACCGATGTTATGTCTTGAATCACGGCATAGTTTGTGATGTTGTGCCCATATTATGCATGTGTGTGGACATTGGTATGGAGAACAATGTTGCGGAGGAAGTTTTCCTTTTGTCGCATACGGAAAAGCCCTTTTCCATTTCCCGAGTAAAAGCAGGTCTTTTGTGAAGTAACCACCAAAATGCCGTTTAGAATGCTACCGTCCTATTTTCCTAAAATACTAGACCACCTTACATGGACTATATCCCAACGGTACATCTCAAACCTTTTCGTCCATCCACGGTAAAAAGGACAAATGTTTTGAATTATTTATTTAAATCCAAACACTTTTTATGTTTAAAATTTTTCTAAATTCCAAATTAATATTCAAAATATAAGTTAATTCATTTTAAAGGTTATATTAATTATTTTTAAAAAATAGAATATGTTTTTGAATTATTTATTCAAATCCATACACTTCTTATGTTTAAAGTTTTCTAAATTCCAAATTGATATCAAAAAATATAAGTTAATTCATTTTAATTGTAAATGGTTCATATTTTAAATGGTTACATTAATTGTTTTTAAAGCAGAAAATGGTTTTGAATTGTTTATTCAAATCCAAACACTTTTTATGTTTAAAGTTTTCTAAATTCCAAATTAATATTCAAAAATATAAGTTAATTAATTTTAAATGGTTACATTAATTATTTTTTAAAAATAGAAATTGGTTTTGGATTATTTATTCAAATCCATACACTTCTTATGTTTAAAGTTTTTCTAAATTCCAAATTAATATTTAAAAAATATAAGTTATTTCATTATTAATTTTAAATGGTTCGTTGTTTAAATGGTTACATTAATTATTTTTCAAAATAGAAAATGGTTTCGAATTAGTTATTCAAATCCAAACACTTTTTATGTTTAAAGTTTTTCTAAATTCCAAAGTAATTATCATTTAAAAAAATTACAAATTTAAACCCCAAAATAAAAAATAAGTGAACATAGAGAAAATAACTGAAATAATTTGAAAGCAGAATACGTCCGGTTGGAGCCACCAAGACGAAGAGCCTCTATAGCGCCCCTTCAATCGCTGAAAATTGGACTATAGGTCGGTTGGTGGCTCCAGCAGGACGTATCTTTAGTCCGGTTGGAGCCACAACCGGGACTAAAGGCCTTTAGTTATAAGGCGTGTGCCTCCTCTTCTTCTTCCCTTCCCACTCTGCCTCTTGCCGCCATCTCCGGCAGCGACTTCGCCAGTCCTTCGCCGTGGCGCTCCCATGGCAACTCGTTAGCCACGCCTCCGGCCGCCACGCGTCTCTTCCAGCACATGTAAGGCCAGCCTGCATGCGTCTCTCTCGACAACCGCCGCCGCCTTCTTCTGCCTCCGTCGACGCCCCTTCCCCAGCTGTCTGTACGGCGCCCGCCCTCCCTCTCATCCTCCCCCCTGGTGGTGGTCTTTTTGGCCCTTCGCTGGCCGCATTCTTTGGCGCCGCGCTTGTACGTTCTTCTCCATCGTCGCCGCTGGTGGTGGTACGGCTCGTGACGTGGCCCTCTGTCCTCCCCTCCACGGTGGTGGTGCTTCTTTGTTTGGCCATTCTTCTTGGGCGCCGCCGCTGTTGGCCGTGTACGTTCCTCCATCGTCGGCTATTGGTGGTGATGCACCGACGTGGCGTATTGACGGGTCACGACGTGGCGTACCGGGTTAATGCTGACGTGGCCCACGGTGTCTTGCTGACGTGGCCCACAGTAATTCAATTTTAAATGATTTAATAATTCCAGAAATTGATATAAACTTGTAAATTCAATATCTTTTTATTTATAAGTCAGAAAATTACAAATAATATATCAAATTGTTTAGAAAAATGAAACCTATCTATTTAACCTATAATCATGCATTGTTCAACAATTTAAATGACAAGTATAATTATAAGAACAAATGCACCCTCTCATATGTTAGGAGTTTCGAGTTAGGGTTTTCACCGTCGGAACCCCATTAAATCGTCGAGCATGTCTTAGGGTTACATTCCAATGCAAATTAACTTGTCATATCATCATACTTGCTTGAGCATTGCATCGATGCCATGTGTTGATTGTTTCTCTTTCTGTTTCGATTATTAGGTTTATTATTAGTTAGGTATTATTAGGTTTATTAATTAGTTTGGTATTATTGGTCTTTGGTCGATCAATGTGGGTAGCGGACCGATTCACATTACCGATCCGTGGTTTGATAAGGAATCATTAATACCCCTTAGGTGCATGTGGGTTCCCTCTCATATGCATCGGAGGTTTCTCGAACTAGGTTACACCCTCGGAACTCGGAATATTGATAACCGTTGATTTTAGCTAGAGTTACCTATCTACTACATGGTTTCCTTTTTGTAGCTAGGTTTAGGGTTTCTCTTCATTTTTATTATTGTGTATGTATATATCGGGGTTTCTCCTTAACTTTCTCCTTTAGCCGCTTTGACTTATTCGTTTTCCACCTATATGAAAATATGGATCCACACGCCGAGACGAAGAAAAGGAAGAGTTGATCCAAGGTGTGATCCGTGGGAAGATAATTTAGGCGTATCAACGTTTACGAACAACTCGGTGAGGGTGATCCTCTTTTACGGAGTAGACAACTTGTTTGAGGTTGAAGGTGTTGCCTTCCATGAGGGAGAAGGCGATGCCTTGTGTAACCGAGAAGACAATGGCTCGGCGAGGTGCATGTAATATAAATCAATTCATTAATTAATCATCTGCTATCTATATAGAAATAGTGACGATCTTTCTTCTTTTAGCCCTCGGATCGAAGGAATCTCTTGAAATGAGGACGAGGCCCAACCAAAAGTTGGAAGACCATGAGAGGTTCAGGATCGAAGATGTCATAGAGACGGCAGACCGAGCCGCTCGAAGTTGTCGCAACCAAATTTGTGGCACAATGCGAGTAATGTCGTTAGGGACTTAATCGATCACCATTAGAAATTGGAATAGGCCCGCTAATGCGGATGAAGAGGAACATGTTTATTTGTCCCTAACCACGCCAAAGATTTCTTGTGGAAGAGGCTCATGGTTAATTTCAAACTACGAAGATAGAGCTGGATCCAAATGCGGAGGATCGATTGAGGACGCCACAACATGGGAGAGCCATGGAGGCTAAGGTCAGGAGTGGGCTTGGAAGAAGATGGCCAGATGTTTCACCAATCGGAAGAAAAGATTGCACCTTGACTATGTCGTGAAAGAGAAGACTGGATTTCAAGAAGACTCGGTTTGTAAGATAAAACCATTCGGCTGAGTTTGTGGAATACAAGACATCGAAAAAAGCTAAGGAAATGCGCAAAGAATAAGTGAATGCTAACAAGAAGTATCACCATACTATGGGGCAAGGTGGCTCTGGTGGCATTCCTAAGTGGGAGAAACTTGAAAGGAAGCTGCGTGATAAAAATATCACCCCGAGATAGGCGATTGGGTAGAACGTGCAAGGAATTGGTTTTACGGGCATGGGGGCACGTTGGACTCGGAAGGAGGTGTATATATACCATATGACATAAAGAAGACCCCTTGCCAATCGAGAGGATGAGAAAAGCGATAAAGGTCATTAAAGATGGGGACTTCATTCCCGATAGAGAGAATGATGAGCTCACTCGCCTCTTGGAAATAAGGAACATGATGGACGAACACGAGGCACAATAGGCTCCCAATCATGGAGGACTGGGTTTCAAGAGAGGAAGAAATATCCCGATAGAAGCGTCGGAGGAGTAAGGACAAGGCGGTTGAAGCAGAAAGTCGAAAGAGCGAATGCGTTTAATTGAAGAACGATTAAAGCAACAACAAGATGAAATTAACTCACTTAAAGAGCAAGTACTACGGCGCCCCATCTCGAAGACTGCTTGCATTCGATGCTACCGGCCTATCGAATAATCAAAAAGCAGTGTGGCTTCCACCGAGGTCCCGGGTGATGACAATGGCGATGACGATGATGCACCGACGATGGCTCCTGTTGGCTACCCAGTGGATGATATCACAGAGATGACACACTGCGATCTACATGTCAAAGTTGTGAACATATCAATGAAGGTGGCAGTCGGCTATGCCTTACCAATTGGACCCACACCAACTTACCACTGTCGTCCGGTTCCAGAGGGCTACGCTGTTGTCGGCGTGGATGAAATCATGCCCACCTTTGAGGTTTTGGATCTTCACTACCCTTTGGTGAAGGGATGTGATCTTTGGGTGACGCAAAAACGCCACCATTCTATGGCGAAGGATTGTATCGTGCTTCAAATCACATAAGGCCATCTTCGCCGCCTCACCTCTCCGCCGAGGTCGCGCCCATGCCGTCTTCGTCGCCTCACTCCGGCTCGCCTCACCCGTCTCGGTGCAGCCATCGCCGCGGGAGCCATCGCCGGCGCCTCGGGATAAAAAGCGAAAGCATCTGCCATCTTAAGGTCGTAGCGATCGCCAAACGTAAACAAGAGCCTCTTCCAAAAGTACCAACGGTTCCTCCCAAGAGAGCTTATGATCTTGAAGAGGAGACTGCGGCTCGTTGATGCGGAAGCAAGCGTTTTGCTAAAGGCGACGAAAGAGCGAGTTCCCAGACCAAAGAAAAAAGCCAAAGTGTTGAAAATGCTAAAGACTCTTCATCAACCCGAGCCAAAGCTGTCATCGGACTATGAGCGTTCTATTCTCAAGTCACATGCGGCACAAAAGCCTCAAGAGCGATCTTGATGCGGAAATCTGTTGCCCAGCTCGGAGAACAATCAAAACAGACTTGCGCCCTCTCAAGGTGATTTCTCAAACCAATGTGGGGTCGAGCAAATATGGGGCGAAGCGGTATGATCCAGGTAGTTGCACTGTCACGGAGCTGCCATTGCTCAAGGTATGAGTATTGCCCGTACTTATCCCTTAGAGTTCTTCCCGTGAGTGAAGTAGCATACAAATACCAGATCGGCAAACCTCTCGTCAAACCCGAGGAGGTAAATAATCTTTCAACAAAAATGCGAAGATTGCATAACTGGTACATGCACGCCACAAGTGCCGGGCTAATCGGATAGTCTTGAGGGTTACAAAAGCATCATGGGAAAGAAAGTGATGACATGATATCCATTGAATTTGTTGAGCTATTTCAATTATTCAATCAAGACGCCTTGGACAAATCGCTCATAAGTGCCTATTATGCCGTAAGTACTAATTACGTAATTAACTTAGTCTCCGCTATCTCACTTTGTTTGTTGCATGTATATAATCATACCGTAATATGCGTAATGAAGATTCTCGAATGCAAGAGGACAAATCTATGATATTGGCTTCATTGACCCATATTGGGTTCATGAAGCTAATCTCAAAATAAGCCCCAGGATACGGAGGATAATATAGTACAGCGTTAAGGTTTCAAGAAACCAAAAGGGAAATACTTTTTCCTTACAACTTCGAGTGAGTGTTATTGTCTTGTATACACTTTCTATTTCGCTTACTCGATGTTAAGTATATAATTGATTAGTTATGCATTCGCAGCTTCCACTATATTCTGTTAATCATTCAACTTGACAAAGGGCGTGTACTAGTCATGGACTCGAAACATAAACCCCTTGAGACGTGGAATTCTAATCATTACGACACTATATCGGCAACGTTCGTGAATTTTATGATATCAAGTACTTAATAACTTCTTTTATTCGTTTTCTTCGCCGGAAAGCGCTTGGAAATGGTTCACCAAGAAGGCTAGGGGTGTTTGGAAAGAGGAGCTTACATTTCAACCACTAGATGTAAGCACCACTAGCTATATCCGCGCATCTCTTTGATTCTAGTTTTGATACAGTTATTATCATGCTTGATTATTATTTTGATTGAACTATGTTCTTGTGAAGTGCGACACGAGGACGTAACAATCTCTGTGGATACTATGTTTGCGAGTTCATCCGGCAGACGTGCGATGAGATGGGCAGAAATTTAGAGCAACTCCACGTATGTAAACAATTTCTATAGTTTTATTTTCAAACAAATTGTGTTTAGTTTCATTTGGGTACGGCCAGCAGGGAGGGGTTGCTGGAGATGGCCGCGCAACAATTCGGGTACGGCCAGCAGGGAGTGCTCAGGATCCCTTGCAATGCACAGCAGTTCAACCAGATGATGATCAGCATCCACGGAAAATCCAGATAAATTTTGATCTGCATTGTTGTAGAAGGTTCTTTTGGTTTCATGTGACCTTGTGTTCGATGGTATATACTTATGTAGTCGAGTATTAGAAATCCAAGGCTCAGCTCAATTATATTAGTTGGTAAAAAGTGAGTAGTAATACAATAGTGACTTGTGCTCATTCGAATATTTGATCCTCTTGTATAAAAGTCAATTGGTTTATATATGAATGGGTGTACATCAAGATGTAATGTATGTTTTAGCGTAGAGATCCCCTATTCTTCTTTTTCTAAAACGGAGGACAAAAATACCACAATCTATTATAGTATTATTAAGAAGAGTTGCAACACCGCTGACGGGAGGTTCAACCAACCCTGTGCTGACCGGAAGCGGAGGAGCATGGTCGGCAATGACGCCTTTCAGGGAACAATACCACGCAACCATGCCATCCAAAGGAGGAGAGGTAGCACACACGCCCACAAAGATCTCCGGGGAGAGGGAGCCGACGTCTGGGAGACCGCACCATGCCTTGAACTTTTTTTGGGATCCCACCATTCCGAGTTCACTGCATTATATTAGGTTAACTTTAGAAGAGGACAACATTTGGCCCCTATTTTTGCCATTAAAACATTGTTGGCATCACTTTTTTCTTCATAATAACACATCATTCTAATTGACGAAGCAAAAAAAATCACTCCAAAATTGCCTAAGCAATCATCTCGAACTGTGCATTACAAACTCACATTAAAAATGCAGCACCATAGAGATTTTCAAGTTCAGAACAGAATCACATAACACATAATAAGATTCTTGCAAAAGAAAAGTCGGTATGGGGTTTAGGACACACACCTTTTCAATCAAGGTTTACTTGCTAGAGGGCTTGGCGATTCTCCACAACCGAAATAGTTTGTGTGCCAGGTTATTAAAAGCCAGATATTTTCCCCATGGTAAATTTCTGGACACGGTTTTCACCTCGGAGGCCTCACCGGCTTGGAGAGGAATAGAACATGGTTTAGAACTCCTCAAAGAAGGGATCATTTGGAGAATCATAGATGGGTCCATAATGGAGTTTCAAAGGTGCAATTGGATCCCTCGGAGGATGCCAATGAGGATCACCAACACACGACACAGTACTAGAAACAGGAAATTAAAGGACCTGTTTATCCCAGGCACTAGAACTTGGAACGAGGCTAAGGCGAGGGAAATATTTCTCCCACATGATGCAAGTGACATTATGCAAGTGAAAAATTTGCAAAAATGAGAAGATGTTCCAGCATGGCATTTCGAAAATTCAGGTATTTTTTTTGGTTAAAAGTTCTTACAAGCTAGCTCATGACCTGGCAAGAGATGCACATCTCAATAGCGCAAACAGTAACACAGGGATGATTCTATAAACATATGAAAGTTGATCTGGAAATCCCATGTGCCAAACAGGATCCGTATTTTTGCCTGGAGGTGTGCGTGTGACAACCTTCCTACTAAGAGGAATAAGTGGCGTAGAAATCTGGAGCTCGACAAACTGACTAATCTCGTGGGCACGGCGAAGAGAGAAGCTACCATGCCACAGCCTGCACAAAAGCTAAAGTGCTCAGGACAAAAATGAGAGAAGCCTAAAATCTTCTGTAGGGTTCGCAACATATAAAACAAAAGTTTTCCTACGATGGAAACAACTATATACCAAGATCTATCTACTAGATACAAACAACGGGCGGATGTATACCGTAGAGAACATACCCTTGAAGACCGATAAAGCTTAACGAGTCAAACTTGTGGTTGATGTAGACGATCTCTTGCCGATCTCAAGATCGAGAGGAAGTCCTTAGCGCCACAACTCAGCAACGCATCCGTGCTCGCACACACGTTCGAGGCACCGAACAACCTCCGCCTCCTCGCTCCAGGGATGCAGCGGAAGCATAAATATTCCTTGCCGAATAGCCACCGGAAACATGTATCTCGCTAGTCCGAGACCATGGGGGATAAATACTAGAGGGGGAGAGAGAGATCCTTCACGAGGAGGTGTGAGTGAGAAGTGAGGAGGGGTGCCTTTTATAGGAGAGGGGGGACCCAAGGGGTGGCGGCGCATGGGCTGCCCTTGCCCTCCCTCATTCATGTGGTGGACACTCCACAAAAATCCTTTCAATTCCTCCACTCAAAATCCCACTCAAATTCCCATTAAATTTCCACCAAATTTAATGCAAACTCTCATTAAATAAAATTCTTTTTATTTATTCAGAATTTTGTCAATTACTTTAATGACAAACATTCATATATAACCCCTTGTTTGTATTTCATTTCACATGCAAAAACACTTTCTGCAATTTCACCCGAAAACTTATTTCAGTATCTAGTGAAATAAATTCCTGCGCTTGTTATTCTTTCTGGCATGAAACTTTTGCTCCAATTGGATGTCGGTGTCTCTTAAGTGTGCCACCCTATGGTTCGCGAATAATGCGGACATGATCGAGACCCTTCTCCGATCAATAATCAGAAGCGGGATCTGGAGACCCATACTGACTTCCACACATTCAACGATGACTTTCTTGTGATCGTCGGAACCTTTTACGCTAGTATCTTAATCCCTTTGTTTCACGATATATTATATGTCCGAGATTCGATCGGTATCTCCATACCTAGTTTGATCTCGATTCTTGACATGCACTTTCTTTCTCGTGATATAACATTCTAGTGATCAAATCACTTGCTTGCAAGCTAATTAATGTGATATCACCGAGAGGGCCCGAGCATATCTATCCATCATCGGATGAACAAATTCCACTCTCGATCCATGGGCCTCAACATAACACTTTAGTAGTTCATAACCCATCTTTATAATCACCCGCCACGGTGTGACGTTTGATGTTATTAAGAAACTCTTCCGCTGTTAGTGATTGACATGATCTCATGGTCTAAGGATTAGGATCACTTCGTAAGTTATTATAGCAATATGACTTTGATCGTAATGCTATAATTCGGATGAATGTTCATCACACCATTACACTAATGTTGTGACCTCGTTATTAACAACATCCAATGTCTATGATTAGGAAACCTTGATCATCTTGTTAATCAACGAGCTAGTTTATGAGAGAGGCATAACTAGGAACTTTCTGTTTGTTTATTAAACACACATGCATTAATGTTTCCGTATTAATACAATTATAGCATGCAAAATAAATATCTATCATATACTTGGAATACACATAATAAACATTTTATTATTGTCTCTCATGGCATATTCCCTTCATCTTCCCAATGAAAATATGTTCAGATATTCTGGACCTGATTGGCTTCAAATACTTTTGTGTAGTACCCAGCAGAACAACACCCGATGATCCTTCTCCTCTTATGGCGTGTTTGGCACCTGACAAACAACATTATCCATGAAAATGGAATAGGTTCCATTGAAGCCTCATCGGTTTATTTGCAAACTTACTTGTATATGATGAACTGCACTGGTTCCCCCTTTGACACAGGAAAAGGGAAAGGAGATGCGTTAGCCACAATAAGACAAAGTGGTTGGGATGAATACTCCCCGCCTAGCTCTATGGTTTGTTGGAGCGCTCCAGAACAGGGTGAGTTAGAATTGAATGTAGATGCTTCATTCCTTCAAGATTCCGGTAAAGCCACCATGGGTGGGGTCGTCAGGAACTGTGAAGGATCTGTTATTTGGTCTATGAATGATGTGTTACACAATTGTTTGGATGCGGAGGAAGTGGAAGCTACTGCGTTGCTGTTAGGCCTCCAACAATGTGCTGAGTTGGATACTCAACCTGCTGTTGTTGAAACCGATTGTGCAGGTGTGGCGAATGCAGTTAACTATCAACGTCAAGACCTGTCAAGACTATGTCACATATATAGAGAAGTCAAGAGCAGGAGAACATAAGTTTGTAATTTTTCTTTGTCCTTAGTCAAGAGAGATTGTAATCATGTTGTCCATGATTTGGCGAAATTAGCTAGAGTAGAGGGAGTTATAGGTACTTGGCATCAGTCTGTACCTGAACAAGTCATGTCCTCTGTTCTGATCGATTGTAGCTAGATGATAATGATATAAATACTCTTTTGATGTCAAAAAAAGAAAAGAAAAGTCAAGAGCAACATGAGCCCGTTCTAATTTCCATGATTCCCTCAAACAATAACAAAAAAAGGCAACGGAGAGTCAACTCGTTTTGTGTTGCATGAATCGATGAACCCCTCCCCGCGTGGTGGAGTTGGCCGTGTGTGATCATATCATTGTATAAAATGTAGGTAAAGCTCTCCTTTAGAAAACTGAAGACCTTTCTCGCAGGGCTCATGGCGGTGCCCTAGTTCTGCAAAAAGAATAAATATAATATCTCTAGAATTAACAAAAACAAATATTTAAAAAATCAAATTTACAAGTCCATTACAAAATTGTATAACACATAACAAGTTCATACGAAAAGTTAGCGAAGGATGAAGTCAAGAGCAACACGAGCCCATTCGATTTTCCATGAGTCCCTCCAATTAAGAAAAACAAAAGCAGCAAAGACAACAGTTTTGTGTTGCACTGATAATGAACCCTCCCTGCACGGCGGAGTTGGCCGTGCGGGATCGTACTGTAATTCGCTCCGCTTTTAGAAAACGAAAATCGTGCTGCCTTCGCAAATTAGCCCGTACTATAGTTAGTGCTCTATCCTGTTTTTCTTGACATGGACGTCTTTTTTGTGAAGGATTTGACTCCACAAATTAGCCCGTACTCTAGGTACTTCACCATATTTGTGCTGACAGGGACTTTGAAGGACTTGACCAGTCTCCACTGCTCTGCGACCAGACCATTGTCCACGTACATAGTCACCATCACCCCACCTTGTCACATAATCCACGTTTATTAATTAAGCTGAACCATTTCCCAAACTCCTCTTGCGGGCATGACGTCTCCCAAGCCAACAACTGCCTAATCAACTCCTCTAATCTCACACTATAAAAGCATGGATCGCATGCCTCCATTGAGCATCACTACTCAGCAGGACATCACCCGATTGACCATCTTCAAGCCATAAACCTCACCGTACTAGCTAGCTTCGCAGCACACTGATTCAGTAACAATGGCTCTGGCTGCCTGGAGAAGCAAGAACAGCACCACCGATCGCATGCTCCATTGAGCACCACTCACCAGGACATCACCCGATTGACCATCATCAAGCCATAAACCTCACGGTACTAGCTAGCTACACGCCTACACGTCACACTGATTTAGAAACAATGGCTCTGGCTGCCTGGAGAAGCAAGAAGACAGCCGAAGCCGCCGTCCAGAGCCGGTACTTCATCCTTGCCGATAATGGCGAGGCCAACGCCCGGAGGACCCCGAAGGGGTACATTCCGATAGTGTTGGTCGGGGACGGCGATGAGGGATGTGCAGAGGAGAGGGTCCTGGTGCACATCGCCATGCTTAGGGAGCCGTGCATGAAGGGGTTGCTGGAGATGGCTGCACAACAGTTCGGGTACGGTCAGCACGGCGTGCTCCGGATCCCCTGCAGCGCACGGCAGTTCCACCAGATGATGGTTAGCGTCCACAGCAAATCCAAATAAACTTCTGACTTGCATTGTCGCATCAAACGGTTCTTTTTGTTTCATGTGACCTTGTGTTCGGTGATATATGTTAGTTGGTGAATTATATTCTTGATTACATGTAGTCGAGCATTAGAAAGCCAAGTCCCGGCTCAATTATATTAGTTGGTGAAAATGAGAAGTACAGTAGTGACAAGTGCTCATTCGAATATTTTTTATCCTATTGTATACAAAGTCAATTTGTTTATATGTGAATGGGTGCACATCAAGATGTAATGTATGTTGTAACAAGAGAGTTCCCCCGCTATTCTTCTTTCTCTTGAACGGAGGCCACAAAATGCCACAATCTATAATTAATTAATGGACAACTCGATGAAAACTGTGACAACACAAGCTGCCAAACCGACAAAAAAAAGAACACAAACATTATTGCCGTAGCTCCTCCGTGAGGAAGCAAGTTCAACTTTGTCGTGAACGCTGCCTACAACCGCGTAAACGCCCATCCACGAAGACCCCCAGGCATGGCCAAGGTCCTAGAAATTGGACCGGCTTGCTGCGAGACCGTCGAGATCTACCGCTGAGAGAGTCGGTAAGCCGCAACCACACCACCAACTGAAAGCCAGACCCGTCACTAACCAGAAGCTACAGTAGCATGGTCACAACACTGACGCTTTCCTGGAACAACACCATGCACATCACACACGCGACTGCATCTTCAGGGGAGAGGGAGCTGGCCGGAGAGACCACCACCACGCCTTGAACTTTCTATGGATCCCCCAATTCTGAGTTCGCTGCATTCTGTTAACTTTAGAAGCTCCGATAAATGTGAGAGAACAATATTTGGTCCCTATCTTTGTTAGTAAAACATAGTTGGTATCACTTATTTTCATAATCGCACATCACCTCGAATTGAAGAAACATAAAATTCACGAAAAAATCGCATAAGCAAAATTCTCGACTTGTGCATTACAAACTCACATTAAAAGTACAACATCATAGACATTGCAATTTTCAAGTTCAGAACAGAAATGCCTGTTTGGCTTGGTTCAGAAGCTAAGGTGTTGTCTCAGGACCTGAAACATGGCCTCCTTGTATGCCCTATAGATTAATAAAGCCACTTTTACCAAAAAAAAAGAAAAGAAAAAGAGCAGCAAAGAGAGCAGTCTTGTGATGCACGGGTCGATCAACATCTCCCTGCGTGACGGCCGGAGTTGGCCGTGCGTGATCGTACTGTAATTTGTACGTATAGGTGGCTCCGCTTTTAGAAAATGAAATCGTGCTGACTCCGCAAATGAAATCGTCCGTACTCTAGTTAGTGCTCTCCCCTGTTTTTCTTGACATGGACCTCTTTTTTGTGAAGGATTGGACTCCGCAAATTAGACCATCATCAAGCCATAAACCTCACCGTACTAGCTAGCTACACGGCACACTGATTCAGCAACAATGGCTCTGGCTGCCTGGAGAAGCAAGAACAGCACCACCGATGCTGGCGTCAAGAGCCGGTACTTCGTCCTCGCCAGTACTGGAGACGGCCAGAGGACCCCGAAGGGGTACGTTCCGATAGTGCTGGTCAGCGACGGCGACGAGGGATGTGTGGAGGAGAGGGTCCTGGTGCAAGTCGCCATGCTCAGAGAGCCGTGCATGGAGGGGTTGCTGGAGATGGCCGCGCAACTTTTTGGGTATGGCCAGCAGGGAGTGCTCAGGATCCCCTGCAGCGCATGGCAGTTCAACCATATGATGGTCAGCATCCACGACAAATCCAAATAAACTTTGATCTGCATTTTTGTAGAAGGTTCTTTTGATTTCATGCAGGGTGGGCGGCCGCCCCGGGCCCCTGAACCCATTGGGGCCCCAGCTAGGTATATGTATCAGGTTGAGGAGGAACTTCAAGTTACTGTCGTCGCGCCATTAAAGATAGGTCCGAGCTTTTCATCCTAACGGTTCAGACTTCTGGGAGAAGAAAGGAAGCCTCACATCCTTCTAGTGGGCTTTTTTGTTACATAGTTTCGGCCTTGTATCTTTTTATCAGCCTTTACGAGGTGGTTAAATGGGTGTTGCCGGTGGTGTAGAAAATGGGGCCTTGTATTGATCTTTTGATAAGCTTCTAGGAGGTGATTAAATGGGTGGGATCGGTGGTGTAGAAATATGGCTAGAGTCATGTAAAAGGAAATTAGTACACGATCTTTTCTTTCGCTTAAAAACACATGTATTTTTTTGCGAGAATTAGCACACCATTTAAATACGCCATGTTCCATAATTCCCATACAGATTTAGTATTTCCTTTCAGGCCAGTTCCCCTATTTTTGTCCAAAGGTCAAATAACCAATCCTAATGTGATAAGCGGCATATAATCTTACAAGCGCAGGGCAGCGCAAAAAATCCGAACGACCAAAAAGACTTGTTTGGCGAGGCTCGGCCCCGAGCTAAGAATCTTCATGCCCGTCGTTCGACAAAGTTTGACGATAGTTTAAAACGGGCATAAAAAATTCAAAAACGATCGAAACAATGCGAAACCTTCGTGTGGTGTCATATTATGTGACATAGTTATAAGGAAAAATATCAAACTTGATATATTGATCATGTCTCAAAAAAACCTTCACAAAATGACCTATCTCATTCGAGGTTTCTTGGCTTTCGGGTCAAATGACCAATGTTATGGCTAGAATGAAGGCATAGTTTGTGATAATGTACCCATATTGTACATACACGTGCATCATGGGATGGCGAACAATGTTGCAGGAGTAAGTTTTCCTTTTCGTCGCACCAAAAAGCCATTTCCCATTTTTCGAGCACAAAAAACAGACGGTTTTGTGAAGCAACCACCAAATGGCTAATTCAAAATGCTATCACCACATTTTATAAAAACACTATACCACCTTATATGGACAATGTGCCAACAGGGGGATCCGAAACCTTTCTGTCCACCTCTGGTAAAAAAGATAAATTCCTACCGAATCGGTAGGAAGTGGGTCAGATATGAACTTCAGGTACATGATCCGATGCTCATGTTTTTTTATAAAAATCATTTTTAGGTTCACAATATGCTATTTTATCAAAGATCCAATGCAAATTTTCCTTTTCATCGCACAAAAAAGACATTTTTCATTTTCCGAGCACAAAAAGGAGGATTTTCTGAAGAAACCACCAAATAGCTAATTCAAAAACGAAGGGTTTGTGATTTTTTGATATGGATATCGTATTTGGATTCCTCTCATTTTTCTGATCAATTTAGACATATTATTTGTCGAATTCTGATTTACGGATTTAAAGATATTAATTATTCCATATTAAATATAAAAATACAAAAAATAAATTATTATATTTTTATTCTAATTCAATAATATTTTTACTTATTCATTAATGTTTACTTAAATAATTTTTTGTAATTTCAAAAAATACAAACATGTGACATGATGATATAAGAGTTAATAGGATTGCTATCATAGTATTGACAACAATGTATGCGTTACTTTGTGGAAACAGATTCTGAAGGAACGAGAAAGTTAAGCGTGCTAGAGCTAAAGGAGGCTCGAGGGCTTGTTAAGGAAGGTGGCTAGTATTAGGATGGGTGACCGGCCGAAAAGTTTGACCAAGACTACAATTTAATTAAATATTAAGTTTAATAATTAGTGTTAAAAATGTTCAAAGTGGGAGATTAACGAGTCAAACAATTTAAAGATTAAAAAATTGAGATTTTTTTTAAAAAAATATTTTTTTAAAAAAGGTTTTTGCAACGCGTCGACAAGCTATGCCGATGGCCCCTCATATCGGCATCGCCGCTCTCATGCTGAGGAAGGCGGCTGAGGGAAATACGCCGAGGACAGCCGTCGACGTACCATACGCCGCTTTTTGTCCTCGGCGTAGCACGCACGTTTTTGTGAAAGATCTGACTCCACAAATTAGCCCGTACTCTAGTACTCCACCATATTCTGGTTGACAGGGACTCTGAAGGACTTGACCAGTCTCCGATACTCTGCGACCAGACCATTGTCCACGTACATAGTCACCATCACCCCCACCTTGTCACATAATCCACGTTTATTAATTAAGCTGAACCATTTCCCAAACTCCTCTTGGCGGGCATGACGTCTCCCAAACCAAGAACTGCCTAATCAACTCCTCTAATCTCACACTATAAAAGCATGGATTGCATGCTCCATTGAGCACCACTCAATTGACCATCATCAAACCATAAACCTCACTGTACAACCTAGCTACGCGGCACACTAATTCAGCAACAATGGCTCTGGCTGCCTGGAGAAGCAAGAACACAGCCGAAGCCGCTGTCCAGAGCCGGTATTTTATCCTCGCCGATACTGGCGAGGCCAACGTCGGGAGGACCCCGAAGGGTTACGTTCCGATAGTGCTGGTCGGGGATGGCGACGAGGGATGCATAGATGAGAGGGTCCTGGTGCACGTCACCATGCTCAGGGAGCCGTGCATGGAGGGGTTGTTGGAGATGTCTGCGCAGCAATTCGGGTACGGTCAGCAGGGCGTGCTCCGGATCCCCTGCGACGCACGCCAGTTCCACCAGACGATGGTTAGCGTCCATAGAAAATCCAGATGAACTTTTGGTTTCATGTGACCTTGTGTTCGTTGATATATATTAGTTGGTGAATTATATTTTTTTCTTTCATGTAGTCGAGCATTAGAGAGCCAAGCCCCAACTCAATTATATTAGTTGGTGAAAACGAGTAGTACGTAGTACAGTACCGACTAGTGCTCATTCAAATATTTTTTATCCTAGCGTATACAAAGTCAAATGGTTTATTGTGAATGGGTGCACATCAAGATGTAATGATGTTTTAACAAGAGATACCCCTCTATTCTTTTTTCTCTTGAACGGAGGCCATAAAATGCCACAGTCTATTATTAATTAAGCATAGAGTTACCTAGGATGAAAACCATGACAACACAACCGGCCGAACCGACACAAAAAAAGAAGAAGAATAGAAACATTATTGCCTCCCTTCCTCCATGAGGAAGCAAGTTCAACTTCGTCGTGGAATGCTGTCTACAACCGTCGCCAAACGCCTGTCCAAGGATACCCATCCTAGGCCTGCCGGCCAAAGTCCTAGAAATTGGACCCCTGCGCCTTGCTGCGAGACCGGTCGAGATCTACCACCGAGAGAGTCAGGTGCCAAGACGCACCCACACCATTGGCTCAAAGCCGCAACCCTGCCACTAACTGAAAGTTGTTGGAGCATGGTTGCAACAATGACACTTTCCTGGAACAACAGCACGCACATCACACATGCCGCTGCATCTTCAGTGAGAGGGAGATGACGCCGGGAAGACCACCACCACGCCTTGAACCTTCTGGATTCCCCAATTCTTTTTTGGAACAAATCCCCCCCCCCCCCACCCACCCACACACACCTCGTTTTGTCAGTAAAACATAGTTGGTATCACTTGTTTTCATATCACCTCGAATTGAAGAAGCATAAAATTCACTCCAAAATCGCATAAGCAAACATCTCGACTTGTGCATTACAAACTCACATTAAAAGTGCAGCATCATTGACATGTCAAATTTCAAGTTCAAAACATAAATGCGTAACACATAACAAGTTCACACGAAAAGTTTGCAAAAGAAAAGTAAAGAGCAACTCGAGCCCGTTCAAATTTCCATGATTCCCTCAAATTATACACTCCCTCCGTCCCGAGTTGAGTTTGTCTAGATTTGGATATATCTAGATACTTTTTATTATGTAGGTACTTCCCAATGTAGATAAACTCAAGTGACTTATTTTCAGACGGATGGGGTATATAACAAAAAAAAAGACAACGGAGAGTCGACTAGTTTTGTGTCACACCTGTCAATCAACCCCTCCCCGCGTGGTGGAGTTGGGCGTGCCTGATCATAGTGTAATTAAGGATCATAGTGTAATCAAGGATATTAAAACTGGGACAGAAGGGATCTCTCTCACGCATCCACATTCTTAGCCGTCTGATCTTCCATCCTGCTCGTTTTTAGCCGTTTGATTCGCTTTTGATCCTGCAGTGGGCCGAATGTCCCTATGGGCAGCTACTCTCGAGATCAAATTGGCTTGTTCTGGTTAACTGGGCCCTAATACACCGCTAAAACCCACCAAAGCATACACATTTGAGACTGCTTGCAGTGTGGTGTGTAACCAAGTTGAGAAAATCCTCAAAAAACAAGTAAAGACGACTTTCAGCCTGCTGCCCCACCGTTGAAATAGCAACCATGCAACAAATCGTTGCCAAGATTATAGTTACCTCACATGATTTTATTCATGATGATATGATCTATGTATTGGTGTAAACCCCGTGAACGGGAGGTTGTTGAAACTATAATCTTTGTCTGCTATATAAGAATGTATTAATTTTCATACAGGCTAACTGGCGTTAGAACTGCATTGAGATTGTTCAGAATTTCTTAGAAAATTGGACTTTCCAAATTCTCTGAAATATTTGTGCGGCTTTATTCTTTATTTGTTTTTATAGATACTTCAAATGTTCCTTTTTATGGGCACGATATGGTTGTCTTTCTCCAGAGGAGGGTTCATATTTATTTTAGGAGCCAAAGAAGCCAAGATCAGGTTAAAGAAAATTATCTGTCAAACCATCCTAATTCAAAAACCGTGCACTTGAGACCCAGGTTCGAATTCTAGCACACTACATCCATCCAACTTTATTCGCCACAACAGATCACTGGATGCAAAATTTTATATTTTATATTTCTCTGTGTTTGTAAAAAAACCTACCTTTCTATTATAGTAATAGAAGGACACGGCAACATGCGCCAACATGATCTAGTATGATAAGTAAAGCTCTCTCCTTTTAAAAAACTAATGACCTTTCGTGCAGGGCCCACACAGTGGTGCCCCAGTACCGCAAAAGAATAAATCCTAATTTTGTGTTGTATGGATCGATGAACCCCTCCGTGCGTAGTGGAGTTGGCCGTGCATGATCGTAATGTAATACTCCCTCTGATTAAAAATATAAAATATTTTAGATTTGTAAAATAAATATACTTAGACATTTTTAATATGTAGACCTAAAACATCTTATATTTCTAAACGGAGGAAGTACGTACAGCTCGCACTGCTTCTAGAAAACTAAAATCGTGCTGACTCTGCAAATTAGCCCGTACTCTAGTTAGTGCTCTACCCTGTTTTTCTTGATAGGGACCTCTTTTTTCTGAAGGATTGGACTGCGCGCAAATTAGCCCGTACTCTGGTACTCCATCCTTGTTGCTCTTGACAGGGACCCTTTGTGAAGTATTTGACCAGTTCACCATCACCACACCTTATAGCCCACGTTTCTTAGTTAAGCTGAAACCCTCTCCAAATTCCTCTTGGTGGACATGTCGTTTCCCAAAACCCAGCCACCTCCTAATCACCCCCTATAGTTTCATTTCACAGTATAAAAGCATGGATCGCATACCTCCATTGAGCATCACCACTCACCTGCAGGACTATCATCAAGCCATATAAACTTTGAAGTACGCCATAGCTAGTACGCAACACGCAAAAAAAAAAAACAATGGCTCTGGCTGCCTGGAGATCAAGCAAGAAGACAGCCGAAGCCGCCGTCCAGAGCCGGTACTTCATCCTTGCTGGTCCTGGCAACAACAGGAGGGTCCCGAAGGGGTACCTTCCGATAGTGCTCGTCGGGGACGGCGACGAGGGATGCGCGGAGGAGAGGGTCTTGGTGCACGTCTTGATGCTCAAAGAGCCATGCATGGAGGGGCTGTTGGAGATGGCCGCGCAGCAGTTTGGATACGGCCAGCAGGGTGTGCTTAGGATCCCCTGCAGTGCACAACAGTTCCACCAGATGATGGTTAGCGTTCACAGAAACTCTAGATGAACTTCTTTTGATTTGCATTGTTTCATCATGCGGTTCTTTTGGTTTCATGTAACCTTGTGTTCGGTGATATATATTAGTTGGTGAATTATATTTTAGATTTCATGTAGTCGAGCATTAGAAAGCCAAGGCCCAGCTCAATTATATTAATTGGTGAAAATGAGTAGTACAGTAGTGACTAGTGTTCATTCAAATATTTTTGATCCTATTGTATACAAAGTCAATTGGTTTATATGTGAATGGGTGCATATCAAGATGTAATGTATGTTGTAACAAGAGAGTTCCCCCTCTATTCTTCTTTCTCTTGAACGGAGGCCACAAAATGCCACAATCTATTTTAACTAAGAATAGAGTTACCTAATTAATTAATGGACAACTGGATGAAAACCGTGACAACACAAGGGGCCAAACCGACAAAAAAAAGAACACAAACATTATTGTCGTCGCTCCTCCATGAGGAGGCAAGTTCAACTTCGTTGTTGAACGCTGCCTACAACCGTCGCCAAACGCCCATCCACGGAGAACCTCCCTGGGCATGTCGGCCAAGGTCCTAGAAATTGGACCTCGATGCCTTGCTGTGAGACCGGTCAAGATTTACCGTCGAGGGAGTCGGGCTCCAAGCCGCAACCACACTACCAACTAAAAGCCTCAACCCTGTCAGTAACGAGAAGCTGTAGGAGCATGGTCGCAACAATGACGCTTTCATGGAACAACACCATGCACATCAGACACGCCGCTGCATCTTCAGGGGAGAGGGAGATGACGCCGGGGAGAGCACCACCGCGCCTTGAACTTTCTATGGATCCCCCAATTCTGAGTTCACTGCATTCTGTTAACTTTAGAAGCTCTGATAAATGTGAGAGAACAATATTTTGGTCCCTATTTTTGGTAGTAAAACATAGTTGGTATCACTTATTTTCATAATACACATCACCTCGAATTGAAGAAGCATAAAATTCACTCGAAAATCGCATAAGCAAACATATCGACTTGTGCATTACAAACTCACATTAAAAGTGCAGCACAATAGACATTGCAATTTTCAAGTTCAGAACAGAAATGCCTAACACATAACAAGTTCACATGAAAAGTTTGCAAAAGTAAAGTCAAGAGCAACTCGACTAAAGACCTTCTGCGTAGGGCTCACGCGGTGGTGCCCCAGTTCCGCAAAAGAATAAGTCCTACTAATATTTCTGGATTTCCAAGGAAAAAAATCCAATTTTCAAGTCCAGAACAAAATTACATAACACATGACAAGTTCACACGAAAAGTTTGCAAATGAAGAATTCAAGAGCAACAGGAGCATATTCGAATTTCGATGATTCCCTCCAATTGAAAGAAAGAAGGCATTTTGTGTTGCACGGATCGATGATTCCCTCCAACCTGATTAGTGTTGTCGTCACTCCCCTTCTTGGAGATGCTGTTTGGTACGCATATGGTGGTACTTCTCTGGAGGGCGCATCGGTTACGAGTTGTTTCCGTTTTCGCCACACCTCCGTTTCTGGTTTTCTTTTTCTTTTATTTCTTCTTGCTTTTCGTCTTGGATTTGGGTTCTCTCTAGCCTCGTGTATCATGTTGTGTATCTTCCTTTGGACGTTGTGCTGTCTGACCCAGCAACGATCTTATATATATCTTTTATTTATAAAACGGAACGAAAAACTGTTTTGAGGACCCTCCATGCGTGGCGGAGTTGGCCGTGCCTGATTGTACTGTAATTCTACGTACAGCTCACCCCACTTTTAGAAAACGAAAATTATGCTGACCCCGCAAATTAGCCCGTACTCTAGTCAGTGCTCTACCCTGTTTTTCCTGATAGGGACCTCTTTTTTTTTTCTGAAGAATTAGACTGCGCCCAAATTAGCCCGTACTCTAGTACTCCACCCTGTTTCTCTTGACAGGGACCCTTTGTGAAGTATTTGACCAGTCTCTCATGCTCTGCGACCAGACCCAATTGTCCACGTACATAGTCACCATCACCACACCTTGTCATACAGTCCAGGTTTCTTAGCTAAGCAGAACCCTCTCCACCTCCTAATCACCCCATGTCCCCCTGTGATTTCATTTCACACTATAAAAGCAATGATCACATGCCTCCATTGAGCATCAACACTCACTGACAAGACATCACACGATCGACCATCATCAAGCCATAAACCTTTAACCTACGTCCTAGTTATTACTCGACACACAAACTAACAGCAATGGCTCTGGCTGCATGGAGAAGCAAGAAGACAGCCGAAGCCGTTGACCAAAGCCGGTACTTCGTCCTCGTCGGTTCCGGCGACGGCAGGAGGATCCCAAAGGGGTGCTTTCCGATAGTGCTTGCCGGAGACGGCGACGAGGGATGCGTGGAGGAGAGGGTCCTGGTGCACGTCGCGATGCTCAAGGAGCCCTGCATGGAGGGGTTGCTAGAGATGGCCACGCAGCAGTTCGGGTACGGCCAGCAGGGTGTGCTCAGGATCCCCTGCGACGCCCGCCAGTTCAACCAGATGATGGTTAGCGTCCACGGTAAATCTAGATAAACATTTTTGAATTGCATTGTTGTATCAGACAGTTCTTTTGGTTTCATGTGACCTTATGTTTTTCTTTTTTGCGTCGTATGTGACCTTGTGTTTGATGATATATACTTATGTAGTCTAGTATTAGATAGCCAAGGCCGACCTCAATTGTATTAGTTGGTGAAGATGATTAGTGCAGTAGTGACTAGTGCTCATTCGAAAAATATTTCTGATCCTCTTGTATACAAAGTTAATTGGCTTATATGTGAATGGGTGCACATCATGATGTGATGTACAAGAGAAATTCCCCTCTATTGTTTTCTTTCTCGAGGAGAGGACAGAAAAAGACACAATCTATTGTTAATTAAGAAGATAGTTACCTAATAATTAACTAATGGACAACTGGATGAAGACTGTAACAACACGATCGGGCCGAACTAGCACACCTGACAAGGACATAAGCGCCATCATCGTCACCCCTCCTTGAGCAAGCAAGTCCGACTTCGTCGTCGATGACCACCAGGGACGTGCTCGCTGCAACAAGTGCAACAAGTATGTGAAGCCAAATTAAGAATAATTACTCGACACACAAACTAACAGCAATGCCTCTGGCTGCGTGGAGAAGCAAGAAGACATCCGAAGCCGCCGTCCAGAGACGGTACTTCGTGCTCGCTGGTCCTGGCGACAACGGGAGGGTCCCGAAGGGGTACCTTCCGATAGTGCTGGTCAGAGACGGCGACGAGTGATGCATAGAGGAGGGGGTCTTGGTGCACGTCGCGATGCTCAAAGAGCCGTGCATGGAGGGGTTGCTGGAGATGGCCGCGCAGCAGTTTGGGTATGGTCAGCAGGGTGTGCTTAGGATCCCCTGCGACGCTCGGCAGTTCAACCAGATGATGGTTAGCGTCCACGGTAAATCTAGATAAACATTTTTGAATTGCTTTGTTGTATCAGAGACGACGGTTCTTTTGGTTTCATGTGACCTTGTGTTCGGTATATATACTTATGTAGTCTAGCATTAGAAAGCCAAGGCCCATCTCAATTATATTAGTTGGTGAAAATGACTAGCACAATAGTGACTAATGCTTATTCAATTATTCGATCCTCTTGTATGCGAATTTAACCGGATTATGTGTGAATGGGTGCACATCATGATGTATTGTATGTTATTTTAACAAATAGATTCCCCTTGATTCTTATTCTTCTCGAACGGAGGCCAAAAAATGCGACAAACTTTTATTAATTAAGATAAGACTTGAGTTGCCTCATTAATTAATGAACAACTTGATGAAAACTTTAAGTATGCAAACGAACCCTCGAAGATTGTAGCATGGAAAACAAAAAATTTCTACTGCATGCAAACAAACAAGCCAAGATCTATCTACTAGATTGTAGCAACGAGTCGATAGAGGAACTCACCCTCGAAGATTCCAAAGCGGTTAACGAGAGCATATTCTCGTGGGCGATATAGTCGTACTCTTGCCGATCTCAAGATCGTGAAGCGATCCTTTAAGGCTGCGTTCAAGCACTTCATGATCGGTCACACGTTTGATACTCGATGAAGACCTTCCTCTCCCTTGTTCCAGCAGGCAGCGAAGGTTGTAGCACTCTCCTCGCGATTTCGGCAGCACGACGGCGTGGTGTCGGAAGTAGAGGGGAGATCTCGTAGGGCTTCGACTTAAGAAAGAGCGAGTATGGTGGAGTATGAGAGAGGCCTTGGTGATCTAGCGTTTAGAGGGCACCAAGGGGAAGTCTTGGCCGGCGGCTAGGGTTTGGGGAAACCCCAACTCACCGAGTTGGAGGTGCCTAAGGCGGCACAAAGGAGGTGGCGCCGTGACTGGGCTAGGGTTTTGGGTGTGAGGGGTAGGGGCGCCCTACCCCTCCTTATATAGGTGGAGGGTGGCCGGTTGGGAGGAGGGAGTTCTCCCCCAACTCAGCCTCCTTGGCCGGTGGGTGGAGGGAGGGGACTTCCTCCCCAAGTAGGTTTCCTACTCTCCCTCCACCAAGCAAACTTGCCGTTTGACTTTTTCAAATTGGCGTTTGACTTTCAAACTTGGATTTGATTTCTCTCTTTATTTTGCCCAGCCAAGTGACCTAGTACATGATGCAACCATTCCATATTGTCATGACACATTCATGTACCCTTCCCTTTGGAGTCTGGGACCTTGGGACCCTTCTAGAACATTCCTGGTGAAAACACCGGAATCATTCCCCAACTCTGAAACATGACTTTCCTTATATGAATCTTATTCTCTGGACCATTCCGGATCTCCTCGTGATATCCCGGATCCCATCCGAGACTCCGAACAACATTCGGTGACCTATTTAAAGTGAATGCGGCTGTTTCTAATGCATAACCCCAAACCGATAGCGGTATATCTGTAAGTGACATCATAGAACGAACAATATCTAAGAGAGTTCGATTACGATGTTCGGACACACCATTACGCTGTGGTGTTCCCGGCGGTGTCAGTTGTGAAAGTATCCCGCATTTCTTCAAATGCTCGCCAAACTCGTAACTTAGATATTCACCTCCACGATCAGATCGTAGAAATTTAATCTTCTTGTTACGTTGATTCTCTACCTCACTTTGAAATTCCTTAAACTTCTCGAAAGTTTCGGACTTATGTTTCATGAAATAGATATACCCATATCTACTCAAGTCATCCGTGAAGGTAAGAACATAACGATAACCACCGCGCGGTGCTACACTCATTGGTCCACACACATCAGTTTGTATGATTTCCAATAGGTCCGTAGCTCGCTCCATCATACCAGAAAATGGAGTCTTAGTCATTTTACCCATCAGACATGCTTCGCATCTTTAAAGTGATTCGAGAAGTCCATCGGAATGGAGTTTCTTCATACGCTTCACTCCAATGTGACCAAGACGACAGTGCCACACATAGGTCGAGTTATCGCTCAACTTCAAACGTTTAGCCTCAATGTTATTTATGTGTGTATTACTACAATCGAGATTCAATAAGAATAGACCATCTATCAAAGGTGAATGTGCATAAAACATATTACTCATATAAATCGAACAACCATTATTCTCGGACTTAAACAAGTAACCGTCTCGCAATAAACATGATCCTGATATAATGTTCATGATCAACGCAGGCACCAAATAACAATTATTTAAGTATAAAACTAATCCTGATGGTAGATGAAGAGGCAACGTGCCGACCGCGATCACATCAACCTTTTATCCATTTCCAACGCACATCGTCACCTCGTTCTTCGCTAGCTTCCATTTATTCTGCAGCACCTGTTTCGAGTTACAAATATGAGCAACCGAACCAGTATCAAATACCCAGGCACTACTACGAGTACTAGTGAGATACACATCAATAACATGTATATAGGATATACCTTTCTTCTTGATGTTGTCGTTCTTCAAATCCGCCAAGTAATTTGGGCAATTCCGCTTCCAGTGACCTTCTCTCTTGCAGTAAAAGCACTCAGTATCGGGCTTAGGTCCAGCCTTGGTCTTCTTCGCCGGTGCGGCAACTTTCTTACCTCCCTTCTTGAAGTTTACCCTTTGCTTAGACTTGCCTTTCTTGAATTTGGTGGTCTTATTGACCAACAACACTTGGTGCTCTTTCTTGATCTCCACTTCTACAGATTTCAACATCGAGAAGAGTTCTGGCAACGTCTTGTCCATGTTTTGCATATTGTAGTTCATCACAAAGTTCTTGTAACTTGGTGGTAGCGATTGGAGGACACGGTGAATCCCCAAAGAATTAGGAATCACTATACCAAAACTTTGGAGTTTGTTTGCGTGCCCAGACATCTTAAGCACATGATCACTGACGGAGCTGCCCTCTTCCATCTTGTAGTTAAAGAACTTTTCAGAAGCCTCATAACTCTCAACTGCCGCGTGAGCCTCAAATATCATTTTGAGTTCACGGACAATATCATGTGGGTCATGGTTCTCAAACCTTTTCTGAAGCTCCGATTCCAAACCATACAAGATAGCACACTGAACTGTGGAGTACCGATTCTTCCGAGTGAGGTAAACATTCTTTACTTCATCGGTAGCACTTGATGCAGGCGGGTCACCCAGCGGTGCATCCAGCACATAGGTCAAATTACCAGCATTGAGGACAATCCTCAAATTGCGGAACCAATCCGCGAAGTTGCTTCCATTGTTTTTCAACTTTTCTTTCTCTAGGAACGCATTAAAATTGATGGTAGGGGCCGCCATTGATCTACAACATATTTGCATTAGTTTAGACTAAGTTTATGACAAATTGAGTTCTAATTAATAGTTAAATTAATCTAGGTGAACTCCCACTCAAAACAATATCCCTCACATTGTTTTAGTGACCACACGAACCAAATCCACCACATCAAAACCGATCATCATGAGAGTTGATGTAGCTTCAATGGCGAACAATCAACATGTTCATCATATCTACTATATGACTCATGCTTTACCTTTCGATGATCCGTGTTCCGAGACCATGTATATACATGCTAGGCTCGTCAAGATCAAACCTTAGCTTCCGCATGAGCAAATCTGGCTTGCTCACGTTGTATACACTCGCAGAATCTAACACACCCGATCATCACGTGGTGCTTCTAAACAACGAGCTTTAGCAACGGTGCTTACTAAGGATGAACACTTTAAAACTTGAAATTTGTGTGCTTGAGGGATCATCTTATAATGCTACCGTCGTTAACTAAGCAATACGAGATACATAAAGGATTAACATGACATGCAATTTATAATATGTGATATGATATGGCCTTTCTTCCTGTGCTTCCGATCTCCATATTCAAGCATGAACATGATCTCCATCATCACCGGTATAGCGTCAAGGTCAATGGCGCCGTTTCATGGTTGTCGTCCACCAGCTTCAACTATTACAACTACTTTGAATAGACATGCGGGTCTTAACAGAATTTAAAAACAACCATATGGCTCCTGCCGGTTGCCAACTTACAATAAGGAACATTGCATACATCAAATATAATCACAATCATGGCCATATCACATCACAGCACACCCCTGCAAAACAAAGTTAGACGCGTCTAATTTTCTTTGCATATTTTACGTGGTTTGGGGCTTACAATAAGTGTCGCTCTAACTTACGAACAAGAACCACAACGTTGATGCTTGAACTATCAAGTGCCCGTTGTAAATTGGATCTATACTATGATGGGAGAGACATGCACCCGCAAAGCCACTTATGCAATACAAGTTGCATGTTGAGCGTGGAGCAAGTCTCATGAACGATGTCATGTAAGGTTAGCCGGGCGCTTCATCCCATCATACGCAAGATGCAAAGTACACAAAAAGCAATTGATAATAAAGCACCACCGCCCACAATGACCATTGTGTTCTACTCGTCTGTGATCTACTTATAGACACGGATCTGATACCCTTTGTAGGGGTTCGTAGCATGGAAAACAAAAATTTCTACCGCATGCAAACAAACAAGCCAAGATCTATCTACTAGATTGTAGCAGAGTCGGTAGAGAACTCACCCTCGAAGATTCCAAAGCGGTTAACGAGCATATTCTCATGGCGATGTAGTCGTACTCTTGCCGATCTCAAGATCGCGTGACGATCCTTCCGCGATGCGTTCCAGCGCTTCCACGATCGGTCACGTTTGGTACTCGATGAAGACCTTCCTCTCCCTTGTTCCAGAAGCGGCGGAGGTTGTAGCACTCTCCGCGATTCGCAAGACCGACGGCGTGGTGTCGGAAGTAGAGGAGATCTCGTGAGGCTTAAGCGGGGCGTATGGTGGAGTATGAGAGGCCTTGGTTATCTAGGGTTTAGCGGGCACCAAGGGAGGGCTTGGCGTCTAGGGTTTGGGAAACCCCAACTCGCCGAGTTGGAGGTGCCTAAGTGGCAACACAAGGAGGTGGTGGCGCGGCTTGGGGCTAGGGTTTTGGGTGTGAGGGTAGGCGCCCCCCTCCTTATAGGTGGAGGTGGCGGTTGGGAGGAGGAGTCCTCCCCAACTCGGCCTCCTTGGCGGCGGGTGGAGGAGGACTTCCTCCCAAGTAGGTTTCCTACTCTCCACCAAGCAAACTTGGTTGACTTTTTCAAGTTGGCGTTTGACTTTCAAACTTGGATTTGATTTCTCTCTTTACTTTGCCCAGCCAAGTGACCTAGTACATGATGCAACCATTCCATATTGTCATGACACATTCATGTACCCTTCCACTCTGGAGTGCCGGACCTTCCGGACCCTTCTAGAACATTCCTGGTGAAAACACCAGAATCATTCCCCAACTCCAAAACAGGACTTTCCTTATATGAATCTTATTCTCCGGACCATTCCGGATCTCCTCGTGATATCCCGGATCCCATCCGAGACTCCGAACAACATTCGGTCTCTTACTCATTGAAAGGATACGGATGTCGCCTAAAGGTGGTGAATAGGCGATTAAAACTTTTCCTAGAGTGGCTCAACAAAGGCGGAATAAAACTAGTGTTTACTTTGTAAAGAACAACCTAGAACAACTAAGGTTCACCTATGTGCACCAACAACTTATGCTAAGCAATACAAGCAACAAAGGGATAGCAAGATATATATTACTTCAAGCACGAAGGCTATCACAATGTAAAGTGCATAAGTAAAGAGCTCGGGTATAGAGATAACCGAGGCACGCGGGGACAACGATATTTTACCGAGTTCCTCCCAACATGGAGTACGTCTCGTTTGGAGAGGGGGTTGTATAAAACCACCAACGCCACAAAAGTCCTCCCTTATTCTCTGGTGAATCTCACCCCAATGGGATCGATCCACACTTCCACTATCGGTGCACTTGGTGTGGCAAACGGAACCTCTCACAAGGTTGGGGCACTTCTCCACAACAATTGGAGGCTCCCAACAAAGCGCCACCAAGGCCACAACTGCAACACCAACAAACCGTCTAGGGTTCCAAGAACCCAAGAGTAAAAAGCTTCTCAACTTTCACTCACCAAATCCTCAGGAGAACTCAAACCGATGCACCAAATGCAAATGGCAAGAACAAGTAGTGCTCAAATCCTTCTCTCCCAAATTCCACCAAAGCTACAAAAGCTTGTGGGGGAATAAGAGGAAGAACAATGGAGGAAATCCAAAAGACTCCAAGATCTAGATCCCAAAATGTTCCCTCACTTAGAGGAGAGATGGATTGGTGGGATTGTAGATCTAGATCTCCTCTTTCAAATCCCTAAAGTATATGCAAGAATCAAGGGAGGATTGAAGGGGAGCAAGCTCAAGAGGGTCAAGAATGGAGGAGAAATCTGTAAAACTCGAGCGTTACATTGGGAAGAAGGGCCCTTTTATAGGCCTGATTTCGACCGTTTTCGCCCATTGGGGAAAAGTCGGGCCGGAGACTCGGTCTACACCGAATTCGGCCCAACCTCGACCAGCCTCCGGACCGCCCATATGAATGTCTGGGGCCATACAAGACCCAACAAGACCGGAGACTCGGTCTTCCAACCGGAGACTCGGGACGAGGAAACACGGAGACTCGGTAGCCTCGGACGCTCGGACCCCCATCTGATGTCCCAACCCTGATTCAAGTCACCACGGAGACACATCGGAAACTCGGACTACAGGAGACTCGGCCCAACCTCCGGACCAGCCTCCGGACCGCCCATCAGATGACTGGGCCATACAAGACCCAACAAGACCGAGACTCGGTCTCCCAACAAAGACTCGGATGAGAAACACGGAGACTCGGGGACACCTCAGGACCCCCATCTGATGTCCCAACCTGATTAAAAGTCACCACCGGAGACACATCCGGAAACTCCGGACTACACCGGAGACTCCGGTCAGGACCAAATAAGAGGCAAACTTCAAATGGCGATATCTAGAGTTTGGAAACTCCGACTGACCCGAAACCAATTTTGTTAGAAAAAGGACAACAAGGGCTAACCAACAAAAAGTGGAAATATTGGATACCACCAAGATAGAACATTTCATGTATTATAATGTGAGATACCTCTCTTGGTGAGAAACTGTAAAACCTCAAAGATCAAAAACGCAATATGATATAAAAGGGAAATCCATTTTTGATGAACTAGAGCTTGTTATGAATATTACCACAAGCTCTAGAGCCTCACATGGATAAGATACAAATAACCAACAATAAAGGATGATGCTAAGTATGCAAAGGTTTGAGCTCTCTTTGAAAGATATGATCGAGTTACTCACTTGAGAGCCCCTCTTGATAGTACGGTTGTCTATCCTATAAACCGGTCTCCCCAACTAACACCACGAGACCAGTAAGAAAGAAACCCTATCAATATCATACCTTTGCCTTGCGCATATTCCACTTGATCTTGATGTATACGATCTTGTCCTTCTCAAGATGGAACACCTTTCTTGATTGCTCTTTTACGCACTTGCTTGATGAAGACTTGCAAGTTACTCCCCCATACAACATGGGGAAACCTTGACATTGACCTTGTATTCATTGATCCATGATCACCGAGGATGGCAAGCTTTAAGCATGAGATCTTCTAGATATTGCACATCTTTAGCTTGCACATCATTTCTTCTTTTCTTCATTATGTTGATGCCTTGAAGATACACCAGACATATTACTCCATATTATTCTTCAAAATATACTTGCCATAGGTTTAACTCTCACATGACCAATCTGTGGATCATTCTTTGAACACCTTGGTCACCACATGATCCTCTTCACTTCTTCTCCAAACCTTGAAGCCAACAAATGGTTCAAGCATTGCCTATGGACATTTCCTACATGTACAACTTGATACAAGAATTAGTCCACAGAGATTGTCATTAATTACCAAAACCACACATGGGGGCCCACATGTTCTTTCACTCATCGTTCCATAACTACTCAACAACATCGAATCCTTAAGTGTGTCTCCCTATGGTTCGTGAATTATGCAGACATGATCGAGACACTTCTCCGATCAATAACTAAGAGAGGAATCTGGAAATTCATATGGCTCCCACATATTTCTACGATTACTTTGCGATCGAATGAACCACTTACATACGATACCAATTTTCCTTTGTCTCACGATAGTTTACTTATCCGAGGTTTTGATTGTCGGTATCTCTGCATACCTAATTCAACCTCTACCGAATACTCTTTTCGCTCCGTGGTATGTGATCCCTGAGCCCACATGCTTGCAAGCTAATTGGATGACACTCCACCGAGAGGGCCCAGAGTATATCTATCTGTCATATGGATGGACAAATCCCACTCTTTATCCATGTGTCTCAACCCATACTTTCCGAACACTCAATGCCATCTTTATAGCCACCCAGTTACGGTGTGCTGTTTGATGTCATCAAAGCATCCTTCTGGTGATGGTGATAAGCATGATCTCATGGTCGAAGGAATTAGGTTACTATGTATCAAAAAGCTTATAGCAATTGAACTATTAAAATGACTTGATCTTTATGCTACGCTTATCTATAGGAGTATGTCCATCATACCATTCTCCTAATGATATGATCTTGTTGTTAATAACATCTCAATGTTCATGATAGGGAAACCACAATCATCTATTAACCAAAAAGCTAGTATTATGAAGAGGCTTTACTAGGGACTCTAATTTAGTTTACAAATCACACAAGTTTTAATTATTCCGGTTAATAATGTTATAGCATGAATGTAAAAATTTATCATAAACACAAAGATATAAAAATAACTACATTTATTATTGCCTCTAGGGCATATCTCCAACAATTAGAACTCAATTTGTCATAAACTTAGTCTAAACTATTGCAAATATGTTGTAGATCAATGGCGGCCCCTACCATTACTTTTAATGCGTTCCTAGAGAAAGAAAAGTTGAAAAAACAATGGAAGAAACTTCGCGCATTGGTTTCGCAATTTGAGGATTGTCCTCAATGCTGGTAATTTGACCTATGTGCTGGATGCACCACTGGGTGACCCGCCTGCAGCTACTGCTACCGATGAAGTAAAGAATGTTTACCTCACTCGGAAGAATTAGTATTCCACAGTTCAGTGTGCTATCTTGTATGGTTTGGAATTGGAGCTTCAGAAAAGGTTTGAGAACCATGACCCACATGATATTGTCCATGAACTCAAAATGATATTTGAGGCTCACGCGACAGTTGAGAGTTACGAGGCTTCTGAAAAGTTCTTTAACTGGAAGATGGAAGAGGGCATCTCCATCAGTGATCATGTGCTTAAGATGTCTGGGCACGCAAACAAACTCCAAAGTTTGGGTATAGTGATTCCTAATTCTTTGGGGATTCACCGTGTCCTCCAATCACTACCACCAAGTTACAAGAACTTTGTGATGAACTACAATATGCAAAACATGGACAAGACGTTGTCAGAACTCTTCTCCATGTTGAAATCTGCAGAAGTGGAGATCAAGAAAGAGCATCAAGTGTTGTTGGTCAATATAAGACCACCAACTTCAAGAAATGCAAGTCTAAGCAAAGGGGAAACTTCAAGAAGGGCGGTAAGAAAGTTGCCGCATTGGCGAAGAAGACCAAGGCTGGACCTAAGCCTGATACTGAGTGCTTTTACTGCAAGGGAGAAGGTCACTGGAAGCGGAATTGCCCAAAGTACTTGGCGGATTTGAAGAACGGCAACATCAAGAAGAAAGGTATATCCGATATACATGTTATTGATGTGTATCTCACTAGTACTCGTAGTAATGCCTGGGTATTTGATACTGGTTCGGTTGCTCATATTTGTAACTCGAAATAGGTCTTTGCGGAATAAGCTAGCGAAGAACGAGGTGACGATGCGCGTTGGAAATGGATCAAAGGTTGATGTGATTGCGGTCGGCACGCTACCTCTTCATCTACCATCGGGATTAGTTTTATACTTAAATAATTGTTATTTGGTGCATGCGTTGAGCATGAACATTATATCAGGATCATTTTTATTGCGAGAAGGTTACTTGTTTAAGTCCGAGAATAATGGTTGTTCGATTTATATGAGTAATATATTTTATGCACATGCACCTTTGATAGATGGTCTATTCTTATTGAATCTCGATTGTAGTAATACACACATAAATAACATTGAGGCTAAACGTTTGAAGTTGAGTAATAACTTGACCTATATGTGGCACTGTCGTCTTGGTCACATTGGAGTGAAGCATATGAAGAAACTCCATTCAGATGGACTTCTCGAATCACTTGATTTCGAATCACTTGAAAGATGCGAAGCACGTCTGATGGGTAAAATGACTAAGACTCCATTTTCTGGTATGATGGAGCGAGCTACGGACCTATTGGAAATCATACATACCGATGTGTGTGGACCAATGAGTGATAGCATCGCACGGTGGTTATCGTTATGTTCTTACCTTCATGGATGACTTGAGTAGATATGGGTATATCTATTTCATGAAACATAAGTCTGAAACTTTCAAGAAGTTTAAGGAATTTCAAAGTGAGGTAGAGAATCAACGTAACAAGAAGATTAAATTTCTACGATCTGATCGTGGAGGTGAATATCTAAGTTACGAGTTTGGCGAGCATTTGAAGAAATGCGGGATACTTTCACAATTGACACCGCTGGGAACACCACAGCATAATGGTGTGTCCGAACGTCGTAATTGAACTCTCTTAGATATGGTTTGTTCTATGATGTCACTTACAGATTTACCGCTATCGTTTTGGGGTTATGCATTAGAAACAACCGCATTCACTTTAAATAGGGCACCATCTAAATCCGTTGAAACGACACCGTATGAATTATGGTTTGGCAAGAAACCTAAATTGTCGCTCCTTAAAGTTTGGGGCTGCGAAGCTTATGTAAAGAAGTTACAGCCGGACAAGCTTGAACCCAAAGCGGAAAAATGCGTCTTCATAGGATACTCGAAGGAAACTATTGGGTATACCTTCTATCATAGATCCGAGGGCAAAATTTTGGTTGCCAAGAATGGATCCTTTCTAGAGAAGGAATTTCTCTCGAAAGAAGTGACTGGAAGGAAAGTAGAACTCGACGAGGTTGTTGAACCTTCTCTCGAACTTGCGAGTAGCGCACCACCGGAAGTAGTTCCTTTGGCGCCTACACCAATAAGAGAGGAAGCTAGTGATGATGATCATGAAACTTCGGTTGAAGTTGCTACAGAGCCTCGCAGGTCAATGAGAACTCGTACCACTCCTGATTGGTATGATCCCGTTATAATTATGAGATATGGCAGATGGATGTCAAAACAACGTTCCTCAATGGAGACATTCATGAAGAGTTGTATATGATGCAACCCAAAGGTTTTGTCGATCCTAAGGATGCTAACAAGGTATGCAAACTTCAACGGTCCATATATGGATTGAATCAAGCATCCCGAAGTTGTAATCAACATTTTGACAAGGTAATCAAAAGCTTTGGTTTTATACAAACTTATGGAGAAGCTTGTATTTACAAGAAAGTGAGTGGGAGATCTGTAGCATTCTTAATACTATATGTAGATGACATATTGTTGATTGGGAATGATGTAGACCTTCTTAATAGTGTCAAGGATTATTTGAATAATAGTTTTTCAATGAAAGATCTTGGCGAAGCAGCTTACATATTAGGCATAAAGATTTATAGAGATAGATCGAGACGCCTAATATCATTGTCATAAAGTACATATTTGGACAAAGTTCTAAAGAGGTTTGGAATGGAAGATAGCAAGAATGGGTTCTTTCCCATGTTGCCTAATCGACCTTGAGTAAAACTCAAGGTCACCTTAACGAAGATAGAGAAAGGATGAGTAAGACTCCCATGCCTCGACATAGGATCTCTAATGTATTCCATGCTATGTACTAGACCGACATTGCATATCTTTAGTTTGACTAGCGGATATCAAAGTGATCCGAGTGGATCATTGGACAATGATCAAAAACATCCTTAAGTACTTGAGAAGAACTAAGGATATGGTTCTTTCTTATGGAGGTGATGAACAGCTCGTTGTTAATGGTTACACCGATGCTAGTTGGAACACCGATCCGGATGATTCTAAATCTCAATCTGGATACGTATTTACTTTGAATGGTGCAGCAGTTAGCTGGAGGAGTGCAAAGCAAAGTGTTGTGGCGAGATCTTCAACTGAATCGGAATACATAGCTGCTTCGGAGGCTTCACAAGAAGCAATATGGATGAATGAGTTCATTACAGAGCTCGGTGTGGTTCCAAGTGCGCTGGACCCAATGTCTATCTACTATGATAACATGGGCGCCATAGCCAATGCGCAAGAACCAAGGTCACACAAGAAGCTAAAGCACATCAAGCTACGTTTTCACGCCATTCGAAAACATGTCCAAGATGGTGACATAAAGATTTGCAAAGTACACACAGATATGAATGTGGCGGATCCGTTGACTAAACCTCTCCCGAGGGCAAAACATGACCAACACCAAACTGCCATGGGTGTTCGGTATATTACCATGTAATCTAGATTAGTTGACTCTAGTGCAAGTGGGAGACTGTTGGAGATATGCCCTAGAGGCAATAATAAATGTAGTTATTATTATATCTTTGTGTTTATGATAAATTTTTTACATTCATGCTATAACAGTATTAACCGGAAACATTAATACTTGTGTGATTTGTAAAATAAATTAGAGTCCCTCGTAAAGCCTCTTCATAATACTAGATTGTTGCTTAATAGATGATTTTGGTTTCCCTATCATGAACATTGAGATGTTATTAACAACAAGATCATATCATTAGGAGAATGTTATGTTGGACATACTCCTATAGATAAGCGTAGCATAAAGATCAAGTCATTTTAATAGTTCAATTGCTATAAGCTTTGTGATACATAGTAACCTAGTTCCTTCGACCATGAGATCATTCTTATCACCATCACCAGAAGGATGCTCTGATGACATCAAACACCACACCATAACTAGGTGGCTATAAAGATGACATTGAGTGTTCGGAAAGTATGGGTTGAGACACATGGATCAAGAGTAGGATTTGTCCATCCATATGACGGATAGGGCCCTCTCGGTGGAATGTCATCCAATTAGCTTGCAAGCATGTGATTGGCTCACAAGGGATCACATACCACGGGAACGAGAGAAGAGTACTTATCGGTAACGAGGTTGAACTAGGTATGCAGAGATACCGACGATCAAAACCTCGAATAAGTAAACTATCGTGAGACAAAGGGAAAAATTGGTATCGTATGTAAGTGGTTCATTCGATCGCAAAGTAATCGTAGAAATATGTGGGAGCCATATGAATTTCCAGATTCCTCTATTGGTTATTGATCAGAGAAGTGTCTCGATCATGTCCGCATAATTCAGGAACCGTAGGGAGACACACTTAAGGATTCAATGTTGTTGAGTAGTTATGGAATGATGAGTAAGAGACCGAATGTTGTTCGGAGTCTCGGATGGGATCCAGGATATCACGAGGAGATCCGGAATGGTCCGGAGAATAAGATTCATATAAGGAAAGTCCTATTTCGGAGTTGGGGAATGATTCCGGTGTTTTCACCAGGAATGTTCTAGAAGGGTCCGGAAGGTCCGGCACTCCGGAGGGGAAGGGTACATGAATGTGTCATGACAATATGGAATGGTTGCATTATGTAATAGGTCACTTGGCTGGGAAAAATAAAGAGAGAAATCAAATCCAAGTTTGAAAGTCAAACGCCAATTTGAAAAAGTCAAACGGCAAGTTTGCTTGGTGGAGGGAGAGTAGGAAACCTACTTGGGGAGGAAGTCCCCTCCCTCCACCCGCCGGCCAAGGAGGCCGACTTGGGGGAGGACTCCCTCCTCCCAACCGGCCACTCTCCACCTATATAAGGAGGGATAGGGCTCCCCCTACCCCTCACACCCAAAACCCTAGCCCCAAGCCGCCGGCGCCACCACCTCCTTGTGCTGCCGCCGCCTAGGGCACCTCCAACTCGGCGAGTTGGAGTTTCCCCAAATCCTATCCGCCGGCCAAGCCCTCCCCTTGGTGCCCTCTAAACCCTAGATCACCAAGTCCTCTCTCATACTCCACCATACTCGCTCCGGCTTAAGGCGAAGCCCTGCGAGATCTCCCCTCTACTTCCGACACCACGCCGTCGTGCTGCCGGAATCGCGAGTAGAGTGCTACAACCTCCGTTGCCTGCTGGAACAAGATAGAGGAAGGTCTTCATCGAGTACCGAACGTGTGACGGACTGCGGAAGCGCTGCTGGAATGCAGCGCCGGAAGGATCGTCTACGCGATCTTGAGATCGGCAAGAGTACGAATACATCGCCCACGAGAATCTGCTCTCGTTAACCGCTTTGGAATCTTCGAGGGTGAGTTCCTCTATCGACTCGTTGTTACAATCTAGTAGATAGATCTTGGCTTGTTTGTTTGCATGCGGTATAATTTTTTTGTTTTCCATGCTACGAACCCCTACAGTTGGGCCATAGCCGTTTGGAGCGCCGTTTGGCGACCGCGGCTGGAGATTCTCGGAGCATCCCAATTCCAAGTTCACTCTATTCGTTTAACTTTAGAAGCTTGGATAAATGTGAGAGAGCAACATTTGGCCCCTATTTTGGTCGGTAAAACATTTTTTATTGCAAAATTCCACCATTCCATTAATAATTATCAACAACGGAACAAAAAATTCTAGAAGTAATAAAAATTACAAATAGATTATTAGACCATCTAGTGAATACTACATACACTAGCACGAGGCAAAGGCGTGCCGCCCTCATCGCCCCTCAATCACCGGAGCCGGGCAAAGAAATCACTTGTTTTTCATAATAATTCACATAAGTGTGGCACCATAGACATTGAAATTTTCAAGTCCAGAACAAAATTGCATAACACATAACAAGTTCACACGATTTTTTTGCAAATGCAGAAGTCAAGAGCAACACGAGCCCATTTGAATTTCCATGATTCCTCCAATTAAGAAAGAAAAAAGGTAGTAAAGAGAGTAATTTTGTGTTGACTTTGCTAGAGAACGATGAGGTAGACCGTTCTGTTTATTATACTACTGTGGAAGAGATCAAAACCTTGCTAAAGGTTCGTCAGAATTGTGTTACTCATATTAGTAGATATTAGAATTCTAGTGCTCATTATTTAGCTACTTATGCAAGAAACTATCCTCGTATGGCTGTTTGGTTATCCTCTAGTCAAGAAAGGTTTACTAGACCTACACCGTGTTGATTGTAATATCTGATTATCTTGAGTAATACAAGTTCATTCAAAAAAAGAGAGTAGTCTTGTGTTGCATGGATCGATCAACCCCTCCCTGCGTGGCGGACTTGGCCATGCGTGATCGTACTCCCTCCGTTCAATAATATAAGAAGTTTTAGCTTTGTGAATCGAACGTATATATACGTCTTTTAGTGTATAAGTTCGTAGAGGTTCAAAATGAACATACACACTAAATGCGTCTAAATATACTAAAATGTCTTATATTTCTAAACGGAGAGAGTATATTAATTCATACGTATAACTCGCTTCGCTTATAGAAAATGAAAAACCGTACAGACTCCGCAAAATAGCATGTACTCTAGTTATTGATGTACCCTGTTTTTCTTGACAGGGACCTTTTTTTAGAGTAATATGCGCAGAAGGTTCTAAAAGTTTGGATCAAACCGTATACAGATCCTAAAAGTTTTAACTTGCGTACCGGAGGTCCTAAGTTTTAGTTAGTTGTGCACTGCAGGTCATAATTTTCAGTTAGTTATGCACTGCAGGTCATAATTCTCAGCTATAACCCCGGCTACAGTGCACATGGATCTGAGAATTAGGACCTCCGGTGCACAAGTTAAAACTTTTAGGAATTGCATACAGTTTCGTCCAAACTTTTAGGACCTCCGGTGCATTTTACTCTTTTTTTTAAGTATTGGACTGCGCCCAAATTAGCCCGTACTCCCGTACTCCACCCTCTTTCTCTTGACAGGGACTCTTTGTGAAGTATTTGACCAGTCTCTGATGTTCCACGACCAGACCCCATAGTCCACGTACATAGTCACCATCACCATCACCACGCCTTGCATTGTCACATAGTCCACGTTTCATAGTTAATTTTTTTTAGTTAAGCTGAACCCTCTCCAAATTCCTCTTGGCATGTCGTTTCCCAAAACCCAGCCACCTCCTAATCAACCCCATGTGATTTCATTTCACACTATAAAAGCATCGACCCCATGCCTCCATTGAGCACCACCATGCACTTGCAGGACATCACACAACCGACCATCATCGCGCCTTAAACCTTAAGGTACGCTCCTAGCTAGTACGACGACACGCAAAACAACAACAATGGCTCTGGCTGCTTGGAGATCAAGCAAGAAGACAGCCGGAGCCGGCGTCCAGAGCCGGTACTTCGTCCTCGCTGGTCCTGGCAACAACGGGAGGGTCCCGAAGGGGTACCTTCCGATAGTGCTCGTTGGCGACGGCAACGAGGGTCGAGGGATGCATGGAGGAGAGGGTCCTGGTACACGTCGCCATGCTCAAGGAACCGTGCATGGAGAGGTTGCTGGAGATGGCAGGGCAGCAGTTCGGGTACGGACAGGAGAGCGTGCTCAGGATCCCCTGTGACGCGCGCCAGTTCAACCAGATGATGGTTAGCGTCCACATAAAATCTAGATGAACTTCTTTTGATTTGCATTGTTTCATCAAGCGGTTCTTTTGGTTTCATGTGACCTTGTGTTCAGTGATATATATTAGTTGGTGAATTATATTTTAGATGTCATGTAGTCGAGCATTAGAAAGCCAAGGCCTAGCTCAATTATATTAATTGGTGAAAATGAGTAGTACACTAGTGACTAGTGTTCGTTCGAATGTTTTTGATCCTATTGTATACAAAGTCAATTGGTTTATATGTGAATGGATGCACATCAAGATGTAATGTATGTTGTAACAAGAGAGTTCCCCCTCTATTCTTCTTCCTCTGAAAGGAGTTCAAAAAATGCCACAATCTATTATTAATTAAGAAGAGAGTTACCTAATTAATTAATGGACAACTGGATAAAAACCGTGACAACACAAGGGGCCGAACCGACAAAAAAAGGAAGAACACAAACATTATTGTCATCACTCCTCCATGAGGAAGCAAGTTCAACTTTGTCGTGGAACGCTGCCTACAACCGTCGCCAAACGCCCATCCACGGAGACCCCCCTAGGCATGTCGGCCAAGGTCCTAGAAATTGGACCCCTTCGCCTTGCCGTGAGACCGGTCGAGATCTACCGTCGAGGGAGTCGGGTTCCAAGCCGCAACCACACTACCAACGGAAAGAGGCAACTCCGTCACTAACCAGAAGCTGTAGGAGCATGGTCGCAACAATGACACTTTCCTGGAACAACACCATGCACATCAGACACACTGCTGCATCTTCAAGGGAGAGGGAGCTGACGCCGGGGAGACCACCACCGTGCCTTGAACTTTCTATGGATCCCCCAATTCTGACTTCACTGCATTCTGTTAACTTTAGAAGCTCCGATAAATGTGAGAGAACAATATTTGGTCCCTATTTTTGGTAGTAAAACATAGTTGGTATCACTTATTTTCATAATAACACATCATCTCGAATTGAAGAAGCATAAAATTCACTCCAAAATCGCATAAGCAAACATCTAGACTTGTGCATTACAAACTCGCATTAAAAGTGCAGCATCATAGACATTGCAATTTTCAAGTTCAGAACAGAAATGCCTAACACATAACAAGTTCACACGAAAAGTTTGCAAAAGGAAAGTCAAGAGCAACTCGACTAAAGACCTTTCACACAGGGCTCACGCGGTGGTGTCCCAGTTCCGCAAAAGAATAAATCCTACTAATATTTCTGGATTTCCAAGGGAAAAAATCCAATTTTCAAGTCCAGAACAAAATTACATAACAAGTTCACACGAAAAGTTTGTAAACGAAGAATTCAAGAGCAACAGGAGCATATTCGAATTTCCATGACTCCCTCCAATTATGAAAGAAACAAAGCATTTTGTGTTGCACGGATCGATGAACCCCTCTCTGTGTGTGGCGGAGTTGGCCGTGCAGGATCGTACTGTGATTTGTACGTACAGCTCGCTCCACTATTAGGAAACAAAAATCGTGCTGACTCCGCAAATTAGCCCGTACTCTAGTTAATTAGTGCTCTATCCTGTTTTTCTCGAAAGGAACCTCATTTTTTTTAAGGATTTGACTGGGCTCAAATTAGTGCGTACTTAGTACTCCATCCTATTTCTCTTGACAAGGGACCCTTTGTCATGGATTTGACCAATCTCTGATGCTCTGAGACCAGACCCCATTGTCCACGTACATAGTCACCATCACCACACCTTGTCATATAGTCCACGTTTCATTGTTAAGCAGAACCATCTCCACCTCCTAATCACCCCCTGGCCCCTGTGATTTCATTTCACACTATAAAAGCATCGATCGCATGCCTCCATTGAGCATCAACACTCACTGACAAGACATCACACGATCGACCATCTTCAAGCCATAAACCTTAACGTACGTCCTAGTTATTACTCGACACACAAACTAACAGCAATGGCTCTGTCTGCGTGGAGAAGCAAGAAGACAGCCGAAGCCGCCGTCCAGAGCCGGTACTTTGTCCTCGCTGGTCCCAGCGACAGCGGGAAGATCTTGAAGGGATACCTTCCGATAGTGCCCGTCGGGGACGGTGCCGAGGGATGCGCGGAGGAGAGGGTCCTAGTGCACGTCGCGATGCTCAAAGAGCCATGCATGGAGGGGTTGTTGGAGATGGCCGCGCAGAAGTTCAGGTACGGCCAGCAGGGCGTTCTTAGGATCCCCTGCAGCGCACGGCAGTTTCACCAAATGATGGTTAGCGTCCACAATAAGTTCAGATAAACTTTTGATTTGCATAGTTGCACTGACGGTTCTTTTGGTTTTCTGATTTTGTGCTCGGTGATATGTGTATGTCAATATTTGTACTGAAGTAAGTTCAGTTCTTTGGTGAAAACACACTTCGCCCCTGTTTGTGTCATGAAGATGTAGTATGTTTTAAGAAGAGAGATACTGCATTCAGTTAATTCTGAAGCTCCAGATGATGGTTAGCGTCCACAATAAATCTAGATAAACTTTTGATATGCATTGTTGCGTCGCATGGTTCTTTTGGTTTCGTGTGACCTTGTGTTTGGTGATATATACTTATGTAGTCGAGCATTAGAAGCCAAGGCCCCGCTCAATTATATTAGTTGGTGAAAATGAGTAGTACAGTAGTGGCTAGTGTTCATTCGAATATTTGATCCTCTTGTATACAAAGTTCACCGGTTTATGTGTGAATGGGTGTGCATCATGATGTACCGTATGTTTTTAACAAGATAGTTTCCCCTTGATTCTTATTTTTCTTGAAACGAGGCCAAAAAATGTCACTGTCTTTTACTCCCTCCGTTCAAAAATATAGGATATTTTATTTTTGTGAAATGTATGTATCTAGACGCATTCACAAAGCTAAAAGGTCTTATATTTCTAAATAGAGGGAGTGTTAATTAAGATGAGACTTGAATTGCCTAATTAATTAATGGACAACTGGATGAAAACTTTAACAACACAACCGTCCCAACTAACACTAAACAACAATGCGAGACACACTGTCGAGGGAACAACACAAACGTTATTGTCATTGCTCTGTCCGACTCCGCCGTGGACCTGTGACGCGCTCGTCGCAACGAGCACATGAAGCCAAACTAAGAACTGTTTAAGTGTTAGATATACTCCTCGTTTGAGCTGTTAGGACAAGGCCATTGATATACTTTTGGGCAGCCAACTACATGCAACGGCACACTATCCAATAGTGTTATAACCGAGAGTTGTACAAAAATTTGCACATGAAGGAAGGGCCGGGATCTCAAGACTCTCATTCAGCCATCACTAGGTGGATGGAGTGACGAAAATCTTAGGTCGGCCTCTATTGGAGAAGTAAGTCAAGAGAGAAGGAAAAAAGAGAAAGTTGAAGGAAGAGATTGATACTACCTCAATTCCAAAGCTTAGGCTTATATTTATTTTGAAAAGTCAAGCTACAAAAAGTTTGACCAAACTCATGTGAATATATGTTTCATAATGTATCAAAGGGTATGTATTTCATATTGTAAATATTAATATTTTTCTACAAACTTGGTCAAAATTTAGATAATTTATCTTTTGAGAAAAAGTATAAGCCTTAAGCTTTAAAACAGGGATAGTATCAAACACCGAATGTTACCCAAGCATATATATGAAGTTCATATCCACTATCTTCTCTCACTTAAGCTATGATTCTACCATCTTTGATGAGATTATTTCAATCCCTTAACTCTTGTACCAAAATTTTAATTGTTGCGTCCAAGATATGCGATATCTTGATGTATGAGATCTTGTTGTACACTCTAGAGAAGAACTTGTTATATCCAACATTTGATTTTAGTGGAAGAAAATTTATGTGGATTTAGCCTATATTTTCCCTTTAAGTTGACGGTTTTTCACGTAGCAGCTTAGTGCATTTGTAATGATGTTTTCGCTTCATTTTTGAGCTGAGAGCTAGCACATAAAATTTATCCTACATGGCGGCTAAAATTTATCTAGTTCTTGCACTACATGTCTTATAACCGCGCACCCAAGACTTGTCCTAGGTTCAGGCTAGCCCGTAACTTGTTCATATATATTTGATGTATATGTTTCCTTTCAACACAAGCAACAATACATAAGTTGGTACACAACAGTGCTGACGTTACAATAATTCTGATGTGTATTTCTCAGACCACGTGTAATCGGTACCCGGTGTATATATACAATCGCCCATAACATCGTCGACGATGCAATCCAAACTCTGAGGGAAAGCTATGATGGAGATGTTGGAATTATGCCCTAGAGGCAATAATAAAGATGTTATTATTATAATTCTTGTTCATGATAAAGTTTATATTTCATGCTAAAATTGTATTAAGCGGAAACTTTGATACTTGTGTGGTTTATGAACAACACCGTGTCCCTAGTACGCCTCTATGGACTAGCTCATTGATTAATGATGGTTAAAGATTTCCTAACCATAGACATGAGTTGTCGAATAATAATGAGATCATGTCATTAGGAGAATGATATGATGGACATATCCAAATTAAGCAGAGCAATTAGATCGTGTCATCGTGTTCATCTTTGCGAAGCTTTTTCTTATGTCAAGTATTGTATTTCTTAGACCATGAGATAATACAACTCCCTGGTATCGGAAGAAATCTTTGAGTTCATCAAACATCATCCTATGTGAGGGTGATCATAAAGGTGTCTCTCAGGTGATCGGAAAGTACTTGTTGGGTTGTATGTATCGAGATGGAATTTGGCCCTCCCGAGTCGGAGAGATATACTTCGGGCCCACTCGGTAATCGATATCAACACCGCTTGCAAGCACGTGGTTAAGGAGTTAATCACAATGTGATATCAGATTACGGAACGAGTAAAATACTTGATGTGAACGAGATTGAACTAGGTATACCGATACCAACGATCGAATCTCGGGCAAGTAAAATATCGCGTGACGAAGGGAATATATGTGGGATTAATTGAATCCTGGCATCGTGGTTCATCCGTGATCATCGATGAATATGTGAGAGTCAATATGGGTTTCCAGATCCCGCTGTTGATTATTGATAGAAGATCATGTCTGCATATTCTCGAACCCGCAGGGTCACACACTTAACGTGCCTCGACGCTAGGATAGAATGGATAATTGGTTTATGAGTTTTTGTTCGGAGTCTCGGATGAGATCCAGGACATCACGAGAGGTTCCGGAATGGTCCAGAGAATAAGATTCGTATAAAGGAAAGCAGTTTTTGGATTTCGGAATCGTTTCGGAGTATTCGGTATTATACCAGAAGGTTCTAGAAGCTTCCGGAGTGGGACCAACATGGGCCTACTTGTCGGGGGCCTGTGTGGTCCTAAGGGGAAGTTCCTGGCCGCATTGGGCCAGGGGCACAAGGCCCCAAAGGCCTAGCCGGCCAGACTAGGGGAAACCCAAGGAGAGATCTTCTAGAAGGAGGGGGAAACTTGCCCCCCACTCCAACCCTTGGGGCCGCCGCCCTAGGGCTTGGAGGAGGGGCCAAGGAGGCCGGCCAGCCCCCTATATAAAGAGGTCAGGGGCGCACCCTCCCCCTCCCACTCCTCCAATCCTAGTCGCCGTCCTGCTTCCCCTCCACCTCTCTCTCTCCCGACTGCGCGTAGGCGAAGCCCTGCCGCAGAAACTCTCCACCATAGCACCACGCCTTCGTGATGTAGATCCAATCCATCTCTCCACCCCACTTGCTGGACCAAGGAAGGAGGAGACGTCGCGACACTGTATGTGTGCATCTCTCGGAGGCGCCGCCACTTGCGGCGTAGGATCGGATCGGATCGCGAGGAGGAGACGGCGAGTACGACTACATCAACCACGTTCTATTGAACGTTTTCGCTGTGCGATTTCTTTAAGGGTATGAAGATCTCATCTATCTATCTTGTTGATTGCATCTCCTAGATTAGATTTTGGCTTTCTTGTTCACATCCGTAGAATTTTTTTGATTTACTATGCTGCGAAACCCTTCAGTGGTATCAGAGCTAGATCTATGCGTAGATGTGTTTCACGAGTAGAACGCAACCTGCTTGTTGCGGGCGTTGATGTTTTTTGTTGCAAGCCTCTTGTTGTGTATTTATTATGGCGCGGCATAGTGAGATCGAAGCGGTCCAGGCCAACTTTACGCGACCTCATTTGCGAGACCGGCTCCGCACTTGACGTCTGGCTTGTTTCACAAATGCGGCTGGTGGATGCCAGTTTCTATCACTATAGTATTCATGGGATTTACACCAGATGTTAGCAACCATAATATCACCATTGTGGCTTTCCGTAGGTAAGAATCGTTCTTATCTTGTTACTCCGATAAGCCACGTAAAACATGCAACAACAAAGTAGAGGCGTCTAACTTGTTTTTGCAGGGAGTGTTTTGTGATATGGTATGGCCCAAGACATGATGTGTTATGATGTATGCAATGATCATGTTTTGTAATATTTCATGACTTGCATGTCGATGAGTACACAACCGGCAGGAGCCATATGGTTGTCTTTATAATTGTGTATGACCTGTGTGTCAACTTTTTATACGCCATGTAATAGTTTTACTTTATCGCTAAGTCGTTAGAAATAGTTGTAGTTGCTATTCGTGGTGGAGGCAATCATGATGGAGTGATGGAGATCATGCTGGCGCGCACAAGATGGAGATCATTGCGCGGAGATTGGCTATACCATGTCACATAAAATTACATGCATGTGATGTTTATCCTTTTATGTATCTTATCATGCTTAGATCGCGACGGTAGCATTATAAGATGATTCCTCACCTAAAGATCAAGATAAAATTGTGTTCTCCCCATGTATGCACCGTTGCGAAAGTTCGGCGTGTTCAAGCACCTCGTGATGATCGGGTGCTATAAACTCTACGTTCACATACAACGGGTGCAAGCCAGTTTTGCACACGCAGAAATACTTGGGTTTGACTTGACGAGCCTAGCATGTACAGACATGTCCTCGGAACACACGAACCGAAAAGTTAAGCATGAGTCATATGAATGATATGATCGACAATTTGTTGTCCACCATTGAAACCACATCTCTTCTCGTGAAGATCGGATTAGGTGTGGTGAATTTGGATCGTGTTCACTAAACAACTTGAGGGATGTTGAATTTAGTGGGAGTTCATCTAGTAATTTAATTAAGTTAAACTAGTTATCATGAAGATAGTCTAAATTGTATTTGCAAATTTTGTAGATCAAATGGCTAAGTCCAACTTCAACTTCAACGTTTTTGCTGAGAAAGAAAAGCTTAAGAACAATGGGTCTAACTTCACCAACTGGTTCCGCAATCTGAGAATCATTCTCGCTGGCGGACAAAAGGACTATGTACTAGAGAAAGCGCTAGGTGACGCCCCTGCTATTGATGCGTCGGCTGATGAAAAAGCTGTTTATCAGTCGCGCAAAGATGATTATGGAGTGATTAAGAGTACCATGTTGTTTGGTATGGAACCGGACCTTCAAAATCGTTTTGAGGAGTTCGCCGGGCCCTTTGAGATACTTGAGGAACTGAAAACCATGTTTCAGACTCAGGCCCGTTCTGAGAGATATGAGATCTCTGAGAAGTTCTTTAACTGCAAGATGGAGGAAGGGAGTTTCGTTAGTGAGCACTCCATTAAGATGTTGGGCTACACTCAACGTCTTGAGCAACTGGGCTGCAATATTCCAGAAGAGCTCAAGATTGATAGAGTTCTGCAATCACTCCCTCCCAGCAATAAAGGTTTTGTAGTCACTCACAATCAAATTGGTTCCTTCGACACGATCATCGAGCTCTTAAAAAAGCTGAAAGCGGAGGTGGATATCAAGAAAGATAATCATGTGTTGATGGTCAAGACCCTAGCTTTAAGAAAGGTAAGGTGCAAAGAAATCCTTCAAGAAAGGCAGAAGCGTTGCCCTATTGCCGAGAAGAAGCTCAAGTCGACCTAAGTCGGACCTGAGTGCTTCTATTGCAAGGACAAGGGTCCTCGAAGCAATCGTCCAAGTACTTAGCGGACAAGAAGGCTGACACCATTAAAGTTATATTTGATATACATGTTATTGATGTTTACATTACTAGCGCTCGTTGTAGTGCCTGGGTATTTGATACTGGTTCAGTTGCTAATATTTGTAACTCGAAACAGGAGCTACGGAATAGACGGCGGCTAGCAAGGGATGAGGTGACGATGCGCGTTGGCAATGGATCAAAAGTTGATGTAATGGCCGTCAGCATGCACTCCTTAGTTTTACCTTCGGGATTAGTTTTAAACCATAATAAGTGTTATTATGTGCCTGCATTGAGCATGAACATCATATCTGGACCGTGTTTATTACAAGACGGTTATTCATTTAAATCGAAGAATAATGGTTGTTCTGTTTACATGAATAACATATTTTATGATCATGCACCTGTTGTGAATGGTTTATTTCTTCTGAATCTCGAAAGCAATGAAACGCACATCCATAACATTGAGGCTAAGAGATGCAAAGTAGATAGTGATAATCCAACTTATTTGTGGCACTGCCGTCTAGGTCATATTGGTGTAAAACGCATGAAGAAACTCCATTCTGATGGACTTTTGGAGTCTCTTGATTTTGAATCATTTGACACGTGCGAGCCGTGCCTCATGAGCAAGATGATCAAAACCCCGTTCTCCGGAATAATGGAGCGAGCAACGGACTTATTGGAAATCATACATACCGATGTATGTGGACCAATGAGTGTTTCGACACGCGGTGGATATCGCTATTTTCTCACTTTTACTGATGACTTAAATAGATATGGGTATATCTATTTGATGAAACATAAATCTGAAACATTTGAAAATTTCAAATACTTTCAGAACGAAGTGGAAAACCATCATAACAGGAAAATTAAATTTCTACGATCCGATCGTGGAGGTGAATATTTGAGTTATGATTTTCTCACGCATCTTAAAGCAAGCGGAATTGTTTCTCAACTCACGCCACCCGGAACACCACAGCGCAATCGTGTGTCTGAACGCCGGAATCGAACTCTATTAGATATGGTGCGATCAATGATGTCTCTTACAGATTTGCCGTTATCATTTTGGGGTTATGCATTAGAAACCGCTGCATTCACTTTAAATAGGGCACCATCTAAATCCGTTGAGACGACACCGTATGAACTGTGGTTTGGTGCTGAAAGAACATGTTGGGCCCCCATGTGTGGTTTTGGTAATTAATGACAATCTTTATGTAGTAATGTGTGTATTAAGTTGTACTTGTAGGAATTTTCCATTGGCATTGCTTGGAGCATGTGTTGACTTCAAGATAGATGAAATGAGAAGAAGATGTGTTGTGCAAGCTCAAAATGCGCCATCTATAGAAGATCTCATGTTTGATGCTTGCCATCCTCGGTGATCATGGATCGATGATGAGGAATCAAGAAATGTGTCCATCTTGAGAAGGACAAGATCGTCTACATCGATCTCAAGTGGATTGCTCAAGGCAAAGGTATAATATTGATAGGTTTTCCCTTTTGCCGGTCTCATGTTTGTTGGGAGACCGGGTTTAGGATAGATAACCGTACTATCAAGAGGGGCTCTCGAATGAGTAATTCGGTCACATCGTTCGGAGAGAGATCAAACCTTTGCATACTTGCATCATCATATTTGGTTGTTATTTGGTCTTATCCATGTGAGTATATAGAGCTTGTGGTAATCTCCATAACAAGCTCTAGTTCATCAAAAACGGATTTTCCTTTTATATCTTATTGCGTTTTGATCTTGGAGGTTTTACCGGTTTGTATTTTAGAGATAGGTAAAACCTTCCATTATTTGGTTCTTACTCATGTGAGGATTTAGAGCTTGTGTTAATCTCCATGACAAGCTCTGCTCATCAGAAACGGATTTAATATGCATTTTCTATTACGTTTTTGATGTTGGAGGTTTTTCGGTTCATCTTTTGATAGAGGTTAAACCTTTCGTCATTTGGATCTATCCTCCTTGCTGGACTATAATGTTTCTTTGCATTATCTTTTAGAGCTTGTTGTCCTCTTGAAACGAGCCCAAGATCATCAAAATCGAGTCCGGATGCAAAAGTTATGGCCGTTTTCGTTCGGGATGACCGTAGTACGGACCAGGTCCTAGTAATCCCGTAGTACCGCTTCGTAGTACCGGTCGGTACTGAAAAAGGTGCGTTTGGCGACCTGGGATCCCCAGGGATTGTCCGGTAGTACCGGGATTGTCCGGTAGTACCGGGAATGTCCGGTAGTACCGGGATTTGCGCTTTTTTGGCTTCAACGGTTGGATTTTCGGGGAACCTATTTAAGTGGTCTTCTTCCCCAATGGTTCCCCAACCATTCTTGCAAGTTTTCCCCTCCATTGTTGACCTTCTTGAGCTTGCTTTCCCTCAATCCCTCCAATGATTCTTGCATATTCTTGAGGGATTTGAAAGAGGAGATCTAGATCTACAATCCCACCAATCAATCTCTCCTCTAAGTGAGGGGAACATATTGGGATCTAGATCTTGGAGTCTTTTGTGGATTTCCTCCATTGTTCTTCCTCTCTTATTCCCCCATAAGCTTTTGTAGCTTTGGTGGAATTTGGGAGAGAGGGATTTGAGCACCTTTGTGGTGTTCTTGCCATTTGCATTTGGTGCATCGGTTTGAGTTCTCTTTGGAGGATTTGATTTGAGTTACTCATTGGAGCTTGTCCCTCTTGGGTTCTTGGAACCCTAGACGGTTTGTGGCCTTGGTGGCATTTGTTGGGAGCCTCCAATTTAGTTGTGGAGTTTTGCCCCAACCTTGTGAGAGGTTCCGGTTGCCACCGACAAGTGCACCGATAGTGGAAGCGTGGATCGATCCCGTTGGGGTGAAATTCACCGGAGAATAAGGGAGGCCTTTTGTGGCGTTGGTGGTTTGATACCACCCCCTCTCCAAACGAGACGTACTCCATGTTGGGAGGAACTCGGTAAAATATCGGTGTCCCCGCGTGCCTCGGTTATCTCTATACCCGAGCTCTTTACTTATGCACTTTACATTGTGATAGCCTTCGTGCTTGAAGTAATATATATCTTGCTATCACTTTGTTGTTTGTATTGCTTAGCATAAGTTGTTGGTGCACATAGGTAAACCTTAGTTGTTTCTAGGTTGTCCTTTACAAAGTAAACACTAGTTTAATTCCGCCTTTGTTGAGCCACTCTAGGAAAAGTTTTAATCGCCTATTCACCCCCCCCCTCTAGGCGACATCCGTATCCTTTCAATTGGTATCAGAGCCCGGTCTCTCATTTTAGGCTTCACCGCCTTGAGAGTAAAGATGTCGGCTAGAGTATTAGTGCACAATGACATGCTCACATTCGATGGCACAAATTATGATGTTTGGAAAATTCGCATGCTTAATTTATTTCGGGAAATTCACCCAATTATCGAGGGCTATCTATATGTGGGTTTCTCTTCTCCTTTGGACACAAAAAACGAATCTTTAGAGGAGAATTTGAACTCTCATATAGATGCTCTAGCTACTAAAATTCTCTTGCATGTTGTGAGCAATGTAGTTCTTTCGTCTATCATGCCTTATTCAAGCGCTCGTGAGATATGGACCAAGCTTCAAGATAAATATAGCAAGTCCAATATTATTGAGGATGATTGTGTTGCTTCCACTTCCAGTCGAGATGAGTTCTCATCTTCTACCACTACACCAACATGTGACTTTTCACAAGGTAATGATATGGTGAGTGGTGATAGAAATTGCAATATGGATAGTGTGTTCTCTATTTGTAAACCCTCATATCTATCTAGTTGCAATGATCTATCTTTGGACCTTAACACTTCTAGCACTCAAAATTCCTCACATGCTTGTGTTAATAGTCCTTGCATATCATGTAGAAATGACTTGAATAAATCTCATGATGATATGCTTGTGTTGTCTTGTTGCCATGATAAAAATGCTTCCATTTCCTCTAGTGCTTGTGTTGCTAACCATGTAGAGGAAAATGAAGATTCTATGGGCCAAGACAAGGTCTTGAAGAGAGATACAAGTGAAATCTTATCATCACCTTCCTCCGGTTCTCACATGTGCCTTATGGCTAAGGGAACAAAGGTAACCTCTTTGGATCCCATTGTATCTCATGATGATGATGAGGTTGAGAATGATAATGATGATTATAGAGGTAAGTATGATATTACCTCCATTAAGAAAATGGGAGAGGTTGTCTATAGTTCTCTCTACAAAAATAAACTTGCTTCCTCCAACCTTCTTGAAATCTTGAATTATGCTATAGAAGGCAATGATCTTATTGAGGAGCAAGAAAACATAATTGATGAAAAGTTTGCACTTGAGCATGAATATGCTAATGAACTTGCTCAAGTAAAGGACTCCCTTGAAGAAGAACAAACCACCAAAGAATCTCTTGAGGAGACTTTACTCTAGAATTATCTAGAGTAAAGGAATACCATGATAGAGAACTTATGTGGCTAACTCCTTCAAGATTAAAATGATGAACTTGAAGTTGCTTATGCTAAACTTGTTGAGGATTTTGAGAACCTCAAAAATGGCTCTAGGGTCATAAAGGGTGAGCTCATCAAACTCACCGAGTCACATGAGCAACTTAAAGCCTCATATTCAAAAGAGCTTGACAAGTTGCCCTCACCTCTTGCTAATAGTAATGATGCTTGTGCTACTAACTCTATTTCTTGTGAAGCATCTATTTTGAAGGAGAATGTTGAGCTAAAGGCTCAACTTGCTTTGCTAACTAGCAACTATGGGAAATTAGAAGAAAGCCATGTTAAGCTCTCAAGCTCGCATGAGGATCTCCTAGTCTCCCATGGTAGGCTAAAGTTGGCTCATGAGGCCATCATGTCAAAGGTAACATCTAGTGGGCCTCATGTGGACATTAGCACTATATCTACTCCAAATGTTATATTGCCATGTGCTAGTCCTTGTAATTCATCCTCTCACAACCATGCTATATCTCGTGATGAATTACATTCCATGCCTTGTTGCTCTAACAATGTAGCATCTACTTCCTCTAGTACTTGTATTGAAACTAACCATGTAGAGGAAATCAAAGAGCTCAAGGCTCAAGTCACTTCTTTGAAGAATGGCTTGAAAAGGGTCAACAAGGAAGGCCGCACTCAACAAAATCTTGAGTGTGCAAAAATCCCCCAATGACAAGAGTGGGCTTGGATTCAACTCCAATGTCAAGAACAAGTCCACTATCATGTTGAAGCACAAGGACAACAAGAAGAATGGCCAACATCAAGTCAAGAATCCGGCCAACATTGTTTGCTTCATGTGCAAGGAAGAAGGGCATCATGTTAGATCTTGCCCATTGAAGAAGAAGTCTCCTAGTGTGAAGCAACAAGGGAAGCGGCCTCAAGATCCATCTCAAGTCATTAATGGGCCTCTTCCTAAGAGGACTACTCGAGCTCTTCCTCGAGTTGTGGCTTCACCTAAGAAGAAAGATGACAAGAGTAGAACTTGCTACTTATGCCGTGAGAAGGGGCATATTTCTTCCTCATGCACTATTGGTATCTCATCATCCAACCCTATCATTATTGATGATGTTTATTCTCTTTGTAAGGATGAGGTTGGCAATGTGTTTGCCAAGTTTGTTGGTGGCCAATGTGGTGTCAAGAAAAGATCCATTTGGGTTGCCAAGCCTATTGTGACTAACCTCTTAGGACCCAACTTGGTTGGGGACCAACAAGCCAAAACTTGATCAATAGGTGTGTGTTGGAGGGAATTGGAGACTTGGCTACATCATGAAGAATTAAGGGATCTTCATTATTAATTTTTGTCAAGCCAAGTCATGTGGATTAAATTGCTCCTATTATATTTCCAATGTTCCTCCTTGCGGTAACATATGCTAAACTCATTTCATTGAAAGTTACTCGCCCCCTTATGCATGTGTTGGTTTTATATCTTCCATGTTTTTGTACATATTGTGCTTTCCACTTAATTATCTTGAGATATCAATCATATTTGTGTATGATTAAGTGGCACAACATGTATGTGTGTTTCTTGTGCTTGAGCCTTACTTGTTTATATTTGGTATCTTATTTGGCTCTTGTGAGAGATTAATGGATTATCCCATTTTGGGGGAGTGCTATGCTTGGGAATACCACAATCCTAAAAATGTGTATACATGAGGAATACCACGTAGTGTTTATATTGGATTATTGTCAAGTCTCTATGTGGTACTAGTCTCATGAGAAATTTGAAGTTTATAATGTCCATTAATTATCTCTATTTGTATCATTTTGCCTTGCGTTGGTTTTATGGTAGTATCACATTATGGGGGAGTCATATGCTTAGTGCATATTACAATCCTAGAAAATGAGAATATTCGAGGTTGTGTCACTTAGAATTGATATTGATAATTATCTAGCACCTATGTGACACATTTGCTCATACAAGTTCCAATTTGCTTGAATGCCTTTATTTGATCTTATGTTGGATCTTGTATATGAGAGTGGTTCTTGGTATGTGTTTCCTCATATTTAGATATATATATCCTCGTGGAAACCATTTGCTTCAAGTTACTCTAATCACTAGTGATTGTGTGACTATTGGAAGCTACCAAGAATCTTGTTCGAAGTATCTTGCTCAACTCCTATATTTATTTATATGCTTCTTGTTGTGTGTATATGATCTTCGATATCCGTATGAACTACCTAGGGCAAATTATTCCCAATATTTCTTGTCCTTGGACAATGAGTACTCAATTTAAGGTAGAATTTATTGATCATATTCACTTTGGCCTTGCTTATTTTTATTCTATCTTTGGCCAAGAAAATGTTTTGTGTTGTCTCCCAAGCCTTCCTTGCTTCTTGTGGATCTTCTTATTTTATTGATATCCTCTTGTGTTTTACTTATTATAGGTACTAGTGATGATCCCATTTGTGTGCATTTTGCATTTAAAAGGAAAATCCTACAAAATGCACTATCCATGGGGGAGCTATCCTATATTATTTAGAACACTCATTTTTATGCTTCTTTGTTTTCATCCATATCGTGTTTTATGTGCTTGGAACCTCAATCTTTTCATTTTGGTACTTGTGCCATCATGTGAAGTTTGGGGAGTTTGGTTTCTTGTTGGAACCTTGCTCTTTTTGGGAGTTGGTTTTGTCTCATTCCTTTTTTCTTGATTTGACCTTTTTAGAATGAGATAAATCCTTGAGCATTTTTATTTCTATCTATCTTTTGCTCCTTGGATTATTCCTAGTTCATTTGTTTAAATTGTGATCTTTCATGTGTTGAATTGGTTCGTTGATACAATTTGGACATCGTTTGTCATGTCACACTCTTGTGTGTGCAATCTCGATTTACTTGGTGTTTTGTTCAAATTGTATCTCCTTTTTGGTTCTTGAAAGCTTCATGCTTGCATATTTACTATATGATTATATTATGGCATGCTTGCTTTCTTTGATCCAATATATAGAGGAAACTCCACCAATTCCCATCGGCTAAGTTGTGCATGAAATTCAATTTCATATCAATGTGCACATAATTATGTGGAGTCTCTCCTATGTATTGTAGTTTCTCTAACTACTTTGGACCCAATAAGTTTGGGGACCATTTTGTACTTAATTGTGTTTTAGGTACATTGGAGATATATTGGATGCTTGTCTTTCAATTTTGAAGAAGTGGTGCGTACATGAAAAGTTGAGTCAAGCTATAGGATGATCAACGAATTCATATACTCTACATCCTACCAATTATATCTCGGTAACAAGTATCTCTTTCTCATGCTCATATATCTTGATTCCAACCGTTTGTCGGTTGCCTTCTAGCATGAATTAATGTAATTGTAATTGTTGTAGTTCTAGCCATGGTGTTAAGAGGACTCTCTAGTGTATATGTGTTTAAGTTGAGATGAGTACATGTAGTTGGGACTATGCAAAATCATGCACATGATCCTCCAATCCCAAATATGTCAATCTAGCAATTTTATTGCCTATCATTTCCTCAACTTCTCTCATATGCAATAGTGAGATTTTGCTAGTCTTTTTTTTCTATTATGATACTTGTTGCCTTTCTTCATATATTTCAACTTTCTCCTTTTCCCTTGGTGATAGTTGTAATATATGTAGTGTGTTTGTGTTTGAAGTCCATTATGTACAATAAGATATATGTGATCCTTTGGCCATGCTTTGAAGCAAAAATCTTATTGATATATGTTATGACTTCATTTTTGCCTTTCATGTGCTTTCTTGTATTATCTTCCTTGTATGTGCTTGTTTCTTTATGGGCATATGTGATGTCATCCACTTAGAGACATATACACATATGAGAAGATAATTTTAGTTGATTGTTAAATCCTTGGAGACCACCTTTCTATTCCTTTTGATTCTTCGGTGGCTTCCAAATTTAATTTCCTATGAGTGTTAGTTCCTCTTGTTTGCATATTTGGGCACTCATATTTGTTCTCTCATGCCTTGCATTGTTAAATAAACTTGTATGAGTGAGGATTCCATGATTATGCACCTTATTCCCGAATACAATTATCATAATTGGTGCATTATCTTTGGGGAGCTCATCTAATTCATTTAATAATGCTCATTTGTCTTATTTTATCATTTATTGTGCCTTGAATGTTTATGGAGAAGTGAGGATTCCATATTTGTGCATTTTTGTATTGAAATACAACGATTCTAAAGTGTGCACAAATCTTGGGGAACTTCTCTATTTTATTTAGTCATTTATTTGATCTTTCATTTGTTGTGTTTTAAATGCTTATGGGGGAGCAAGGATTCCATATTTGTGCATTATGTATCCCAATACATTTATTTTGAATTGTGCACAAATCTTGGGGAGCTTCTCTATTTGTTATTTAAAACACTCTTTTGCTCATATCATAATATCTTGTTGTTTCCATTTGGACTCATTTGTTGTTTTCAAATTGGTTTGTCGGACCTTGTAGTTGCTTGCATCATTTGACTTTATTTTTGCAATCTTCGGGTCCTCGATATAGTTCTACTCCCTCCCAAGTATTCATCATTGGATATGTGCAAAGGCACACCTTTGGAGGAATTATTACTATATTTGCCTTCTAGAACTTGTCACCCATTTCGGCAATCGATGCCAATGGGGGAGAAGTTTTAGAGGGTTTAAGGGAAGTTGGTTTATGCATTGAGTTTGTTCTTATGCATTTGCCTCTCATGCTCTTGCATCTTTGTTGTTGCTTAGCATGTGGTATATATAGAGGAAACTCCACCAATGATAATGATTGGCAATATATGCAATGAAATTCAAGTTCATCACACATGCATAGATTGTGGGGGAGTTTGCTCTATATATGGTGGTGGTACCAATATCACATTCTTTTGTAGTATTTGATATTGGTATTACCATTTTATTCATTAATATTCCTTATATAAACCCTCTTAAAGGGATTGTCATCAATTACCAAAATGGGGGAGATTGAAAGAACATGTTGGGCCCCCATGTGTGGTTTTGGTAATTAATGACAATCTTTATGTAGTAATGTGTGTATTAAGTTGTACTTGTAGGAATTTTCCATTGGCATTGCTTGGAGCATGTGTTGACTTCAAGATAGATGAAATGAGAAGAAGATGTGTTGTGCAAGCTCAAAATGCGCCATCTATAGAAGATCTCATGTTTGATGCTTGCCATCCTCGGTGATCATGGATCGATGATGAGGAATCAAGAAATGTGTCCATCTTGAGAAGGACAAGATCGTCTACATCGATCTCAAGTGGATTGCTCAAGGCAAAGGTATAATATTGATAGGTTTTCCCTTTTGCCGGTCTCATGTTTGTTGGGAGACCGGGTTTAGGATAGATAACCGTACTATCAAGAGGGGCTCTCGAATGAGTAATTCGGTCACATCGTTCGGAGAGAGATCAAACCTTTGCATACTTGCATCATCATATTTGGTTGTTATTTGGTCTTATCCATGTGAGGATATAGAGCTTGTGGTAATCTCCATAACAAGCTCTAGTTCATCAAAAACGGATTTTCCTTTTATATCTTATTGCGTTTTGATCTTGGAGGTTTTACCGGTTTGTATTTTAGAGATAGGTAAAACCTTCCATTATTTGGTTCTTACTCATGTGAGGATTTAGAGCTTGTGTTAATCTCCATGACAAGCTCTCGTTCATCGAAAACGGATTTCATATGCATTTTCTATTACGTTTTTTATGTTGGAGGTTTTATCGGTTCATCTTTTTGATAGAGGTTAAACCTTTCGTCATTTGGATCTATCCTCCCTTGCTGGACTATAATGTTTCTTTGCATTATCTTTTAGAGCTTGTTGTCCTCTTCGAAACGAGCCCAAGATCATCAAAATCGGAGTCCGGATGCAAAAGTTATGGCCGTTTTCGTTCAGGGATGACCCGGTAGTACGACAGTCCGGTCCCAGAGTCAATAGTACCTTCGTAGTACCGGTATCTGAAAAAGGTGCGTTTGGCGACCTGGGATCCCCAGGGATTGTCCGGTAACTGGGATTGTCCGTGTAGGGGAATGTCGATAATCTGGGATTTGCGCTTTTGGCTTCAACGGTTGGATTTTGGGAACCTATTTAAGTGGCCTTCTTCCCAATGGTTCCCCAACCATTCTTGCAAGTTTTCCTCCATTGTTGACCTTCTTGAGCTTGCTTTCCCTCAATCCTCCAATGATTCTTGCATATTCTTGAGGGATTTGAAAGAGGAGATCTAGATCTACAATCCCACCAATCAATCTCTCCTCTAAGTGAGGGAACATATTGGGATCTAGATCTTGGAGTCTTTGTGGATTTCTCCATTGTTCTTCCTCTCTTATTCCCCATAAGCTTTTGTAGCTTTGGTGGAATTTGGGAGAGGATTTGAGCACCTTTGTGGTGTTCTTGCCATTTGCATTTGGTGCATCGGTTTGAGTTCTCTTTGGAGGATTTGATTTGAGTTACTCATTGAGCTTGTCCTCTTGGGTTCTTGGAACCCTAGAGTTTGTGGCCTTGGTGGCATTTGTTGGGAGCCTCCAATTTAGTTGTGGAGTTTGCCCCAACCTTGTGAGAGGTTCGGTTGCCACCGACAAGTGCACCGATAGTGGGCGTGGATCGATCCGTTGGGGTGAAATTCACCGGAGAATAAGGGAGGCCTTTTGTGGCGTTGGTGGTTTGATACCACCCCCTCTCCAAACGAGACGTACTCCATGTTGGGAGGAACTCGGTAAAATATCGGTGTCCCCGCGTGCCTCGGTTATCTCTATACCCGAGCTCTTTACTTATGCACTTTACATTGTGATAGCCTTCGTGCTTGAAGTAATATATATCTTGCTATCACTTTGTTGTTTGTATTGCTTAGCATAAGTTGTTGGTGCACATAGGTAAACCTTAGTTGTTTCTAGGTTGTCCTTTACAAAGTAAACACTAGTTTAATTCCGCCTTTGTTGAGCCACTCTAGGAAAAGTTTTAATCGCCTATTCACCCCCCCCTCTAGGCGACATCCGTATCCTTTCAGGTGCTAAACCTAAGTTGTCGTTTCTTAAAGTTTGGGGATGCGAAGCTTACGTTAAGAAGTTGATGCCGGACAAGCTCGAACCCAAAGCGGAGAAATGCGCCTTCATAGGATACCCTAAGGAAACTATTGGGTATACCTTCTATCACAGAACCAAAGGCAAAGTGTTTGTCGCAAAGAACGGATTCTTTCTTGAGAAGGAGTTTCTCTCGAAAGAAGTGAGTGGGACGAAAGTAGAGCTAGACGAGGTTTTTGAACCTTCTCTTGAATTGGAAAGTAGCGCAGCACCTGAAATTGTTCCAGTGCCGCCTGCACCAACAATAGAGGAAGGTAATGACAAGGATCATGAAGCTTCGGACGATGATACTACTGAACGTCGCAGGTCGACAAGGTCACGTGCCACTCCTGAATGGTACGGCAACCCTGTCTCAACCGTCTTGTTGTTAGACAACAGTGAACCTACGAATTATGAGGAAGCAATGATGAGCCCAGACTCTGAGAAATGGCTAGAGGCCATGAAATCTAAATTGGGATCCATGAGCTAAAACCAAGTATGGACTTGGTGGACCCTCCTAGCGACCGTAAGGCTGTTGAGTGCAAATGGATTTTCAAGAAGAAAACGGACGCGGATGGTAATGCTACTGTCTATAAAGCTTGACTTGTCGCAAAAGGGTTTCGGCAAGTTCAAGGTGTTGACTACGATGAGACTTTCTCTCCCGTAGCGATGTTTAAGTCCATTCGGATTTTATTAGCAATTGCTGCGTTTCATGATTATGAAATATGGCAGATGGATGTCAAGACTGCGTTCCTCAATGGCAACATTGATGAAGAGTTGTATATGATGCAGCCCGAAGGTTTTGTCGATCCTAAGGATGCTGATAAGGTGTGCAAACTTCGGCTTCCATTTATGGACTGAAGAAAGCATCTCGGAGTTGGAACCTTCGTTTTGATTAAGTAATCAAGAGTTTTGGATTTGTTCCAAATTGCTACAAAGCTTGTATCTACAAGAAAGTGAGTGGGAGCTCGGTGACATTTTTAGTACTATATGTGGATGACATATTGATTATTAGAAATGACATTGGTATGCTTAACGATGTGAAGAGTTATTTGAATAAATGTTTTTCAATGAAAGACCTAGGAGAAGCTGCTTATATATTAGGCATCAAAATCTATAGAGATAGACAAAGACGCCTAATAGCTTTAAGCCAAAGTACATATCTAGACAAAGTTCTGAAAAGGTTCAGAATGGATAAAGCAAAGAAATGTTCATTGCCCATGTTGTCAGGTAAGATAATGAGCAAGGCTCAGTGTCCAGCTATGGTAACAGATAGAGATACTATGAGCAAAGTGCCATATGCCTCGGCCATAGGTTCTATTATGTATGCCATGCTATGTACTAGACCGGATGTGTCCAATGCTCTTAGTTTGAAGAGCAGATACCAAAGTGATCCGGGAGTGGAATACTAGACAGCCGTAAAGAACATCCTAAAGTATTTAAATATGACTAAAGAAATGTTCTTCGTCTATGGAGGTGATGAGCAGCTCTTCGTAAAAGGTTACATCGATGCTAGTTTCGACACCGACCCGGATGATTCTAAATCTCAGATAGGATACGTTTCTATTTTGAATGGAGGAGCTGTGAGCTGGAGAAGCTGCAAGCAAAGCGTGATCGCGGGATCTACAACAGAAGAGGAATACATGGCTGCTTCAGAAGCGTCAAGTGAAGGAGTTTGGATCAGGAACTTCATCACTGAGCTTGGTGTGGTTCCAAGTGCCTTGGACCCACTAGAGATATTGTGCGACAACACTAGCGCCCTAGCACTGGCTAAGGAACCAAGATATCATCCAAAGACCAAACACATCAACCGCCGTTTTCATATAATTCGAGATTATATAGCAGATGGAGATCTGAAGATTAGCAAAGTACAAACGGATCTGAATGTCGCAGATCCGTTGACTAAACCTCTTCCACGAGCAAAACATGATCAGCACCTTAATGCCATGGGTGTTAGATTATTGCCAGATGTAAACTAGATTATTGACTCTAGTGCAAGTGGGAGACTGTTGGAATTATGCCCTAGAGGCAATAATAAAGATGTTATTGTTATAATTCTTGTTCATGATAAAGTTTATATTCCATGCTAGAATTGTATTAGGCGGAAACTTTGATACTTGTGTGGTTTATGAACAACACCGTGTACCTAGTACGCCTTTATGGACTAGCTCATTGATTAATGATGGTTAAAGGTTTCCTAACCATAGACATGAGTTGTCGATTAATAATGAGATCATGTCATTAGGAGAATGATATGATGGACAGACCCAAATTAAGCAGAGCAATTAGATCGTGTCATCGTGTTCATCTTTGTGAAGCTTTTTTTATGTCAAGTATTGTATTCCTTAGACCATGAGATAATACAACTCCCTGGTATCGGAAGAAATCTTTGAGGTCATCAAACATCATCCTATGTGAGGGTGATCATAAAGGTGTCTCTCAGGTGATCGGAAAGTACTTGTTGGGTTGTATGTATCGAGATGGAATTTTTCCCTCCCGAGTCGGAGAGATATATTTTGGTCCCACTCGGTAATCGATATCAACACCGCTTGCAAGCACGTGGTTAAGGAGTTAATCACAAAGTGATATCGGATTACGGAACGAGTAAAGTACTTGCTGTGAACGAGATTGAACTAGGTATACCGATACCAACACCGTGTCCCTAGTACGCCTCTATGGACTAGCTCATTGATTAATGATGGTTAAAGATTTCCTAACCATAGACATGAGTTGTCGAATAATAATGAGATCATGTCATTAGGAGAATGATATGATGGACATACCCAAATTAAGCAGAGCAATTAGATCGTGTCATCGTGTTCATCTTTGCGAAGCTTTTTCTTATGTCAAGTATTGTATTTCTTAGAATATGAGATAATACAACTCCCTGGTATCGGAAGAAATCTTTGAGTTCATCAAACATCATCCTATGTGAGGGTGAACATAAAGGTGTCTCTCAGGTGATCGGAAAGTACTTGTTGGGTTGTATGTATCGAGATGGAATTTGGCCCTCCCGAGTCGGAGGGATATACTCGCCCACTCGAATCGATATCAACACCGCTTGCAAGCACGTGGTTAAGGAGTTAATCACAATGTGATATCGACACAACGAGTAAAATACTTGATGTGAACGAGATTGAACTAGGTATACCGATACCAACGATCGAATCTCGGGCAAGTAAAATATCGTGTGACGAAGGGAATACATATATGGGATTAATTGAATCCTGGCATCGTGGTTCATCCGATATGATCATCGATGAATATGTGGGAGACAATATGGGTTTCCAGTTTCCGCTGTTGATTATTGATAGAAGATCATGCCTGCATATTCTCGAACCCATAGGGTCACACACTTAACGTTCCTCGACGCTATGATAGAATGGATAATTGGTTTATGAGTTTTTGTTTGGAGTCTCGGATGAGATCCAGGACATCACGAGAGGTTCCGGAATGGTCCGGAGAATAAGATTCATGTAAAGGAAAGCAGTTTTTGGATTTCGGAATCGTTTCGGAGTATTCAGTATTGTACCAGAAGGTTCTAGAAGCTTCCGGAGTGGGACCAACGTGGGCCCACTTTTCAGGGGCCTGCGTGGGCCTAAGGGGAAGTGCCCTGGCCGCATTGGGCCAGGGGCACAAGGCCCCAAAGGCCCAGCCGGCCAGCCTAGGGGAAACCCTAGGGGAGATCTTCTAGAAGGAGGGGGGAAACTTGCCTCCCACTCCAACCCTTGGGGCCGCCGCCCTAGGGATTGGAGGAGGGGCCAAGGGGGGCGGCAAGCCCCTATATAAAGAGGGCAGGGGCGCACCCTTCCCCTCCCACTCCTCCAACCCTAGCCGCCGTCCTGCTACCCCTCCACCTCTCTCTCTCCCGACTGCGCGTAGGCGAAGCCCTGCCGTAGAAACTCTCCACCATAGCACCACGTCGTCGTGCTGTAGATCCAATCCATCTCTCCACCCACTTGTTGGACCAAGGAAGGAGGAGACGTCGCGACACCGTATGTGTGCATCTCTCGGAGGCGCCGCCACTTGCGGCGTAAGATCGGATCGGATCGCGAGGAGGAGACGGCGAGTACGACTACATCAACCACGTTTTGTTGAATGTTTCTGCTGTGCGATTTCTTCAAGGGTATGAAGATCTCTTCTATCTCTCTCGTTGATTGCATCTCCTAGATTAGATCTTGGCTTTCTTGTTCGCATCCGTAAATTTTTTTTGATTTACTATGTTGCGAAACCCTTCAGGAGAACTATGCAAAGTCAGCGCGATCAAGGCTCGCCTAGACGACCTACACATTGCTAGTTAACGTTGCCTCTAGGGATCTAACACAGCAGCTCTGACTCAACATGCAACAAACATACCACGGTGAACCCGTCGACACACCGCACAAGAGACAACTATTGAAAGCTTTCCGCGACTCCGTCCTCGCGCATTTGCTTCACACACTGTCAACCACCATCTACATGGACCACTAGTCAATCTAGATTGACCAACTTCACAATGCTCTCAGGAGGGGAACAAGCTACAATGTTGAAATTATAGGATTCGGGATGTCGGACTTAGGTTTTGGGGTAGGACATGAAAATGGGCAATGCCTCTTGCAATGTGATGTTGTTAGCGGGCGTTGCAGCCATCATTCTGAGGAAACCAGGCCTAGACTTCTTCGAGAGTCTTGCCTCTCAAGACCAACATTGGTGAGTCCAACTGTCAACAACAGCTGCCAAAAGCCCATCCACAGAGGCCTACCCCAAGCATATCGGCCTAGGTCCTAGAATTACGGATGGCAACCGCAATTGTTGGGTACATATGGAGCTTAACCAAAGCCGCACCTGCGTCCTGAGATCTATCCCACCACTCGTACATGCACTTGCACCTAGGTATAAATTTGTCCTACACCCGCATCGGTCAGGGTAAAACCCACCCATCGGTCATATCTTAAAAGAAACAACATTATAGCGAAAAATTTGCATAATAACATAACGGTATATAGTTCAAACTTCAAAGTCTCAAAACAAGTACAAAATAGCAGCACGACATCCCACACGCAGCCACCAACTCGTCAACTCTAGAAGCATCCCAAACAGGGTTTTCAGGATTCTATTGGGGGAATCAAGGAGGCGGTTAGTATTAGGAATTTTGATGTTTTTTGAAACTAAGGCCACATCTGTCATGTATTCAGTTTTCGGATAGGTGGGTATATGGGTGTGGGTTTTGTGTTATCATACCCGCACCGCAATACCCAACAGGTAGAGATTTTTTACCATTTACTTATCTATAGGTATTTTTTTTCTATCATACGATTACCCTAATGGGTAAAAACCCGCTGGGTAAGTGGGAAATAGGTACCCAATGCCATCCATACCTAAAATTGGATCTCTGGGCCTTGTTGACATAGATATACCCTACGGGTGCCCCACCTTGGTATACCCGGTCCAGCCCAGGGAAGGCCCATGTGAAGACTTGCTATCCAAGAAGATTTCGGGTGGCCCAAGCCCATTACAAGTTAGACTTCTTGAAGGACACGTCTAGCTGTAGATAGAATTTCGAAGGGTTCAACCCTAACTTGTAACCGACTCGACCTACCTCCGGGACTTGGCCTATCAATATAAAGGCAGGAGGGCACCGCGAGGAGGATCTCTTCACCTCATACACACATCTCACTCCAGATTGCATCCCCATATAACTTTAGGTTCCGCCGTAATCAAGAACAGACAAGCACGAATAAAATTTTCCCTCCCGGGGCCTGAACCTGGATAAACCTCATGTCCCCTTGTTGCTTGCATGTTAACCGTCTTGCGACTTCCAGCATCCCTATCTTCTCCAAAACTCAAGTCCATAACAATGAGCATTGACGAGTCGAACGCTCGTCACTTGTTGTGAGACATATCAATATCAATGCTAGAGAGAGCCGGGCGGCAAGCCGTAACCTCTCCATCGGCTAAAAACCAGAGCGGTAACCACAACCCCGCCACTGAACGGAAGCTGAATCAGCATTGTCGCGACAATGTTGCCTTTCCCAGAACAACACCACGCAACCATGCCATCCAAAGGGAGAGAGAGAAGCAGCACAGACGCTTCCATATCTCCATGGGAGAGGGACCGACGCAAGGGATACCACCTTGAACCTTTTGAGGATCCCCAAATTCTGAGTTCACTCCATTTGGTTCACTTCAGAAACTCCGATAAATGTGAGAGAACAACATTTGGCCCCTATTTTTGTGGATAAAACATTGTTGGCATCACTTTCTTTTCATAATAACTCAACCTTGACTCCCCTTGTCGACGCTCCATTCATCAAGAAGAGTAAATGGCGGGAATTAGTCGGCCTCAGAAAGGTATCGCCTAGTACTTGACAACAATGGCGTGCATTGCGCCCTCAAAGATTAGCCTTGGACAGTGGCGAGCACCAGAAGAAGGCAGCCTGGAATCTCTCCAAAAGCGATGCTCCCAACAGAGTGATGACATCGAGGATGTTGCCATCGCGCCAATCCAACTACAGATCTAGGCTTTAGCCTGTAGACCTCAACCAACTGTATCGAGCACAAGGGGAGTATCGAATCACGTCAGCGATGTCTCCAAGTAGGGGAATGACGGCCACAGGCGTTGTCGCCGCTGGCACCAAAAACGCGGGCAAGACTTTCGTCCGCAGAACCGCACACCACCCTCGCAACCCACCAGACTGGCCATCTGAGTTGTTTGCACCGCTGCCACAACACTTCACAATTGTAGCCGAAATGTCGTGGACCTCCCGCCACCGATCCGCACGACGAGAGCTCTCCTTCTTCCAGCGATACCTTTAGGAACCGCAGCCTCCACTTCGGCAAGGTCCACGAGCACGAGGTCTAGGAGCACCAGCCTTCACACGAAATATTTGAAAACGAAGAAGTCAAGAGCAGCACGAGCCCAGCCCGTTCAATTTTCCATGATCCCCTCAAATCTATTCTATTATATACTAAAAGCAATATAAGGGTGTTTTTCGAGACACCACGTTGATCCACATCATCTAAATTATATTAATCATTAGATCTACTCCCTCCGTTTTAAAATATAAAATGTTTTAGCTTTGTGAAACAAATGTATCTAGACTTGTTTTAGTGTCTAGATTCACTCCAAACATGAATAAACCTACATACTAAAACAAGTCTAGATACGTTCTCTTCATAAACCTAAAACATCTTATATTTTGAAACGGAGGGAGTATTACGTAAGGCTAGGATTTAATTAGCAATGTGTTTCGGATATGACACAACTCTTCCCATGTACAAATATCATTACATAACACGTACGACCATTGTGACGTGTCATATTGTGTAAATCAGCCAGACTCGATTTTAACATGCATACACACCATGTCCGTCTCCCCCACATATGCAAACAGCAACCAATCCACGTCATTAATCATTTATTAAATTATTCTGGCTTGGCCGGCCGGACCGTCCGTCCTCTTCGTTCGTTTTGAGCTGCCCTCCCGAAGCATGCCTCAAACCTTGGCCTCGGTGGCGCCCTTGGTGACCGGCCCTCTTCCCATATTGTCATGCATGCACAATGGCATGTGATTTCAATCTTGCCTCACGTGTATAGCCAGGTGAGATTGATCTGATATTTCTCTCGTGTACTCCTTTCGTTTTAAAATATAAGATATTTTAGGTTTGTAAAAAAAATATTTAGACTTCTTTTAGTGTGTGTATTCCGTTCAAACCTGAGTGAATCTACATAATAAAAGTAGTCTAGATACATTAGCTAAAATATCTTATATTTTAAAACGGAGGAGTATATGCGCATGTGATTGGTATATTTAGTTTTACATTATTTCATCTCCGATTTCTAAATAATACAACGTGCAGTCTACAGTGCAAAAGTGGGCTGATCAGTTCGATTCTCGATGGATTTGCATATTTTCCAACCGCGGACACTTAAACTCAACCATTCATGAGGCTTTCTCCAAGTGATCCTTCATAGATGGATCTATAAAAAGGGTTTTATAGTCTAGACAACATGTTGATTTCTTTAGTATCCAGCACATATGACAGAGAAGGTTACACATATTCTTTCCCTCTGCTAATGCAAAGATAATTGGTATAATTAAGACTCTGAAACTGATTTGTTGGACCAGAAGAAGAGGAGATTCATGTTGCCCACTAACGTGATCATACTGCATATCTAGCGACTTCTTTAGAAAGATGTAGTGCAGTCATTCTATTACCGCTTCACTAGAAACAATGGAAAATAATCAAAGTTTATAATAATATATGATTGCATCTCAATTTAAAATAACAAGGAGGATTCCAAAGGAGTCTATAATTCCATTTGAATGTTAAAGTTCTTGACAAGATTGTTCGTATATATAAAATGTAAGCCCACATGTACAAGGCGGTACAACAGGAAATGGAAAATGACACAACCCCATGGTGAGTGGAACTATGTAATCTCCAAGATATTTTTCCACTTAGCATTTTCAGTCATTAGCAATCGAATTCAACAAAATATAAATTAATACATGAGTGTACTTATGTCCCTAAAAAACCCATTGACAGATGGATTTTTAGTGAAATAATTTTGATGGTTGACATACATTAGTGCACTTTTTTAATGGAAAGATATTGATTCAATGTAGAATAGTTTACTCAGTAATTGGCTTCTTCATATCATTATCATTGTGTTATCCCATGAAACTAAGTTACATAATTATCATGTGTATATTAATCATAAATTATCGTCTTCGGATCATAACAATTGTGTTACAGTACTCTTCGGGTCGGGTTGTTAATTAGAAAAAAACAAATAAACAACCGACAATCAGAAAAGTTTCACCAAATGAAGTTGGTCGGAGAACACACATCCTTGATTCCTCCTTCGTTATCGATTAGGGCATATTTAGATCTTTCAATCCAAACCGAAAAAGATATGTCATCTTTGACTTATTTTAATAGCAACATATATTTTAGGAAATGAGCAAGATATGGGAGACTGGTCAGGGTTGTTTCTGAGATTTGAGTTGGTATGGGGTCGTTGTGATCAAGATAATGGAAGCCTTGCCCGATTTGTCTTTGAGAAGATAATAACACAAATGTACATTGTTCTCCTCCACAGAGTTTTACTGAATATTCTTGGGAGTCACAGATAAAAAAACAGAGTTTCAATGTCTTTAAGGTCTACTAATCGTCCACTATTCTAAGATAAAACAAATATAATCTTATTCTACAAGTGAGTCTGATGAACTTTGTTGCACATTCACAAGCGAAGGATACAAAATGTGTAGGGGTTCGTAGCATGGAAAACAAAAAATTTCTACCGCATGAACACACAATCAAGATCTAATCTATGATCAAGCCAAGATCTATCTACTAGATTGTAGCAACGAGTCAATACAGTACTAACCCTCGAAGATCCAAAGCGGTTAACGAGAGCAGATTCTCGTGGATGATGTAGGCGTACACTTCCGATCTCAAGATCGCGTAGACGATCCTTCCGGCGCTGCGTTCCGGCAGCGCTTCCGCAGTCGGTCACACGTTCGGTACTCGATGAAGACCTTCCTCTCCCTTGTTCCAGCAGGCAGTGGAGGTTGTAGCACTCTCCTCGCGATTCCCAAAGACGACCGTGGTAATGCAGTAGAGGAGATCTCGCAGGCTTCGCCTTAGCGGAGCAGTATGGTGGAGTATGAGAGAGGCCTTGGCGATCTACGGTTTAGAGGGCACCAAGGGGAGGGCTTGGTCGGCGGCTAGGGTTTGAGGAAACCCTAACTCGCCGAGCTAGAGTTGGCCCTAGGCGGCGGCTTGGAGGTGGCCGGCGACTTAGAGGCTAGGGTTTGGGTGTGTGAGAGGTGTGTGTAGAGGGGGCACCCCTGCCCCTTCTTTTATCGGTGGGAGGGAGGCGCCTAGGAGGAGGGAGTCCTCCTCCAACTCCTCCTCCTTGGCGCGGTGGAGGAGGACTTCCTCCCAAGTAGGTTTCCTCTCCTCCACCAAGCAAAACTGCCGTTTGACTTTTCAAATCGGCGTTTGACTTTTCAAACTAGGATTTGATTTATCCCTTTATTTTGCCTAGCCATGATACCTAGTACATTATGCAATCATTCCAACTTATTATGACACATTCATGTACCCTTCCCCTCCGGAGTGTCGGACCTTCCGGACCCTTCTAGAACATTCCCGATGAAAACACCGGAATCATTCTCCAACTTCGAAACAGGACTTTCCTTATATGAATCTTATTCTCCGGACAATTCCGGATCTCCTCGTGATATCCCGGATCCCATCCGAGACTCCGAACAACATTCGGTCTCTTACTCATCATTCCATAACTACTCAACAACATCGAATCCTTAAGTGTGTCTCCCTACGGTTCGTGAATTATGCGGACATGACCGAGACACTTCTCCGATCAATAACCAATAGAGGAATCTGGAAATTCATATGGCTCCCATATTTCTCGATTACTTTGCGATTGAATGAACCACTTACATACGATACCAATTTCCCTTTGTCTCACGATAGTTTACTTATCCGAGGTTTTGATCGTCGGTATCTCGCATACCTAGTTCAACCTCGCTACCGATAAGTACTCTTTTCTCGTTCCGTGGCATGTGATCCCTTGTGAGCAGTCACATGCTTGCAAGCTAATTGGATGACATTCCAAGAGGGCCCAGAGTATATCTATCCGTCATATGGATGGACAAATCCCACTCTTGATCCATGTGTCTCAACCCATACTTTCCGAACACTCAATGCCATCTTTATAGCCACCCAGTTACGGTGTGGTGTTTGATGTCATCAAAGCATCCTTCCGGTGATGGTGATAAGCATGATCTCATGGTCGAAGGAATTAGGTTACTATGTATCAGAAGCTTATAGAAAATGAACTATATTAAATGACTTGATCTTTATGCTACGCTTAACTATAGGAGTATGTCCATCATATCATTCTCCTAATGATATGACCCTATTGTTAAACATCTCTATGTTCATGATCAGGAAACCATGATCATATGTTAACCAACAAGCTAGTTTAACAAGAGACTTTACTAGGGACTCTTTTATGTTTACAAATCACACAAGTATTAATGTTTCCTGTTAATACAATTATAGCATGGTATGTAAACATTTATCATAAGTATGAATATATGATAATAACCACTTTATTATTGACTCTTGGGAATATCTCCAACAGTCTCCCACTTGCACTAGAGTCAATAATCTAGTTTCAAACCTTTGTGTATTCAACACCTATGGCTTTCTGGTGTCGTATGTACACGATTGCTAGTGGTCAATCGATCTCGGATCGACACTTCCAGTCGTGTGTAATTACATGTCTTTGCGTCTCTACGCATCACTCATTCTGTAATGAGATGGCTTCGTACAAATTTGGTCCTTTGGTGTGACCTTTAGTTCTTTGGGGTTAAAACATGTTGATAATATTGTCGTACAATATATCTTTATAGTATTATCCCTGATGTGAACTACACTTAGTTTGATATCAAACTACTTGACACAAATGCCCGCTTTTGCTGCTATAACAGCAGTTATATACTTAGTCTTTTGTTGTAGTATCTGTCACAATGTCTCAACTTTGAAACTCATCCAAATCCATTATGGAACTTACTTTCCATCATATTATGCCACCCTTAGTTTAGATTGAGATAAACTTAATTTGTACTTTGTGACAAAACTAGTATCAATGTAATTCATTTACAATGAACTAACCATCTATTTGTCACTTCTACAAAATAATATATTCTTATTTCTTTTACAAGATCATAATAATATATTTACTATTGTCCAATAATCATCTTATAAATCATTCTGGTATACGCTCATAACATTTAGAGCATGGGACATATCTGGATTTGTACACATCATAACATGATTGATAAAATACTTTTGTGATTTTATACATCAAGTATCAATCTATACTTGAATCTTTATTTCACTTACTAAGTGTCAATACACTCGAATATATCATCAATATTGAACTCATTCAATCATTTCTGTGTGACAAGAACCTTTCTTGTAGTTTATATATTGAACTCATTCAATATATCATCTATGTACTTTCGGCACAACCATATTAGCGTCTATTGATGCCAAATATTTGGGTTTTGCCTAATTCTTTCATCAGGATGAAATTCTTAATATGTGTTAATAAAAGATACATCATTTCTAATCAACAATATGTCTTCCACATAATGTATTAGAAACATGTCTTAGCGCTCCCACTTAATTTCTTGCAAATGCAAGCATCTTCATTGTCTCTGATGAAATTAAACTCTTTTAACAGTTTCATCATAGTGAAGATTCCAACTCCGCGATGCTCTCTTCAACCATTGAAGTTTGCATATGCTTTTAGCATCCTTTGAATTAACAAAACCCTATGGACCGTGTTATGCACATGTCCTAGGTAACAATTCTATTAGAAGAACATGTTTTGTTTATTCAACTACCACATAACAAATTTATATGTAGTGGCTGCTACATTAATCCGTCTAGACTAAATATCGCTATAAAAGATCAAATCTTGTCATAGTCAACCTTTGAACATTGTTGTGAACTCCTTCCCAACATGTCGACTATTTCATATATGTGAAACATCCATGTCTATTTTACAGATCCAAACACAACTGTAAGGTCTTACACCTTTCTCGAGGGTCCTTCAAGTTCAAAACTTGATTTCTCGTGTATGGAACTATCACGGATTTTATGGCTTCAAGCCATTTGACGGAGTCAGGGCTCATCATTGCTTCTTTGCATGTAGCACGTTCATTATTCTCAAATAATGATTCAACCCTCAAATCTTTGTATTTGATTGTTTACTCGACCTACTTGGTTCAATAGAAACTTTGACCTCCGTAACCACAACCTTTGAGGCACGTGAGCCATGAGCTTTGTTGCTGCCTCCGGAACAATTTTCGGCGTTGCGAAACTTTGCACATATAGCTAAGGTTCTTTTAACCTTATCAAAGTTCTATTGTCCTCCCACTTATCTTTTCATGAAAAATTCCTTCTCAAAGAAACTTGACGTTCTAAGTGACAAACACTTTTGTCTCCGATGTTATGGAGAAATACTTAACAGTTATTCGAAATAACATACAAAGACAGGTTCATCCGACTTTGGTTGCAAACATCTTTCTTATGCATAGCATACCAATGTTTAAGAAAGGACAACTTGGGTTTTATCCCAAACCATAACTTTATATGGTGTCAATTCAATAGATTATGACGAAGCTCTTTTGAGTGGAAAAATGGTAGTCTCTAAAGCTTTTAATCTTTAAAATATAATGGTAGTTTTATGAATTACACCTTTGATTTTACCATGTCAAACAAGGTTTTAATTTCATATCTCGAATGCTCCATACACTTATGGTGTTTCGAGAAATGTAAATGCACGGAACGATTCCTTAAATCTTAGGTATTATGCTAAACTTGTAACTCAAATATCTTCCTTTATGATCTTATCATAAACTATTTATATTCTTGTTACAATGATTTTGCACTTCATCTTAAAATTCTTTGAACTTTTCAAATGTTTCATACTTCATCCTTATTAAGTAAATATTCATATATTCACTCAAATTTTCGGAGAAAGCATATGAAGTTGAAATCCATCGCTCTTGACTACACATAATGGACTTCATACAACAATATGTATAAGTTCCAATAAGCTAGTCATTCGTTCCCTTTTGGCCTATGAACAAAGTTTTAATTATCTCTAGGAAAGTTTCACAAGCGTCATTTGATCAAAAATCAAAAAGACTCCAAAATTCCATCCACATGGAGTTTCTTCATGTTTTTCTTTCCAATATAATTTTAAACGGCAATGTCACTTCCTAAGTGATCTTTCAATCTTGTCTTTCGACATTTTTAGCACTAGTTTTATGGATGTGATTTATCCAACGAGATTTGTGAATCATCCATCTTTTATGGATTACGGTAATTATTTGAACAACCCTTTTGTTCTCATAATACCTGATAAAACAAATCTTGAAGGCAAGCTTTGATCTTTAACGAGCAACACAATAACCCTTTATTTGTTCTCGATGAACATCATCACATATTCTTTTGCTAGTTACTTAGGCCATTGTAGTTCATGAATTCTGTTGTTTTGTATGACTATTCATACCAACAAATCCAGTATCCAATACTTAAGAACCACATTATTTAACAAGCAAAGAATATAGCCATAACACGTATATCCTTTGTATACCTAAACTGAACAATTCAAGTCTTTTCTTTTCTGCCATATATTTATGAGATTCTCTTTCAGTATTTCCTTTTCTGTTTAAAAGAATCTATCAACATCAATAGTGGAGTCATACATATGATACATAGTCCAAAGCGTGTATAATTAAATACCAATGTCTTTGTACTTGCACTTTGAAGTAGATCACCATCATCAAATGTTTGGTGTGCTTTCAAATTCCATTCTTTAGTAATCTCTTGGTGTAGTAAATATTTTACCTACATCAAATATTCACCCTTATCATCAAGCTACTTTAGCTTATTGCGGTGAATCACGAGTATAATGTTGCTCTCCAAAACCTTTTGAAGGATTAGGACAACTAGTGTCTCCAACCTTTTGCAAATTCTCATCAAATATGAGAACATGACTTTGCCATATTATACTCTATCATGTTGCAACCAAAACTTCGTTTCAGATATCACAATATCTTCCACACATCATGGTTTCTGAAATAACTCTTTCAACTCCTAGATAACCTTGATATTGAAACCATCTTTCGACTATCAAGAATCATGGAGATAAACATGATACTTATATACTAACACTGGAATTGTTACTCTTGATTTAATACCAACTATTAAATTTCACGGAGTAATGGAAACTTACTGAAAGTTTGCAATGGGACTTTAAACTTTAGATTGACACTTCAAAACAATACGATACCAGTTCGTAAAGTAACTAACCAGATTTGTATAGTTCTATCATCTCAATTAAAACTAAGCGCAAGGTGGTAAACAGATGCCAATGACTACAACAACTATGCAAATTCACTTTGATTTAATTTATGATAAATAGTGTTCAACTTTTAATCATATTGTTGTTGAACTCCCACTCAAAACAATATCCCTCACATTGTTTTAGTGATCACACGAACCAAATCCACCACATCAAAACCGATCATCACGAGAGTTGATGTAGCTTCAATGGCGAACAATCAACATGTTCATCATATCTACTATATGACTCATGCTTTACCTTTCGGTGATCCGTGTTCCGAGACCATGTTTGTACATGCTAGGCTCATCAAGATCAATCCTTAGCTTCCGCATGAGAAAATCTGGCTTGCTCACGTTGTATACACTCGCAGAATCTAAAACACCCGATCATCACCTGGTGCTTTGAAACAACGAGCTTTAGCAACGGTGCTTACTAAGGATGAACACTTTAAAACTTAAAATTGTGTGCTTGAGGGATCATCTTATAATGCTATCGTCGTGAACTAAGCAATACAAGATGCATAAAAGGATTAACATCACATGCAATTCATAATATGTGATATGATATGGCCTTTCTTCTTGTGCTTCTGATCTCCATCTTCAAGAACGAACATGATCTCCATCATCACCGGTGTGGCGTCAAGGTCAATGGCGCTGCTCCATGGCTGTCTTCGACCAACATCAACTATTACAACTACTTTGAATAATAGACACGCAGGACTTAATGGAAACAACCATATGGCTCCTGCCGGTTGCCAACTTACAATAAGGGACATTGCATACATCATATATAAACACAATCATGACCATATCACATCACAACACACCCCTGCAAAACAAAGTTAGACGCCTCTAATTTTCTTTGCATATTTTACGTGGTTTGGGGCTTTCAATAAGTGTCGTTCTAACTTACGAACAAGAACCACACCATTGATACTAGTATTGTCAATCACCCGTTGTAAATTGAATCTTAACTATGTTGGGAGAAACAGGCACCCGCAAAGCCACTTATGTAATACAAGTTGCATGTCAAGCGTGGAGCAAGTCTCATGAACGATGTCATGTAAGGTTAGCCCGGGCCGCTTCATCCCACCATCCCGCAAGATGCAAAGTACACAAGAATCAATCGACAACAAAAGCATCAACGACCACAATGACCATTGTGTTCTACTCGTGCAACAGATCTACATATAGACACGGCTCTGATACCACTGTAGGGGTTCGTAGCATGGAAAACAAAAAAATTCTACCGCATGAACACACAGTCAAGATCTAATCTATGATCAAGCCAAGATCTATCTACTAGATTGTAGCAACGAGTCAATAGAATACTAACCCTCGAAGATCCAAAGCGGTTAACGAGAGCAGATTCTCGTGGATGATGTAGTCCTACACTTCCGATCTCAAGATCGCGTGAGCGATCCTTCCGGCTGCGTTCCGCTTCCTTGATCGGTCACACGTTCGGTACTTGATGAATACCTTCATCTCCCTTGTTCCAGCAGGCAGCGGAGGTTGTAGCACTCTCCTCGCGATTCCGGCAGCACGACGGCGTGGTACCGGAAGTAGAGGGGAGATCTCGCAGGGCTTCGCCTTAAGCCGGAGCAAGTATGGTGGAGTATGAGAGAGGCCTTGGCGATCTACGGTTTAGAGGGCACCAAGGGGAGGGTTTGGTCGGCGGCTAGGGTTTGTGGAAACCCTAACTCGCCGAGTTAGAGGAGGCCCTAGGCGGCGGCTTGGAGGTGGCCGGCGACTTAGAGGCTAGGGTTTGGGTGTGTGAGAGGTGTGTGTAGAGGGGGCACCCCTGCCCCTTCTTTTATAGGTGGGAGGGAGTCCCCTAGGAGGAGGGAGTCCTCCTCCAACTCCTCCTCCTTGGCCGGCGGAGGAGGACTTCCTCCCAAGTAGGTTTCCTACTCTCCCTCCACCAAGCAAAACTGTCGTTTGACTTTTCAAATCGGCGTTTGACTTTTCAAACTAGGATTTGATTTATCCTTTTATTTTGCCCAGCCATGATACCTAGTACATTATGCAATCATTCCAACTTGTTATGACACATTCATGTACCCTTCCCCAGTCTTGGACCCGGACCCTTCTAGAACATTCCCGATGAAAACACCGGAATCATTCTCCAACTCTGAAACAGGACTTTCCTTATATGAATCTTATTCTCCGGACCATTACGGATCTCCTCGTGATATCCCGAATCCCATCCAAGACTCCGAACAACATTCGGTCTCTTACTCATCATTCCATAACTACTCAACAACATTGAATCCTTAAGTGTGTCTCCCTACGGTTCGTGAATTATGCGGACATGGCCGAGACACTTCTCCGATCAATAACCAATAGAGGAATCTGGAAATTCATATAGCTCACACATATTTCTACGATTACTTTGCGATCGAATGAACCACTTACATACGATACCAATTTCCCTTTGTCTCACGATAGTTTACTTATCCGAGGTTTTGATCGTCGGTATCTCTGCATACCTAGTTCAACCTCGTTACCGATAAGTACTATTTTCTCGTTCCCGTGGCATGTGATCCCTTGTGAGCCAGTCACATGCTTGCAAGCTAATTGGATGACATTCCACCCAGAGGGCCCAGAGTATATCTATCCATCATATGGATGGACAAATCCCACTCTTGATCCATGTGTCTCAACCCATACTTTCCGAACACTCAATGCCATCTTTATAGCCACCCAGTTACGGTGTGGTGTTTGATGTCATCAAAGCATCCTTCCGGTGATGGTGATAAGCATGATCTCATGGTCGAAGGAATTAGGTTACTATGTATCAGAAAGCTTATAGCAAATGAACTATATTAAATGACTTGATCTTTATGCTACGCTTAACTATAGGAGTATGTCCATCATATCATTCTCCTAATGATATGACCCTGTTGTTAATAACATCTCTATGTTCATGATCAGGAAACCATGATCATATATTAACCAACAAGCTAGTTTAATAAGAGGCTTTACTAGGGACTCTTTTATGTTTACAAATCACACAAGTATTAATGTTTATTGTTAATACAATTATAGAATGGTATGTAAACATTTATCATAAGTATGAATATATGATAATAACCACTTTATTATTGCCTCTTGGGCATATCTCCAACAAGATGATTATATACACCCATGATAAATAATAATACAAATGTACATAAAGAGGACAATTTATACGGTAAACTCACTCAACTGAGAATTCTTTTTGTGAAATTAAATAAGTTTTAGTGTACGCCAAGGAGGATGAGTTCAGGTACAATATGGGAATTTTTTATTATACAAGATGATCCAATTGTAAACAGAGGAAATTACCTTAAGATAATCCTATGTTTTCTATGTGATATTTTGACATACAAGCCAGATTAGTCTCTATAATTATATACAAAATGACAGGGATAATAGAGTTCCTGATCTACACTAGAGAGCACAAGACAATTGACATAACACGTTTCCACATTGCTTCTTATTTATAATGGTGTCCTCGCGACGCCACACCTTAACTACAAGTAGACCTTGATAAAACAAGGTTCAATATTATTAGATGTTTCTAAATATATTAAATTGTTATTTGTAGCAAACATGATCATATATGAAATGAATGTCAAAGTTACAACTTAAGTAAAATGTGTTCACATCATAACACTATGTGTTTTAGAATGAAAAATGTGTTTAAAAGGAGAAACTGTATCGAGATATTATTGTGCTTCACACCGGAGATGGTGCCTTGCGAGGGCCACTGTGCTAGTTCGAAACAGGCTTTCGCCCCGCTTTATAAATAAAGCACAAAGACCAACACACGGTACAACGGACTTGCTGGGGCCGCAGCACAACCAAGCCCAAAAGAAACCAAAGAGAACAAAAGAGAAAGATATGCCAACAACGGCCGATCGATGAAACAAAAATGGCCCTCTACCGCTGCGCCCTTCGGAAATGTCCCACCGTGCTCCTCGCGAGCCGATCCACCGTGTACCAAGCAGCACCTTCATCAAGGGATGCGACGACGACGTCGCTGTTGCCTGGACTGGTCCTAGGGTCTCCCCCGAGACACGAAGGGGGTGGGGCAGGGTACCGACGCCTTCAGAAGGAGAGGCGACACCGCAGCGACGCCACACAAGGCTCGGGGGACAAGCCCGACAGGGATTTCGCCCACCCCCAAACCACCACCCAGACGGTCTATAGTGATCCACCAAGCCCACCGCCAACCAGCACACGCCACCACGGAAAAGCACCATCTTCAACATCTCACGTGAGCCTTGGCACGAGGCCTTGAGTCCCGGTAAGGGGCGGTGGTACCGTAGTAGTAGCATCGCAGCCGACGGGAGGGAACTACCTCCACCGCCGCGTGGCGATGACCGGACGCGCAACAGGGCACACCAGGTCTCAGTCTGCCAGCCCAAATGGGCCCAAGAAGCCCATGTCGCCACGCTGCGGCAAGAGCAGCGAGCGCTATCACCAACTGCACCTCCGCCCCTTCCTCCACCTCAGGAGCCGCACAGGGCTGCCGGGCAGGCCCATCCCAACCCGGATGGCCCAAACGGGCCCAGACCGCTGCTAAGCAAAGACCCCCAGCCGCCACCGTCATCGCCCGCCGCCCGGTAACGTGCGAGCAGCGCCACCCTGCCGAACCGCCGCACCGCGTGCCTCAACCCACGCTACCATGAAACCACGCCGCGAGAACCGTCGCCGCCGAAGAGCACCGCCGCCGTCAGGCCCTTCTTCGCCGGGAAAAGCCACTCCGCCACCGCCGCTGGAGGTAACGCCCGCGCCACGCCCGGCGGCGGGCAGGAGAGACGCGAGGCGGAAGCGAAGGGGAATAAAAAGGACAGAAAAGAGAGTAGTTTTATGTTGCACCAATCGATAAAAACCCACTGCATGGCGGAATTGGCCGTGCGTGGTCGTACTGTAATTTGTACGTACAACTCACTCCGCTTTTAGAAAACGAAAATCATGCTGACTCTGCAAATGAGCCCGTACTCTAGTCAGTGCTCTATCCTGTTTTCTTGATAGTGATCTCTTTTTTTGTGAAGGATTTCACTCCGCAAATTAGCCCGTACTCTAGTACTCCACCATGTTTTTCTTGACAGGGACCCTTTGTGAAGGATTTGACTAATCTCTGATGTTGCATGTGATCAGCTCCCATCGTACACGTACATAGTCACCGTCACCACACCTTGTCATATAGTCCACGTTTATTAGTTATGCTGAACGGCATGTCATTTCCCAAAACCCAGCCACCTCCAAAATCCCCCGCGTCGCTATAAAAGCAGGTATGCCATGTCTCCGTTCAGCATCACCACTCACCTACAGACTACAGGACATCACACGATTGACCATCATCAAGCCATATAAGCCTTGAAGTACGTCATAGCAAGTACGACGACACGCAAAACAACAACAATGGCTCTGGCTGCCTGGAGAACAAGCAAGAAGACATCCGAAGCCGTCGTCCAGAGCCGGTACTTCGTCCTTGCTGGTCCTGGCAACAGCGGGAGGGTCCCAAAGGGGTACCTTCCGATAGTGCTCGTCGGCGACGGCGACGAGGGATGCCCGGAGGAGAGGGTCCTGGTGCACGACGCCATGCTCAAGGAACCGTGCATGGAAGGGTTGCTGGAGATGGCAGCGCAACAGTTCGGATATGGCCAGCAGGACGTGCTCAGGATGCCCTGCAGTGCACAACAGTTTCACCGGATGATGGTTAGCATCCACAGCAAATCCAGATAAACTTTGATATGCATAGTTGAATCACACGGTTATTTTGGTTTCTTGATCTTGCGCTCGGTGATATGTGTATATCAATATTTTTATTGGAATATTGATAGCCAAGGTGCAGCTCAATTCTTTGGTGAAAACGAGTAATGCTGAATTAGTGCTCATTCCAATATTGGATCCTCTTTTATACGAGCCAATTAGTTTATATGTGAATGGGTGCTCATCAAGATGTAGTATTTTATATGCATCGGTCGTTGCAGAGGCCGGAACCATACCCCTTTCCAAAAAAATCAAGATGTAATATGTTTTAAGAAGAGAGATACTGCATTCAGTTAATCGTGAAGCTCCTGTAAACGTGTAGGAACACCATTTCGTCCATGTTTCTATCAGTAAAACAGTGTTTTTCGCTATTAGTTTGTGAAAATGAGAAGTTCACTAATGACAAGTGCTCATTCAAATATTTTTAATCCTCTTGTATACAAAGTCAATTGGTTTATATGTGAATGCGTGCACATCAAGATGTAATGTATGTTTTAACAAGAGAGATCCCCTCTATTTTTGTTTCTCTTGAACATGCCACAATCTGGATGGAAACTATGACAACACAACCGGCCGAACTGACACACAATAAAATCACGGTACATTGTAGGGAAAGAACATTATCGTCGTCACTCCTCCACGAGGAAGTGAGTTCAACTTTAGAAGCTCTGATGAATGTGGGAGAACAACATTTGGCCCTGATTTTTGCCAGTAAAACATAGATGGCATCACTTGTTTTCATAATAACTCATCACGTTGAATTGAAGAAGCATAAAATTCACTCCAAAACCGCATAAGAAAGCATCTCGACTCGTGCAATACAAACTCACATTAAAAGTGGTGCTCCGGCAGAGGCGGCTCTGGGAGGTACTCTCGTGGTGGGGTATTTTGGCAGGAGGCGCCCCGGCGGTGCTCTGGATGGTGGCAGGGCGAGGGGGCCACTAGTTGGTGGCGGTGGTGGTTCAGACGAGCTTCTAGCTTGCTCTCAGGCCGTTGCCATGGTTGATCTGGGGTACTCCTCGGGACAGGGAGAGCGGCGACTCCACTGCGTCTACTGCAGCGCGGCGGTGGGAGCTTCACAGAACCATTTCGGGTCCGTCCGGGCCTAGTTGGTCTGGTTTGCCTCCGCAGCTGCGTCCAGTCTGCTACTGCTTGGGCGGTGGAGGTCGGTCCCTCCCACGTGGCAGCGGAGCCGTTGTTCCTTGTCTTCGGAGGGTGTTCTCGGTACATCCAGCCTCGCGGTGTTTGCCATGGTGAGACGCCGGTGAAGACTGCTAGACCGTTTGGGCGCATGTTGGCGGGCGGGAAGCTCGGTGGGGTGCTAGGATTGGACAGGGTGTGGTTCTCTAGGGGTCGGGAGAAATCCTTGCCGGTATGCTGGCCCCGTCGCAGTGACATCTGCGGATGCCGTCTTCCTTCTTGAAGGGCGTCGGATGTACCCTCCCCCACTTCCCCATGTGTACCGGGAGAAATCCAAGGAGTTTTCCGGGAAGCAGCGCCGGCATCGTCGCACTCCTTCTTGAAGGTGTTGCTTGGTGAAGGGAATATGCCCTGAGAGGCAATAATAAAGTGTTTATTATGTGTATTCCAAGTATATGATAGATGTTTATTTTGCATGCTATAATTGTATTAATACGGAAACATTAATACATGTGTGTTTAATAAACAAACAGAAAGTTTCTAGTTATGCCTCTCTCATAAACTAGCTCGTTGATTAACAAGATGATCAAGGTTTCCTGATCATGGACGTTGGATGTTGTTAATAACGGGATCACAATATTAGTGTAATGGTGTGATGAACATTCATCCAAAGTATAGCATTACGATCAAAGTCATTGAGTTTATATTGCTATAACAACTTACGAAGTGATCCTAATCCTTAGACCATGAGATCATGTCAATCACTAACACCGGAAGAGTTTCTTGATAACATCAAACGTCACCGTAACGGTGATTATAAAGATGGATTCAGAACTAATAAAGTGTTATGTTGAGGCTCATGGATCGAGTGGAATTTGTTCATCCCGATGGCGGATAGATATAATCTGGGCCCTCTCGGTGATATCACATTGATTAGCTTGCAAGCAAGTGATTTGATCACTAGAATGTTATATCAGGAACGAGAAAGAGTGCATGTCGATGTGAGATCAAACTAGGTATGGAATACCGATGATCGAATCTCGGACATGTAATATATCATGAAACAAAGGGATTAAGATACTAGCGTAAAGGTTCCGACGATCACAAGAAAGTCATCGTTGAATGTGTGGAGTCGATGGGTCTCAGATCCGCTCGATTATTGATCCGAGAGGGTCTTGATCATGTCCGCATTATTCACGAACCATAGGGTGACACACTTAAGAGACACCGACATCCAATTGGAGCAAAAGTTTCATGCGAAAGAATGAACAAGCAGGAATTTATTTCACTAGATACCGAAATAGGTTTTTGGGTGAAATTGCATAAAGTGGTTATGCATGTGAAATAGAATTCTAGCAAGGGGTTATTTGTGAATGTTTGTCATTAAAGTAATTGACAAAATTCTGAATAAAATAAAAGAGTTTTATTTAATGAGAGTTTGCATTAAATTTGGTGGAAATTTAATGGCATGTTTGAGTGGGATTTTGAGTGGAGGGAATTTAAAGGAATTTTGTGAGTGGAGTGTTCACCCACATGAAGAGGGGAGTGCAAGGGGGCAGCCCCCATGCGCCGGCCACCCCCTTGGGGTCCCCCCCTCCTCCTATAAAAGGCACCCCTCTCCTCACTTCTCACTCACACCTCCTCGTGAAGGATCTCTCTCCCCCTCTAGAATTTATTCCCCATGGTCTCGGACTAGCGAGATACATGTTCTCGGTGGCTATTCGGCAAGAAAGAGTTGTGCTTCCGCTGCATCGCTGGAGCGAGGAGGCGGAGGTTGCTCGGTGCCTAGAACGTGTGTGCGAGCACGGATGCGCTTGCGATTTTGGCGCTAGGACTTCCTCTCGATCTTGAGATCGGCAAGAGATCGTCTACATCAACCACGAGTTGAACTCGTTAAGCTTTATCGGTCTTCAAGGGTATGTTCTCTACGGATATACATCCGCCCGTTGTTTGTATCTAATAGATAGATCTTGGTACATAGTTCACATCGTAGGAAATTTTTTGTTTTCTATGCTGCAAACCCTACAGTGGTATCAGAGCCGGATCTATGCGTAGATACTTTACACGGGTAGTACACATATGAGTATGTGGGCGATGATGATCATGTTGTTGCTCCTTTGTTGTAATTTTGGATATTGGTGGCATAGTGGGATGAAGCGGCCCGGACAAACTTTACATGTCCTCGCACATGAGACCTGTTCCACGCTTGACATGCAACTAGTTTGCATAAGTGGCTAGCGGGTGTCTGTCTCTCCTACTATAGTCAATATCTATTTTGCAAACGAGTTGTCAACAATTTGGTTATCCTTGTTGTGGTTCATGTTCGTAGGTAAGAACGGTTCTATCTCGAAAGCCCTAAGCCACGTAAAACTTGCAATGGATAAATTAGAGGCGTCTAGTTTAGATTGTTGCTGGGCTAGTGTTATGATATGGTAGTGTTGTAAGTAGAAGTATGAGATGATACTCTTACAACACACATAGCGTGTAAACTCCATAGACCTTGGATTTACACATATAGGTATGATAGTGATCATACCACGATGCACATGATAGAGATCATCTGCGGGAACCATATCATTTCACTAATAAACATGTGACGTTTGATAGCATCTTATATTGCTTGTTTAGCGCTTTGTTAGCATAATAAGATGATCCCTCATTTAAATATCAAGATAAGAATGTGTTCTTCCTTTAGTATGCACCGATTATGTTTTCGTCGCTCCAAGACATCACGTGATGATCGGGTGTTCTTGGATCCACGACCATATTTCGGGTGTAAAACAGTTACACACGCGAATACTAAGGTTCTAACTTGGCGAGCCTAGCATGTACAGACATGGCCTCGGAACACGGAACGAAAGGTTAAGGATGAGTCATATAGTTGATATGATGCCCATTTGATGCTCGCCTTTGAAGCTATACCGACTCACGTGATGATCGGACTTGGTATAGTGGATTTGGTTCATGTAATCACCAAAAAGGCACGAGCGATGTCGTTTTTGAGTGGGAGTTCATTCGTAATATGGATTAGTTGAACTCAATATATCATACACTTAGTCTAAACTTTACAAATTCTGTTGTAGATGGCACCACCTGCTTTTAATTTCAATGTGTTCATGGAGAAAGAGAAACTAGCAACGAACAGTAGCAACTTTACCGAATGGGCCATGAATTTGAGGATTCTCCTCTCTGCTGCACAAAAGCAATATGTGCTAGAAGCGCCATTAGGCCCCCCACCTTTAGATGATGCCCCTGACGAGGAGAAGAATGTCTATCAGACTCGTCAGGAGGACCACAACTTAGTTCATTGTGGCATATTGTATGGGCTAGAGCCGGAACTTCGAAAGCATTTCGGAAACGGCAATGCATTTGATACAATGGGTGAGTTGAAAATGATTTTCGACACACATGCTGCTGTAGAGAGCTACAACGCTTCAGAAAAGTTCTTTAGATGCATGATGGAAGAGCACAGCTCCGTTAGTGAGCATGTACTCAAGATGTCGGGTTACGCCGATAAGCTTGTGTCCTTGGAAATAACGATTCCCATTGACTTAGGCATTCATCGTGTTCTGCGGTCTCTGCCACCTAGCTATAAGAGCTTTGTGATGAACTATAATATGCAAGGCATGAAGAAGTCTCTCCCCGAGCTTCTGTCAATGCTTAAAACTGCAGAAGTGGAGATCAAAAAGGAACATCAAGTGTTGATGATCAATAGAAACACTGGTTTCAAGAAAGACAAGAAGGGAAAACGGAAGGGTAGTAAGGGCGGCAAGCCTGTTGCGTGCTCGAAAAAGAAACCCCGAGTTGGACCTAAGTCCGACCGAGTGCTACTAGTAAGGGATCGCCATCGAAGCGCAATCGCCCAAGTATTTGGCGCATAAGAAGGCCGCAAGGCAAACAAAGGTATATATGATATACATGTTATTGATGTGTACTTGACTAGTGCTCGCAGAGCACCGGGTATTTGATACCGTTCTTGCTAATATTTGTAACTCAATCGTGGCTCTGGAACAAGCGACCACTAGCAAGGGTGAGGTCAAGATGCGGTTCGCCTTGGATCAAGCGTTGATGTGATCGCCGTCAAACGCTGCCTCTCCACTTGCCATCGTGATTAGTTATAAACTTGAATAATTGTTATCCGTGCCCGACCGAGCATGAACATTGTATCCGGATCGTGTTTGATGCGAAGTGGTTATTTATTTAAATCCAAGAACAATGGTTGTTCCATTTATATGAATGAAACCTTTTATGGTCATGCACCGATGATGAATGGTTTATTTCTATTAGATCTCGACGATAATGTTACACATATTCATAATGTTGATGCTAAAAGGATTAAACTTAATGATGATATATCCGCATATATGTGGTAATCGCCGCTCAGGTCATATTGGCGTTAAACGCATGAAGAAGCTCCATTCGGATGGACTTTTGGAATCACTTGATTTTGAATCATTTGATACATGTGAGCCATGCCTTATGGGCAAGATGACTAGAACGCCTTTTTCCGGTTCAATAGAACGTGCGATAGATTTATAGGAAATCATACATTCTGATGTGTGTGGTCCAATGAGTGTGTCATGAGGTGGATATCGTTATTTTTTACTTTCACGGATGATTTGAGTAGATACGTTATATCTACTTGCTGAAACACAAGTCCGAAACCTTTGAAAAGTTCAAGGAATTTCGAATGAAGTGGAAAATCATCGTAATAGAAAGATCAAATTTCTACGGTCCGACCGTGGAGGTGAGTATCTAAGTTACGAGTTTAGCACTCACATGAAAGAGTGTGGAATTGTTTCACAACTCATGCTCGGAACACCACAAAAATGGTGTGTCGAACGTCGTAATCGTATTTTATTAGATATGGTTCGATCTATGATGTCTCGGCGGACTTGCCATTGTCATTTGGGGGTTATGCACTAGAAACGCGCATTCACTTTAAATCGGGCACCATCTAAATCCGCTGAAAAGACATCAGATGAATTGTGGTTTGGAAACAAACCTAAATCGTTTTTTCTTAAAGTTTGGGGATGCGATGTTTATGTGAAGAAACTTCAACCGGATAAACTCGAACCCAAAGGAAAAATGCGTCTTCATAGGATACCCTAAGGAAACTATTGGGTATTCCTTCTATCATGCATCCGAGGGCAAGGTTTTGTGTTAAGAATGGATCCTTTCTAGAGAAAGAGTTTCTCGAAAGGTGTGAGTAGTCAAGGTAGAACTCAAGAGGTTATTGAACCTTCTCTTCAAAGTATGGCGAGTAGCGCAGCCCGGAAGTTGTTCCGGAGTTGGCTCCAGCTGAAGAGGGAACTAATGATAATGATCATGAAACTCCAAAAGATAGTACTACCAACCTCGCAGTCAAGCAGACGCTGTAGCTCCCGAGTCAGACGGAAATCATGTCATGAATTTCATGGTTGATGAAAATGATGACCCTGCGACGTATGAAGAAGCGATGATGAGCCCGGATTCCAACAAATGGTTAGAAGCCATGAAATCCGAGATGGAATCCATGTATGAAAATCAAGTTTGGAACTTGGTGGACTTACCTCACGACCGAAAGGCCGTGGAGAACAAATGGATTTTCAAAAGAAAAACTGATGCTGATGGTAATGTGACCGTCTATAAAGCTCGACTTGTCGCAAAGGGGTTTCGACAAATTCAAGGAGTTGACTACGATGAGACATTCTCTCCCGTAGCGATGCTAAAGTCGGTTAGGATTATGTTAGCAATTGCTGCATATTTCGATTATGAGATATGTCAGATGGATGTCAAAACTGTGTTTCTCAATGGTAATATTGAAGAAGAGTTGTATATGATACAACGAAAGGGTTTTGTCGATCCTAAGGATGCTAACAAGGTGTGCAAGCTTCAGTGATCCATCTATGGATTGAAGCAAGCATCATGAAGTTGGAATCTCCGCTTTGATGAGGTGATCAAAGAGTTTAGATTTGTCCAAACTTATGGAGAAGCTTGTATTTACAAGAAAGTGAGTGGGAGCAATGTGGCATTTCTGATATTATATGTGGATGACATATTATTGATCGAAAATGATATAGATCTTTTAAACAGTGTTAAAAGTTATTTAAACAGCAAATTTTCAATGAAGGACCTAGGTGAAGCGTCATACATATTAGGCATAAAGATCTATAGAGATAGATCTAGGCGCCTAATAGGGCTATCATAAAGTACATACCTTGATAAGATTTTAAAGAAGTTTAAATGGACGGAAGTAAGAAGGGTTCTTACCTATGTTGCAAGGCAAGACATTGAGTAAGACTCAAAGTCCGCTCCGGAAGAAAGAGAGATAATGGACAAAGTCCCTATGCTTCACCATAGGCTCTATAATGTACGCCATGCTATGTACAAGGCCGGATGTGGCACATGCTATTAGTTTGACTAGTAGGTACCAATCGGATCCGTGTTCAACATCGATAGCGGTCAAGAATATCCTTAAGTACTACGAAGAACTAAGGATATGTTTCTTGTATCTGGAGGTGAAGAAGAGCTCTGCTAAGTGTTATGTTGACGCTTAGTTTGACACCGATCCGGATGACTCTAAGTCTCAATCCGGATCGTATTTCACATGAATGGCGGAGCGTTAGTTGGAGGAGCTCCAAACAACCTGTGGTAGCGGATCAACAACGGAGGCCGAATATGTTCTCGCTTGAGCGGCTCAGAAGCGCTTTGATGAAGGAGTTCATATCCGAACTAGGAGTGGTTGCAAACGCGTTGGACCCAATGGTGATCTATTGTGACAACAATGGTGCCATTGCCAATGCCAAAGAACCAAGGTCTCACAAGCATTCCAAGCATATTAAGCGCCGGTTTCACTCCATCCGCGAGCATGTCAAGGATGGAGATATAAAGATTTGTAAAGTACATACGGATCTCAATGTAGCAGATCCGTTGACTAAAAATCTCCCTAGAGCAAAACATGATAAACACCAGAACTCAATGGGTGTTATATTTATCACTATGTAACTAGATTATTGTCTCTAGTGCAAGTGGGAGACTGAAGGGAATGCCCTGAGAGGCAATAATAAAGTGTTTATTATGTGTATTCCAAGTATATGATAGATGTTTGTTTTGCATGCTATAATTGTATTAATACGGAAACATTAATACATGTGTGTTTAATAAACAAACAGAAAGTTCCTAGTTATGCCTCTCTCATAAACTAGCTCGTTGATTAACAAGATGATCAAGGTTTCCTGATCATGGACATTGGATGTTGTTAATAACGGGATCACAACATTAGTGTAATGGTGTGATGAACATTCATCTGAAGTATAGCATTACGATCAAAGGCATTGAGTTTATATTGCTATACCAACTTACGAAGTGATCCTAATCCTTAGACCATGAGATCATGTCAATCACTAACACCGGAAGTGTTTCTTGATAACATCAAACGTCACACCGTAACAGGGTGATTATAAAGATGGATTCAGAACTAATAAAGTGTTAAGTTGAGGCTCATGGATCGAGAGTGGAATTTGTTCATCCCGATGATCGATAGATATACTCTGGGCCCTCTCGGTGATATCACATTGATTAGCTTGCAAGCAAGTGATTTGATCACTAGAATGTTATATCACGGGAACGAGAAAAGAGTGCATGTCGGTAACGAGATCAAACTAGGTATGGAGATACCGATGATCGAATCTCGGACATGTAATATATCGTGAAACAAAGGGATTAAGATACTAGTGTAAAAGGTTTCGACGATCACAAGAAAGTCATCGTTGAATGTGTGGGAGTCAGTATGGGTCTCCAGATCCCGCTTCTGATTATTGATCCGAGAGGGGTCTCGATCATGTCCGCATTATACATGAACCGTAGGGTGACACATTTAAGAGACACCGACATCCAATTGGAGCAAAAGTTTCATGCCGAAAGAATGAACAAGCGCAGGAATTTATTTCACTAGATACCGAAACAGGTTTTCGGGTGAAATTGCATAAAGTGGTTATGCATGTGAAATAGAATTCTAGCAAGGGGTTATTTGTGAATGTTTGTCATTAAAGTAATTGACAAAATTCTGAATAAAATAAAAGAGTTTTATTTAATGAGAGTTTGCATTAAATTTGGTGGAAATTTAATGGCATGTTTGAGTGGGATTTTGAGTGGAGGGAATTTAAAGGAATTTTGTGAGTGGAGTGTCCACCCACATGAAGAGGGGAGGGCAATGGGGCAGCCCCCATGCGTCGGCCACCCCCTTGGGGTTCCCCCCTCCTCCTATAAAAGGCACCCCTCTCCTCACTTCTCACTCACACCTCCTCGTGAATGATCTCTCTCCCCCTCTAGAATTTATTCCCCATGGTCTCGGACTAGCGAGATACATGTTCCCGGTGGCTATTCGACAAGAAAGAGTTGTGCTTCCGCTGCATCGCTGGAGCGAGAAGGCGAAGGTTGCTCGGTGCCTCGAACGTGTGTGCGAGCACGGATGCGCTTCTGATTTGCGGCGCTAGGACTTCCTCTCGATCTTGAGATCGGCAAGAGATCGTCTACATCAACCACGAGTTGAACTCGTTAAGCTTTGTCGGTGTTCAAGGGTATGTTTTCTACGGATATACATCCGTCCGTTGTTTGTATCTAATAGATAGATCTTGGTACATAGTTCACATCGTAGGAAATTTTTTGTTTTCTATGCTGCGAACCCTACACTTGGTACACAGCAATTCGGTGGCATAGGATTGGGGTGGGATGGCTTCGGGAGGCGCAACAGTCGTGAGTCTTCGCCGGTTGTTGATCTGGCCGTGTTGTGCATCTTTTTTTATTATTTCTTTTGTATTTTCTCTTGGGCTTCGACTAGTGCTGTTTGGCCCCAGCGGTGTTCGGCTATCCTTTGGGTGTTGTGCTGTCTGGCCCAGCAGCGGTCTCACCTTTGTGCTTTATTTATAAAAGCGGGGCGAAAGCCTGATTCGAAGGCAGACATTGCAATTTTCAAGTTCAGAACAGAATTGCGTTAACATGTAACAAGTTCACACGAGAAGTTTGTAAAAGAAAATTCAAGAGGAACTCGAGCCCGTTCAAACTTCCATGAACCCCTCAAATTATAACAATAAAATACAGCGGAGAGTCGACTAGTTTTGTGTTGCACGGATCGATTATCAACCCCTCCCTACGTGGTGGAGTTGGCCGTGCGTGATCATAGTGTAATAAGTAAGTAAAGCTCTTATCTTTTAGAAAAGTAAAGACCTTTCGAGCCCATGCAGGCTCACGCAGTGGTACCCTAGTTCTGCAAAAGAATATATTCGACTAATATTGGAATTTCCAAAAAGAACAATCCATCTTTCAAGTACAGACCAAAATTGCACAACACAACTAGTTCACATGCAAAGTTTGCAAAGGGAGAAGTCAAGAACAACACAAGCCCATTCGAATTTCCATGATTCCCTCCAACTAAGAAAGAAAGAAGGCATTTTGTGTTGCACGGATCGATGGACGACCCCTCCGATCCCTCTGTGTTATAGTTGGCCGTGCATGATCGTACTGTTATTCGTACGTACAGCTCACTCCGCTTTTAGAAAATGAAAATTAGCCCGTACTCTAGAGTAGTGCTCTACCATCTTTTCCATGATAGCGGCCTCTTTTTTCTCAAGGATATGACTGCGCGCAAATTAGCACGTGTACTCTAGTACTCCACCCTGTTTCTCTTGACAGGGACCTTTTGTGAAGTATTTGACCAGTCTCTGATGCTCTGCGACCAGACCCCATTGTCCACGTACATAGTCACCATCACCATACCTTGTCACATAGTCCACGTTTCTTAGTTAAGCTGAACCATCTCCTAGTTCCCAAAACCCAGCCACCTCCTAATCACCCCCTGTGATTTCATTTCACACTATAAAAGCATCGATCACATGCCTCCATTGAGCATCAACACTCACTGACAAGACATCACACGATCGACCATCATCAAGCCAGAAACCTTTAACGTACTTCCTAGTTATTACTCGGCACACAAACTAACAGCAATGGCTCTGGCTGCGTGGAGAAGCAAGAAGACAGCCGAAGCCGCCGTCCAGAGCCGGTACGTTGTCCTCGCTGGTCCCGGCGACGGCGGGAAGATCCCGAAGGGATACCTTCCGATAGTGCTCGTCAGGGACGGCGACGAGGATGCACGGAGGAGAGGGTCCTGGTGCATGTTGGCATGCTCAGGGAGCCGTGCATGGAGGGGCTGTTGGAGATGGCCGCGCAACAGTTCGGATACGGCCAGCAGGGCGTGCTTAGGATCCCGTGCGACGCTCGGCAGTTCAACCAGATGATGGTTAGCGTCCATGGTAAATCTAGATAAACATTTTTGAATTGCTTTGTTGTATCACATGACGGTTTTTTTGGTTTCATGTGACCTTGTGTTCGGTGATATATACTTAGTAGTCTAGCATTAGAAAGCCAAGGCCCATCTTAATTATATTAGTTGCTGAAAATGACTAGTACAATACTGGCTAGTGCTTATTCAAATATTCGATCCTCTTGTATACGAAGTTAACCGATTTATGTGTGAATGGGTGCACATCATGATGTATTGTATTTTTTTAACAATTATATATCGCTCCTCCACGAGGAAGCGAGTCTGACTCCGCCATGGACATGTGACGCGCCCGTCGCAACAAGCGCATGAAGCCAAACTAAGAACCGTTAGATATCCTCCTTGTTCGATACCCATTTTAAATATTTCTGACCTGCCAACTACATGCAACGGCCCACTATCCAATAGTGTTATAACCAAGAGTTGTATAAAACTTTGCACATGAAGAAAGGGCATCTTAAGACTCTCATTGAGCCACCACTAGGTGGATTGATGGAAATCTTAGGTCAGCCTCCGTTGAAAAAAAAGAGAAAGTTGAAGGAAGAGGTTGATATACCCAAGCGTATGAAGTCCAGATCCACTATCTTCTGTCACTTAAGCTATGAGACCTCTCATGGCGCGCATTAACGTCAGCCCTTCGCCCCCATGCCACGCAACCACTAGGCGCTACGCCGATGAGACGTCTCTCTGCACCCTCCTGGAGAACCGACACTGCCATAAAAGCGGGCGCATGGAGGTAGGCGACGATCGTAAATAACGCTAACCAGCCGTTGTGTCAATTACAGGGCCGTCCCATGCTTCGCCATGTCACCAGCGTGTTGTGTCTGGCATGCCCGTAAGGAGTCCCGTGGGCGGGGACGACCTAGATGCGCCAGACACGCTATTGGGCCACGTCGAACAGAAACAACCCCTGGGGCACGTGGTTGGGCATGACTTTCTGGCTAGCGCGCCCAATAGTGTTTGGGACATCGTTTGCAAACCTCGGTTGGAGATGCTTTGAGCATCCCAATTCCAAGTTCACTCTGTTTGGTTAATTTTAGAAGCTCCGATAAATGTGAGAGAGCAACATTTGGCCCCTATTTTGGTCGGTAAAACATTGTTGGCATCACTTGCTTTTCATAATAATTCACATTAAAAGTGTGGGACAATAGACATTGAAATTTTTAAGTCTAGAACAAAATTGCACAACACACAACAAGTTCACACGAATTTTTTGCAAACGCAGAAGTCAAGAGCAACAGAAGCCCGTTTGAATTTCCATGATTCCTCCAATTATAAAGAAAGAAAAAAGGTACACTAGCAAAGAGAGTAGTTTTGTGTTGCACGGATCGATGGACCCCTCCGTGTGTGGCAGACTTGGCCGTGCGTGATCGTACATTAATTCGTATATATACTCAGAGCTCGCTCCGCTTATACTAGAAAATGAAAACCGTGCAGACTCCGCAAAATAGGCCGTACTCTAGTTAGCGATGACCCTTGTTTTTTTCTTGATAGGGAGAGCTAATTACAGTTTTAGTCCCACAATTTGCTTCCCGGGTGCAAAATAGTCCCACATCTTGCAAAATAGACAAAACTAGTCCCACAACTTGCACCCCGGGTGCAAACTAGTCCAATTCGAGCAAATTTGATTATTTTTGAACAAATTCGACGGGAGCGAGTTGCGATTTTGCGATCTAGTCCAGGAAATACAGGACATCAGTAACGAGGCCCCCACGCCGCATGTGGGTGGATTTTGCAAGAGGACGAGGAGGCGGCGAAGTCAACGACGGCAGGGGATGCGGAGCGCCGGTGGACGATTGCCGTGCTCTGGGCGGCGTATGAGCAGCGCCGCTGAAGTCCGGATGGCTCCAGAGGTCCGCAGACGCACTGTGTACCGCTCCACGGCTCGCCTCCCCGCCTAGGGCACACCGGAACATGCCCCTGCACCTGCCCGCCGCCGGAGAAAGGCGATCGCTTCAGCGCCAGTACTACAACCACCTCCCCACGCCTCATCCGGAGGCGGTGACTGCAGGAACTACCCGGCGGCAAATCGCAGGAACTACCCGACAGCAGCATCGCCTCACGCCTCCACCTCCCACCTCTCATCCGGCCCTGTGCTTCAGTTCGCGATGGAGGAAGCAGCGTACGTATGCATCATCGTCTGCCCCAAATCCTTGTTTTTCATGGTCGGGCAATGAAAGGTTGATTTTGTTGCTCCTTATTTTGTCTGAATGTGTTATGTGTGTGGACGAGTATCAGTTTTGTACTGAAACTTGGCATTGTATTTATCAATTTCAGAGAAGGAAAAAGGGAGAGAATAATCAGGAGTTTAGGAAGAAGAAGGAAGCTTACAAGAATGGAAAAGAATAAGAAGGAAAAGAAGAACGGGAGCATGTAAAAGAAGTAGAGAAGATATTGAAGAAGTGATCCTGCTTGTGTACTGATGTTGGAGTAGAAGATGCTTGAATTTTCAGGGTAGATTTGGTTGTGTACTGTAGTTGAAGATTTGGCTGTGTACTGATGCTTGTGTAGTGCTTGTGTACTGCAGTTAAAGATTTGGTTGGAAAAAACGTATGTGTACTTGTTTGATGTTAGTCAGATCATACTATGTGTAAGATGTTTGAAATTTTAATAAAGTGTCATCTTATTCCACTCAGTTCAATATCTGGCATTGTCTAGTAGCAATCAGATTAAATGTCTAGTATTTGTTAGGCTTTATGCTGGAGCATCACATGAGCAAAGGGAGCAAAGACAAAAGGTTGGATATTACTGCAGTTGAACTTCACAGGAGCAAAGAACAATGCAAGATAGTTACATACGAATATGTGTTCTTGTAGAAATATGACAGCATTATGTATCTATAATAAGATGATAGGAATATGACATTATTTTAAAAATTTCAGAGGTTCAAATATAAGGTACCGTCTCACCAAATCAATGTGCAATCACCAAGTCTAATTATTTAGGAGTAAATGAAGAAGAGAAATGAGTGTGCAACATCAATGAACTAAATAGCTAAATTTCTTGGTGGTGCATTCTGAGGAGAGGAACTTCATGTGCATCAATATCTTCGGATGTCAACATTTAAGTCGGGTAGGGTAGTAGCTCTCCTGCATTTTCTTCCCTTTCCTCTCCTCCGATGTCGCCTTCTCCTTTTGATGCTTCTTTCATTGCTAGTGCCCTTTTTGTGCCACTCCTTCCTCTGCCTCTCCCTCCTCTCAAGCTTCCTCTAGTTGATGCAGTAGTTACCCTTTCTCTTGTAGGTGGAATGCTCTCCCTAGCATCTGCTATGAAAGCATTCTCTGGCAATGGGCCAAGAAACCTGCTGATTGGCACATGCTCCCTCTCCTGAAAAAATAGGTATGTAAGCAAACAAAAAAGAAGATGGGAAATACATTTTATAAATTTATGGAAATATATAGTGCATACCTCTTGTTGCATCATGTAGACCATACTATCCTCTTTTTGTGTAGGATCCATAGAAGGGTTTGGAGTGTGCGGGATAACATGCTGCATATAAACATAGTATAAATTATCCAATTCATTCCACTAGGTGTCATAATGTAAATAACATTTGGGCATAAAAATGAAAATTTACCTCAAGAAGAGATGGGATGACTGTATCTTCATCCTCCCCAACAATGTTATTTTGAATTTGTTCTGCCAAGTTGTCAAGATATTTCTGATGACCCTTCTTGTTGTGGTCAGGTTTTCCACATATAGAGCAATGTATTATCACTCCTGCCTTCGAGAACACTTTCACTCCCTTCTTTACTTTCTCCTCGGGGGACTATTTCCTATTTTTCTTAGGTCTTCCCATAACTTTGGTAAAAAGAGGTGGATGTATTGGCACAGCATTCATGTTTTCCCAAAAAACTCTCCCTCTCAGAGGTGCCAATTTGTATGCATAAGCTTTGTTGAATGCATCAAGGTAGCGATTGTGAACTAGGTTTCGTGATTAATCGCCTTTTCTACAACATGCTATGACATGGTGACATGGTATTCCAGTTAATTGCCATCTCTTGCAATCACATGTTTTAGCATTGAAATCTACGTTGTACTCTTTCTCAAACTCATGGCTAGAGACAGAGTAGAGAAAGTTACCAGCAGGAGTCACAATACATTCACCACTCCATTCTAAGAATTTGTCCAACTTCTTCTTAATCTTTGGACAAATTATTCCAGTCATCTTCTCAGCCTCTTGCTGTTTGCTTTCAGTCCTCTGGAGAATCTTGTAGAAGATAGTTTCCAGCATGCATAAGAAAGGCATCTCCCTAGCTTCTAGAATGTAGCTGGTTTCAAATTAAAAGAAGAACATATCAGAACAAAATGAGACATTGGAGTAAGATATAAAGATGATTAGTACACTTCTGGCACTGTACCTATTGAACACCTCTGAATGATTGTTCAGCAGCATGTCACACTTGGGAAATTCACTAAAAAATGCTTTTATCCATGCTGTGGGGACAAGCTCTTCAATCCATGAGTAAGCTTCTTCACTATCAACTTTAAGCTTGTCCATGCTTCTCTTCCACTTGGGAACACAAGTTGATCTTGCAATAGCCCATATATCATTTTTTAGTGTCTCTCCTCTATGCCCGGCCCTTTGAAAGTTTTGAATCATATGCCTAACACAAAATCGGTGTTCGCATCCGAAACACCTTCGACAAAGATTTATTAGGCCCCGCAAATGTTACCATGATATTTTAGTTGCTCTCAAAAAATGGGAAAAATATGCACAATACACAACACTATTTACAAAAATTTTATTACCTTCGCTTGTCACCATAATTGTCCAGGAGCGGTTGGTAATGTTGAGATCATCTCGAGGTTTGTGAGAAACCATTCCCATGAAGTCTGCACTCAACCTCGGCTAGACCAAATGAAATAGGGTATATGCAATCGCTTGGGTCAATACTAACAATTGTCAACAACACACCTTTGTATTTAGTTTTGATGTGGCACCCATCTAAACAAATAAAAGGCTCGCAACCCGCAAGGAAACCCCTCTGCAGCATCATAGCTCCAATAAACAAGGCCAAATGCTCCTTATGCTCGGGACTTTCGTGGTCACCCACGAATTTGTAGTGACAAAGAACTTAGATCCGGATTGCTCCTCCTTAGCTCTTGCCCATAGTCCAAAAGCTTCGAATTGTCCTTCTTCATCTCCATGAATCAGAGCAATGCCTTTTCCGCTCGCTTAGTTTCCATCTCTGTAAGGCACATTTTGAATTCCCTTAGCACCTTTTGTTTAAAAGCTTTTGAGATCTAACTTCCGGTTGTCTCAATTCATGCATGAACTTCTCTCGCTTAACTTTGGTCATATTGCACTTATCGAAAGCTTCCTCACACTTGTGTGTTCCTTCATATTCATGATTATGAATCCTCCGTCCTTCTTGGATCATTTGAAGCTTTGAGTCTCCAAGAACAACCAGAGCACAAATACTTCATACCTTCTTGCCTCATTCCTCAACTTCTTTATTTTTACCCTATTCCCGATACCATAGGTAGTCACCGCTTTCTCAACTCCACAACACCAATCGAACACCATCCCTATCTTGAAAGTGGGATTGTCCATATCAACTTCGGATTAAATGCTTTAATGCTCTTCATCAAGTGTTGTCTATTTTCTACTTCAAGGCTAATAGCATCATCCTCCGTGGCACCCTCATCTTCATTTTCCTCACACGCCTCGCTTCATTGTAATCTTTACAGATTTATCAATATTGTCAAGAAGAGATCATCGCTCCATCTTCGACATCAAAATCACTATCATAGAACTCCAAGTCCTCATCACTATCACCGTCTTACGACTCCACAAATTGCATACCTATCTTCTCGCAACAACCAAACTTGAGGAATGTGAAGATTCAAAGATGAGCATGGTGCTTGCCTTGAAGCCGTTGTTTGACTTGGAGCAACTGGTTCTTGCCTTGGAGAAGTTGTTGCTTGCCTTGGAGCACTGGTTCTTTCCTTGGAGCAATTGTTGCTTGACTTGGAGCAATCGGTTCTTGCCTTGGAGCAGGTTATGCTTGGAGCACTGGTTCTTGCCTTGGAGCAGCTTGTTGCTTGTTTTGAGAAGTCTGCTTGCCTTGGAGCAAGATTGTTTCTTGCCTTGAGCAATTGCTTGCCTTGGAGCGACTCTTCGCCCACAATTACATCCGCCTAAGCCCTTGATGAAATTTGTGTGATCAACAAACAAAACAAGTGTCTTATGGTACTTGCTGGCATTTATCATATCCCTAATGTGTGACTGCTCCTCAACAAGCACCAATCCGTCCCATAGATCCTTGCCAGGCAACAACCAATAGACTAAGGTCCTCTCATCTCTATCACAACCCAATCTTCTCAGAATTTGATTAATCCATGTGAGTGACCAAGTGTCAATAGTCAAATTATCAAAATGAGAAGTGGTTGCAACAACATAGTCCAAATTATGCCCCAATCCATAGAAAAACCCATTGTGAACTACTTCCACTGAGAACATCCCACAATCTTCACTTGGATACATAACTGCAAAAGAAAATTACTTTTTATTAGAAAACATCACAAGGAACATGTAGTACATGTTCTACTACAGATAGAACAATGAAACAAGTAGGCATGGGTGAAACTAGTATTAAACTATAACTTGGAGATAGCAAATTTCTAGCAAACAGTCTTATAGTTTGGAGAACATTTTGGAAACAGTCTAGCACAGTCTACGGTTTGGAGAACATACTAGCAAACAGTCTACGGTTTAGATAACAGAATAGCAAACTTAATTTTTCAGCAAATACTTAAGGCAAACTGAAATTTTCTAAAAGTACTGATTTCGCAAACACTTAAAGGCAAACGAAAGTTTCGTAAAAATTCAGATATTTCAAGTCTCGCCGACAGTTAACTCAAAATCTGTGTGTGCACAAGCTCACGTATCTCTCTGAATTTTGTTAAAACTCCCAACTGATCGTGCACCCACAACCCTACATACTGTCTATTTTGACGAATTTTTCACCTCTAGAATCCACCCACACGCAATTTGTATGTGTACAAGTTAACTGAATTTTTTGTCTCTAAAACCCATAGATCAGCTCGAAAACTGATCGTGGAAAACAGACTAGCAAACTGATCGTGAGGAACACACTAGCACTCTGTATGTGAAAACGATCGGAGCCTATATGTGAAACTTTCCATGAACTCCACGATTTCTTGAACCAGAGTACGTTTCTTGCTCATGGACCAAAGCTCGGCTCCAGTAGATGGACGATCATGGTGCTCAAGGACGAGAAGATGGACACGGCAAGAAGACAAAGAAAATGGTGCTCAAGGACGAGAAGATGGTACCATAGTGCGGGTCTTCCCATGATTACCAGAGTGCATCGCCGCCGAGATCAGAGAACCGCCGCACGCAGTAGCCATCTCCGCGAACTAACTTCGCCAGAATCGACGGGCCTTCCTGCTCTCAAGAAACGCTAAGAAACCAAAGAGGATGTTTTTCAAATTGTCCAATGAGACAGTACATGGAGGACCTGCACGGGCATATGTATTTTCCGGACCGTTTTACAAGAAAGCCTCGGCCGACCATTTCGCTCGTCAATTTGTTCAAAAATAATCAAATTTGCTCGAATTGGACTAGTTTGCACCCGGGGTGCAAGTTGTGGGACTAGTTCTGTCTATTTTGCAAGATGTGGGACTATTTTGCACGCGGGAAGCAAATTGTGGGACTAAAACTGTAATTAGCTCTGATAGGGACCTCTTTTTTTTTTGGACGCGTCTAGCCACCCACCGCGGGCTGGTTAGTCAAAACGAGCCATCGTCTGATATGGTAAGTACCCCACAGGCCCGCTGACCTGGAAACATAAAGCTCCCGATCGGATTCCCTCCACGCACGTGTTGACTTGTTAGCCCACTTCGCGCGCAAAAAACCGGCGTGGACTGGCGTGCCCAATAACTCCAACCACCCCCTCTCCACTTCTCTAGACACATGTGTCCCCATCTCCGTTCTTCTTCTCTCCTTCCTCCCTTCACATCTCCATTAACTTGTAAGATTTTTCTTCCAGCAGCTAGCAATAATTCGAAGAGTTCCTTCTTGTTGTAACTTCTTGCACTTCTAGTTTAGGATCTATATGGGTTTAGTTTCTTCCAAAAACAACATTATCAACCCAAAACACCATAAAAAACATGTACATGTTCAGATCCATGTCCTGTGTTGAAATTCAGGGGACTATAAGAACCAACTAGACTGAACAGTCCTAACAGGAAACACCAGATCTAAGCCCCTCTCTACATCAACTTAATGCATAATAAGACTATAACTTAGCTTAACATTTGGAACAACTGAAACAACTGAGAAGTTTATATCTTCTATCTAGGAAAATCAGCTATGGCAGAAACCCGGAATAACTCAGTTGTCTGAATAGATACAATTCAAGCCTCAACAGTTGCAGGTAGAACTTATGACATCCCCAGGTCACCATGGGCACTTGTATTTGAAGGAACAAACATGGTGCACTCCTTTTCAAAATTTGCAAGACAATTTGTCGTTGAAAGAATTTAGCAGTGCCCTCTGCAGCAACTTAGTTAATTTTCAGAGGCTACCTAGTTCATTTCGTTACATGATGCCAAAGTAGGATGAACATGGTGCCAAAGTAGGATGAACATTCTGTGTAGCTTGCTAATGACACATAGACACTAGTAATAGTTTCGTTGGCTCATGCACATGCAAAATTGCAAAACAAAAGAGAAATGTAAGTGAATTTCATTTTGTTTGCAAAAGAAATGCTTAAAAGCAACTAGGTGATAAGCAACTTATTAGTTAGACAAAGAGCACCTTAACAAGATGGATAAACAACTTGGGTCGGGAAAAAGAACACACATAAATGGATTTATACTAACTTAATCGATATGATTGAAGCAACTTATCAAAGTAGCAGTAAGTAACTTAACTGAAATTAAATATGCAACTTGGATCAGATTGGAAACACCTAAACTAATAACAGAACATAAAAATCACTAACAATACTGATTTTTCTCATGTTGTAGATCTAATCTGGACCTAAACAACAAGTTGATGTCAATGACATGGAGCCACTATTTTGCACTCAACCTTCTATCGTACGCGAGAACGCTTTACTGCTGCAGTTGCATTTGGCGAAGCCATAGTTTTTGCAGGTGTGCCTACATTACTTTTCGGTGCAACCACGCTAGAGGAGATATTAAGAAACAAATGCATTAGTGTGGAGGGAAAACATGTGATGAACTCCAAAAAGAAAGTGTGTCCTCCCTGTCAAAATACCCGCTGACCAACTTGTACTTGAAGTGTAGGGCGACTCCCTCCACCTTCTTCAGGTTCTGCTAAACACAGGTTGCACTTGAGCATATCTAAAAACAGGAAGTAAAAATCAACATAGAGTGCAACATGTGAACAATTTATCTGCATGTTACAAAGTAGGTTGAGTATGCTATTAAAAGTAAGAGGTAATGAAGTAAAAATAAGAACAACCCCTGCAAGATGAGACAAGCATTTGAAAAACCCAACTTGATTGCATGGATCTCAGGAAAGCAACTAACCACAAATCATCATACAACTCTACATAATCCCTCCTGCAACTTAGGGGGTACAGTAAATACAACCAGATGAAAAATCATGTATGGACCTTGGTTGCATGGAATTCAGAAAAAGAAACTAACCATAAATCACCATACAACACAACATGATTCCAGTTGCAACTAAGGGGTACACCAAAATACAACTAGAGGAAAAATCATGTAACCAATAGTTGCATGGATTCCAGGAAACGAAACTACCCACAAATCACGATACAACTTCATATCAGCCCTACTGCAACTAATCAGAAATCACCATACAACTCTATATCATCCCTACTGCAACTTAGGTTAGAGTAAATACATCTATATGGAAAAATCATGTACACAAACTTGGTTACAGCGATTTTTTAAAGAAAGCAATTAAGCATACACCAGCATGCAACTCTTACATGATCTATGCTGCAACTTAGGCAAGAAGAAAAAATAACTGAATAAAATCATGTACCCAAACTTGGTTGGACGGTTTCAAACAAAAAGTAACCAATCATACATCATCACACAACTCTACATGAAGTCTGCTGCAACTTAGGGATGCAATAAAACAACTGGATGAAAAACATGTACCCAATTGAGTTGCCAAAGATTCAAAAAATCAACCAATCAGACACCATCATTTAATTTTGCCTAGTACGATCCACAACTTAATTGGGTAATGGCTGCAACTAGACTTAACCAGCAACAAAGCGCATGATGATTTGAGCACACAGTACCATATTTTTAATCTAGTGTCAAATAAGGAATTCTCTCTATGGAGTGTCTATGCTCTATCCCCATCTGATTTTGCGGTGGTCCTATTAGAAGTACTTTGAATCGGACAGGGAATCTGATATGCATGTAAAATCCACAATAGAAATCGGCGAAAATAGGCATGGACATATTGATGCAAAATCAATATATCTGCATGTTCGCCATAGCAAGTAAATTGTGACATACATGCAACACATCTTGGTTGAGTGCACTTGCCTGGCTAGGGGCAGGGCGTAGCCGAGCGTTCTATTGCCTAGCTATTAAATTAAGCTCCCACACCCCCACAGAAACTAGTGTGCGGAACTACCACCTAAAACAAGCTATGAAAGTAACTTAGTTAGAACTGTGTAAGCAATTTACCTATGGAGAGGAAAGCAACTTAGTTATATGCATAAATAAAATAAACATATGCAATTATGCACACAAAAACAACTAGTATTAGCTGCAAAAACAACTTAATTGTGTGCTGAAAAAGAACTTAACCAACACCTTAAATTAAGATCCCATGCCCCACAAAAAACCAGTGTGCAGGAACTACCCCCTAAGACAAGCTATGAACTAACTTAGTTACAATTTTGTGAACAATTTACCTATGAGAGAAAGCAACTTAGTTATATGCAAAAATGAACGAAAAATATGCAATTATGCACACAAAAACAACTGGTATTATCTGCAAAAACAACTTAATTGTATGCTGAAAAAGAACTTAACTAAATGTGACAATGACACCTTAAATTAAACCCCCACACCCCACCAAAAATCAGTGTGCGAAACTAACCACTAATACAAGCGAAGAAACCAACTTAGTTACAATGGTGTAAGCAATTTACCTATGGAGACAAAAGCAACTTGCCTATGGAGAAAAACAATTTACCCTTTACCTATGGAGACAAAGTGATCCATCTGCCTTCCTAGAGGACATGCAGCCCAGCAACCCTATTCATCCATGAAGTGTCGATCCCGAATACAAGATCGCATACCTATTTCAGTATTCACTCATGACATCTCTAGTTTAGGATCAAAATAAAAAAAGACAGCCTTATGACAGTTCGAACATATTTCCAAGGGTCCATCTGAATTGGTCAACTAGAAAATAAATGGATTTGATATTAGCGGCTACACCAATTCTAGTACCACAAGGGAGAATGACAACAATTCCAGTTCAGGTAAACTTCGATCTATTAGTACGAACATCAATTTCAAATTCTGTTTGGCTCAATGCTTATGCACTAAAAAAAGCTAGCTAGATATTTTTTGCAGCGATCTAGTTGACTGACCCATGTTAATTTGGAAGGCCATGTGAGGTGCTACTATATACTAACTTGTCCCTGATATTGGTCCTACCCTACTATGTAGTAACAAATTTGACACACATGACTACATCACCGTTCAGCTAGTTGCACAGTTAAGTTGTTCACCGGCAGAAGATTCAGCTAGCAGCACATCATAGATCAGTATCAACTAGTTACAAACCTGTAGGTAACTGTGCCGCGCCGCTGCGACATGGTCACAGCCAGGACCAGCAGGAGGAGCAGCCTGGCTTGGCCACAAACAGAGCCAATTGAAGGAGGAGCGCATGGCTGGGAGGACGTCCTGGGTTGACCACGACCAGGACTAGCAGTACGAGCATCCTGGCTCGGCCACGACCAGGATAGTAGCAGAAGCAGAGGAACACGGGCAGCTCTGGTGAGTCGCGGAGGTGGGCGTCCCATGTAGCCGACCTATCTACAATGCCCAGATGCGCGCAGCCCGTGTCCTCGCCGGACGGCATGGTGCGCGTCAATGCTGGCCTATAGGAGCGGCGACCTGCACGCACGAAGGTGGTCGGCCTCCTTGCCGGCGCCATGGCCGTTGCGTGCGACGAACACACGGTGCTCCATGGCTCGACGCGGACATGGTGCTCCAGGAGGTACCGACGGGAACACGGTGCTCCAGGAGGTCGAGGACGGGACTGCAGACCGCGGGACAAAGACGGACCTGGCCGGCGTACCTCCTCCTCGCCGGTAGCCATGGCCAAACCGAACAAAACTCGGAGCGCACGAACTGGATCTCCAAGCACCCCCGCCTTCGCATGCGAGTCTCTCTCCACCGCCGAGCACCCTGCCCTTGCTTGCTCGCCCTCTCCAGATCGAGTGCGCTAATTTTGCCTCGAATAACCATAGCGAGAAAGGAATTTTGGAGACAGAGAGGGGAAAGGAAATGGATGAGAGAGAGCTCCGTTGCCAGGAAGCACCTGGGCCAAAAACAACCCTCGGGTGAAAGCTGTCGGAAGGATCACGCACGCGTCGATCCGAGTCGATCGGACGGACATAAATTGATGGCTCGTTTTGACAAGCTGGCCACCGGGCACTTACTAGCAATTGGATTTTTTTTTAAGGATTTGACTGCGCGCAAATTAGCCCGTACTCCAGTACTCCACCCTGTTTCTCTCGACATGGACTCTTTGTGAAGTATTTGACCAGTCTCTGATGCTCTGCGACCAGACCCCATTGTCCACGCACATAGTCACCATCACCACACCTTGTCACATAGTCTACGTTTCATAGTTAAAACTTTTTTAGTTAAGGTGAACCCTCTCTAAATTCCTCTTGGCATGTCGTTTCCCAAAACCCAGCCACCTCCTAATCACCCTCCCGTGATTTCATTTCACGCTATAAAAGCATGGATCGCATACCTCCATTGAGCATCACCACGTACGCACCTGCAGGACATCACACAACCGAATATCATCAAGCCATAAACCTTAACATACGTCCTAGCTAGTACGCGACACGCAAAACAAAAACAATGGCTCTGGCTGCTTGGAGATCAAGCAAGTGCTTGTCGGGGACGGCGACGAGGGATGCACGGAGGAGAGGGTCCTGGTGCACGTCGCGATGCTCAAGGAGCCGTGCATGGAGGGGTTGTTAGAGATGGCCGCGCAACAGTTCAGGTACGGCCAGCAGGGCGTGCTTAGGATCCCCTGTGACGCGCGCCAGTTCAACCAGATGATAGTTAGCATCCACACAAAATCTAGATGAACTTCTTTTGATTTGCATTGTTTCATCAGGCGGTTCTTTTGGTTTTATGTGACCTTGTGTTCGGTGATATATATTAGTTGGTAAATTATATTTTAGATTTTATGTAGTCGAGCATTAGAAAGCCAAGGCCCAGCTCCATTATATTAACTGGTGAAAATGAGTAGTACAGTAGTGACTAGTGTTCATTCAAATATTTTTTATCCTATTATATACAAAGTCAATTGGTTTATATGTGAATGGGTGCACATCAATATGTAATGTATGTTGTAACAGGAGAGTTCCCCCTCTATTCTTCTTTCTCTTGAACGGAGGCCACAATCTATTTTAACTAAGAAGAGAGTTACCTAATTAATTAATGGACAACTGGATGAAAACCGTGACAATACAAGGGGCCGAACCGACAAAAAAGAGAACACAAACATTATTGTCATCGCTCCTCCATGAGGAGGCAAGTTCAACTTCATCGTGGAACGCTGCCTACAACCGTCGCCAAACGCCCATCCACCGAGAACCCCCCTAGGCATGTCGGCCAAGGTCCTAGAAATTGGACCCCGACATTTGCTGCGAGACCGGTCGAGATTTACCGTCGAGGGAGTCGGGCTCCAAGCCGCAACCACACTAGCAACTAAAAGCCGCAACCCCGTCACTAACCAGAACCTGTAGGAGCATGGTCGCAACAATGACTCTTTCCAGGAACAACACCATGCACATCAGACACGCCGCTGCATCTTCAGGGGAGAGGGAGCTGACGTCGGGGAGACCACCACCGCGCCTTGAACTTTCTATGGATCCCCCAATTCTGAGTTCACTACATTTTGTTAACTTTAGAAGCCCCGATAAATGTGAGAGCACAATATTTGGTCCCTAGTTTTGGTAGTAAAACATAGTTGGTATCACTTATTTTCATAATAACACATCACCTCGAATTGAAGAAGCATAAAATTCACTCCAAAATCGCATAAGCAAACATCTTGAATTGTGCATTACAAACTCACATTAATGCAGCATCATAGACATTGCAATTTTCAAGTTCAAAACAGAAATGCCTAACACATAACAAGTTCACACGAAAAGTTTGCAAAAGGAAAGTCAAGAGCAACTCGACTAAAGACCTTTCACGCAGGGCTCACGCGGTGGTGCCCCAGTTCCGCAAAAGAATAAATCCTACTAATATTTCTGGATTTCCAAGGGGGAAAAAATCCAATTTTCAAGTCCAGAACAAAATTACATAACACATAACACGTTCACACGAAAAGTTTGCAAACGAAGAATTCAAGAGCAACAGGAGCATATTCGAATTTCCATGATTCCCGCCAATTAAGAAAGAAAGAAGGCATTTTGTGTTGCACGGATCAATGAACCCCTCCCGGCGTGGCGGAGTTGGCTGCGCGTGATCGTACTGTAATTCATATGTACAGCTCGCTGCTTTTGGAAAACAAAATTATGCTGACCTGGGAAATTATCCTATACTCTAGTTAGTGCTCTACCCTGTTTTTCTTGACAGAGACCTCTTTTTTTCTAAAGGATTGGACTGCGCGCAAATTAGCCCGTACTCTGGTACTCCACCTTTGTTGCTCTTGACAGGGACCCTTTGTGAAGTATTTGACCGGTCTCTCATGCTCTACGACCAGACCCCATAGTCACCATCACCACACCTTGTCACATAGCCCACGTTTCCTAGTTAAGCTGAACCCTCTGCAAATTCCTCTTGGTGGGCATGTCTTAGATGTATATATTTATATATTGTAGTTTTTCTATATGTTAGGGAGATTCCTGCATATTGCACTTATACCTGTACTATATATTGCGGCCTTTGGCCCCCAGATAATACAAGTTGCTCTTCATCTAACAGTTTCCCAAAACTTAGCCACATCCTAATCACCCCCTGTGATTTCATTTCACGCTATAAAAGCATCTATCCCATGCCTCCATTGAGCATCACCACTCACCCCTCACTTGCAGAACATCACACAATCTACCATCATCAAGCCCTAAAACCTTAACGTACGTGCTAGCTAGTACGCAACACACAAAACAACAACAATGGCTCTGGCTGCATCGAGAAGCAAGAAGATAGCCGAAACCGCCGTCCAGAGCCGGTACTTCGTGCTCGCTGGTCCTGGCAATAACGGGAGGGTCCCGAAGGGGTACCTTCCGATAGTGTTGGTCGGGGACGGCGACGAGGGATGCGCGGAGGAGAGGGTCCTGGTGCACGTCGCGATGCTCAAGGAGCCGTGCATGGATGGGTTATTGGAGATGGCCGCGCAACAGTTCGGGTATGGCCATGAGGGCGTGCTCAGGATCCCCTGCAGCGCACGGCAGTTCCACCAGATGATGGTTAGCATCCACAGTAAATCCAGATAAACATTTTTGAATTGCATTGTTGTATCAGACAGTTCTTTTGGTTTCATGTGACCTTGTGTTCGATGATATATACTTATGTAGTCTAGCATTAGAAAGCCAAGGACCATCTCAATTATATTAGTTGGTGGAAATGACTAGTACAATAGTGACTAGTGCTTAATCAATTATTCGATCCTCTTCTATACGAAGTTAACCGGATTATGTGTGAATGGGTGCACATCATGATGTATTGCATGTTTTTTAACAAATAGATTCGCCTTGATTCTTATTTTTCCTGAACAAAGGCCAAAAAAATGGACAATTTGATGAAAACTTTAAGTACGCAACCGGCCCGAGCAACACTACCAGGGAGAACAACACATATGTTATTATCATCGCTCCTCCACGAGGAAGCGAGTCCGACTCCGCCGTGGATCTATGACGCGCTCGTCGCAACAAGCTCATGAAGCCAAACTAAGAACCGTTAGATATCCTCCTCGTTTGAGCTCTCCAATAGTGTTATAACGAAGAGTTGTATAAAACTTTGCAAATGAAGGAAGGGGTTCTTAAGACTCTCATTTAGCCACCACTAGGTGGAGTGAGGATTCGTTCCACGCACTATGTAGGTGTCCCTTGGCGACAAGCTTATGGAGGACGATGGCGGAGATCTGGCCCCTGCGAGAACTCTCGACGATCGACAACACTACCTTAGAATGGATCCTACACCTTCTTGAGGAAAAGACGGAGCTGGAACGAACAAGGATACTTATGCTGCTATGGAGGATCTGGTATGTACGAAACGAAGTGGTGCACTCCAAGCCGGCGCCATGTGGCATCCCGCAAAACCACTACTAGAAAATCGCGTTGTTTTTGTGCATTGCATCATCATGACAGCATGCTCATGTCATCATGCCACATTGCATTTGAGCATCGTTATCATCTTGCATTTGCTTGCATAAAATTGTTTGCGGAAAAACCGGTCCATGTTTTCTAAACGCCCCGTCTTTTATTCAAACGCCAAACCCGGGTCTCCGGATTATTTTGTTTTGTTGCTATCAGTTTTTCAAACGGTCCAATTAAAGTAAATAAAATATTAAGTATTTTTAGTGGGGGCAGTCGAACGGGCCGAATCGACCCGAACGACCACCCCCATTTTCAAAACGGTCCACCGGACAAATCCTACAGCTACCAATCCTATCCTACCCAGCCCTCTCCACCTCACCCCCTCCAATCCCTGAACGCCACATCAGCCCACCCCAGATCCCCACCAATCACCCCCTGCCACCTAACCCTCCACCTGCCTCTCACCCAAACCACAACCCCCCCCACACACACACGCAGAGCATGCGCGCACGCACGCCACACTTCTCCAACACCCCGCTCGACCGCCTGTGGGCCCCACCCACCCCCACGCTTCTCCTCCCTCTCGCCCCACGCCTTGGCCGCCCCTTCCTCCATCTCGGCTGCGCCACCAGCCTCCCCATCGCCGCTGCCCGGCCTCGACCCCGCCGCCGCCTGCCTCGCCGGCTGGCCGAGCTTCGCCATGAGCCCTCTCCCGTGGACCTCTTCTCCCGACGCCCGCCGCCACCACCATGCCCAGCCGCCTGCAGCAGCCCCGAGCCTCCTCACGAACCCCACCACCCTAAGACGCCGACCTCCGGCGGCCAAGCCGCCTCCGCTCGCCCCTCTCCGCCGCGAGCACCCGCCTCCACCCTCCTCGCCACCTACCCCGCCGCCTCGAAGGCGTGCCTCCACCTGCCGGCCTCCTCCGGCTTTGAGCAGCTGCCGCCGGACTTCGCCCGAGCCAAGCTAAGCTGCGACCACGGCGCCGCCTGCAGCCGCCGCCGCCATGAAGGCTTCAGCGCCCGCCCGCCGCGGCTGACAATCCCCGCTGCCCGCACTCTCCGCCCGTGGCCTCCTCCACCGGTCCCGAAGCTGCCGCTGCGTCGCAAGTCCTCGCCGCCGCAAGGCTGCCGGCCTCCGGCTGCCCACGACGTCGCCGCCAAGATCCTCGTCGCCGGTTCGCCAGTGCCGCCACCTCGCCTTCTGGACGCCGGCGTTCCCGGCGCCTCTGCCTCCGCATGCAAGACCACCTCCTCGGGGATCTCTGGCCGCCGGCTCGCGCAGTCCACGGAGGCGATTCTTCGACGCCATCAAGTCCCTCAGACTCAAGGTGCTCAAGAATCGGACAAGAACCCCTCTCGACCATCAAGCACTCCTACTTGGACATGAGACCGATCGTCGGATTAGAAGGCGCCATGTGCTGGCATGGATCCTCGGGATCTCCGTCAGGAACCGCCGAACCCCACAAAACACCAAGACCCGTGGAATCGCCAAGTCCTTCCTCTCGGAACCAAAGGACGCCAAGACCATGCAGAAGGCGACACCAGATCAAGGCCAAGACCTCCTTCATGGAACGCCAAGATCTCCTCGACATCAGGGCCTTCGATATGGTTCCAACAAGATCGCCACACGGACGCGAACTCCAAGACCCTAAGGCCCCGGACCGAAGCCCGAACTGAAGCGCCAAGGCCTTCGACGGGGAATCGACAAGATCACCGCGGGACTCCAAGGTCTACTCCGAAGTTGCCAGACGCCAAGTTCTTCGCCCCGAACGCCAAGACCGACAACATGACCCGAAGACCACGGATGCGACAAGACCTACCTCCGTTATCCGAGAACGTTTCCGTCGAACCCCGAACCCCAGATCCGGACCCTGAGACCGACCCCGAACCCCGGAACCCCAAGTCGCCGAGACCCCTCAATGTGTGAACCCTTCCCGAAACCCTATTTTGCAACATAATACAACTTGTCGCATATTAATTGTCCATGCATGCATCCTTGTCTGTGGTTTGGGGGCCTTATGCCGATTCACCTTATAATTAAATATGGGGCCCATATGCGGGCAAATCTAGCCTTATATTGGCCTCATTTAAACTTGTGTAGCGAACCGGTGCTATCTTCTGTCTTGTTAAACAACATTTAAATTGCAGGGTAGCTAAACAACATGAACCACCTAATTAATTGTCGGGACCCCGGTTCCGCTTAATCTGACCTAATTGCATCGCCTCTTTGCCATGCCATACATCATACATGCATCATGCCGATCTTCTGCTGTAGTATTAAATAGTGCATCCGGTGTTTCTTCTAGTGTTTTGCTTCTTCGCGGATAAGGCCGTTAAGTTGATGTGAGCTTCGCCCCGTTCTTCGGTTGAACCTTCGGCAATGTTTTCAGGCGAGCATCTCCCCCTTTCTACCTATCTTACTTTTATAGTATTTATTCCCTCCTGTTGATCTATTGCTATCTGTGTTGCGATGCTATAGTTTTCGTACCTGTGATATACCGTGCAGCCCTATATTGTCTTGGACACACCCTATTACCTGTTGTTTGGTAGATAGTTGGACTTGCACATCGTAGTCGCTTGCTCAAATGCCGCTGCGTATTGTCAAGTGCCACAGTTGTTGGAGTAATGCCGCATGTTGATGTTGTAGATGATCATGGCTTTACTTATCGTTCACTTTAATTCCTGTTTAACAACTAAAATTGAAGTAAGCAGAGGAATCGGTGGGTGATAGATAATATTTGGTTTCCGAACGCCCACTTGTGTCCCGTAGGACCCCGAGTACTTGATACATTGCCTTGATTTATCGCGCTATCCACATCCGGAGGTATATGGGACCCCCGAGCGAGCTTGATTCAGTCTTATTTCTTGGGGCCACAAACTAGTTTGAGGTTTTATTTATTATCCTGTACTTATGCCATGCTACTTATGTATTTACGATTGCGAGGAGCACACCAGACTGCTTTAGGAATTGTGACCCGCTTACGCGGTATCGACAAGCCCAGTTTGGGTTCCAATGCCATGTACCGCCCCACAAACCTTGAGTCCGTCTCGAGCTAGCTTACCGTTGTGGGTAAGACTACAAGGGTGGCCCTGAAATATTTCGAATCGTGATTGCTTAGTCGTGAAAGCCTCGTTGGTTTTGATTTGGTTTTTCCGAGGTTGATCGAGCGTGTGTTGCTATTGGTGCACCCGGCCGAGTAAAACTTTCGAAAGCCGTGTCCATGTTATGGACGACTTGGAGCACAGTATCTCGACCATAGACAAGCATAACTAAAGTTTATTGCTATAAATTTGACTTTATAATGACTAGTAATCAGCTTCACTATAATGGAATGGCTAATTAATACTGCCCACAATTACTTGTTTGGAGTGTCTCTTGCGACCATTGTACCTGACTAGTAAGTATGGCAACTACAACGGAATGGTTAAATAAAAGTACCAACAACTGCTGGGTTTCGGGTTTATCTCATGCCATCTGTATCTGATTAGTAATTGTTACAACTACAACGGAATGATTTAATAAAAGTGTCCACTGCTTATTTTATCAGGATGATTATCTAAAACTGACTAGTAATTGCTGCAACGATAACTGAATAAGTAAAACTGCCAACTGCGTGAGTTCCTCGGTTGACTTCCTCGACTGGTCTCGAGGGGGAAACATCAGGATGGGTTTGTTTGGTGTTAGCTTCAGGTTGGATCCGGATAGGTCATTCTTATCCCTCTCTGATAACCGCCAGTTGTATCGAGTCTCTATAGGTCGTTTAGTGCATGTTGCCGCTGCCGCTCAGTCCACCATACCTATGTAGGCGAGGACCGCCGAATTCTAGCCTCGCTGTAATCGCCTCGATCGACGCCTCTTTTTTCTTTGCCCTTTGTCGGCACCCCTTTGTTTAAGCAGGTTATGAGATCGACGTCGTTAGTGGCTACCCTTCCGCTTGGCTCGGTGGTTATGGACGCCAATGGTTATTCTTCGTGACTCTTAGCCCCATTTGCATCTTGTCCGTAGCTGGACGCTATATCGTTCTCAAGGTGATTTGGATCTTTGTCTATATCGTATTCTTGACTCATTGAGTCGTCTTGATATATATCTGCTCGTGGGTCCCATCGAGGACTGTTGTGTAATGTTATTACCGCTTTCCACCCGCACGAAAGCGCTGGTGGCACCTTTGAATCGCTTTATGCGGGTTTCGCTAAAACTTGCATAGGTCCGATTCTGAGGGTGTTACACGCCACCTGTGGAAGTATCGAGACGATTTTTATGCAGTTACATTGATTCAAAATCTCCACTATGAAATACTTCCCCCAGGATGAGTGCATTAAGGGAAAGGCACCTGCTGATCTCATGCCTATATTAGTGTCTACAAAGGTGGTTGCAAGAGCTCGGGCACTCATGTCCCAGCCACGTTGGTCGCTGCCACCTACAAGTTGGATGAAGCTTAATGTAGACGGATCATTTTGCAAGGAGTCAAGTACGGGCGGTGCGGGGATTACTCTCAGAGATAACACTGGGGCGATCATTTTTTCTTCCTGCTGGTTTTTGCCCAACTGCTCATCACCTCTTATGGCGGAGCTCGCGTCATGTAGGGAGGGTTGTTCCCTAGCACTCAAATGGAGCATACTACCTTTTATTTTGGAGGTTGATAGTACGGAGGCTGTTGCTATGATCAAGTCTGTAAAAGATGATAGATCGGAGGTTACAATTTATGCTAAAGGAGATTGGCCGCTTGTTATCTAAGAGATTAGGGTCGAAGGTAGAGAGTATTAGGCGTGAGCAGAATTCTGTCAGTGATGCTCTAGCTAAGATGGGCCGATCTGATGCCAGAACTGCTGTTTGGCTTCGTTCGGCGCCGCATGATATACCTAGACTATGTATGGAAGATTGTAAGGTGGGTGATTGAGTAATATAAAGAGTAATATAAATTATTTTCACAAAAAGAAAAACTAATTCACACGAAAAGTTTGCAAATGAAGAATTCAAGAGCAATAGGAGCATATTCGAATTTCCCTGACTCCCTCCAATTATGAAAGAAACAAAGCATTCTGTGTTGCACGGATCGATGAACCCCTCCGTGCGTGGCGGAGTTGGCCGTGCGGGATCGTACCGTAATTCGTAGGTACAGCTCGCTCCACTATTAGGAAACAAAAATCGTGCTGACTCCGCAAATTAGCCCGTACTCTAGTTAATTAGTGCTCTACCCTGTTTTTCTTGAAAGGGACCTCATTTTTTAAGGATTTGACTGCGCTCAAATTAGTGCGTACTTAGTACTCCATCCTATTTCTCTTGACAAGGGACCCTTTGTCATGGATTTGACCAATCTCTGATGCTCTGAGACCAGACCCCATTGTCCACGTACATAGTCACCATCACCACACCTTGTCATATAGTCCACGTTTCATAGTTAAGCAGAACCATCTCTACCTCCTAATCACCCCCTGGCCCTGTGATTCCATTTCACACTATAAAAGCATCGATCACATGCCTCCATTGAGCATCAACACTCACTGACAAGACAACACACGATCGACCATCATCAAGCCATAAACCTTAACCTACTTCCTAGTTATTACTCGACACACAAACTAACATCAATGGCTCTGTCTGCGTGGATAATCAAGAAGACAACTGAAACCGCCATCCAGAGCCGGTACTTTGTCCTTGCTGGTCCGGGCGACGGCGGGAAGATCCCGAAGGGATACCTTCCGATAGTGCCCGTCGGGGATGGCAACGAGGGATGCGTGGAGAAGAGGGTCCTGGTGCACGTCGCGATGCTCAAGGAACCGTGCATGGAGGGGTTGCTGGAGATGGCCGCGCAGCAGTTTGGGTATGGCCAGCAGGGCGTGCTCAGGATCCCCTGCAGCGCACAACAGTTCAACCAGATGATGGTTAGCCTCCACAGTAAATCTAGATAAACATTTTTGAATTGTATTGTTGTATCAGACGGTTCTTTTGGTTTCATGTGACCTTGTGTTCGGTGATATATACTTATGTAGTCTAGCATTAGAAAGCCAAGGCCCATCTCAATTATATTAGTTTGTGAAAATGACTAGTACAATAGTGATTAGTGCTTATTCAATTATTCGATCCTCTTGTATACGAAGTTAACCGGATTATGTGTGAATGGGTGCACATCATGTATTGTATGTTTTTTAACAAATAGATTCGCTTTGATTCTTATTTTTCTCGAACGGAGGCCAAAAAATGCCACAAACTTTTATTAACTAAGATAAGACTTGAGTTGCCTAATTAATTAATGGACAACTCGATGAAAACTTTAAGTACGCAACCGGCCCGAGTAACACTAAACAATAACGAGACACGCTGCCGAGGGAACAACACATATGTTATTATCATCGCTCCTCCACGAGGAAGCAAGTCCGACTCCGCTCTGGGTCTATGACGCGCTCGTCGCAAGAAGCTCATGAAGCCAAACTAAGAACCGTTAGATATCCTCCTCATTTGAGATCTTAGGAGAAGCACATTGAAATCTTTTTGGGCTGCCAACTACATGCAACGACCCGCAATCCAATAGTGTTAGAACGAAGAGTTGTATAAAACTTTGCACATGAAGGAAGGGCATCTTAAGACTCTCATTCAGCCACCACTAGGTGGAGTGATGGAAATCTGAGGTCAGCCTCTGTTGAAAAAAGAGGAGGAAAAAAGAGAAAGTTGAAGGAAGAGGTTGATATCAAACACCGAGTGTTACCCAAGCATATGAGGTCTAGATCCACTGTGTCACTTAAGCTATTTGTGGGGGGTCATGGCGCGCATTCACGTCAGCCCTTCGCCCCCACGCCACGCCGATGAGATGTCTCCCTGCGTTCGCCTGGGGAACCGACACTGCCATAAAAGCGCCCGCACGGAGGTAGGCGACGATCATAAATAAAACTAACCAACTGTTGTGTCAATTACAGGGCTGGCCCACGCTTCGTCATGTCACCAGCGTGTTGTGTTTGGCATGCCCGTAAGGAGCGCCGTGGGCGGGGACGACCTAGATGCGCCAGACACGCTATTGGGCCACGCCGGATAGAAACAACCCTTGGGGCACGTGGTTGGGCGTGACTTTCTGGCTGACGCGCCCAATAGCGTTTGGGACGTCGTTTTGAGACCTCGGCTGGAGATGCTCGGAGCATCCCAATTCCAAGTTCACTCTATTTGGTTAACTTTAGAAGTTCCGATAAATGTGAGAGGGCAACATTTGGCCCCTATTTTGGTCGGTAAAACATTGTTGGCATCACTTGTTTTTCATAATAATTCACATCAAAAGTGTGGCGCCTTAGACATTGAAATTTTCAAGTCGAGAACAAAATTGCATAACGCATAACAAGTTCACACAAAAATGTTGCAAACCCAGAAGTCAAGAGCAACACGAGCCCCTTTGAATTTCCATCTCGTTCCTCCAATTAAGAAAAGGGGTAGCAAAGAGAGTAGTTTTGTGTTGCACGGATCGATGAACCCCTCCGTGCGTGGCGGAGTTGGACGTGCGTGATCGATCGTACATTCGTACGTACAGCTCACTCCACTTTTAGAAAACGAAAATTATGCTGACCTCGCCCGTACTCTAGTCAGTGCTCTACCCTGTTTTTCCTAATAGGGACCTATTTTTTTCTGACTGCGCCCAAATTAGCCCGTACTCTAGTACTTCACCCGGTTGCTCATGACAGGGACCCTTTGTGAAGTATTTGACCAATCTCTGATGCTCTGAGACCAGACCCCATTGCCCACGTACACAGTCACCATCACCACACCTTGTCACATAGTCTACGATTTCTTAGTTAAGCTGAACCATCTCCAAATTCTTCTTAGCATGTCGTTTCCCAAAACCCAGCCACCTCCTAATCACCCTCCTGTGATTTCATTTCACGCTATAAAAGCATGGATCGCATGCCTCCATTGAGAAAGCATCACCACTCACCTTCAGGACATAACACGATCGATCATCATCGAGCCATAAACCTTAACTTAGGTCCTAACAAGTAGCCTAGTACGCGACACAGCAAAACAACAACAACAATGGCTTTGGCTGCCTGGAGAAGTAAGAAGACAGCCGAAGCTGCCGTCCAGAGCCGGTACTTCGTCCTCGCTGGTCCCGGCGACGCCGGGAAGACTCTGAAGGGGTACATTCCGATATTGCTGGTCGGGGATGGCGACGAGGGATGTGCGGAGGAGAGGGTGCTGGTGCACCTGGCGATGCTCAAGGAGCCGTGCATGGAGGGGTTGCTAGAGATGGCCGCGCGACAGTGTGGGTACGGCCAGCAGGGCGTGCTTAGGATCCCCTGCAGCGCACGGCAGTTCCACCAGATGATGGTTAGCGTCCACAGCAAGTCCAGATAAACTTTTGATTTGCATAGTTGCACTGACGGTTCTTTTGGTTTCCTGATTTTGTGCTCGGTGATATGTGTATGTCAATATTTGTACTGGAGTAAGCTCAGTTCTTTGGTGAAAACACACTTGGCTCCTGTTTGTGTCATCAAGATATAGTATGTTTTAAGAAGAGAGATACTGCATTCGGTTAAGTTTGAGGCTCCAGTAAACGCGTAGGAACACCACTTCGCCCATGTTTCTGTCAGTAAAGCAGGGTTTTCCAATCTTAATTTCTTTGACAACATGTCTGAAAAACATACGTATCATATTGTTCTTTTTTTCCCGATGTTTACCGACCGTATATACCAGAGCAATATCTTGAAGGACAAGAGTTGCCTGCCGATCGAGGCATCTTCAACTTGGCGCTGGTCAATTCTTGATTTCTTGGTGATAGCAGTGGAAGGCAAGACGCTTTGCTCTGAAACATGGGACTGAAAGGACCTACTGCCAACAAATTTAGCTCCTACTGCGAAGTCAAGAATTGGCTACTAAAGAAAATGCAAAAATACACTCATGTCCTCACCGTGGAGATCAACCAAGACCCGGCCATCGCTGGTCGCGGGGCACGGCTGGTGGGACGGTGGAAGAAGGTCATGCCATGAAGTTGGTTATGCGTGATCGCTACAGAAACTTACTGTAACTAACTACGTAAAGCTCCGTCCGTGTGCAGAAAACAAAACAAAGCCGATCGTGCTGACTCCGCCGATTAAACGTACGGACTACCTTGTATTTCTTGACAGGGACTTTTGTCATATGAAGGATTTGATAAAGCTGCGATCAGACCCCACATGGTCCACGTAAGTAGTCACCATCAGCCTTAACGTTCCCACGTGAGTGCTGAGCAGCAGGGGGCGCTGACGATGAGAACGAGCACGGAGCGATCATCAGGATGGTAATGGGCCGGGTTGGCCTGCTGGATCGCCCACCCGATCCAGAAAGGAAAATGAATCCCTTCCCCGGACAATGATCGTCCGGGTCAGGGTTAGCCTTAACGATACGTGGGTTGGTGGTTGTCGCACGATGCGTTTCCGTCCTACGCCCCCACTCATACCTTATCTCATCCTCTGGTACTTCCATGTCTTCTTCCTCAAATTGCCGCCATGTCCTGCTCGTCTCGCCGGCGCTCCCATGCTCATCACCCGCCAGCGCTCCTCCACCTCCATGAGCACACCCGCGCCACTCATGAGGACCTCTCCTCCACCTTCGTCAGTTCCACCACCGACCTACACCTCCTTGAGGCCGCCCATGCCGCCCACAGGAACCTCTCCCCTCCAGCCTCCATCTCCGTCAGCTCCAGCTCGTCCCGTCGCATGCTTCCATGGCCAAACGACCTTGCTGCCACGGGCAGCCGTGGTTGCTTCCAGCGGTGGCCGAGCTTGTTTCCATGGACATCCTTGGTCGCTGCCATGGGCGGCCGAGCTTGCTTCCATGGGCAGCCGTGGTCGCTGGTTGCTGCCAGCGGCGGTCGGCCTGGCTTTTTCTACAAGTTCTCCGTCGAGCTCTCCCGGCTAAATTCTTCGGCCATATATCCGACGAAGTCAAATTTTTGCTACATTAGAAAAACTTTGTTTTTTTTTTGAAGGAAGAAAAACTTTGTTGGTACAACCGTCTTGTGGTTTTGCTACAACAATGTCAATTATTTGCTACAAGGTCTCCGGCGAGAGTCACCAGCGAGTTTTTTTCGACGATGTCTCTGACGAAGTTGGTTTTGCTATATTAGCACAATTTTTTGCTGCATGGTCTCCGACGAGGTCTTCGACGGGACGTTTTATTTCTGAAACGAACCGTTTTTTGCTTCAGAAGCAAAAGCGGGAACATTTGTAGCAAAAAGGGGGTGTTTTACAGTAAAAAAGGGAATTTGGGGCGATTTTAGAAACACGTGGCGTGCGGGGAAGGAACAACGATGGGAGCTCCCCATCGGTCCGAGGGACGCATAGCGTTGTCCATCCATTAGGCTGGAACAGACCCACTAGGTTAGTCGGGTGGGATGTACTACCCATCTTACTAAAAAAAGTTTATATTATGAAAGCGGAGGAAGTATATTATAACCTTTATACCTAGTACTACATATAACTAGTTGCATTTTGGCATGTGTTAATTCAGGGGATCTCAAACAAGAAGACACACAGGAGATGCAATATGATTAATAGTACCACATATAACCAGTTGCATTTTGGCATGTGTTAATATGAGCAATTTACCAGATGATTTAATAGTAAATAAATATGATTAATATTATAGGAATAAAACTAGTCATGCAATCTAACAAAGAGATGTAAAAAACATGTTTAAAAAGATTGCTAGAACTATTATTTGAAATATGATCTAAACAAGATGAAAGAAAATCACATACAATGCAGCACATGAGGAACTATTCACATTGGTGTTGGCGGCAACCATGTCGACCAAGAGGTAGTCGATGTCAGGAAAGTATTCGTCGATGAAGAAGTCGTTAGTGTCTATGAATGTGTCACTACGGCAAAATTCTAATGTTGTTGCTAAATTTTGGCCTACCTGGATACCCGTTGAGCCACCGAGGCCGCTGGTGTGAGGCCAATTTTAGGGATCATGGATTGACTCATTTCAAGAAAGTCGATGGCCTCGTGCAAATAAAATTCAAATCAACATGCATATACATGAGTTTTTTAGAGACTTGAAAATACGAAAATTTGCACATTTTGAAACTTATGTACTCATGAACCGAAATCCATTCACGTATTTTCCCTTTTTTGTACGAGAGTACTTTTTTTAACTGTGCTACGAGAGAGTTGAGTAGTTATGTCTTCTGTTGAGCATGGCAAACAACTCCGTGCTTTTCAAAGTTGGCCATGCGGGATCGTAAATTAATAACTTGGTTATATGTCCTTCGACCCATATTAGTTGACTTAGATTTATCTAAATACAAATATATCTAGTCAATTTTTAGTACTAGATACACGCTGTATGTAGACAATTTGAGTCAATTAACATGGACCAGAGGGCAGGGGCGGAGCTAGCATGTATTGGTTGGTGTCAAATGACACCAACGAAATTTTACTTTCCCCCTTTATAAATGACTAGCACAATGCCCGCGCGTTGCTGCGGAAGAACATCTTATTAACCTTGTATATTACATGAAAAATATATGTGCGTTGCATCAAGGGAAAAAAAAAGCTATGTGGCAAAAATCACGTATGTTTGTTAAATAGATTTTGGATCCTGAAAGAATTTCACTACTCAAAATTATTTTTATTAATGGGACAAAATTAATTTCTGAAATAAGTTCGCCTACAGTTTCTAAAAGAATCAGAGTAAACCTTCTACTACCCCCATTCCGGTTTATAAGGGAAATACGTACTTTAAAAAAATAGTTTGATCATAAATTTGATCAATAAAATACAAACTATATTTTACAAAAATTATACCATTAGATTCATATTTAAAATACGATTTTAATGAAATAATTTTTATGACATATGATTAACATATTGTTGATTAAATTTATGGTTAAACTATTTTCTTAAAATACGTATTAGCCTATAATTCAGAATGGAGCGAGTACCCAACTTTTTCCGCCGAGATAATGGATCGGTCAAACCTTCTATCGCATGCACTCACAAAACCACCAGATGGGCTCATGCACGACGCGTCCCTCCACGCAATCAACACGTGAGGCCACCACATCGTTGGGTCCACCTTCTCTTCCTATAGATTAATCTTGATTCGTTTCTCTCTCTCTCGACATTTCTTCCCCAAATCCACTTCCCATGATATTCTTCCTTCAATATCAGGGCCCAAATCCTTCCTGGTCAGGGGATGCGGCACAAAATTGGAGTCTGCGCACAGCCGGAACGAGAACAGCGCCCAAATCCTTCCTGGTCAGGCGTGAGAAGCATGAGTACGGCCAATATAGTCGCGGCCGCCACACACGTCATCCACCGTGTGGTGGGTGTAGTAGTACGTGCCTTGGCTGGGGGTGGAAATCCAGACGCTTGGCACGTTATCGTCGTAGACCGCAGTGTATGCGTCGATGGAGCTAGAGGTGGCATAGTGGCTGTAGTCAGAGTTGTGCACGAAGGGCGGCTCCTCGAGAACATGGTGGCAACCACAATGTGGCTGTTCCCCATTATATCCAATCCATTAATCTTCCGAGTCGTCTCCGGTTCTTGCCAGGCCACGCTAGTCTCCAGTTCTTGCCAGGCCACGCTAGTGGAGGCGAGGCTCGACCAAGGCAGGGACATGCGCGGGAGCCGCGGATTTTGCGTCGCCCACCGGTGGTGCCCCATCTCGTCCGATGAGGAGCTCGCTGGCGCCTCTCTTCCTTTCCTTCTGCAACGATGGCGGGCAGCGGGCGCCGGGCGGCTCGGGCCTCGGACGGGACGGAAGAAAAAAAAGACTAAACGGTTATTTTACTTAATGATGGCACGGGTGGGTATAATGTAATTTTGTGGGCGGGCAAAGTCGTTCAAAAAAGTGTTGGACCGGAAGAAACACTTCGTGCTTTATTATTAGTATAGATGCAAAAATATTTGATATTCAAAATGACACCGGTAAATTCAAAGAAATGATACCAACAAACTTTTGTTTTGGCTTCGCCCCTGCCAGAGGGAGTAGTATATTGTAATGCCGAAATCTCTCATCCGTTTCTAAAACAAAATAATCGTGCTGACCCCGCAAATTAGCCCGTGTACTCTAGTTAGTACGTGTACTGTACCCTTGTGTTTTCTTGACAGGGACCTTTTTGGAAGGATTCGACCAATCTCTGGAGCCGCGATCAGACCCCAACGTCCACGTACGCTATCACCATCACCACACCTTGTCGCATAGTTTACGTTTCATAATCTCTGAACCCTCCCCGAAGTCCAAACTCCTCTAATTGAGATGGCGTTTCCCAGACCAACCTCCTAATTACGTCCTCTAATCTCACGCTATAAAAGCATCGGGCACATGCCTCCCTCAAGCATCATCACAAGCTCGACTATCATAAAGCCATAAACCCCACCATAGGTACTAGCCACGATAATTCAGCAACAATGGCTCTGGCTGCCTGGAGAAGGAAGAACATCACAATCGAAGCCGCCGTCCAGAGCCAGTACTCCGTCCTCGCCGGTACTGGTGACAGCGGGAGGACCCCAAAGGGGTATGTTCCGATAGTGCTGGTCGGCGATGAGGGACAAGTCGACGCGGCAGAGGAGAGGGTCTTGGTGCAAGTAGCCATGCTCAAGGAGCCGTGCATGGAGGGGTTGCTGGAGATGGCCGCACAACAGTTCGGGTACGGCCAACAGGGTGTGCTCAGAATCCCCTGCAGCGCACGCCAATTCCACGAGACGATGGTTAGCGTCCACAGCAAATCCAGATAAACTTTTGATTTGTATATTGTTGCATCAGACGATTGTCTTGGCTTGCTGACCTTCTGTTCGGTGATAATATATGTGTTGGATTGGCTGGACTAGGCAGAGTTTAATTAGTTGGTGAAGATGAGTATTAGTAGTAGTAGTAGTGAACTAATGACCATGAGCTCGTTGGATAATTAGATCCTCTTCTTTGTACAACTCAATTACTTTATGTGAATGGGTGTACATCATCTGTGTACTGTTTTACTAAGAATGATTTCTCTCGATTTTGAGTTCGCTGCACTCGAAGCTCCGATTAATGTGTGAAAACACCATTTAGCCATTGTTTAAAGGAAAATGATTCCCATTCCCTGGACGATGGGCCGTTTCCATCGCCCGGGTCGCTCGCTCCACGTTTCCTCGCTAATTCAATACACGTATATGCGTCCCTATCCTAGGACCACTTCTCTTATCCTCGCGTTCTCATCCACCAACTACTCTATCTCCTCTGCAGTCCCTCACAATGAGAGATTCCTTGACGGCCTCGCACCTGCTCCGTCGCCCCTGCCTCCAGCGCGTCGCATACACAGCCAGGCCCTCCTCCTCTTGATCGCCTGCCACCTCCTTGCCCTGGCGCCATCGCCGCCCCTGCCTCCCCTGCCGCCTCCTGAACCTCGCCGGAGTCAAGGGTCGTGCCTAGCCACACAAGGCCGCCTGCAAGGTCGTCGACACACGCGAGGTCCAGCAGCCCGTCGTGCGCTGCTCCGCCGGCATGTTCACGAGCCGCTCAACAAGCTTGCTTCCACGGTCGGCCTGGCTTTTGCTATAAGTTCTCCGGCGAGGTATTCCGGCTAAATTCTCTGGCGATGTCTCCGACGAAGTAGGTCTTCTTCTACATTAAAAAAACTTTGTTGCTGCAACTGGCTTGTGTATTTGCTACAACAGTGTCAACTATTTGCTATAAGGTCTCCGACGAGAGTCACCAACGAGTTTTTTCGACGACGTCTCCGGCAAAGTCGGTTTTGCTACATTAGCAAAAAAAATTGATGCATGGTCTCCGACGAGGTTTCCAGCGAGGTCTCCGGCTGGACGTTCTATTTCTGGAATGAACCGTTTTTTTGCTTCGACAGCAAAAGCAGGACATACGTAGCAAAAAGGGATGTTTTGTAGCAAACGAGAGATTTGTGGGGGAAAAGCAGGACACGTGTCAGGCAACAGACCAGGACGATGAAAAAATATTGTATCATCTGGGGACGCTCAGCATCGTCCTTGTTTAAAACATGGTTGTCCCGTTGTGATATTTTGACGCCATGTATGTAGAACGCATCATATTATTGACACAACTATCAGAATAAAAAATCACCTCGAATTGAAGAACCTAAAATTCACGCCAGAATCGCACCAACAAGCATGTCGGCTCGTGATCCAAAGTTCACCAACATAGATACTTTCTCCAATCCGATTTAATTATGGACAGTGCTACGCGTCCTCGGGGATAAAAAAACTTCTGATCCCCCGGGTCCTCGTGCTGACACGTGTCCACCCAAATCCCGCTTTTGCTACATATGCCCCGCTTTTGCTACGCTGTAGAATAAAAGGTTCAACACAAAAATAAAAAAACATACTATATCTCGCCGGAGAGTTCGCCGGAGACCTCGCCGGCGACTGTGTAGCAAAAAAAAGTACTAATATAGCAAAACCGACTTCGCCGGAGACTTTCGCGGGAGAATTTCGCCAGATACTGCGTAGCAAAAAAATTATGCTTTTGTAGCAAAATCAAAAAAGGATGTAGCAAGATGATTATGCTGATGTAGCAAAAGCCTAACTTCGCTGGAGACATCGTCAGAGCAAAAATTGTAGCAAAGAAATATGCCATAGAGCTGCGTCGCTCGCGCATGTAGCAACGTCACAAGTCATATGTAGCAGGTCCGATCGCCGTGTGTAGCGGATCTTTCATTGCAGTAGCAAGACCGCCACCACATGTAGCAAGTCCGGATCGGAGGTAGCAACTACTATAGCCGTAGGTAGCAACATGATAAGCCGAGGTAGCAGGTTGATCGCCGTGTGTAGCATCATCGCCGGTTGCGCACATGTCCACGACAGGCCACGACTTGCAGCAAACGGATGGTGTGCGAGCAGAGCAGCCATGGAGCAGAGGTGTGCATGGGGAGGGAGAGGCAGGGAGAGGGCCGACGGCGACAACATCGGGCGGGAAGAGGTGCGGCGAAGCGGGCTCCCCGTGTCCAGATGCCATGGAGTGGGCGGCGGTGGAGATCCATGGCGGCAAGCTACGAGGGAAGGGGTGGTGTACGCCCGATCTCAGTGGTGTGGCGGCGGGCCGCACGGCGGATGGACACGACGACGGCTGCAGGTTCCGTGAGGAAGAAAACGAGAAAGAAGAAAGGAGATACGAACGTGGTGGGCCCTCCCACATACAGCTGCTAGCAACGACCCGGGGAATTCGATCCCCGGGAGAGTAGTATTATTTTTCTTTAATTATTTGCAAGTTTAAGCAATGTTTAATTTTGCCTAAATCTGCGACAATTAAAGCTGAACGGAGAGAGTACTTTTTAAAAAGGAATCACCATAGGTGTTGCAGAGTCCACATGGTATAAAATTCGTAGTAACACATAGCAAGTTCACGAAATGTTATTAGCACCAAAACTCAATACCAACACGATTCCATTTGAATTTCCACGGTTCCCTCCACGGGACTTGCGAAACAAAACACTCCCGCCAATGAGTAGCGCTCTCAGGCCATCTCTCCACCATCAGATCTTCATCGTGCGGCTACCACGCATCCTCTCCAGCTCGGAAACGTCAAACCCCGCCTCCTATTCCCTCTCCTCCATCCATTCCCCAATTCCCCCAAATCCCATCTCCCCATCAGATCCCCTAACCCTAACATCACCGGCGCCGTCGCCACCGCCCCCTCCCCCTCCCCCGCCGCCTCTACGACTTCGCCATGGACTTCACGGCCCCCTCATTCTCCCTCGGCATCGACTTCGACGACCCGCCTCCGGCCGCCCCCGCTCGAAGCGACCCGCGTGGGCAGGCGCGAGGGTACGCGGCGCCCGACGCGCCTTCCTTTTCTCTCGGCCTCGATTTCGAGGACGACAGCGGCGGGGAGGAGCCGCGGTTTCCCGCTGGAGGACGCTCGGAGGGGCTGGCGCGGGGATATGAGGCGCCCGACGCTCCCTCGTTCTCCCTCGGCTTCGACGACGACGACGAAGATGACGACGGCGGTGCTTGCCAGCCCCAGTTCCCCGCTGGAGGGCGCCGGGAGGAGCAGGCGCAGCGCTACGAGGCCCCCGACCCACCCTCCTTCTCCCTCGGCATCGACGACGACGACCACTACGGCGGCGCCGGCGAGCCCCGCCTCCCCGCCAGAAGCCGCCGGGAGGAACAGCCGCGGCGCTACGAGGCGCCAGACGCACCCTCGTTCTCCCTCGGCATCGATGACGACGACGACGACTTCGTTCCCGTTGAACGGCGTCACGACCAACAGCGACCCCAGGTGGCTCCCTCGGACCTCTCCTGCCTTGACGAGGAGGACGAGGAGTTCCTCCTCGCCGGCGGTGGACTGCCAGAGCGAGCACGAGGCGAGGCTCTACACCCAGAGCCTGTGCAACCTGAGACGACTCGGTTGAAGAGATTGCGGAGGGGTCCTGCGCCGCGACAGATGGCGCCTCCTCGTCCTAGTACACCAGCGCCCCTGGCAACGGAAACATCTCCTGGGACTGCAGCTTGGGGTGATATTGGGAGCATCGAGGATGAGATCGAAGGTTTCAGTGACGAGGAGCGACCACAAGGTGAGGGAAACGCTGGCCCTTATTTCTGCAATCTCTGTCCAGATCTCTTACTTAAATGTGTTTGTTACTACTTATCATGCAACTACAATCTAATATGTCCACCTGCCTGCGTGAATCGATGAACCTATTGTTTCATATCTTCTGTAGAAATATGCAAAGTTGATTTGTAATTTGCAATCTAATATTTGAAAAAATGGAATGGACATTGGAAATGTTGACCTTATTTGCGTAATTGTCTGGTAACTTGGTATGTTTTTGTAGAGTTAGTGTCTATGGGTGCAGGTGGGATTGCTGGTGGTAGGCCTGTTATGCCTGTACAGTCCCACTCTTGTTAAGTGGGCATTCCGCGGCAACCTGCTAATCAGGCATGGTAATACGCCTCTGCCTGCTGCTGCCCACATAACAAGCAACTGTTGTACCATAGTTCTTATTGATCAACTGGATATGACAACTAATTTAAAACATCAACCTAAGGATTTAGAACATGTTGCTATGTCTAGAAATATAATCAATCCATCAGAGAGACACAGCCGTGAACACACTTGAAGGACAATTCACTGCTTGGCTCCTAATTCTTTCATGTTTAGACATGAACACATTCTCATACAGAGAGGAAGCAGTTTACAGTTTTCTGTTGCCACTATGTGTTAGAATTTTGAGGTCAGTGGTTGATGGACAGATCTATAAACTGCAAGAAATTAAACAGAACACTTTCAAAATGTAACACCTGAAGAAATCAAACATGATGCAGGTGTGTATACTGTTAAATGGACACAGGGTAGCATATAAAAATAAAAATGTTCATGTACTCTGTTGTAATGTAAATACAAGTAAATATGTAGCCACTGAGCATCTGAACTGGCACTGTTAAGCAAACATGACACCTTCTCATTATCTCATTTAGAAAATACCAATATAAAAATCGAACAAGTTTGCAGCTTCAGTTGAATATACTATATAAGTGCATTAAACAAGTTGTTAAACTTGAATGAGGATTCAAAAATAATGGGCACCTGAACTAACTAAAGCTCTTGATTTCTGATTTTGTTCCTTTGGATATGTTTACTTTTTGGACATCTTTATCCTTCATAATCCCTTACCTTTAGCTCTCTGTTTATTTCTTCATGCATTGACAAAATCTACAACAGAGTTGCTTCTATGCGTTTTTTTCTAAAATTATCTCCATTTCTTTTTGTTGATCAACTTCTCTTCTTTACCTGCAGGCATGCCACCATCAGTTGGTAGCTGCAGGACTTCTAGCAATTCCAAATTTTCGCTGCTGAGCCATAGTGTATTGACGACTCAATCAACAAGGAAAGCAAATATAGCAAAATCTACACCATTGTCAAATTCCGCTGTTTCAAAACCATTAGAAGAAAGCTGCACGAAGAAGCTGCTTCCTAAGATAACAATAAGTCCACTAAGGAAAATCCATTTTCTAGATTCTGACACTGATTCGGAAGATAACAAGAGTCCTAATAAAGCAAAGAAGCCTGTGAGTCCTATAAAAAAGAGACAAGAGTCCATGCACAGGTATCTGCAGAAGAAGCCTATTTTGCAGCAAAACAGCAAATCTGAAGGAAGCAGTGTTGTGCAGAAGAGGAAAGATAGTGTTGTGCAAAAGAGCAAAGATAGTGTTGTGCAGAAGAGCAAAGATAGTGTTGTGCAGAAGAGCAAAGATAACATGAATGACAGTTGGGCGACACCAGCCCTTGATGACTTCTGCAGCGAGTATTTCAAATCTGTGCAAGACTCAAGACCATCTCAGCAGAAGGAAGTCAACAGTTTTTCTGGTTCCAAAGTTCCTAGACCCTACAACTCTGTTGGTGAAACTGGGGAACATTTCCAGCATCAGAGCAGTTCAAGTCGAGTTGTACTAGAAGAGAATCTGACTGACAGCCATCCTCCTGCCATGCATTACTTCTTCCATCATGATCAAATGGTACAGAAGCTGGTCCGCGAAAGATTGCAGAATTTTTTCCCCATTGGGGCAGAAACTTCTCAGGGAAATGAGTATGGTGTAGAGAATCTGAACTACAGGTAACAGCCATCATAAACATTGCATTATTCTTTTTGGCAATCTCCTCTGCTAATAGCTTTTTACTTTACTTCTTTTTACAGGAGCCAGTTTGGCCAGTGTGGTAATGCTAATGGTCGGTGGGTGACTCCTAATAAAACAACATCTGTCCCAACAGATTTTGGCAAAAGAAGGGTACATGCCGGTGGAACTCAGTCTGGCTCCGGCCATTGGTTCACAGGGGAGGATGGCAGGAAGGTAAATCCGGACGTTTATTTGAGAATTCCAGTTAATTATTTCTTACGTTTTGACAGAATAGACCTTTCTGTCACTTCTAGTTAGTTGAATGCACTGTGCAATCATTTTACTTAACTGAATTTTTTGCAGGTTTATGTTTCCAAAAATGGACAGGAGCTAAGTGGCCGTGGTGCCTATCAACAGTACAAGAAGGTGAAAGGCTTATCTATTTTGAATAATAGCGATGCATTTACTTTCTCCTGGCTTAATCTGTGCTCATATATGGAGACCGTTTTATGCTTGATCGCAACCTTAATATCCACCAGTTGCCTAGGGTGTTTGTTGGACCTCTATAGGTAGCTTCACCCAGGTAAGCTAGTACTCCCTCCGTTTGGAAATATAAGATGTTTTAGGTTTGTGAATGAGATGTATCTAGACACATTTTAGTGTCTAGATTCATTTAAACCTATGCACTAAAAGGTGTCTAGATACATCTCCTTCACAAACCTAAAACATCTTATATTTCTAAACGGAGGGAGTAGAAGATAACTCAGCTTTACCACCTTGTTGCAGCCCAATGTGGCTGGGCTGCTTGTTTGGTTCCTTTGCTTTACAGTGTAAGCTGAAAATACATTTTCAATGGAGATTTCAGATTAACTTTCTTATCTACTTCCAACTGAAGCCACCCAGACTCTGCTTTGCTCCCTTGCTGATAGTGGACATCTGATTTAGCTCTCCTTTCCAAGCAAGGATTTTTGGGCAGTTATGTAATATGAGCATTAATAAACTAGCTTAGCAAAGCTAGTTTTCGTTTTTGTTTGTTTTGGGAATGCATAATTTTGCATTAACTAGCGAGCGAAGCCGAGAGGGTCGCCACCACAACTATTACACCGAGTATGAAACCGTTCCTCAGCAGATCAGGTTTGCCAGATGTTATTGCCCTGCTGCAGCAATGGCATGAGCTAAGGAGTTACAGCTCCGAGGGCAGTACAATACAACACTTTAACATTGGTGAGTTTATCAGCCAAAACCTCCTTGATCTCCCTCAGAATCATGCACAGTGGGGACATGTCTTCAGCATTGTTCGCAATAGAGGATTTAAGCGCCTGTGATTCCATCTCCAGATCACAGCTTCGGATGCCCAGGGAAACAACAGCCCTGAGCGATGAGCGCTCGCTGGACAGTTTCCGCTTCAGCTTGTAGAGCACTCTGAATATTGTCCAGCCACGCTGCACTTGGTGCGAGAACCCTTCCATTGTTATCTCTGAAAACTGTACCCCAACCTCCAAAATTCCCCTCTGCCAGATAAGAGCCATCAGTGTTGACTTGGATACGTCCCTCATCTGTAGGTTGTCATTGCTGGTTTGCCCTTGGTGTAGCAGTGGTCTTAGTACTTAGGATCTTGAGATACTCTGCAGCCTGATGCCTGACAGTCCAGCTCAGATTTTCTGTAGAACGAGCCACACCTTCTCTCACTCTTTGTTTCACACCACTAAGTCCACACATGAAGGTAGCACAAATACCTCGTTGACTTTCAAGCAGCTTCGTTGACTCTTCCATTATTTCAAAGGCAAGATTTCCCAGCCAGGTATATTTTTAGAGCCTCCAGATCACACACTCTTCACAGCTGCCTTACATGCTTGCACTTAAAGAAAAGGTGGCCACCATCCTTGCAGTCTCGGAAGGAAATTGGGCATTTAGGACTGATATCCATTCCCTTCTTGAGCAGAGAAATACAGTTTGGGACAGTATTGCGTGCCACTCCAGCAGAAGTGTTTCACCTTGTTAGGCACCGACAAACAGCACACCAAATTTCTCCCCTTGGTTGCCATCAACTGAGCTTGGGATTCCTTTGTTACTTCTCAGCTTCCTATTATTGGTGAACACTTTTGTACACCAATCTAGCGGAGAAGATCCCCTTTTTTATCAAAATGCTCATACGCCGATCTAGCGGATATCCTTTTACTCCCCATGAGTTGGAATAGCCAGGATGCATTTAGTGTCTTCATTGAATAGGTTCTGAATTAGCTCTGAATTCCAAGTAGACCCTGGGAGGAAAAGGTCTTTCACCTTGCTAATTGGGTTCTCCCCTTGAGGTGTAGAAGAATATAATTGTGCCAGATTGCTCTCCTAGCTATTGAAGGCTAGAGTTTAGCTTGCCTGAGATCCAACCGGACCATAGATTGTACCTATAGTGGCGTTTGTTACGTGAGATTGATTCAGAATGCTCAAAAGAACTTGGCATGATCATGTCCATCCTTTGTTGGTACTCCCTCCAACCCATATTAATTGACTTGGATTTGACAAAATTTGGATGAATCTAGACACTATTTAGTATATAGGTTCATCCAAAATTTGACAAATCCAAGTCAATTAATATGGGCCGGAGGGAGATTCATCCAAATTTTGACAAATCCAAGTCAATTAATATGGGTCGGAGGGAGTAGCAATTTATTTCCCAGGGACCATTGCTTGAACTAAATCAATCCTAGAACCTTTTCTGCAAGTGGTAAAATGGGTGGATTTTGTGCCAGTGGGCTAATGGAAACAATTATATTCCCTTCACTTCATTGTGGTACTGCTTTCTAACTACATGTTTCTTGCAGGAAAGTGGCAAGGGATTTCGCAAGTTCAAGAAGAAAAGTGGAGTCAAGAAGGAAGGTTCTTCTGGAGCTAGGCGAGGTACTGCAGCAGCAAGCAAAGCCAGTTCCTCAGCGAAACGAAGCTCGGCAGCCAAGAGGAAGCGGTGAGATAAAAGAGGTGGTTTTGGTGGTAGATTTCACAATAGAGAAGATTTCACTCTGTAGTTACATAGTTCGTCCTGTGCATTTCGCCTCGGAGATACAAAAGATTAGATTACGGTCCCATGATTTACTCTTGTCGATATATAAACACATACTGTAAGCTTCGGCTGCTATCCTTTGAGCGACTCATTGTGTAAAACTGTTGCTGTGCTTCCTCCGTTCCTCGTGTGCTTGTATTCCACTAGAGAGAGGAGCGACGCACATGTTCGGTCAAAAAAACCCTGGATTTGCCTTCATGGCGCATGGCTTTGATCCGATGTCTTGTTTGGCCGCTGGGATGCCAGTTCTGAACTCGTATTTCTCTGAATTTAAGGAGACTAGGCCGTGGGCACGTACTGCTCTGTACATGCAGGGTACTTTTGTCTTGTCTTCACTTCGTGTCGATCGGGCAAAGTTATGAATCTCCAACAGGCAACAGCGTGAACAGTTTTATAGTGCTGCCTGATATATGGACTCGCCGTACAATATCATGTGGGTATCCGTGTGGTTGGCAGTGGGGCAATGAATTTGACGACCCAACGGCTGTCGTCCTCTCATCAAATCAAGGAAAATGATACTACTTCTCTGGGGATTACTGTTTTCCATCCCGGGTCATGCATCGCGCGCGTGGAGCGTTACTTTTCCAGGTTCCATGTCTCTGATTCTATCACGGTTTATCTTCTCCAATAGGTGACGCCACCTCGCTGCTCCTGTCGCCTGCCATGGCTCCCCGTCTCCACATCTCCAAAGCCATGGAGGAAGCTCGCCGCTGCGCCCGCACCTGGCCGCGCCGCGCCCCAAGCATGGCGCCGTGCGCCGTCGTTCCCGGAGCACGTCCCGCCGCCGCACCGCTCGTAGGTGCATGAACTTCTCGCCTACAGCTCCCGCAGCCGCCCGCCGCTGCAGCTCCCACCGACGTGCCGCCACCAGCCCTATAGGTCCGCCCATGTGTCTCGTGATGGCCATGTGGAGCTTCGGGCTGTCCATGGGGTTGTGCTGCCGCGTCAGTGGTTGTGTTAGGAGATGCATGAGATGCTACCGAATGATAGACGATTTTGCTACACACGGCATCTGATATTGCTATAACAGATTAGAGGCTTGCTAGTCTAGTTGACCGTGTCGCTACTTTTGTTTTTGTCTACAAACGTTTTGCTATTTTAGTATATTATTTTTACTATGTATTTATATTTTTTTTGCTACTTTCGCATATTTTTTTTTGCTACAACTAGTCTCTACGGTTTTGCTACGAGGTCTCCGACGATGTCTCCGACAACGTCCCATTTGCTATATTAGAAGAATTATTTTGCTACAAAAGTTTTGTGGTTTTGCTACAATACTGTAAATTTTATGCTACAAAGTCTCCGACGAGTTTTTCCAGCGAGGGTCTCCGATGATATTTTCCGGCGAAGTAGTTTTGCTACATTAGAATTTTTTTTTGCTACAAGGTTGTCGGTGAGGTCTTCGGCGAATTCTCCGGCGAGGCATGACATGTCTGTTCTTTTTTTGGCCCGAACCGTTTTCTTCTACATGTAGCAAAAACGGGGTTATTTATAGCAAAACCGGACGGTTTTATAGCAAAAGCGTGCTTTTAGACATAAAAGGGTGGACACGTGGTTGGCTGGGGACCCGGGGGATAAAAACCACCAATCCCCATGGACGCGTAGTAGTGTCCTCAAATCAATGGGTAGGGATTAGGGAATCAACACGCTGCCGCTTGCAAGACTGTTGTGTCGAGCTGACATGAGTTGCCAATGGTGGAACACGAGAGGAGAAGAAAAGAAAACACACACCGACAAACACACAAGAACGAGGAAAAAGAAGTGACCAGCCCACAAAACCTGGGGGACGATTGACCGATGACAAAAACTCATTGTGGCCCAAGCACACCGATCACAAGGAAGAGCCCACATAGGGAATCAAAATGCTGCTGCTTGCAGGACTGTTGTGTCAAGCCGACATGAGTTGCCAATGGTGGAACACGAGAGGAGAAGAAAAGAAAAAACACACACCGACAAACACAAGAATGAGGAAAAAGAAGTGACCAGCCCACAAAACCTGGGGGACGGTTGACCGATGACAAAAACTCATCGTGGCCTAAGCACACCGATCACAAGGAAGAGCCCAAATGACCCGGAGGACAACCTAGCTCGAGGCCTCGCCGGAGTAATCGAAGAGCAACGTGCATCCAAGACCACACAACGCACTGACACCACCTCTGTCGCGGGTGTGGACGAAAGGTCACGCGTGCCGAGACGATGCCACGACGCATGTGTGCCACCGGCTAGAGTCGAAAGGCATCACAGAGCAGAGGCACACCCTTGAGCACTCTTGCATGGAGCACCCTCAATGCACGCGAGGGTCGCCGCTATGGTCAAAAGACATAGCACCACCAAGGACAACCCTAACCCAACCTGGGTCTGATATACTCGAAGGACGGGCTAGCTGAGAGCACGTTGCCAAGACCACCGCGCTCACGCCATAGAGCTCTGACAAGGACCCGACACCGGAGCCTAGCACCAGCAAGAAGAAGCCACCACTACCACTGCCATGGCTCACCTCGCATCAGAGAGAAGACCGCACCTATGGCCGCCATCTACAGAACCATGGGGGCACACCATTACAATGGAAGCAGCGTCCTCTGCAAGTGATGGCAAGACAGAGGGGCTCTGCACCCATCCATGATGCCCCCGTGTGGGGAGCGTGTCACCACTATGGCCGCCATCTACGAATCCATGAGACCCGCCAGCCTTAGCGGGCAACCACCCATCAGATCTTTTCCGAACCAGATTCTGCAAGCCAAATTGGCCGCCGTCGCCGTCCGGAGTGCCAGTAGCACCACTCGAGACCCACCGCACCGTCGCCCGAAACACGCATCTCCGCCACCGGTTCTCGCCATCTTGCTGCACACCACGCCAAAGATGACGGAGCTCGACGCCAACAGCCCGCACCATTGGCTCCGAGCGGGGGAGGAGGGAGCCGTACCACCGACGATGCTAACAGGGCTTTGCCAGCCAGCGTGCCCTGCCACGACGAGGGGAGGGGAGGGAGGACGGGGCGCGGGTACCGACAACTAGGGTTTCCTCCTAGTCGCTCGTGGGAGCAACACGAGAGGGAGACCTGTTTGAATGTTCTGGTTCATTTGAACCTATCTTGAGGTTGCAAAGCCTCATAGGCATTTGGTTGTTATATAAAGTTTAGGTTGGCTTTGGCTCGCCATAGTTATAGTCAAAAAGAACAATGATGGAACTAGAATTAACTCATGCTTGAAGCTCAAGGTGTTTGGTGTACCGCAACCCGGGCTATGGAATGTTGGCAGCTGCATTCCTCCATAAAGTCTTGGACCGACTTGATAGTCCGACTCCGATAGTTTGACTTGATGAGAAGCAATGCATCTGGGCCATCACCTAGTTGTTAGACTAGTTACAGTAGAGAATAACATTGACTACCGTCATGCATATGTTACTAGTGTATGCTATCACCTTCATACATCTTATGTCTATTACCATGTAAGGTTTTATTTATTAGCTTATAAAGCCATATTGACTTGATATGTGATGTTATGAAAATATATCTAGTTACCATAATTTTTTATTTCATCATTTAATAACATAACACATAACTAAAATAGCTAGTTGACAGTACACATAGATGCACATTACTATCTATGTTACTCGCACTGTGAGTAGTCTATAGGGGCATAATTCAGGACCTAGTAATCAACTTAGTAGCACGAGTTTTCCGCCAATTATGACGGTGTTGTATGAACGTACTCCTAGTGTAGGGGACCAGCGTACTGGAGGGTTCGTTGCATGGAAAACAAAAAAATTCTACCACAAGAACGCATAAAATCAAGATCTAATCTATGAGATCAGTGCAACGAGATTGTAGAGAACTAACCCTCGTAGATCCAAAGCGTTTAACAAGATCGAATCTCATGGTTGATATAGTCGTTAACTTGTCGATCTCAAGATCACATTGACGATCCTTCCGACGCCGCGTTCCGACAGCGCTTCCGCACTCGGTCACACGTACTAAGTCGATGAAGACCTTCATCTCCTTGTTTCAGTGCGCTAGCGGAGGTAGTAGATCCCCTCGGAATCCCAACAGCATGACGGTGTGGTGGTGGTGGTGGAGGAGAGAATTATGCAGGGCTTCGCCTAAGTGGAGGAGTCGATGGAGGAGGGAGGAGGGTGGCGCCTAGGGTTAGGAGGCGCAAGGGACAAGGGACTAGGATGGTGCGCCCCACCCCTCTTTATATAGAGGTTGGTCTGCGACCAAGGGTTCCCATCCCTTTCCAAGTCCTCCCCCAACTCGGCGCACAAGGGGTAAGAGGTGGGAACTTGCCCCCCAAGTCTCCCCCTTTCCTAATTAGGATTTGACCCCAATTCCATTGGTGTCGGACAGTTGGGCCCTTTGGGTCATGGTGCGGCTGGACCATGCCCCCCATAACATACCCTCGGTCCATATGTCACCTCCCGGGGTGGTGGGCCCACTGGTGTCCCCTTATATAACCTTCTTGAAGCTTCTGGTCAAAACACCGAAAATATTTCCGAACCCAAGAAAATGAATTTCCTTATATGAATCTTATTCTCCGGACCATTCTGGATCTCCTCGTGATGTCCTGGATCTAATCCGAGACTTCGAACAACATTCGGTCTCCATCTCATATTCCATATCTACTTAAACAACATCGATTCCTTAAGTGTGTCACCCTACGGTTCGTGAACTATATAGACATGATCGAGACACCTCTATGATCAATAACCAATAGTGGGAACTGGAGATCCATAGTGGCTCCCACATATTCAATGATGACTTCGTGATTGAATGAACCATTTAACATATGATACCGATTCACTTTGTAGCATGATACTTTACTTATCCGAGGTTCGATCATCGGTATCTCTATACCTAGTTTAACCTCGTTACCGATAAGTACTCTTTACTCGTACTGTGATGTGACATCCCCTGTGAACTAGTCACATGCTTGCAAGCCAATTGTATGACACTCCACCGAGAGGGCCCAAAGTATATCTACCCGTCATATGGATGGACAAATCCCACTCTTGATCCATGCGCTTCAACTCATACTTTCAGAATACCCAATGCCACTTTTATAAAACCACCCAGTTATGAAGTGGTGTTTGATGTCATCAAAGCATTAATCCGGTGTTGATGATTAACATGATCTCATGGTCGAAGGATTAGGTTACTATGTATCTGAAAGCTTGTAGAAAATGAACTTTAATGACTTGATCTTATGCTATGCTTACTATGGGTGTGTGTCCATCACATCATTCTCCCAATGATATGATCTTGTTATTAATAACATCCAATGTCCATGCTCAGGAAACCATGATCATCTATTAATCAACGAGCTAGTTTAACAAGATGCTTACTAGGGACTCTTTTATGTTTACAAAACACACAAGTATTAATGTTTCCGGTTAATACAATTATAGCATGGGATGCAAACATTTATCATAAACATAAAGATATGTTAGTAACCACTTTATTACTGCCTCTTGGGCATATCTCCAACAGTCTCCCACTTGCACTAGAGTCAATAATCTTGTTTGAAATACTTTGGGCACTCAACACCTATGGCTTTCTGGTGTTGTTTATACACGATTGCTAGTAGTAAACATAATCTTCGGATCTGACACTTTCAGGTCTGTGTATATTTGCATGTCTTTGCATTCTCTACGTATCACTTATTCTCCAATGAGATGGCATTGTATAAATTTGGTCCTTTGGTGAGACCTTTAGTTCATTGGGGTTAAATCATGTCGATACAATTTTCGTACAATAAATCTTTATATTACTAGCCTGCTATGAACCACACCTAGTTTTATAACAAACTACTTGACACAAATGCCCTCTTTTGCTGCTATAATAGCAGTCATATACTTAGAATTTTGTTATAATATCTGTCACAATGTCTTAACTTGGATCTCATCCAAATCTGTTATTGAATCTCCTTTCCATTACATTGTGCCACCCATAGTTTAAATTGAGCTAAACTTATTATGTATTTTGTGACAAAACTAGTATCAATGCAACACTTTACAATGAACTATCTATCCATTTGTCACCTCTACATAAATAACATATTCTTTGTTCTTTCAAAGATCATAAGAATATCCTAACTAACTTCCAATGATCATCTTATGAATAATTCTGGTATATTCTCATAACATTTAGATCATAGGACATATCTAGATGTTTACATATCACGGTATGATTAATCAAAATATTCTTGTGATTTCACTCACCAAGTGTCAAAACACTTGAATCTCGTTTCACTTACCAAGTTTCAATACACTTGAATCTTGATTCAATCCTTTATGTGTGGAAAGAACCTTTCTTGTCATTTCCATATTGAACTCATTCAATATCTCATCTATGTACATTTGGCACAACCATATTAGTGTTTCAATCTATAGACATTGATGCCAAATATTCAGGATTTGCCTAAGTCTTTCATTGAAATGAAATTCTTAACCCGTGTCAATAAAATTACATCATTTCCAATCAATAATATGTCTTTCACATAATGTATTATAAATATGTCTCAGCGCTCCCACTTAATTTCTTGCAAATGCAAGCATATTCATCATCTCTGATGAACCTAAACCTTTTAACAGTTTCATCACGGTGAAGATTCCAACTCCGGATGCTTACTTCAACCATTGAAGTTTGCATGCCCTTTTAGCATCCTTTGAATTAACAAAACCCTTTGGATCATGTCATGTACACGTCCTAGGTAACTATTCTATTAGAAGAACTTTGTTTTGTTTGTTCAACTACCATATAACAAAATTTTATGTAGTGGTTGCTACATTAATTCGTCTAGACTAAATATTGATATGAACATTGTCGTAAACTCTTTACCAACATGTCGACAATTTCATAGATATGAAACATCCATGTCTATTTATAGATCCAAATACGTCCAATAGGTTTTACACCTTTCTAGAGGGTCTTCCATGTTCAAAAACTAGATTTTTTGTATCTGGAAATATCATGGATTTTATGGCTTCAAGCCATTTGACGGAGTCAGGGACCATCATTACTTCTTTGCATGTAGTCAGTTCATCATTGTCAAACAATAATGATTTAATTCTCAAATCTTGGTATTTGATTGTTTATCCGACCTACTTGGTTCAATAGTAACTTAGATCTCCGTGACCACAACCTTTGAGCATGTGAGCCATGAGCATTGTGGCTACCTCCATAACACTTTCCGGTGCTGCGCAACTTAGCACACATAGCTAAGGTTTAATAACCTCATCAAAGTTCTATTGTCCTCCCACTTAACTTTTCACGAAAAATTCCTTCTCAAGAAACTTGACGTTCTAAGCGACAAGCACTTTTGTCTTTGGTGTCATGGAGAAATACCCAACGCTTATTCGAAATAACCTAGAAAGACATTCTTATTTGACTTTGGCTGTAAACATTTTACTTATGCCTAGCATACCAAAAATTTAAGAAAGGACAACTTGGGTTTTATTCCAAACCATAACTTACATGGTGTAATCTCAACGGATCACGATGGATCTCTTTCTAGAATAAAATCAATAGTCTCTGTAACATCCCAAAAATGTTAATCAAGATTATCAAGTTCTAATCACCCAAGTTTAGGGGTAACAAAAACTTTTGTTATTAAAATTAATATGAATATATGTGTGTGTGATTAATGCATGAATGATTGCAATTGCCATGTTTGATTGCTATGAATGATAAGTATTGGTTTAAAGATGAAAACAATATCACCTAGGTCAATTCCAAACAAAACAAATCAAAAGGAAATTCAAATAAGAAGGCATATGATCAAATGGTCATTCTGGCCAAACTTCTTCACTAGACCACTTTGAGTGTTCCTAGTAAAAGATTTCTATTAGAAACCAATCCAATTCTTTTCACCCCTTGCTAGAACAAGTAACAATGAACCTAAGCAAACCCACAAACTTATAAAAACTATTTTCAAATTCATTTGAGAGGAATTCAAATATTGAATCCTTAATAGGTACTAAGATGCCCATTTCTCAAAACCAACCAAACCAATTCCCCTTGGCAAACACTAGAAAGCACAGACTACCAAGCTTATGACAACATCACTCATTCATACAAAAATTCAAATCTTGTATTCATGCGGCCATTTCATCAAACACCTAGTGAACACAGTAACAACTGTCAAACTATTACTGTTCTTGATCAGTGCTTTGTCTACCAATTGTCCCCATTTCACTCCCGTGGTCCCCCAACACCTAGCAACGCAGCCGACCAGCACCCCCTTTGCCGTTTGCGCCAGTGCCGCGCCACCCGAGCCGTCCTTGCCGGTCGATCATGGGAAGCTCGCCGCAAGCAGCGCCGCGCCCGTCCACGATGTCTAGGAGGCAGGGCACCGTCCATCGCCACTCCCCGTCCACCCCTCGATCGCAACCCAGCCGTGGACTACCCGAGAAATGCCGCGCCCATTTCTCATCTCATGCCGAAACGCGAGAACACCGCCTCGCAGCGCCAGCGCCTCGCTCTCGCTGCACGCACTCTCCACGACCCTAGCTACCCCCAGACAGGCCCGTTCGCCAACACGCGACTAGTAGCCCCTGTACACTGTCTTGAACATCCATCGTTCCCGCGCAGAACACCCCCCGCGCCTGACCATCCTCGACCGCCCCGTTCCGCGACTTTAAGCCCGTGATGACTGCCAGGAAATACCGCACCGTCCTCCACCCTCCGCCATGCCCATATCTCACTTCAACGGCATCGCCGGAGAAGCCAGACCATGCCGCTCTGCCTATCTCGCCAGGGTATAAATAGGGGCCACCCCCGCCTCAATTCTTCATAGCATCTCACTTCCCACTCCTCACAGAACCTCCCACACCTCTCCCCGGAGCAAGGTGATCCCCGCATCTCTGGAATTTGGCCGGAGTCTGCCGCTGCAGAGGAGAAGAGGATCCGTCGATTGGAGCCACCCCAGGAACCACCGCGACCACCGTTCGAACTGCCGTCGTCTACAACGTCGTTCGCCTCCATCGCCAACCCTAGATGGAGCCCAGGTGAGCCACCACGTACCCCCATTGTCGCCGTTAGGGTTCGGTCTCGCTGGAGCTGTCTGACGTAGATGACGAACGTCGGCCATAGATCTTGGTCTAATCGCACGACTTAGATTGAAACATACCGCTTCGGTTTGATAGAGTCGCTTACTAGCGGACCCCCTGTCAGCAGCCCGCTGTGCCAGTGCAGTGCAATTGTGCCGGCCCATTCCCTTTCCCGCGCATAGCCCAGTGATTCAAATAATCTTTTTCCATTTTAGTTAAAACTATATTCTGTCAGTAGATTCAAAAATCAATTCAATGAGATTTACTGAACCAAATTGCATGATTCCAATTTTTTTAGAAAGGTATTAAAATTATCTTTCCAAGCCCGTTGGATTCAAACCATTTGAATTTATAGATCACCTATAGTAAAATAACAAGACATATACTTTTCCACATTCAAACATTTTTCAAAAATCAACCATAAATGCTTTTGAGTTGATTCCAACTCTCAAAAATCACATTTGTCAAGATCTATCTGAATATGTAAAAATATTTAGGTTTACATGCAGTGATCTTGGACTAGTACTAAAAGAATGCTCTATAGGCATTTCTAGTCATTTTAATTGTATAAAATAATAATTTTTAAACTTTATAAAATATGACCACCACTTTAAATCACATTCCCAAGTATTAGAATATGTGGTGATGACATGTGTCAACATGATCCCATATTTTAATTGGAGAATATTAAATCTTAAGTAGTTTTCAATGAGTAGAAATTACTTTTCTAAAATAAGAAAGATAAGACTAGGTCTTTATTTCATGTGATGATTGTGATGATGCTAGATCATCTAGTGTGAACCTTTGTGTGCCAAATAGAGGTAGTTAAGTATTGTTTGGTGATTGTGTACCTCGTATTCATTTATAGACGCTAGTACTGACCAAGGCTACGAGGAGGAGTACTGCGAAGAAGAAGAAAACTTCAACCACTACACTAATCAAGGCAAGCCTAACACTACAAGTTAACTATGCAAGCCATTCTTGCAAGATAACCTATGCAATATGCTTTATGCATGCTTTGGTTATGCAACCCTGATTATACCAATTCCCAGTTTTACTTGCAAGCTTTATTCTTTTATTTTTACCAAAGTTCTTTACTTTTAGTTAGTGCTTTACGAGTTTTGGAAAAATACTATAGATAGCATAAAGAGCATAAAACTAGGCCTAAGTAGTTAGAACTAGATGTCATCAAAAGGCATAAGACTAGATTTGGATAGTCACACTTGACTAACACCCCTCATTAGTGAATACCTTAACCCTAGTGGCTAGTGCTAAGCATAAACATTGATCACTTTAGATGGGAACACTTGGTGAAAATGATTATGAAAACCTTGGAATGAGGATTCATTCTATTGAAATGTTTTGACATGTGTTATGAACACAAGTTGATTTTGATGATGAAAATGTTGAGGCATGAGCCTTGACCCTTTATAAAAAATGATGGTTGGGTTCGGATGCGATACCATTCCAATTTTACCGTACAACCAAATTACCTGAATTGGGTAGGACTTAACTGGAAGTTTATATGCCTTAGTATGGGTTACCTTGCGGAAAGAGGTTGAGCTGAGGCTACCTCGTGAATGTGAATGTCCACCTATGCAGTTCCCAATATGACAGATGGTCATGGTTGGGAGGCCAAGCTCATAGGGGAGGTGCCTATACTAGGGTGTGTAATTGAAAGGTTAGGATTGATTATCCCCATACTAAGTATGATGATTCAGGGTTATCCCTAACGGATATATCAAATTTTGTGGTGAAGGTGTATAATCTCTGCAGAGTGTTAAACTATTCGAATAGCCGCGTCCACAATTATGGAGAGCTGGAGTGGCCATACTGTTCCGTCGTCAGATGTTTTCAAAATGACTTGTGAAATGAACTATGACTTTGACTTGACCACAATAGGGTTGTAGAACTTTAAACTAGTTTTCTTTACTTCTAAACTCAGTATGAAATAAACCTATATTTTTGCAAATAATCCTAGAGCTTAGGATTCCTACTCGAACTACCTTACTTGTTAGTGATAGTTTGCGAGTAATTAAAGAGTACTCATGGCTTTGTCCCTGGCTATTCCCATGGCCAAACTACGAGGAGGACTACCAGGATGATGGACAACAGGAGGTCTATGACAACTAGGATCATCTCCCATCGTCATCATTGCCTGTGACCCTGAAGATGAAGCCCCCTACGTTTAATTTCCGCTGCGTTGATTGTATTAAGACTGGATCATGAGATCTTTTATTTGTAAGACCTTTATTATGGTTTGTAATGGAGGATGTACTGTGATACCAATTCTGTTATGTCTCGCAAAAATGGTAATCCTAGGATTGCGAGGTATGGCATAACAGGCATCTGGGATTAAAAATCCGAGGTGTTGATAAGTTGGTATCAGAGCCATCCTGACTGTAGCACCCCGGGTAAATCCACTACTAGAAAATCGCGTGTTATTTTATTTGAGCATCATCATGACATCATGCATATTTCTGCACTAAACTATTTCTCTAAAAGCCTCTATTTGTTTTATAAATATCCCCATCTTTTATTTCAAATCAAACCCTTGGTGCGCCTGGATCTTTTGTTTGTCTAAACTATTTTATCAAAAGGATATTTAAAAATAAATAAAATAAATAGAACCTAATTTTGTGGGGGAGGCAGTCCAGTCGTCCAGGTCTAAAAGCCGAACCAATCGGACCACCTACAACCCCACTAGTCAAAAACCCTAGCCGCTAACCCTAAACTACGTACCCCAAACCCTAGCCTAGACCCACCCCGCCGCCGCCACTCACACCCTCTCTCACGCGCACGCGGTCATGTTCCCAGTCAAACCCAACTCACCTGGCCGCTCCCTGCCAGGTCGACCCCACCCATGACCCCGCTCCCTCTCGCGCGTCGCCCACACGCTCCGCTCTTGCCCCAACCCCGCGTGGCCTCGTGGCCTCTTCCTCCCCTGCTTCCCGAGAGCCGCCGCCTCCAGTGACCTCTCTCTCGCTGCTCCTTCTCCCTCCCTGTACGCACACACCGCCGGCCTTCCTCCTCGGCCACCCCATATCCCCGAGCCGCGACGCCTCCCCACCCTGTCTTCCTCCCTCGATCGCCCTCATCCCCATCTGGAGCTAGGACGCCGCCGCTGCTGCCTGGGGTTCGCCTTCCTCCTTCGCCCGTCGTCGCCCAGCGAAACGCCTTGGCCGACGCGCCTCTCTCCCGTCGCCGCCTTGTGCTCCATCCTCGCCGGCCCTGCGCGAGCCCCTCCCACCGTCCGCTTCCCCCGACCTCGCCCTCGAACGCTGCCCGTACAAGCAGCGACCCTCCCTGCCACCGCCGCCGCCAGCGAGCCCCGGCGGCCCCTCCCTGCGCCAGCACCCTGCTCGACAGAGCACCGCCATTGGCTGCCGTTCCCTGCCGCCAGCGCTTTGGCCGCCCCTGCAGCTCGCAGTTTCCCCTCCTACTCGTCCCGGTGCCCTGCTGCTCGCGCGCCAGCAACCTCCTCGGTGACCTCCTTCCTCACGCTCGATCGATGTGTATGTATGCATCTCCTGGGAGCATCAAGCACGCGTGCAGGGGTGCTTGTTCTATATTTCAGAAGACGTTTCTCTTCAAGCACGTCGATGTGGTGTCCCTGGCCACTGTGTGTTTGCTGTTGCAAAAACCGACAGCTCTTCAGGTGCTTGCTTGTATGCAACGGATTTGGAGTGTCCCCGCGGGCCTCTGAAGATCATCGTCTACCAAACGATGAACACCACCAAGGCAAGCTCTCCGACATGGATCCTGTCTCAAAGACTGACTTTGTCAAGTACCTGCTATCGCAAGATCGTCCGGAGTCTTTGTACCCGAAGGCCTCCTGCTCGAAACCGAAGACCGCGCAATGCCGAGCTCTTCCTCCCGCAATCCGAAGACCCTGATACCGGATCCGATGGTCGAGACCCCATCGAGGCCGAACCCTGAACCAAGATCGCCAAGCCCCCAAGTGTGACCCTTTCCCGCCTATTTTTTATTAATGATATATAATTGTTTAATATTAAATTGTTCTTACTTGCTTGGGAAAATTTGCTAGAGGACACCGTTATTTTTGGCGTTTGCCAAAACACACCGCTGGAATGTGTCTTTGTTGAGTACCATTATAATTTCATGGCACATTTGCCAGGACACACTGCATGCCACAAATGGAAAGTTTGGCATATGTCCGGTTTGAACACTTTTTCTCTAATTCAAACTCACCAAATCCAGCATATGCATATACCAAACATGAATTAGAAACTATACGTAAGTTCATATCAAGTTGGAACATCGCCAAGTCGCCATCCATTGCAGCATGCAGCATCGTGGTTAAGAAAAAAAATCAACGAGGGAATTGGGAAAAAGCTGGACATTTTTTTATCTGAAACATCTTGCATTTCAATTAAAATTCTAGACATATTTGCAACAAGGTAAAAAGGTCTAAAACATCAAACTTTCCGTTTTGGGCAGTACAGTGTGTTCTAGCAAATTGTCACGAAATAATAATGGTACTGGGCAAAGCCACATTCCAATAGTGTGTTTTAGCAAACGCCGGAAAATAATGGTGTCCTCTAGAAAATTTTCCCTACTTGCTTGCATATTGTGGGTGTTTGGGCTATTTCGATAACTTACTTAAATTAAATATGGAGGTCATATGCGGGCGAATGTAGTCTTATTTTCGCCCCATTTAAATTTGTGTAGCGAACTAACGATACAATTTTGCCTTGTTAATACAACATTTAAATTTCGGGGTATCTAAACAACATAAACCACCTATCCATTTGTCGGGACTCGGTTCCGCTTAATATTGCCTAATTGCATCACATTTTGCCATGTTATACATCATACATGCATCATGCCCGATCTTCTATCGTAGTATTAAATAGTGCATCCGGTGTTTCTTCTAGTGTTTTGCTTCTTCACGGATTAGGCCGATGAGTTGATGTGAGAGTCGACCCGATCTTCGGATGAACCTTCGGCAATGTTTTTAGGCGAGCATTCTCCCCCCTTCTACGTATCTTACTTTTATAGTCTTTATTTCCTCCTATTGATCTATTGCTATCTGTGATGCAATGATCTAGTTTTCATACCCGTGATATCCCTTGCAGCCATTAAATTGCCTTGGACACATCCTATTACCTGTTGTTTGGTAGATAGTCATCCTTGCGAGTCGTAGTTGCTTGCGCAGGTGTTGCGTCGCGCCGTTGATGTTCCACAGTTGTTGGAGTAATACCTTATGTTTAATGTTGGAGATGATTATAACTTTAATTACCGTTTAATAACTAAAATTGAAGTAGATAAATAATGCATAGGCACAGGTGGGCAATAGATGTTATTTGGTTTTTAAAACGTCCACTTGTGTCCCGTAGGACCCCGAGTACTTGATACCTGTTCTTTGAATATCCGCACTATCCGCATGTGGGACCATGAATCCCCCTAGCCAGAGCTTGAGTCATATATTATTTCTTGGGGCCACAAACTAGTTTGGGGCTTTATTACTATCCTGTACTTATGCCATGCTTTACTGCTTTATTTACGATTGCGCGTGGAGCGCCTGTACTGTTTAGGAATTGTGATACGTTTAAGCGGTATCGACAAGCCCATTCACACTTTCGGGTTCCAAGTCATTTACAGCCGTCGACACAAACCTTTGGGTCCGTCTCAGAGCCGGCCACCTTCGTCGCGGGTAGCTTAGTGGGGTGGCCCCCTAAAATATTATATGAATCTTGCAATTGCTCTGTCGTGATGCCTCGTTGGGTTTTCATTTGGTTTTTCCCGAGGTTGATCGTGCGTGTGTTGCTATTTGTGCCCCCCCCCTGGAGGGTAAAACTTTCTGAAAGCCGTGTCCGCGGTTATGGACGACTTGGAGCACCGTATCTCGATCATAGACAACTATAACTAAAGTAGTGCTATAAATTTGACTTTATAATGACTAGTAATCAACTTCACTATTATGGAATGGCTAAATAAAAGTGCCAATAATTGCTGGTTTGGGTTGTCACCTGTTACCATTGTATTTGACTAGTAAGTATTGCAACTACAACGGAATGGCTAAATAAAAGTAACAATAACTGCTGGGTTTTGGGATGTCTCATGCTATATGTATCTGACTAGTAAGTACTACAACTACAATAGAATGGTTAACTAAAACGCCTAACGCTTATTATATCGGGATGACTCATGCTATCTATATCGACTAGTAATTGCCGAACTATAACGGAATGAATAAAACTGCCAATCGTGTGAGTTCCTCGGTTGACTTCTCGTTTGGTCTCAAGGGGAAATACCGGATGAGTATGCTTGGTGATAGTTTCGTGTTGGATCCGAATAGGTATTTCTTATCCCTATCGATAGCCGCCACCGTATTGAGTCTCTATAGGTTGTTTAGTGCATGTCGACCGCCGCTTGATCCACCATACCTATGTAGGCGAGGACCGCCAATTCTAGTCTCGCGTGTCTTGACCTCGATCGACCGCTTTTTCCTTTGCCCTTTGCCGGCACCCCTTTTGTTTTAGCAGGTTTTGAGATCGACGTTGTTAGTAGGGTTACCCTTCCGGCTTGTCATGGGCAGGGTTATGAACGCTATTGGTTATTCTTCAGGGCTCTTAGCTCAATTTGCATCTTGTCCGTACTCGGACGTTGTATCGTTTTCAAGGTCATTTGAATCTTTGTACTGTATATCTGTATTCTTGACTCATTGAGTCGCTGTTGTATCTATGTTTTGTGGGTTCTATCGAGGACTATTGTGTAATGATATTACTTTGTTTTCCACCCGCACGCAAGTGCCTGGTGGGCACCTTTGAATCGTTTCTATGCGGGTTTGGCGGGAAGCGTTAAAACGTGCATTGGGCCGATCCCGAGGGTGTTATAGAGTGGTATCAGAGCTCAGCAGTTACGGTACCCCACTGGTCCAGCCTGTAGGATAACCTAGCTAACATCCGTTGTAGAGTGTCAAAACTATTTTGGAAAATCGGTTGGATAGATCTGATTAGGTCTGCTTTTACTCCTTACTTCTCTGCTATTCTTATCTTACCTTTGCGAGTTTTGGATCTACCTCGTATCTTTTCTTCGAGTCCAGGATTTCTCGTGGTTGGGTTTCCGTCGTACCTTCAGGGTTTCGCTTCCTTCCTTTTATAGCGGTGATGCTACGATTATAAAATCTACATCTCGTCTGTTGTACACTTCATACAATCTTTTTGTTCTTGAACCCTTTATCTGTATGTGTACCTTGATGGATATCCGTATCGTTGAAAAACATAGGAGAAGGACGAGCATTAGTGAAGTTGCAGTATACCTTGAGCATGTGTTGTTCATGCCAATGGAACCATCGTGGAACCTAATCATTATGTCTTTCATACGATTTCTTTTCTATCTTTCGGTGGTTTCCAATGCGATGACATCATCTGCGTCAGATCCGATGAAGAACTTGCATCACTCCTTTGTTTTCCGGACATCGCCTGTCAAGATCTTTAGTCTAATTTTGAAAGTTGTGTTGCATGATTTTCCTACTCTTTTATGGAATTAATAGTTTGGGTACGGGATGGACTGATCACCAACACCGACTCTTACTGTTCACTCTTGTACATCGAACTGGTTGATCACTGTAACTTTTCCTCTTTTCACGGAAGTTAGAGGTGGCCCTATCTTTTGATACCTCTACCTTGGTCCTTTGTTTCTCCGGAGTGTTCTCTCGATGAACGTGAGCAACAGACCTTGTTGGTGGTCTCGCCAATTTCAAGACGGAAGAAAAATCCTTGTTAGTGGTGTCGCGAGGATCTACATGAAGCGAGAAGATTCAGATCGTCGGCCTTCTTCTCCGTACCATGAGGCGGATCTCGAGGGCGAGATCCATTGTTAGTGGTGTCGAATTGTAGCACCCCGGGTAAATCCACTACTAGAAAATCGCGTGTTATTTTATTTAAGCATCATCATGACATCATGCATATTTCTGCACTAAACTATTTCTCTAAAAGCCTCTATTTGTTTTATAAATATCCCCATCTTTTATTTCAAATCAAACCGTCGGTCCGCCATCTTTTGTTTGCCTAAACTATTTTATCAAAAGGATATTTAAAACTAAATAAAATAAATAAAACCTAATTTTGTGGGGGAGGCAGTCCAGTCGGCCAGGTCCAAAAGCCCAACCAACCGGACCACCTACAACCCCACTAGTCAAAAACCCTAACCGTCTAACCCTAAACTACCTACCCCAAACCCTAGCCTAGACCCACCCCGTCGCCGCCACTCACGCCCTCTCTCACGTGCGTGGTCATGTTCCCAGTCAAACCCAACTCACCTGGCCGCTCCCTGCCAGGTCGACCCCACCCATGACCCCGCTCCCTCTCGCGCGTCACCCACACGCTTCGCTCTCGCCCCAACCCCGCGTGGCCTCATGGCCTCTTCCTCCCCTGCTTCTCGAGAGGCACCGCCGCCAGTGACCTCTCTCTCTCTCCCCGCTCCTTCTCCCTTCCTGGACACGCACGCTGCCGGCCTTCCTCCTCGGCCACCCCATCTCCCCGAGCCGCGACGCCTCCCCACCCTGTCTTCCTCCCTCGATCGCCCTCGTCCTCATCTGGAGCTGGGGCGCCGCCGCTGCCTGGGGTTCGCCTTCCTTCTTCGCCCGTCGTCGCCCAAGCGAGCACATCGCCGCTAACGCGCCCTCTCTCTGGCCCGCCGTCGCCGCCTTGTGCTCCATCCTCGTCGGCCCTGCGCGAGCCCCTCCCACCGTCCTCTTCCCCCGACCTCGCCCTCGAACACTGCCCCTACAACCAGCGACCTCCTGCCGCCACAGCCGGCGGCCCCTCGGCCACAAGACTTTCGACAGAGCACCACCGCTGCCACACCGCTGGCGCTTAGCGCCTCGCACTGCAGCTTCCTCCTACTCGTCCGGTGCCCTGCTCGCCGCTGCCAAGAGCCTCCTCGGTGACCTCCTTCCTCACGCTCGATCGATGTGTATGTATGCATCTCCTGGGAGCATCAAGCACGCATGCAGGGGTGCTTGTATTATCTTTCAGAAGACGTTTCTCTTCGAGCACGTCAGTGTGGTGTCCCTGGACACTGTGTGTTTGCTGTTGAAAAAACCGACAACTCTTCAGGTGCTTGCTTGTATGCGACGGATTTGGAGTGTCCCCGCGGGCCTCTGAAGATCATCGGCTACCAAACCATGAACACCACCAAGGCAAGCTCTCCGACATGGATCCTGTCGCAAAGACTGACTTTGTCAAGTACCTGCTATCACAAGATCGTCCGGAGTCTTTGTACCCGAAGGCCTCCTTCTCGGAACCGAAGACCGCGCAATGCCGAGCTCTTCCTCCCGCAATCCGAAGACCCCAATACCGGATCCGATTGTCGAGACCCCATCGAGCCCGAACCCCGAACCAAGATCGCCAAGCCCCCAAGTGTGACCCTTTCCCGAGACACCTATTTTTTATTAATGATATATAATTGTTGCATATTAAATTGTTCTTACTTGCATGCATATTGTGGGTGTTTGGGCTATTTCGATAACTTACCTAAATTAAATATGGAGGTCATATGCGGGCGAATCTAGTCTTATTTTCGCCCCATGTAAATTTGTGTAGCGAACTAACGATACAATTTTGCCTTGTTAATACAACATTTAAATTGCGGGGTATCTAAACAACATAAACCACCTATCCATTTGTCGGGACCCGGTTACGCTTAATATTGCCTAATTGCATCACATTTTGCCATGTCATACATCATACATGCATCATGCCCGATCTTCTATCGTAGTATTAAATAGTGCATCCGGTGTTTCTTCTAGTGCTTTGCTTCTTCACGAATTAGGCCGATGAGTTGATGCGAGAGTCGACCCGATCTTCGGATGAACCTTCGGCAATGTTTATAGGCGAGCATTCTCCCCCTTTCTACCTATATTAATTTTATAGTCTTTATTTCCTCCTGTTGATCTATTGCTATCTGTGATGCGATGCTCTAGTTTTCGTACCAGTGATATCCCTTGCAGCCATTAAATTGCCTTGGACACATCCTATTACCTGTTGTTTGGTAGATAGTCAGCCTTGCGAGTCGTAGTTGCTTAGCAGTGTTGCGTACCGTCGATGTTCCACAGTTGTTGGAGTAATACCTTATGTTTAATGTTGGAGATGATTATAACTTTAATTACCGTTTAATAACTAAAATTGAAGTAGGTAAATAATGCAGAGGAACAGGTGGACAATAGATGTTATTTGATTTTTAACCGTCCACTTGTGTCCCGTAGGACCCCAAGTACTTGATACCTGTTCTTTGAATATTCGCACTATCCGCATGTGGGACCATGAATCCCCCTAGCAAGAGCTTGAGTCATATATCATTTCTTGGGGCCACAAACTAGTTTGGGGCTTTATTACTATCCTGTACTTATACCATGCTTTACTACTTTATTTACGATTGTGCATGGAGTACCTGTACTGTTTAGAAATTGTGATACGTTTATGTGGTATCGATAAGCTCAGTCACACTTTCGGGTTCCCAGTCGTTTATAGCCGTCGACACAAACCTCTGGGTCCGTCTCGGAGCCGGCAACTTCATCGCAGGTAGATTAGTGGGGTGCCCCCAGAAATATTATATGAATCTGGCAATTGTTCTGTCGTGATGCCTCGTTGGGTTTTCATTGGTTTTTCCCGAGGTTGATCGTGCGTGTGTTGCTATTTGTGCCCCCCTGTAGGGTAAAACTTTTTGAAAGCCGTGTCCGCGGTTATGGACGACTTGGAGCACAGTATCTTGATCAGACAACTATAACTAAAGTAGTGCTATAAATTTGACTTTATAATGACTAGTAATCAACTTCACTATAATGGAATGGCTAAATAAAAGTGCAAACAATTGCTGGTTTGGGTTGTCACCTGTTACCATTGTATCTGACTAGTAAGTATTGCAACTACAATGGAATGGCTAAATAAAATTACCAACAACTGCTGGGTTTTGGGATGTCTCATGCTATATGTATCTGACTAGTAAGTACTACAACTACAACGGAATGGTTAACTAAAACTGCCCACTGCTTATTATATCAGGATGACTCATGCTATCTATATCTGACTAGTAATTGCCGCAACTATAACGGAATGAATAAAACTGTCAACTCTGTGAGTTCCTTGGTTGACTTCCTCGTTTGGTCTCAAGGGGGAAATACCAGGATGGGTATGCTTGGTGATAGTTTTAGGTTGGATCCGAATAGGTATTTCTTATCCCTATCTGATAGCCGCCAGCTGTATTTAGTCTCTATAGGTTGAGATCGACGTAGTTAGCAGGGTTACCCTTCCGGCTTGGCCTGGGTAGGGTTATGGATGCCATTGGTTATTCTTCCGGGCTCTTAGCTCAATTTGCATCTTGTCCGTACTCGGACGTTGTATCGTTTTCAAGGTGATTTAAATCTTTGTACTGTATATCTGTATGCTTGACTCATTGAGTCGCTGTTGTATCTATGTTTTGTGGGTTCCATCGAGGACTATTGTGTACGGGTTCGTAGCATGGAAAACAAAAATTTTCTATCGCATACAAACAAACAAGCCAAGATCTATCTACTAGATTGTAGCAACGAGTCGATGGTATAACTTACCCTCGAAGATTCCAAAGCGTTTAACGAGAGCGGATTCTCGTGGGTGATTTAGTCGTACTCTTCCCGATCTCAAGATCGTGTAGACGATCCTTCCAGCGCCACGTTCCGGCAGCGCTCCCGCAGTCGGTCACACGTTCGACTTTCGAAGACCTTCCTCTCCCTTGTTCCAGAAAATGAGGTTGTAGCACTCTCTCGCGATTCCGAAAGACAACGGTGGTACCGGAAGTAGAGGGAGATCCCGCAGGCTTCGCCTTAAGCGGTGCAGTATGGTGGAGCTTATGAGAGGCTATTAGTGGTCTAGTAATTAGACACACCAATTAGAAGGCTCTAAACCAATTAGAAGGCTCTAAACCGCTGGCTAAAGCAATTAGAAGCTCTAAACCAAAACGGCTCTAAACCGGAGATCTAGAGTAGAAAGTTATGTGTCTATGGAGGAGCCCCGCCTCCTTATATGGGAGGGGGGTCCTTGGCGCAGGAGGGAGGAGTCCTCCCAACTCGGCCTAGGGTGGCGCCCTGGAGGAGTCCAACTCCTCCTCCGGTTGGTTCCAACTCCTCTTGCTTGTTTCCCAGTTTCTTGTTTTGGCGCTTTGACTTTCAAACTGGACATTTGACTTTTCTGTTTAGGATTCAATTTAATCCTTTATTTGGGACAGCAAGAACACTTAGTACATGATGCAATCATTCAATGAGCAATGACACATTCATGTACCCTTCCCCCTGAGTCTTGGGACAATCCGGAACCTTCTAGAACATTCCGATGAAAACACGAAATCATTCCCGAACTCAAACGGACTTTCCTTATATGAATCTTATTCTCGGACCATTCCGGATCACCTCGTGATATCCGGATCCCATCCGAGACTCGAACAACATTCGGTCTCTTTCTCATAATACCATAACTACTCAAACAACGTCGAATCCTTAAGTGTGTCTTCCTACGGTTCGTGAATTATGCGGACATGATCGAGACACTTCTCCGAACAATAACCAATAGAGGAATCTGAAAATTCATATGGCTCCCACATATTTCTACGATTACTTTGATCGAATGAACCACTTACATACGATACCAATTTCCCTTTGTCTCACGATATGTTACTTACCCGAGGTTATGATCGTCGGATCTCCGCATACCTAGTTCAACCTCGCATCGATAAGTACTCTTTCTCGTTCCGTGATATGTGATCCCTTGTGACCAAGTCACATGCTTGCAAGCTAATTGGATGACATTCCACCGAGAGGGCCCAGTATATCTATCCGTCATGTGGATGGACAAATCCCACTCTTGATCCATGTGTTTCAACCAATACTTTCCGAACACTTAATGCCACCTTTATAGCCACCCAGTTACGGTGTGGTGTTTGATGTCATCAAAGCATCCATCCGGTAAAGGTGATATGCATGATCTCATGGTCGAAGGAATTAGGTTACTATGTATCAGAAAGCACATAGCAATTGAACTAATGAAATGACTTGATCTTTATGCTACGCTTATCTATAGGAGTATGTCCACCATATCATTCTCCTAACGATATGATCTTATTGTTGATAACATCTCAATGTTCATGATATGGAAACCACAATCATTAATCAACCAACAAGCTAGTGAAGTATAGAGGCTATACTAGGGACTTCAAATTAAGTTTACAAATCACACAAGTATTAATGGTTTCTTTGTTAATACTATTATAGCATGAATGTAAACATTTATCATAAACACAAAGATATAATAATAACTATATTTATTATTGCCTCTAGGGCATATCTCCAGCCTCCCACTTGCACTAGAGTCATCTAATCTAGATTACATGGTAATATACCGAACACCCATGGCAGTTTGGTGTTGGTCATGTTTTGCCCTCGGAGAGGTTTAGTCAACGGATCCGCCACATTCAGATCTGTGTGTGTACTTTGCAAATCTTTATATCCCCATCCCGGATATGTTCTCGAATAGCGTGAAAACGCAGCTTGATATGCTTGACTTCTTGTGTGACCTTGGTTCTTGCGATTGGCTATGGCGCCCATGTTATCACAAGATAGACATTGGGTCCAGCGCACTTGGAACCACACCCACTCTGTAATGAACTCTTTCATCCATATCGCTTCTTGTGAAGCCTTGAGCGACCATGTATTCGATTTTGAAGATCTTGCCACAACGCTTTGCTTTGCACTCCTCCAGCTAATCGCTGCACCATTCAAAATAAATACGATCCGGATTGTGATTTAGAATCATCTGGATCGGTGTTCCAACTAGCATCGGTGTAACCATTAACAACGAGCTGTTCATCACCTCCATAAGAAAGAACCATATCCTTAGTTCTTCTCAAGTACTTAAGGATGTTTTTGATCATTGTCCAATGATCCACTCGGATCACTTTGATATCTGCTAGTTAAACTAACAAAGATATGCAATGTCGGGTCTAGTACATAGCATGGCATACATTAGAGATCCTATGGCTGAGGCATAGGAGTCTTACTCATCCTTTCTCTATCTTCTGCCGATGTCGGACTTTGAGTTTTACTCAAGGTCGATAGCAACATGGGCAAGAACCCTTTCTTGCTTTCTTCCATTCCAAATCTCTTTAGAACTTTGTCCAAATATGTACTCTGTGACAATGATATTTGGCGTTGATCTATCTCTATAAATCTTTATGCCTAATATGTAAGTCGCTTCGCCAAGATCCTTCATTGAAAAACTATTATTCAAATATTCCTTGACACTATTAAGAAGGTCTACATCATTCCCAATCAACAATATGTCATCCACATACGTATTAAGAATGCTACTGAGCTCCCACTCACTTTCTTGTAAATACAAGCTTCTCCATAAGTTTGTATAAAACCAAAACTTTGATTACCTTATCAAAACGTTGATTCCAACTTCGGATGCTTGCTTCAATCCATAGATGGATCGTTGAAGTTTGCATACCTTGTTAGCATCTATAGGATCGACAAAACCTTTGGGTTGCATCATATACAACTCTTCATCAATGTCTCCATTGAGGAATGCTTTTTGACATCCATCCGCCATATCTCATAATCATAATATGCAGCGATTGCTAACATAATCCTCAGACTTTAGCTTCGCCATTGGTGAGAAAGTCTCATCGTAGTCAACTCCTTGAATTTGTCGAAACCCTTTTGCACAAGTCGAGCTTTATAGACAGATAACATTACCATCAAGATCTGTTTTCTTCTTGAAAATCCATTTGTTTTCGACACCTTCCGCCATCCGGTAAGTCCACCAAAGTCCATACTTGGTTTTCGTACATGGATCCAATCTCGGATTTCATGGCTTCTTGCCATTTATTGGAATCTGGCTCATCATCGCTTCCTCATATGTCTCGGGTCATCGGTGTTGTCCACCACCATGACATTCATAACGGAATCATACCAACTGGAGTGGTACGAGTTCTCGTTGACCTCCGAGGCTCAGAGCAACTTCAACCAAGTTTCATGATCATCATCATTAGCTTCCTCCCTTATTGGTGCAGGCACCACAGAACTTCTTCGGTCTTTGCGCTACTCGCAATTTCGAGAGAAGGTTCAACAACCTCGTCGAGTTCTACTTTCCTTCCAGTCACTTCTTCGAGAGAAATTCCTTCTAGAAAGGATCCATTCTTAGCAACGAATGTTTTGCCTTCGGATCTATGATAGAAGGTATACCCAATAGTTTCCTTGGTATCCTATGAAGACGCATTTTTCCGCTTTGGGTTCAAGCTTGTCATTGTAACTTCTTTACATAGGCTTCAGATCCCCAAACTTTAAGGAGCGACAATTTAGGTTTCTTCCCAAACCATAATTCAAGCGGTGTCGTTTCAACGGATTTAGACGGTGCCCTATTTAAAGTGAATGCTTGTTTCTAATGCATAACCCCAAAATGATAGCGGTAAACTGTAAGTGACATCATAGAACGAACCATATCTAAGAGAGTTCGATTACGTTCGGACACACCATTACGTTGTGGTGTTCCGGCGGTGTCAATTGTGAAAGTATTCGCACTTCTTTAAATGCTCGCCAAACTCAGAACTTATATATTCACCTCCACGATCGTAACGTAGAAATTTAATCTTCTTGTTACGTTGATTCTCTACCTCACTTTGAAACTCCTTAAACTTCTCGAAAGTTTCGGACTTATGTTTCATGAAATAGATATATCCATATCTACTCAAGTCATCCGTGAAGGTAAGAACATAACGATAACCATCACATGACGCTACACTCATTGGACCACACACATCGGTATGTATGATTTCCAATAAGTCCGTAGCTCGCTCCATCATACCGTAAAATGGAGTCTTAGTCATTTTTCCCATCGACATGCTTCGCATCTTTCAAGTGATTCAAAATCAAGTGATTCAAGAAGTCCATCGGAATGGAGTTTCTTCACACGTTTCACTCCGATGTGACCAAGACGATGCCACATATAGGTCGAATTATCGCTGATTTCAAGCGTTTAGCCTCAATGTTGTTGATATGTGTATTTCCACTATCGAGATTCAATAAGAATAGACCATCTATCAAAGGTGCATGTGCATAAAACATATTACTCATATAAATAGAACAACCATTATTCTCGATTTAAACAAGTAATCGTCTCGCAATAAACAAGATCCCGATATAATGTTCATGCTCAACGCAGCACCAAATAACAATTATTTAAGTATAAAACTAATCCCGATGGTAGATGAAGGGTAGCGCGTCACCGCGATCACATCAACCTTTGATCCGCTTTCCACGCGCGCATCACCTCGTTCTTCGCTAGCTTCCGTTTATTCTGCAAAGACCTGCTTCGAGTTACAAATATGAGCAACCTAACCAAGATCAAATACCGAGCACTACTAAGTACTAGTGAGATACACATCAATAACATGTATATCGATATACCTTTCTTCTTGATGTTGCCGTTCTTCAGATCCGCCAAGTACTTTGGGCAATTCCGCCCAAAGGACCTTCTCCCTTGCGAAAAGCACTCGGTTTCAGGCTTAGGTCCAGCCTGGTCTTCTTCGTCGTGGTAGCTTTCTTACCACCCTTCTTGAAGTGTCCTTTGCTTAGACTTGCCTTTCTTGAATTTGGTGGTCTTATTGACCAACAACACTTGGTGCTCTTTCTTGATCTCCACTTCGCAGATTTCAACATGGCAAAGAGTTCTCAACGTCTTGTTCATGTTACGCATGTTGTAGTTCATCACAAAGTTCTTGTAACTTGGTGGTAGTGATTGGAGGACGCGGTAAATCCCCAAAGCATTAGGAATCACTATACCCAAGCTTTGAAGTTTGTTTGCGTCCGCAGACATCTTAAGCACATGCTCAAAGACGGAGCTGTCATCTTCCATCTTGCGCTTAAAGAACTTTTAAGCCTCATAGCTTTCAATTGCCGCATGAGTCTCAAAAATCAATTTGAGATCTTCGACAATATCATATGGGTCGACTCTTCAAACCTTTTCTCAAGCTCCGATTCTAAACCATACAAGATAGCACTGAACTATGGAGTACCGATTCTTCCGAGCGAGGTAAACATTCTTTACTTCATCGGAAGCATCACCAGTGGGTCACCAATGGTGCATCCAAAGACATAGGTCAAATTACCACCGTGAGGACAATCCTCAAATTGCGGAACCAATCCAAGTTGCTTCCATTGTTTTTTCAACTTTTCTTTCTCTAGGAACGCATTAAAATTGATGGTAGGGGCTGTCATTGATCTACACCATATTTGCAATAGTTTAGACTAAGTTTATGACAAATTGAGTTCAAATTTAATTAATGAAATTAAACTAGGTGAACTCCCACTCAAAACAACATCCCTCACATTGTTTTAGTGATCACACGAACCAAATCCACTACATCAACACCGATCATCACGAGAGTTGATATAGTTTCAATGGCGAACAATCATCATGTTCATCATATCTACTATACGATTCATGCTTTACCTTTCGGTAATCCGTGTTCCGAGACCATGTCTGTACATGCTAGGCTCGTCAAGATCAAACCTCAGTTCGCATGAGCAAATCTGGCTTGCTCACGTTGTATACACTTGCGTAATCTATCACACCCGATCATCACGTGGTGCTTGAAACAACAAGCTTTAGCAACGGTGCTAATCGAGGTGAACACTTTATGATTTGAAATTGATGTGCATGAGGGATCATCTTATAATGCTACCGTCGTCTACTAAGCAATACAAGATGCATAAAGGATTAACATCACATGCAATTCAATATATATGTGATATGATATGGTTTTCTTCTTCGTGCCTCCGATCTCCATCTTCAAGCACGAACATGATCTCCATCATCACCGCATTGCATCAAGGTCAATGACGCTTCTCCATGGTTGTCGCCCACCGCTTCAACTATTACAACTACTTTGAATAGACACGCGGGTCTTAACATAAATTAAAGACAACCATATGGCTCGCCGGTTGTCGACTTACAATAAGGAACATTGCATACATCAAATATAATCACAATCATGGCCATATCACATCATTGCACACCTGCAAAACAAAGTTAGACGCTTCTACTTTCTTTGCATATTTTACGTGGTTTGGGGCTTTCAATAAGTGTCGTTCTAACTTACGAACAAGAACCACAACATTGATACTAGCATTGTTGATCACCCGTTGTAAATTGGATCTTAACTATGCTAGGAGAAACATGCACCGCAAAGCCACTTATGCAATACAAGTTACATGTCAAGCGTGGAGCAAGTCTCATGAACGATGTCATGTAAGGTTAGCCCGGCCGCTTCATCCCAACATACCGCAAGATGCAAAGTACACAAAAGCAATCTACAATAAAAGCATCAACGCCCACAATGACCATTGTGTTCTACTCGTGCAGATCTACATATAGACACGGCTCGATACCATTTATGCGGGTTCAGAGCATGGAAAACAAAATTTTCTATCGTGACAAACAAACAAGCCAAGATCTATCTACTAGATTGTAGCAACGAGTCGATGGTATAACTTACCCTCGAAGATTCCAAAGCGTTAACGAGAGCGATTCTCGTGGGTGATGTAGTCATTCTTCCCGATCTCAAGATCGTAGACGATCCTTCCAGCCACGCTCCGCAGCGCTCCTGCGATCGGTCACACGTTCGGTACTGACGAAGACCTTCCTCTCCTTGTTCCAAAGAGGCAGCGGGAGGTTGTAGCACTCTCCTCGCGATTCCCAAGCGACAACTGGCTGGTACCAAGTAGAGGGAGATCCGCAGGCTTCGCCTTGCTTGGCAAGTAGTATGGTGGAGCTTATGAGAGAGGCTATTAGTGGTCTAGTAATTAGACACACCAATTAGAAGGCTCTAAACCAATTAGAAGGCTCTAAACCTGGCTAAAGCAATTAGAAGCTCTAAACCAAAACGGCTCTAAACCGGAGATCTAGAGTAGAAGTTATGTGTCTATGGGAGGAGCCCCGCCTTCTTATATGGGAGGGGGTCCTTGGCGCCAGGGAGGGAGGAGTCCTCCCCAACTCGCCTAGGGTGGCGCCCGAGGAGTCCAACTCCTCCTCCAGTTGGTTCCAACTCCTCTTGCTTGTTTCCACAGTTTCTTGTTTTGGCTTTGACTTTCAAACGGACATTTGACTTTTCTGTTTTAGGATTCAATTTAATCCTTTATTTGGGACAGCAAGAACACTTAGTACATGATGCAATCATTCAATGAGCAATGACATATTCATGTACCCTTCCCCGAGTGCGGACAATCCGAACCTTCTAGAACATTCCGATGAAAACACCGAAATCATTCCCGAACTCAAACGGGACTTTCCTTATATGAATCTTATTCTCCGGACCATTCCGGATCACCTCGTGATATCCGGATCCCATCCGAGACTCGAACAACATTCGGTCTCTTTCTCATAATACCATAACTACTCAAACAACGTCGAATCCTTAAGTGTGTCTCCCTACGGTTCGTGAATTATGCGGACATGATCGAGACACTTCTCTAACAATAACCAATAGAGGAATCTGAAATTCATATGGCTCCACATATTTCTCGATTACTTTGCTATCGAATGAACCACTTACATACGATACCAATTTCCCTTTGTCTCACGATATGTTACTTACCCGAGGTTATGATCGTCGGTATCTCGCATACCTAGTTCAACCTCGCATCGATAAGTACTCTTTCTCGTTCCCGTGATATGTGATCCCTTGTGACCAAGTCACATGCTTGCAAGCTAATTGGATGACATTCCACCTAGAGGGCCCAGAGTATATCTATCCGTCATGTGGATGGACAAATCCCACTCTTGATCCATGTGTTTCAACCAATACTTTCGAACACTTAATGCCACCTTTATAGCCACCCGCCATTGTGGTGTTTGATGTCATCAAAGCATCCATCCTAAAGGTGATATGCATGATCTCATGGTCGAAGGAATTAGGTTACTATGTATCGAGCATAGCAATTGAACTAATGAAATGACTTGATCTTTATGCTACGCTTATCTATAGGAGTATGTCCACCATATCATTCTCCTAACGATATGATCTTGTTGTTGATAACATCTCAATGTTCATGATATGGAAACCACAATCATTAATCAACCAACAAGCTAGTGAAGTATAGAGGCTATACTAGGGACTTCAAATTAAGTTTACAAATCACACAAGTATTAATGGTTTCTTTGTTAATACTATTATAGCATGAATGTAAACATTTATCATAAACACAAAGATATAATAATAACTATATTTATTATTGCCTCTAGGGCATATCTCCAACATATTGTGTAATGTTATTACTTTGTTTTCCACCCGCACGCAAGTGCCTGGTGGGCACCTTTGAATCGTTTCTATGCCACTACAAGGAATGTGTCAAACTATGACGTTTTGGTAGTGACCCTGAATGAAATCGTCATAAATTTATGACGATTCTAAACTAGATGGTCGTAAGCTATTTTGGAGGGCCAAATCCTTATTAAACTATGACGATTTCGTGAAAAACGTCGTAATTTCTATGGACAAAATCGTCATAATTTCTAGACAGGTTGAGATATAAGAGAGGGTCAATATCAGCCGTAGGATGTAAACATAATAAACGGATAGGATGCTGAAGTGTGGAAAGTTGTTGTGGATCGGTGACATGGCATCCAAGGCGGGCGCACACAAAATCCCCCGCCCCATCCTCTAACCCTAATCTCTCCCCAGCCGCCACACCACTCCCATCTCCCCAGCCGCCACACCACACCCATCTCCGGTCACCCCTTCTCCTTCCTCACTGTAGGCGATCCCCTCCTCCTCCTGCCCCACCTTTGTGTGCTTTGATCACCCTGCCCCGCCTCCTCCACCTCCACTGCCCTCCTCCTGCTTCCGCGTAGGGGAGCAGCAGCCGACGAAAGGGACAGCGGAGGAGACAGAGGGGAACGGAATGAAGAGTCCCCTACCATGGATCCCGAGGCGGGCACTCACGGAGACCAGTGCACGGCGGTGGTAGCAGCGTTGTGATTCTCCAAAGCTTGATCGAGGCTCATCTTGATGTCACCGTCTTGCCTTGATCCGTGTTGGATTCTTGAATGTATTTTCCTTTTATGTTTCGCAGGAGGAGGCAGGGCATGGAGGGAGGCAAGTAGGGGAAGCAAGAAGAGGCTGCCGTGGCGGATGACGCCAGCTCGCGTGCGAGCCTCGGGTGGTGTATCGACCTCAAAGACGTCGCCGCTCGCTCACAAGGCGGCCTTCATGGACGACATCCAAGACTCGGAGACCAACAAGGAGATCCTCGGCGTCTCCTTCGCCTTCCGGACGCCACCCTCGCCCCGCCTCAAGTACGCGTCGTGCCCCACGCCGACGACAACGGCGAGGGCGGCACCTTCGCTTACTCCCTCTGCCGCCACGCCCGCTGTCTGCTCCCGCCGGACGTGGCGCCGAGCCCGGACGAGGACCAGTTCCGACGCGGCGTAGCCAAGAAGTACCTCGAGTACGGCGGCGGCAATGCCACCGCCAGCCGGGCGGCGGCAAGGCCTGCCACAAAGTGCTCGGCGACATGGTCAGCGCTGCTTGTGCTTTCGCTGCGTCGGCCACAAGACCGCATGGTCATCGGGACGGCGTGCTCACGCTGCCATCTCCTGTAAGTCTTCTTCCCATCGACTCACTTGCCTATTCTTCTTGATTTGCTAGTAGTATTTCTGGATTGGTGTGGAATGATCCGGAGATTGTGTTCTGTTTTTGCAGTTTCTGCGGTGTCCGGCCGGAACTGTCCATGGAGAAAGGGCATCACAAATGTAAGGATCCAACCAACCATGGCCATGGCCCTCTCTGTTGATTTATCTTTCTCGAGGAGTGATTTGTCTTCTCTGTCTGTTTAGCCACCGTTTCTTGATTCATGTCCGGACTAGCTAGTAGATGGCACGGTCATGGCACATGTGATTAATTGAATCTTGTCACTAGTCATGGCATGCCGAACAGTTGTTATGAGCGTGAAAGTAGACTAATTTCTTCCTCATTGATCGCTCTAATTGCCGAGTTGTGGTGGTATGGAATTGTAGCTGGAACCAAATATGATCTTCATCTACGGAGTATGTTTGTTTTGTTCATGTTACATTGTTAGGAGAAAGAGCAAGAGCACAATTATGGTACCAAGTAGCAAGGTCCATAAATCGAAATGCACTAATCTTGAGTCACGAAAAGTTGGCATCGATAAATTTAATTCGGATCGAGGAAATTGTTTTCATTTTCCGCACAATAATTTAGCTGTAGACTTAATTTATGCCTGCACATGTGCCCTGCCCTTTATCTGATTCTTTCTTTGTAGATTTGTCCTGCTCTATCTACAATGCATTTTTAATCGATTCGCTAATATGGTTCTGCAGATGTGGAGTTACCTCTTGCTTGCTTCATCTTGGTTTGCCTATTTGCGCTTGCAACACTATGGCACTCAGGTGGGGTTCCTTTTTGCCCCAATTGTGATAGCATGGCTTGTATGTATAAGCTCGATTGGTGTCTACAATATTGTGAAATGGGAACCTCATGTATATCGAGCATTATCCCAGACATATGTACAAATTCTTGAAGAAAACACGAGAGGAGGTTGGATGTCCTGGGAGGAATCTTGCTATGTGTTCTTGATACGGTTGCTCAACAATGATATTTCGTGCCTTGATATGTGGATCATATCCACTAATGTGAATGCTTTACTCTTTCAGATCTGAAGCAATGTTTGCAGATCCGGGGCATTTCAATCATTGTCGTCTGGTGAAGAAATGACCGCTGCACTCTAAAGTTTTCGCTCGGTGTTTCAATATTGAAGCAAGCAATACTGGTGAATATTTTGTCTCGATAACTGCTTCCTGGATGCGATTGCTTTCACTTGCATGGTTTACCCATCATTGATCCTTGCATACATGGGCCAAGCTTATCTGTCTAAGCATCATATCACGGAAGGTGACTACGGATCGGATTCTACGGTTCGTGCTGCAAGTCATGTTCCTCGATCTTTGTCGAAACGAGAATAGTATTATATTGTTCTATTTGTCTTGTATTTTAATGTTTGCTATTCGTCATTTTCCGAGTTGATTAGGTGGCCTGCTCGCGATTGCCATTCTTGCGTTAGCCATTGTGGGCAGCAAGCTGTTATCACCGTACATTTCGATGATCAAGGATTGCACTTCTCTAGGCTGCTTTCCCGGTGAAGATCGTGCACACATCCGCCAAAGTACACGGCGGATATACATTCGGAGATCAATTGGATCGATGATAATTGCTTAGCCGTAACTATCGGTTTGAGACACTAAACACTTGGGCAATGCATCGTATACAATGTCAATAAGTCATTGGCACCTTGAAAATAATCGCCTTATCCCCTGCTAAATTGACATTATATATACATCTGAATGATATGTGGTGATGTTTCTGTAAACATGATTGGCTGTAATAACCGTCATGCTGGTCACAACATGCCTGATGTCGCTGGTGATAGTCCTGTGCTCACTCACTGAAGTTGGTATTCTAGGCCGGTGTAGGATCTTTGTGGCCCTGTACGCTCCTGTCTTGGTGGTGAGATTGATCTTTGGGCTAGGTGGTGGTGTATGGTGAAGCCTTCCCGTGGTGTTACGTGTTGTCGTTGCCGTCGATACTCTTCCGCCTCCTCTCCGTGAGATAGAACTCGCCCGGTAGGTGCTCCTTCTATGCTTCCTCCAGCTTTATCTACCTTGCCATGTCAAGTGTGTTTTCTGTGATTCCCCACTGTCTAGATTTCATATCTGAACCTAGGGTTCACATCTGGTGAATAACTATGTCTGGTGGAGATATCTTAGCTCTGGTTTGATGCTCAATTGACATGCTTGGTTTACTTGTGATGGTCTCAAGGCCCTGTTTTAATTCTGTACCCTGTGATTAAATGATGAGGTACTATGTGAAGGGCTGATTAAAACCCTTCTATCTGAGTTACCTTTGTTTTAAAATATAAAATGATTCTTAGATATTTTTGAATATCTAAGAAAAGGATATTTTTGAATATTTTTGATATGATTGTTGATCTTGTTATGCTACTAATATAAGCTTCCATGCATCCTGTCCTGGAAATCCTTCTCCTCCTTCTTCCTTGCTGGATCTATTTTGAATCCTATCCTGATACTTGATATGCTGGCTAGTTCTTCTTTGGACTACTAGTGCTTCTTGCCTCCTTCTACCTTGCAACCATGTTGCCTTTCTTGTGAATCCCTCTACTTCTAGCTCTGGATGGCTCCAAGGAGCAACCAGAGTTGGTTGAGGTGAGGTATAACACTGATAGTAACTTTGTGTGGATGTCTTGTGGAGTGTGGCGTAATTGTTAGCTACGGATGTTCCTTCTTATCCGTTTCACAGTCTCATTGTGGTGTTAGCGACTACTTGCATGTTGATGCTAAGCTTCTTGCAAGTGGGACTCTGGTGTGGATGAGATCAAGTGAAAACTTGATATTTGTGGAATCTTTATCTTATTACCTTAGCTTTCATGGTGAAACTTGCCCTCTCCGACCTATGATGTTGTCTTGAGGCAAAATATACCGATATGAACAGATGCTACTTTTTTGGTGAAACTTGCCCTTTCTAAAGTTTAGCTCAATGATGAACTTTTAAAGGCAACACACTATTCATTTACGAGAGCAAACTAACCAACTAACCATTCTTCCTTTGGTAATAGTTTCTTGTTTCTTAAAAATGCGTATGTAACTCACTGCTCAGAGAGTTTCGAAGAGGAAGCATGAAGAAGTTCGGAAGAGAAAGCGTGAAGAAGTTTGGATTTTATTCTTTCAGAATTTTTATTGTATTTTGGTAGCTCCATTGATGTAAACTATGTAGAACTATGTATGATTGTAATGTGATCTCTATGTAGAACTGTGTATGATTGTAATGTCTTGATCATAATGTGCTGCTTTGAATCAAAATGATTTTGTATATTCTGTTGGTCTTGATTAAATTGTTAGATTTTAATTCTCGAGAAAATATATACCGCAATCGGGACCGTATGAATTATGGAACACCGGTGTGACCGCCCAAAATAAGAAGGCCCAAAGTAAAATCTGTCCAAAGAAAAGGCCAATGCAACGAAACAAAAAAATGCTTGAATGATGGGCTTGGCCCATGTAGCTAACAGATTTGATGAGAAAATCAATCCGAATAGTTGGGCTAAGCCCATGTGGAATCCAGAAATGGATCTGATTTTGATTTAAGACGATTTAATTTCGTCACAATTTTGCCACGTAGGATCGCCCACGTAGGATCGACTTGGCATGCTAGATGGCCGTGGCGATATTGGATCGTCATAGGCGTTATGACGATCCAATATCGTCATAGAAGGTTATGACGATTTTATCAAAACGTCGTTATAGTTCATTTGACGCCTTTTTCGACGATCTCAAAATCGTCATAAAATCGTCATAAAAAGACTATTATGACGATTCTGTGACGAAAATAGAGGGTCATATATTGCCAGATTTCTTGTAGTGTGCGGGTTTGGCGGGAAGCGCTAAAACTTGCATAGGGCCGATCCCGAGGGTGTTACACTGACCATAGGGGACCCTAGTTAGAATGGACGCTTGAATCAAAAACCTAGTTTCAAAACAAAAGAAGTGAGTATTTACGAAAACCTATTCTCATTCTTATCCATGATATTCTTTCAAGAAAATTCATGTTCCTAAAAAATTCTTGCAATCCATAAAATTTTACACACTTGATCACCCCACTAACCTACTCATCCTAAGTTCTTATAGATGGAAGTCAAGTATAACATGTTCTACTAGTTGGGCAACAGAGGAGAACTCATCTTCGATAGAGATTTAAGCCAACTCTCGGAATTTATTGAACGCCCGCACCTCGAGTTCTTTGGGGCACAACTCAATGATCAGCCCAGAGGAGAACTACAGTGGCTGATAGTTGCAGAGCTCAGAGGCAAGATGGAGGTACCCACCTCAGAGAAGATCCAATTCATCTTGAGGGAAAACAACTGGGTAGACGGATTAGCCAGGGCTATGCAGGAGGCTCTTGCCCGTCTGTGTGGGCAAACCATCAACCAGATCAATGGCACTCACTTTTCTTACTACGAAGGCGTGATTCTATGGGACAACCATTGGAGGTGCCAGGCCATCCGGAGCTGAAGCATCAGGTGTATCATCTCGACTTCATGATGTATGATAGGCATAAGGAGTTGGACAACGTCCGCGCCTAGGCCAACCACAACCATGCCATTGCAGTCAGGAAGGACCAAACCCTCGCCATCCTTGCCAAGGAGCGCTATTCACTTCGCCGTCAGCGTGACAAGAAGGACCGCACCATCACTCGTCTTCGCGATAGGGTGGCCACTCTTAAAAGAACCATCCGTGATCAGGTGAAACAACTTGAAGAGAAGGAGGAGGAAGGTGAAGATATTCGTGGAGATCCTTACTCCTACCTCAGTGATGATGATGACTAGCTGGAGGACCTCGACATGGACTTCCACACTGATGATGATGATTCCGCCTTCATTGATGATGAGTAGTCACAATAGGGCACTACCGTATGCGTGAGTTGTATTAGGTCCCACTATATCGTAGCTTCATAGAATGGTTCCTAAAACCATCTGTTACCCTCGTGTGGTGTGTGTTTGTATTGGTGCTATGAATGAATGAAAAGAAATTTGCTAGTTAGCAAAACTAGAGTCAAACTCAAAGTTTAAAAGCTTTTCAAAAACAAATCCATGAACCTTAAAAATTTCCCTCTTGTCTCACTATCTATCTCAATCTTTAGATGACTCGCGGAAATCCCGGAGGAAGCAGTTCATCTCAGGATCCAATGCTGCAAATCCTACAAATGTTGGTTGCTGACCGTGGAGCTAGAAGAGACAAATGTCAAGATAATTTAGCCACCCTTCAATAGATAGCTCAGATGGCCGATAATAATCAAGGCCATGGAAACCAGGATAACCATGGATCCAAGCTAAGAACTTTCAAAACACTAATCCCCCATATTTAGTAAGTCTGAAGATCCATTAGATGCTGATGACTGGCTGCAGACCATGGATAACAACTTAGAGGTCGCGGGAGTGGAAGCCAATGAGAAAGTACTATTTGCCACCCATTATCTGGAAGGTGATGCAAGAGCTTGGTGGAATAGCATTCGTACCATGAATGGAGGACATATGCTGGCTTGGGATGAATTCAAACTCAAGTTCAGCCGAACCCATGTGCCACCAGATTTGATTCTACGGATGAGGGATGAATTCAAGGAGCCAAAGCAGGGAAGGATGACAGTGGTAGAGTACCGTGACAGATTTCCGTCTCTGTCTAGGTATGACCCTAATGAGATTGGTACTGAAGCCAA